>CM061070.1:110315709-111515709 GCA_030762895.1 Sophora flavescens | reverse complement strand
CAAAACATAACTAAAGAGAAAACAAAAGGCTAACTAAGATTAGCTCGGAAACTAGCCAAAGCTGGCTAAACTCGACTACTCCCTTCATTTTCGCCTAAGACCGCTTATATACACGTTTTCGAGTCGAGTACTCGCGAGGCGAATCACCGCCATGAGGCGAATAACATGAAAGGTCTGCAACTTTTGGTCTTCTCGCGGCGAGCACATCCTTCGCGAGGCGAACTCTTCAGCTTCCAAACGTTACGCCCGTGGCATTCAACACGCCCAAACCGTGATGGCTTCGATCTTCCAATACTCGCGAGGCGAAGGAATGCTCGCTGGGCTAACGCCTCAACTTCAGAATTGCCACGGCTGTGATCTTCAACACGGGCAAGCCGTGATCATCTCTCGACTTTTTCATGGTTGCAATACTCATGGAGGAGAGATTATTCGCGGGGCGAGTGGCTCCAGATTTATTACTTTTTATTAACCTGAAAATAGAAAATACAAGCAAATAATTATTCAACTCTAAAACAACTAAATTAACATAAAAACAATTTACAGACTCAAAATACTACTTAGGAACAATCAAGTCTAATTTGGGTAAAAATGGTATAAAATAAGCACAAAGCCAGGGTCTTTACTAGTTATAAAACCAGTAAAACAGAGGCTCATCAAAATACCCCAAACTTAAACTTTGCTTGTCCCCAAGCAAACTACACTCAAAAACTTAAAAGGACTCAAGACCTGGCAAAACATGGCAAGCTTAAGGACTCAATTAACTTTCACACAAATTTCAAGCAATTTAACAAAACAATTTTTCTTCCAATGTTCCCCCCTTTCAAGCAAAGTAATCCCCACATGCATTTATTCTAAACAATTGAGAAATTCATCATTCAAACAATCAGAACTCTAAGCAGGGGATCTAAGTTACACACAAAAAGGAGATCACCAATTTCAAACAACTGCCTTCCTCACAAGGGAATTTTGTGTTCACTCAATCACTCAATTTTTGTCAGGCTAACATTTTCACTCAATTTTCACTTTTAAGAGCACTTCCCAAAAATTTGATTTTCATCTCTAAATAGTTCCCACAGAAAATATACAAGCAACATCAGAAGGTCTTTTATGGGTTGTAATGGGGCCTGGCTAAGGGTAGGATATACAAAGGTATTAGGCTGAAGACCCTAGGAACTAAGAGAGCATGAACATTATTTACACTTTGAAATTCACTCAAGTTCCTTTCTTAATTTTTTTTTTTTTTTTTTTTTACACTTCTGGGTGGCTACAGCCTTTTTATTTCTTTTTGCCATTTTTGCACTTTTATTTTCTTTTTTCTTTTCTTTTTTTTTTCTTTTTTTTCAACTTTTTTTTTTTATTTATTTTTTTTTTTATTTTTACACTTTTCTTTTTTTCTTTTTTTCTTTTTCCTAATCCCAAACAACACATTGCACCCTGCAGCCACCCCAAACTTTAGTTTCTTGCACCCATTCTAAGATTACATGCTCTCCTAATCCTAAGATCGGGTTAACATGGTTTTCCAGATTTTTGGGCTTATAACATTAGGTTATCAAGAATTAAAGGCTAATAGGCTCAATGGGGCTAACTAGGGAACATGCATTAGGAATTGGTTATTTTAGGCCAAGTAGCTATTTACAAAGAAAATGCCTAAATCATTTGCTACACACATATAATCATGCAAACCAAAAAGAGATTCAATCAAATCCAGGGAAGTGCAACTTAAAAAATGATTTTCACACAATTTAAAACATGTTGGAGGCTCAAAACCTCACCTGGACATTTTTGCAAATTATTTGAAAGAGATTCTATCCCTAGTGTGTGCTTCCTATCACCCCAAACTTATCATAAATCATGTCATCATAACAAAATCTCAAAGTTCAGTTTTCAATCATATGGGGAAAAATTTTTTTTTTTTTTTTATTTTTAAAACAAATTTTTTTTTTTTTTTCAACCTAGGGGGAAACAGTCAAAACATATCATGCAATCAATCTATGCAAAATCAATCAAACCAATAAACTTGCCATAACCAAGACACAAACACAACTCCTGAGCTTCTCAAATTATTCAGGAGCATTATTGACAATAAAACAGAAATAAAATAAGGAAAAGAAAATTAAAAAGAGGAAAGGTAAAGAAAACTCATTGCAGGTGGTGGTTCCACCAGGATCCCACTGCTTGTAGCATAAGTCCCACGTGGTAGCCAAAGGACTGAAATTTGTTCCATGGTCTCCTAGCTTGCAGCTTTGATGCGGAGGTGAGCACTTGACAATTATAATAACTCCACCCAGTGCGGCGGACTTCTCACTACCTCTCGGGTCACAGATGACCTCCTTCTCAATAAAGTCTCCCCAATAGAAGTGGGGCTCAACCTCTTGGACTGGCCATGGTGCAAAATCCAAGGGTGCAAAGTCCAGAACTTTTGGTTCCACAGGGGGAAGTGGCAAACAGTTAGTTGTGGTTATCGGTGCTGCTTCAACTTCTGCAAGGTCTTCATCCAATGCACTATCAAATTTTTTCACCGCTATACATGCAGAAATTTCAGCACACACCAAACAAAGGTTAGAGTTAGTACATATATTACAAGAAAATGAATCAGAAAAATCTACAATGTCCGGAAATTCTGCAATTAGTTCATCATCCACCCTCTACTCTCAACACGTGCATCTAAGACCAAAGAGTCTTCTTTATCCTCAAGCACGGTGGAGCAAATGTTCTCCTGATCCATATGGATGCTTTGCTTAACATACCTTTCAAAATAGCAATCTACACACAAAGCATTGCCATCACAATAACAATCATCGTGGATTCAACACACAATTCAAGAATGTAAGTATCGAAGATCAGACTCATCCTCAGAGGTATTTTCAAGAATAAATTGTGCCTCTGTAGGTTCTTCAATGGGCTGTGGAGCTAGCATTGCAACTGAGTTGGTGGTAACTTGATCAATTAGAGCCCACAATTTCCGAGATTCAGCTTGGCTCCTTTGGTATTCAGCCTCCATCCTCTGTTGGAATTCAAAATCTTGTTGTGCCATCCGTTGATTGTTCTCTTCCATTTGTTGAAGCATTGAAGCAATCTCATCCAAGGTGCTCTGTGAAGGTTCGGAAGGTGCAGAGGTGGTCACTTGGCTAGGATAGTATGGTGGTGGCTCATTAAAACTAGGATAATACATGCAAGGCGGTGGTTCATAATAAACGTTAGGCAAATATCCATACATGTAATTATCCATGGGGGAAAATAAAATTCTGAGACCAGACAAAAAGCACACAAAAATAATTAGAAAAGAAAAAAGTTTTTTTTTTTTTTTTTTCAAAAATTATTTTCTGCTAATAACAACAAACCAGAGTCCCCGGCAACGGCGCCAATTTTTGAACGCGCTGTCGCCACGCGCCAAAAAGAACGAGCGTTTACAAAATAATGTAGTATAGAGCGACAACTCGGATCGTCTCTCAAGGACTCTTTTAGGTGTTGTTATTATTAACAGAAAAAGTTAGAAATGGGGGTTTTGAGATTAAAATAAAATAAAGAAGCAAAACAGAAAACAAAACAAGAAAATAGAGCAGTTACCAAATAAGCTAAAACGATTAACCCTCGCTTTTGGTTTCCCAACTATCATCGGTTCATGCAACCCTAAGCAAATTCTAATCCCCTCCCGGTTGTAGCAACAATTCACAAGCGGAACCACTACTACAGATATATATCCCTATTCCCGAATTAAGCAAACGGGGTTAAGCCCTTCGTGAACTAAGCGAACACGAAACGAACACACGCGAATTAAGCAAACGCGATTATATATAGGAACATGATATCACCGAGATAAACCAACACAACACAATATACTCCTGAATTAAGCAAACAGAAATATAAAGCATGGCATTGAAAAGAGAAAAGGAAATGAAACAGGATTACAGAAACCTCAAGTCTTAACAGAACCAATCACAAGAGATTAATCTAGGAGACTAATTCTCCATTACAAAAGGAAAACAAAACATAACTAAAGAGAAAACAAAAGGCTAACTAAGATTAGCCGAGAAACTAGCCAAAGGCGGCTAATTCGACTACTCCCTTCATTTCTCGCCTAAGACTGCTTATATACACGTTTCTGGAGTCAGAGTACTCGCGAGGCGAATCACTGCTCGCGAGGCGAATAACATGAAAGGTCTGCAACTTTTGGTCTTCTCGCGCGGCGAGCACATCCTTCGCGAGGCGAACTCTTCAGCTTCCAACTGTTACGCCCGTGGCATTCAACACGCCCAAACCGTGATGGCTTCTGATCTTCCAATACTCGCGAGGCGAAGGAATGCTCGCGGGGCGAACGCTTCAACTTCAGAATTGCCACGGCTGTGATCTTCAACACGGGCAAGCCGTGATCATCTCTGACTTTTTCATGGTTGCAATACTCGCGGGGCGAGAGATTATTCGCGGGGCGAGTGGCTCCAGATTTATTACTTTTTATTAACCTGAAAATAGAAAATACAAGCAAATAATTATTCAACTCTAAAACAACTAAATTAACATAAAAACAATTTACAGACTCAAAATACTACTTAGGAACAATCAAGTCTAATTTGGGTAAAAATGGTATAAAATAAGCACAAAGCCAGGGTCTTTACTAGTTATAAAACCAGTAAAACAGAGGCTCATCAATGTTCAATAAAATCAGAAAAATTATTTGTCATAATCAAAAAAAGGGAGAATATTGAGACCTCATAAGTCTGAAACACATTCAATGTGTAAATTCTAAGTTTTGATGATTCCAAATAGATTAAGTATGGTAATATTGAACCCTATGAAATTACTGACAAATTTGATAAGTGTGCAGAAAGTCGGATTTAAGGTCACTCGTCTACTTTCCGACTCGCCCCGATTTTCGATGAGAGCTCAGTTTATAAGACTTTTCTGAAAAGCACTTGTCTTCTTTTTAGTCAAAGACCAAGTCAACGTGCTATCAAGATTTGAGTTTACTTGATGACGTGGCAAGAAGCATCTGTCTGAAACAGACTCAGTTGATCACCCGTCTGACTTTTGGAATAAGCTAACACCCGTCTAGTTTTGGACTACATGATCACCCGTCTAGTTTTGGACTACATGATCACCCGTCTAGTTTTTGGACTGCTTGAGCACTCGTCTAATTTTTTATTACTTCTCACCCGTCTGATTTTCCAACTCTGGTATATGTCAGTTTGTCATAAATGAAGTACAAGTCATCTTATTCATATTAAATGCCTTCCTTAAGGATCTCGAAGACCTCTAGACAATAACTCAAAGGATAAAGAATAAAGAACGCTTGTTTCAAGGTTTTAAGGAATAAACACGCAATCTTCATGTTTTAGTATAAAGTAAAAGTGCTTTCTGGAAAGTGAACTGACCGTTGTGCTAAAAGATGAAAGCTCTCTGCTGCAAGTACAAGAAGCCTGGGGCTGCCTACTTTGATATAATAGCTGATTCAGATTAAAATGTACTCTTGGACAACCTTGTCAAAGCTAAATGTTCCCAAGCATTTAATGTTTATACAGAACGACTCTTTGGCGTTAATGGTATCTCAGAAGCTCAAATCAAAAGAACACATTTTCTCAAGTCGTGTCTAAACGGATATCTTGATTGAAGCCTTTAAATAGATCAAACAATGAAGATGAAAACAAGAAGTTGAATATCATTAAGAATATTGTGCATAAGCATTTACTCTCCTTATTAATTTCTTCATTCTTTCATTGAATACACCTTCAATCATTTGATATTAATTCGTAGTCTTTCACACTTCATATTTATTCCACTCCTTGAGTGTGATCTGAAAGACTTGCAAATTGTATTAATTACACAAAACCTTCTTATTCCTTGTGTGTTGAGCCTGAAGAGGTTAGGTGTGCAAAGAATACTCGTTTGAGTGTTGAGCCTGAAGAAGCTAGGTGTGCAAAGAATATTTGTACTGTAATTTACTCAGTTATAGTGGAAACTTGGTGCAGCCAAGAAATTGGACGTAGCCCTGTGGATTTTGGGGTAAACCAGTATAAAACTCTTGAGTGATATTCCTCTTCCCTTATCTCTTTATTTTGCTTAAGTATTATTCTGTTCAAGGTTTTAACTTGGTGAGTTAATATTGTGAATATCAAACTCTATTTTACTCTTCTCTCTTGTTTGTTTGCGTATTCAATTCGAATATTAGACGTATCACTCGTCTGATTTTCTCTAATCTAAGTTCTGCTTGTTGTGCCTGCTAAAATCTTTTTAAGTAACCGAAAAAAATTGGTATACACAATTCAACCCTCCTTCTTGTGTTAACTTTGGTTATTTTATAGATCTCTTTCAATGGCGGGTAGGGAGGTCCTAATCAAGTCAGTTGCTCAATTCATTCCGACTTATGTTATGAGTATGTATCTTATCCCTCCATCTCTTAGTGATGAGATTGAAAAAATGCTGAATAGTTTCTGGTGGGGATCTAAAGATGGAGGAACCAAAGGTATCAAATGGATGTCTTGGAACAAATTGGCTATGCCAAAAATGTGGGGTGGTATGGGTTTCCGTAATTTGTATACTTTCAACTTGGCTCTCCTAGGTAAGCAAGCATGGAAATTTGTTGATAATCATGATGCTCGTGACTAGATTTTTCAAACCTAAATATTTCTCTCAAACTAATTTCATTGATTCTGGGCTAGGACACAATCCTTCTTATGCTTGGAGGAGTATTTGGATGTCTAAGGCTTTGGTGAAACATGGAAATAGATGGATTATTGGTGATGGTTCACAAATTCAATTATGGGATTCTCCTTGGCTTCGCGATGGTACTAGTTTGTTATGTCCGGATTACGTCCCAAATGATTTGCATGGTCTTAAGGTAAATTCTTTGTGGCTCCCTAACTCAAAACAGTGGAATGTGCATGTTGTGCATGCGTTTTTTCCACCTGATTTAGCTACTGGAATTATTAATACTCCACTTAATGATCAGGTTATCCATGACAAAATTGTTTGGGGACATAGTTCGATCCAATGGGCTCTATACGGGTAAAACTGCTTATAAAATGGCAGTGACAAGTCTTGTGGATTCCTCACATCTTAAGAAGGAAGGCATGGGAAATCTATTTGGTCTTTAACCATTCCACCAAGAGTCAAACTTTTTCTATGGAGAGCATGTAGCAATAACCTGCCATCTAGAGAGAGGTTGCGCACAAAGGGTGTAAATTGTCCCACCTCATGTATTTTTTGTGATCATGATATTGAGAGTCTTTGGCATCTCTTCTTTGGATGCAATCCTAGCATGGAATGTTGGACTAGGCAAGGACTTTGGTCTTAAATTGAGCCCCTCATTGTTTCGGCTGTATCTTTTAAGGACTTATGTTTTACTTTGCTAACAACCATGGCAATGGAGGACAAACACAAGTTCTCTATGACTTTATGGAGTATTTGGAATGGTAGAAATGACATGCTTGTAATTTTTACAATGATTGGAAGAATGCAAGAGCTATCTTTCCTTCTTTTCTTGGTCAGGTGCGAAATCAAGCTGCAATGGTTTGGAATCCTCCACCTCTTGGTTCTTATAAATGCAATGTTGATACTAGCTATGAGCCCAACTCTGGAAGAACGGGTATTGGCATTTGTATAAGAGGAGCTCATGTATCTTTGTCCAAGCAAAAACTAAAGTTATTCCAAGTTGCCTTCCAACATTAGAAGGTGAAGCTATGGGTCCCTTGAGGGCTCTCCAATGGGTCATTAGTCTTGGTCACCAGCAAGTCTTCCACTAGTGCAATAAGTGCTTTTTACGTCAGTTAAAATTGATTTTTTACGTCAGAATACTGACTGACGTAAATACAGCTGACGTTAAAAGTTAAACTTTTAACGTCAGTTGAGAACTGACGTTAAATATAACACTATTAACGTCGGTTCTTTAACACAACTGACGTTAATTTTGTCAAAATTAACGTCAGTTCTTTAAAAAAAACTGACGTTAATTTTGTTAAAACTAACGTCAATTGTTATCAAGAACTGACGTTAAAGGTCTTATTTTTAACGTCAGTTGTAATAAACAACTGACGTTAATAGTGTAATGTATATTTTATAAAATATTATTAACGTCAGTTGTATGATAAAACTGACGTTAATAGTTTTTTTTTTTTTAAATTCAGTTTTAAAATATCACTCCCCTCAGCCATCCCTGCATTCAGTAAATATCCCAGTAACACAGAATATCACACACATTACAGAATTGCAAAGGAAAAATGGAATAATGATCCATATATATGTATTCAGAAACAATATATATTTATTAACATAGTTTATAACTCAAAATAAATACATAAATGAAAATAAAAATAAATGTATACTAAGTTTAAACTACCTATATCAATATCCCTTCGTGATGATCATCACGAGTGGCATGTACGTCGTCCACCTGTGTCTCCTCGATTATAGTAGGCATGTTTGTTGAAAAAGAAGGAGTCTTAGGAATATCGAGATTTGAATCTTCATTTTCATCACTACCATTATACATGCTTTTTCCTTGGAGAACCACGGACAACCTTTTGTTAGAAGGATCAGTGATGTAGAACACTTGTTTTGCTTGGGAAGCCATTATGAAAGGCTCATTTATATGACCTAACTTGTTGAGGTCTACCAATGTGAACCCCAATTCGTCGATTTGTACACCACCGTTACTATCAACCCACTTACATTTAAATACCGGCACCGTAAGCTTAGTGTAATCAAGCACCCAAATATCTTCAATATATCCAAAGTAAGGTCTCGATGCTGTAACGGGTTTTGTGTCCTTTGCACTAGAGAAGTGCATTGCTTCGGCCACGATCATAACCCCACTATTTTGCATGGTACTCTTGTTATCTTGTTCCTTTGTATAAAAGGAAAAGTTATTTATGTCGTATCCGCTCCAACATATGACGTTGAAGTTAGGCCCACGTGCTAGTCATTTTACGCCATCAGAAGCAGTACTACCATCCTTAAGCATTTCTTCCTTGAACCATGGTAAGAAAGTCTTGCTATGCTTGTTCAACAGCCACCTTTCGCTCATTCGAGGGTTTTCTTGATTGACTTTTCTTTTATGTTCTAATAAGAAAGGCTGAACACATTCGATGTTGTTCAATACATACAAATGTGCTTGAAGCACTTCCTCCCGATCCTTCCTATTAATTCTTAAGCCATGTGTACCCCTACCTTGACATCTGATCTCATCATGCCGAGGCTTAGGAACCCCTATAAGATCCGTGTTATGAAGGTAGTCCGAACAAAACTCAATAGCTTCTTCTGCAACATACCTTTGAACAATCGATGCTTCCGGACGATGAGGATTCTTCACGTACCCTTTCAAGATCTTCATGTAGCGCTCAACTGGGTACATCCATCTTAGAAAACCGCCCACATAATCTAATCTCCTCACCAAATGAACAATTAAGTGAACCATTATGTCGAAAAAGGAAGGAGGAAAATACATCTCCAATTGGCACAAGATTGTAGCAGCCTCAACTTCCAAGTCATCCAACATACGGGGGTCAACGACTTTGCTACATATAGAATTGAAGAATGAGCACAACCGAGTAATGGCATGTCTCACATTTTTTGTAGCAATACCACGAATAGCAACGGGCAGAAGTTGTTGCATCAAGATGTGACAATCATGAGACTTCAAGCCAACCAATTTAAGATCACTAGAGACAAGCCTCTTCATATTTGAAGAGTAACCATGTGGAACTTTGATGCCCTGAAGACACCCGCAGAAACTTTGTCTCTCTTTTTTTGACAAAGTATGACATGTTGGCGGCAAATAAGTCCGCTTACCATCCTCAACAACTAGAGCTAACTGTTCTCTTATACCCATAGCAACGAGGTCGAGACGAGCATTCACACCATCCTTTGTCTTGCCCTGAATGTTGAGAAGCGTCCCGATCACACTATCACACACATTTTTCTCCACATGCATCACATCAATGCAGTGTCTGACATCAAGCTTGCCCAGTATGGAAGATCAAAGAATATCGACCTCTTCTTCCATATGTTTTTCTCAGCAGCTTTACCTTTCTTTTTGGACTTGCCGAATATAACTTCGATGTCCTTTACCCTCTGATAAACATGCTCTCCAATTAAGGCCGTCGGCGCTTCTTCTGTCTCTTGGCATCCATTAAAAGCTTTTTTCATCTTACGATATGGATGATCACGTCTAAGAAATCTCCGATGCCCAAGGTAAACCGTCTTCTTTCCATGATGCTACTGAGTGTAGCATGTGCCTTCTTCACATATAGGGCATGCTTTATGCCCCTTGACACTGTACCCGGACAAGTTACCGTATGCTGGAAAGTTGTTGATGGTGCAAAATAACATGGCACGAAGCTTGAAAGTCTCATGAGAATACCCATCAACTACATCAACACCTTCCACCCACAGCATTTTCAAGTCTTCAATCAAGGGACCTAGATAAACATCTAAGTCATTTCCCGGTTGCTTTGGGCCCGAAATCATCATAGACAACATCATGTATTTGCGCTTCATGCACAACCAAGGGGGCATGTTGTAAATTACCAACAGAACAGGTCATGAACTATGAATACTACTCATGTTACCATAAGGATTCATTCCATCCGTAGCAAGTCCAAGCCTTAGGTTTCTTGTCTCATCGGCGAAATCCGGAAACATAGTATCGATATTCTTCCATTGAATAGAATCATCAGGATGACAAACCTTTCCATCACGTTTCCTCTCATCATTATGCCATCTAAGATTATTCGCATCTTTCGCATTGGCAAACAATCGCTTGAACCTTGGAATTATTGGAAGATACCACAACACCTTCGCAGGAGGACCCTTTTTTCTCACATCATCAAGATCATCATCATCATCACCACCCTTCACTTTGTATCGTGATAACCCACATTTGGGGCAATCGTGATTGTCTTCATGAACACCGGTGTACAATATGCGATCATTTGGGCATACGTGTATCTTCTTATACTCCATACCCATAGGACACAATACCTTCTTGGCCTCATAGTTACGGTCAGGTAATGTGTTGTCCTCCGGAAGCAAGTCTTTCAACACTTCATGCAATTCCGTGAAGCTTTTATCGGTCCAACCATTTCTCGCCTTCACACAAACCAATTTTAGCACCGCCGACAACCGTGTATGAGTAGTACACCCTGGATATAAAGGCTTATCCGCATCACCGCACAACCTATCATACACATGAGCTCGATGAAAAGATTCTTGTCCAATATCACGGATCATGTCCTCTACTCGATCATCCTCCATATCTACGTCAACGTCCTCACTTTGGGAGACACTCGCCGTACTACTCAACAACACATCACCATGCCATATCCATCTTGTATAACTCAAGCAAATCCCTTCACAAATCAAATGAGTACGTATATCCTTCACCGTACATTTCCTCGTATTCAAACACTTGACACAAGGACAACAGAACATTCCATTACTATTAGGAACATTTCTTTGAGCAAATTCTATAAATTTTCCCACCCCCTTCAAATACTCAGCACTAGTACGCTTACAAACCATCCAACTACGATCCATAACTAGATAGGTCCTGTAGATATACAAAACATATATCCAATATAAGGACAATACGGGAGATTGAAAACTATAGTTTTTGAAGATTGCCAAGCACTGGTCACGGCTGGCGTTGATGTCCATCACGGCCGTAACGTGCCGACTGAACCAGACCATGCCATCACAGGCAGAACTGATCACGGCCTAGCCGTGATGAGCATCACGGCCGTGACAGATCAACCAGCAGAGCAACATGCACTCAAAACGAAAAATAGAGACGTACATTCCAAACAACTCAAACTCACGGTTTCAAGTTTCAACTACTGAGACTACAGTTTCAACATACACTCAAAACCAAAAATACAAAAATGTGCCCTAAATACTCACCAGAAATAGGTGCTCACGTGGTGGTTGGGAGGAATCGCTCAAGTGGTGGCCAACGTTCGATGTGATTACTGAGAGCAGAGGGACAAGGAGAGTTAGTGCACGGGAAGGGGAAAGAGAGATGTCAAGTTATTGCAAAGAATGAATGGAAAGACAGAGTTAGAGTTAATAGTGTACCTCACGGTGGTGGCGAAGAAGCCCTCGTGGTGGTTGCGGTGGAGATGAGCTCGCGATTAGGGTTCTGTGCTGGGTGAGAGCGAGAGTGAGGGTTGAGAGTGATCTAGGGTTGAGCGTGATGAAAATAGAAAAGAGACGTACGTACAGAGCGAAGTTCAGAAGGCGCGCGGATGTAAACGTTATAATCAAAAAGCAAAAATAAAACAACATTTAATGTCAGTTTTATTAAACAACTGACGTTAAAAGTAATTGTTTAACGTCAGTTGTATTAAACAACTGACGTTAAATATTAATATATTTTTTTTAAAAATACTTTTAACCTCAGTTGTTGAATTCAACTGACGTTAAAAGTGTTGTGTAAAAATCATTCTCTATATAAAGTACCATTATTCTGTATCAGTCTGTAATAGTGCCTCTTCTTTTCCTCTATATTTCTATTCCTTCACAAAATGGCTCTGAGACCTGTGTTAAGAGTGACAACAGGGCATATAGGGACATAGGATTATTTACGTCGACTATTTATTTAACTGAAGTAAAAATCACACTTTTAACGTCAATTGTATAAACAACTGACGTTAAAAATAAATATTTTTTATTTTAAAAACACTTTTAACGTCAGTTTTATTCAACAACCGACGTTAAAAATGTATAAGTTTCTGCAAAAGCATTCATTCCTTTGACTACTCTGATACTAAATTACCCATTACTGTTGTGCTACTTACCCATGCACATTGTAACCTATAATCCTCTTTATGAGCACTAAGTTTATACCTATAATTTGTTTACTAATTCAAGCTAATTAATTAAGATTAAAAATAAACTTTTTAAAAAAAAGATTAGAAATAAACTGCACTATATATGGAGTGATGATCTGCGTTAAGAGTGACAACAGGGAGATGACAACGAAAGAAAGATAGGAATGAGTTGATTATTTACGTCAGTTATTTATTTAACTGAAGTAAAAATCACACTTCTAACGTCAGTTTTATAAACAACTGACGTTAAAAGTGTTAATAATTCTTGCAAAGCACTTTTAACGTCAGTTCATTAAACAACTGACGCAAATAGTGATTTAATATTTACAAAACTGCCACCGCATCACTTTTAACGTCAGTCCTTAAAACAACTGACGTTAACAGTGAAATAATGAAGTCTGATATTTACAAAACTGCCACCGCCCTCTTTTTAACGTCTAGTTTTTGGTTAACTGACGTAAACCTTTACCGTCTAATGTATATTTTCCACTAGTGTTCTTTGAGTTAGATTGCCTTCTTTTCCAAACTTTGATGTAAGTTTCATTAGGAGACAAGCGAATAGTGTAGCTCATTCTTTCGCAAGGGTGACACTTTCTTTAGCTAGTTCCCAGGTTTTCTATCATGCACCAACTTGTATTGCTTCTTTGATTAGTAATGAAATGCATTAATCCTTTTCCTAAAAAAAAAAACAATTTGTATAAATTTGGATCTTAGACACAATTAAGTCATAATTTTTTTTTAAGTGATAAACTACAACTAAAAATATTGTACATTACATATTTTAAAATAATTAATCAAAATTAATCAAAACTATGTATATTGATTAGAAAAGAACTAGTTTTTTTTTTTTTTTTTTGATAAACGAAAAGAACTAGATTTAAATGTCATCAAATCAGATTTGAATCATCTCAATGAGCATAACAACATAAAAGAGTCATCAGTTACATAAAAGGCAGAGATACAAATTTTATTATAAAAATAATATTGGTGTACGAGTCATAGGTATAACTATATCGCATATAGGAATTATGTATTTATTCATAGATATAAATAGAAGGAGTAGTTATAAAATAAAATAAAATAGATGGAGTTGTGAATCACGATCTTCTCATATTTCACCTCAGTCAAGGATGAACTCCCTAAAGCAATTTACTACAAAAAAAAAAACCAAAACAAAACAAAACTATATTATCATATTTGACCGTGCCCTTCTACAATATCTGATTTGGGCTTTCATTTGTACATACAAACGGCTCTTACTTTATTGACAAACAACAGATTATTTTTCATATAGTTACTTAGACACTTTTTTCTCTCCTGCAGTGTATAAGTAAACTTGTCTTCCATCAAGCTCCTGTGTTGGCCTTGCATTTACCTCATACCCCTACATAGAACATTTATAATTAAATTAGATAAATGCCTAAGGTTTTAGAAGAGAAATTCATGCTTCTTAAAATATAATCCTCAATATATTTTTGTTGGATAAAGATTACCTGTCCCATTTTTTACATATCATGTCCTATCCCCTCCAATCAAATGTTGTCACATAAGTTAAAAATTTATGTAATATTAAAGATACAGAATATGTGGCAACATTTGATTGATGAGGACAAGATATGATATACCAAAATGAGACAAAGTGATAATCTGTATCTATTTTCGTTAGGCAACTTTAGGTGCTTTATTACTTACATGATGAACAGCTTTTTTCAAGGCCTTCATCTGTTCCACTGAGACTGTTCTCACCTGTAATAGATATTAATGCCATTATAAGTTTAAAAGAGGGTGTCTATTACAAATTAAAAGTTACTCTACGTATAATAGTCAAGAAGTTCATGTGTACAAGTATAGAACCTTCTTCATTATTGTCCAAATAACACCTTCAGTGCATGGTGGAGTTGTGAGAGAACCAAGATATCTGTAATACTTTCTGCCTCCAAACTGGATGTCTCCTGGATTAACTATTCCTAAATTTATGTCCTTGTCTTCGAGTAATTTTATGCGGTTGAGCAGCTGTCAGAAAAGAATGAAGTCTAAACATTAAAAATTTCTTTAAAAAACATATTAAATGAATCACTCAGTCACAATACACAATCATTACCAGCACCAAGTTTGATTCTCTTGGATTTTTTTTTACCTTTTTATAACTCAACAGAAACTGAGTTTAAGCAATTAATAGAATTCAAGGACAGTCATATATATATATATATATATATATATATATATATATATATATATATATATATATATATATATATATATAGTGGTTTAATCTTGACCGTTTAAAGTTTGATCCAATGATTATGGTATAATCCTCTCATTCTTATATAAAAAAGGCTATCTCAGTTGCTTCTAAAATTTGAGATTTACTGGATTACTGTAGGGCAAAGATATCCTAAATTCCTAATATTTATATGGACAGAACTATGTGGTATTTTGATATTTTGAATAACATATGGTCCTCTTGGAAAGAAACAAAAACACAAATATCATGAAATGTAATTAGTGGACCCTACAATCATACGTGGTGGGTTCTTGTGTAAGAAAAGTTGTGTCTTTTTCTCATCAAAATGACTACATCCCGTTTTTCCAAAATGGAAGAGTATCCATTTCCAACTAGATTTGTTAGATGTTAGTGGGGGTACGGATCGAACCCTCTCACTCCTTGTCACTTCACTCCTTAACTCTCACACCCCATCCACCAAGCCACCTTATGTCTCCATATGTGATTACATGTAAGTATTTGCATACATTCATTTTAATTAACCTGATAGCACATGTAGGAGTAGTTTATACAAGTCATGCATAAATGAACTCACAGAAGCAAACACAGATACAAAGAAACATAGCAAACCTTTGAAAGCATGCGATCTGGCCAGCCAATTTTATACCATATTCCAATAACAGCTATTTCTCCTTTAGAGTTTTGATGGACTGCATGGAGCTCCAAGTCAAACCTGGAAAATAAATAGAACACATTAATCTATACATATAAATCATATCAAGCCTAAAGAGCATCCTGACCATTGCATCAGTCAGCAAAATTATAAGGTATAGGAAAAAGGTATAGTCACTTTGATCCATTCAATGTGTGCTCGGAAGGTGTATGCCAATGACACTGCAACAAATTGTAGTAAGTTCCATTTATGTTAAGCTTCCCTGCATCCCCATTCCACTGGAGCTGTCAAAACATCAAGCACAAATAGTAAGTTAATTGAGCAAAGGTATCAAGTTAATATTCACACATCAAAATCTGCACATCACTTTTTATACTGATCACCACCTACTACTACACATCCATTACCATCCTCAACAATCACCAGTTCACCTTATAATACAAACTAGATATATAAAAATATCTTTTTCCTTCATAAGTATTGGAACGTGACTCGCAAAATTTTATCCCAATTGATGAGTTTCAAGTTAATAAGGGTCCGTTTACTTTATTTCCAGTTTATTAAAGATTGCAAAAATATCACATTATTTTTATGATGTTTTTAAATATTTGTACAACAAACACAGTAGTGAGAATGACATTTTGTCGTTAAGGAAAATAAGAAACTGAAAAACAAATCAGACTGATCATGGCTTACCATGATGTCATGACCCCTATTCTTTAAGACAGCAGGTGCTGGTTTGTAATCTTGTTGAAGTCTGCCTAGATGAGGAAACACCTGCACCCTTTCGTCTAGGAGATCAATAGGAGATTGCAATGTCCCATTCCCACAAACTTTCCATTCTGGGTTGATACGCCCCCAGTTCTCTGGTCCTGTGCCACTTCCTTCAGTGTATGTATATTCCTCATGATCTGTTCACAAAAGAGAATAACAAGGTCAAACTCAACAAAGAGAAAGGAAGCATCAAGGATTCCAATATTTGTTTTATAACCATGATTTTTGGAATTGGACCTATAGGTAGAAAAGTTACAAGAGCCTTAAACGTGTCAAGAAATGTGGGATTTTTTATTTTATTTTTTTATTCACAGGTTGTGTGGGATTTGTCACCCTCTTTTTTTACTTTGTTTTTTGTTCTACTTGTCATCTCATCATTGAAGAATAACCCCCCAAAAGCAAAGGATGTTAAATATCAAGAATGATCATGTAATAATATAATGGTGACTATATATTAAAGGAGGTTGTGAATAGTATATGAGGAATATAGTTAGGATATGATAAAGATTTTTTATACTAATTAACGATCAATCATAAATTATCACATCATTGAAAATATTGAGTCTTATCATAATTTGATTGGTTTACATGATAAAAAACTTTACATACACTTATATATTTGTGAATAAATATCAGTAACAGAAATGACATATAAAGCATCTTCTTTTGATGTTTACTTTCTCAAAGCTTTTTATAAAAGATTAACCTACGTAATTATGCTTGCTTTATTTTAAAATGTGACCAAGAAGGCCAGGGTAATAATAAACCAAAGGAATTGAAAAAAGACTGTAAAGGAGAAAAATATTATTGTAGAGCCATGTTAACTGCTATGTCATATTAAGTGAATTCATGTCTTTCTGCAAAAGGATAGAGTTCCAAACTGTTACAGAGATTGCCAAATATCTATTTGCTTCATATCTGCATCAACCAGTATTGCACTTGGCTTTTGATACATATCTTTAATAAAATATTCAATAAAAGAATCAAAGAAATAAGTGTCAAATTAAGATCTTCAATCACAAGAAACAATTCAATTAAGAAGGTGATTATCCATCAGGTCAGAAACAAAGTTTATATGTGATTATATAAAGATAATAATCTTCACTATTAAATCTAAAGTTGGAAAGAATATAAAAATACCTTTCTAGAACAAATTTTATCTAGAAAACAATGATCAAGATTTGTAGCTTTAAGAATGGGATGAAGGAAGGAAACTCACAAAACATGTTTGAGGAGGAACATCAAGAATTAATCAAGACATCACATAACAACATTATTTCCCTCAATTGAACATATTATGTATAACAACATTAATCTGACATTCTAGTTAAAATTTTTGTTAACATACAAAATTGAAAAAACAAAAATGGGGCAATTGGGTCATTATTATAAATACCAGCTTTAGAATGATCAGAAGCTGTTGTGAGGAAGGAAGAGGCAGAAAGAATGAGCACCAAGAGGACCAGAGAGAAGAAGTTGGTGGGAAGGGTCATGGTGCTTTGACTATCCTATTGGTCTCAAGTTTGGGAATGGGGATTGAAAGTGGTCACAAAGAGGCACAGCCATTGCATGTATATATACTGATGACTCTTGTGTTGTGCTTTTGGAATGGTGGTTTTGGAATTTTAGAGTGCTTACCCCATATAACCATGCTCTATTAATTTGAAGGCTGTAGTTCACGCATGCCTTCAAATCTTCCTACTTTCACGTACAAGTTTTCATGAGGAATGCAGATGGCCAAAAGGTCCATAATTATTTGGTATTTGGTTATATTAATGCATGTACTATTGTTATGGCAGAAGAGGAATAGATTGTGTCAATTTATTTACACACACAAAAAATGTCTATTAATATCTAACCGTTAAAGAATGAATCCCTCAAAGGGTGAAAATAGATCGTGAGAAGGTTCATGGCCTACAAACTATAGAAAATATTAGAAACTTTGTTTCATTGATACTGCACTGCAATACACGTCTTCTGTACATCATGTGTTTATATAGAGTACAAGAATTTGAATATTTGAAATATACAAGATAATGATAACAAATAACAAACTGATACTAAGTGCATAACAGCATAACAAACTGATACTAAGGGTCCGTTTGATTTGTTTTTCAGTAAGTAGATGACAGAACAAAAAGAACAGCACAGAACAATTAGTTGAGTTACAGCACAACTTTTTGTGCTGTATGATGTTTGTTAGTTGATGTATAGTACAAACGATTTTGTACAGTACATTATTTGATATGTTTACATACTGGACATAACAATATAAAATTTACTAAAATACCCTTCGTACTATATAATGTTTGATTTATATTATCAAAAGACACCAAACAAGATTTTAATATCATGTTAATAAATTTTTATCTATATTTTATAAGAAAAATTCAATTTAAAATCATGTTAATAAATTTTTATCTATATTTTATAATTACCATATTATAAATTAAAATAATTTATAATAAGTTATTGATGGATAACCATGCTTTGCCTTGTAAGGTTGGAAGAAGACTACCCAAATGGAGATGCTGGTAGAAGGAAACGTGGTAAGGGTAGAAGGAGTGTGAAGGAAACCAAATAATCTCCATAGCTGGCAACCACGTTCCAGTGTTTCACTTTGGAAGTTTGAACTCATATGAAGGCAGTTGTGTGAGACGTGGGCTAAGAGAGAAGTGGGAATGGAAAGAGTGAGTAGGGAGTGGGAGGGTTATTTTTGACATTTTGTTGACATTGTACCAGGGACAAAAAGTTGTCCCTTGGTTAAGTGAGTAACAAATATTGCTAGTTTTGTTCTGTCCTTTGTCAGTTTTTTTGTACCGTCCCACCTTCATTTTTAAATCAAACATAGAACAAATTATTTTGTACTGTGATGTCCCTTGATTTATAGAAAATCAAACGTACCCTAAGTGTTGTTGAGGATAGGGTTAGGATGAAGGCTAGGTCAATACTCCAACACGCCCCCGCAAGATGGTGGTGGATGAAACAACACCAATCTTGGATGTGAGAAAACTGTGTCTGGATGGAGGCAGCGACTTGGTGAGAAGATCAGCGAGTTGATGACTGGATGGTATGTGAAGAACCTGAAGTTCCTTGTTGGACACTAAATCACGCACAAAGTGGTAATGGATGGCAAGGTGCTTCATTCGCGAGTGAAAAACCGGATTAGCACATAGATATGTTGCACCGATGTTGTCAGAATAAATGGTGGGCTGCGGTTGAAATGGAAGATGAAGTTCTTGGAAAAGCTCTCGAAACCAAAGAAGTTCATCCGCAGTAGAATCAATGGTTACGTATTACGCCTCGATGTATGATTTGGCTATTGTTCGCTGCTTTTTGCAAGACCATGAGATAGCATTTGGACCACAGTAAACAATGAAGGCAGCAGTAGATTTCATATCAGAGGAGTCACCAACCCAATCAGAGTCACAGAAGGCACGTAGTTTGGAACGACGAATGTGTAAGCCATAGTCCAGAGTTCCTTTAAGATACCGAAGTGCACGTTTGGCAGCTTGCAAGTGGAGAGTGGTAGGAGCATGCATGTACTGAGAGAGTTTGTTTACAATAAAGGACATATCAGGATGAGTAAGAGACAAATCTTGTAGGAAACCACAAGTTGTCGATATTCATGTTGGTTCTGAGCAGAAGTATCTCCAGTGGCAGCTAAGTTTTTTGTGGAGGACATCGGAGTTGAGACGGGTTTGGCGTCATTCATGTGGATATTATGAAGTAAATCACGTACATAATGATCTTTGTGTCGAAAAGATGACATCCTTCATTGGAACAAACTCAACACCAAGAAAGTGACTTGGAAAACCGAGAGTCTTTAGAGAAAATTTGGTAGCAAGGGTCGTCTGGAAGGAGGAGAGAAAGTTCGAATCATTTCCTGCAAACAGAATGTCATCAACATACACCAGAAAATATGCTACGGTAGTTCCACGACTGTAAATGAATAGAGAGGTATCTGAATTTGAATTGGTGAACCCATAATGGAGCAGGAAGGCCTTGAGAGCATGATACCACGCACGGGGTGCTTGTTTGAGACCATAGAGAGATTTCCTCAGTTTACAGACATGGTTGGGAAATTGAGGATGGATGAAGCCAGGGGGCTGAGACATGTAGATATCCTCAGTGATGGTGCCATGGAGAAAAGCATTATTGACATCCATGTGATTCAAGGACCATCCTTTTGAAAGAGCCACGCATAAGACAAGCTTTATGGTCTGTGGTTTGATAACAGGACTGAAGGTGTCATGGTAATCAATACCAGGACGTTGGTGAAAGCCCTTGGCAACAAGTCTCGCCTTGTACCTAGCAATGGAACCATCAGTATTGCGTTTGAGTCTGTAAACCCATTTTTTGCCAATGACATGAAAGTGATCTTGCTTTGGCTCAAGCGACCAGGTGCCATTGGTGAGCAAGGCATTGAATTCTTCTGACATGGCAGCCTTCCATTCAAGGTGTTTAAGAGCCTGAGTAAGGCAAGAAGGCTCCACCGAATCTGGTAAGGGGAACTTGGTAGCCAGGTGGGCTTGTTTGGGTTTGAAAATACCATTTTTGGAGCGTAACACCATGGGATGTGAGGAAGAAAGAGGGGGAGGACCTTCTGCGCTTTCTTCTGTTGGTGTGGTGGTGTACAAGTTAGAGGCATGAGGTATTAGTGGTGAGGCTGAAAAGGAAGAGGAGGACGCATGGGGTATAGTTGGAGTGAGAGGAGGATGGGATAAGGAAGTTTTGTCAAGTTGAGAGATAAAGATATTTGAGTTATTAAGGTTGGTGGGTACCGTGCTTTGTGGGACAGATTCGGTTGGAGATGAGAGGGGTTGGGATGTTATGAGAGTTGGGGGATTAAGAGGTGATAAGATTGGAGTTGGTTGTGCTGATGGCGTGGGGTGAGAAGATATGGATAAGGATTGGGATGAAGAGGTTGGAGAGGCAAGGGAATCGGAATTGGATGTGGTGATAGGGGTTTGAATTGTGGAGGGAATATTGTGAATAGAGGATAAAGGTTGAGAGGATAAAATATGAGAATTTGAATTTGGTTGATTTGGCATGAGAGAGGCATGGTGCTGTGCGGGGTAGGTAAAAATGTCCTCAATGAAGGTAACGTGTCTTGAAGTGTATAGGGATTTAGACTCTAGATGAAAACATTGATAGGCACTTTGAGTGAGGCTATAACCTAAGAAGAGACAGGGTTTGGATTTTGGTTGGAGTTTGTTTGTGGTGTATGGACCAAGACAGGGAAAGCAGAGACAACTAAAGACACGTAACTTCGAATAATTTGGGATGCGGTGGAACAGAGTTTCAAAAGGAGATTCCATGCTCAAACCAGGAGTTGGCATACGGTTTATTAAATAAGCAGCGGTTTGGATAGCATAGGACTAGAAGGATAGGGGAAGAGAGGCATGATTAAGGAGGCAACGGGTGGTTTCTACTAGGTGTCTGTGTTTTCGTTCCGATAAGCCATTGTGTTCAGGTGTATATGGAGGAGTGGTTAGGTGATTTATACCATGAGTTTGAAGAAAGGACCTGAGTTTTATAAATTCGCCACCATTATCAGAGTAAAATGATTTGATTTTACATTCAAACTGATTTTCAACTAGAGATTTAAAAATGGGAAAAATTGTGGCAACATCCGATTTGAACTTCATGGGGTAAAGCCAAACATATTTGGAGAAATGATCAATAAAAATGACATAATATGAAAATCCATTTATTGAAGTTATTGAGGTAGGACCCCATACATCAGAGAAAATAATTTCCAAAGGTTTGGAACTAGACAAAGTGGATTGGGAAAATGGCAATTTGTGTGCCTTATTAGCTAAACAATCTAAGCATCTAAATGAACTGGAAGATGGCTTGTGGGGAAGGATGTGCTGAAGGACTTGAAGGTGAGGGTGACCAAGACGTTGGTGCCAAAGTGTGAGAGAAGGTTGATGTTGAACATGATTGATTTGGGTGCGAACTGGTTGTAACTTGTACACCTAATCTTCATTCCTTCCACGCAGAAGAACCTCCCCCGTGCTTAGACTCTTTACCTCAAAATGCCATGGAAAGAATTCAACAGAAACTGAATTAGTTTTGCAAAGTTGAGATACTGAAACAAGATTTCGAGTGATAGTGGGAACATGCAAAACACGATATAAATGAAGTGGTGTAGAAGATGTAGAGATTTTGGTGGAACCATAGTGTTTAATGGGAAGAGCCTTACCATTAGCTGCCATAAGTTGGTCGGATCCATTATAGTCAGTGGACAAAGAAAGTTGGCCAAGATCATGGGTTACATGGTGGGAGGCACCAGAATCAAGAAGCCAAGAGGAATCACCTTGGTCACCAGAATGAACGAAGTTGGCTTGACGCCAAGGATGATTGGCTGGGTAGCCATGCAGACGATAGGAATCACCTTGATCACCAGAAGGAACGAGGTTGGCTTGACGCCTAGGATGATTAGCTGGGTAGCCATGCAGACGATAACAATTATCAATAACATGCCCTCGGCGATGACAGCATTTGCACACTGGCACAGAACGTTTAGAGCCAGGATGATCCGATTGTGGAGCAGAGGCGTCACGAGATTGAGAGTGGGAGGACCGCGAAGGTGAGTGACGACCATGAGAGTGGCCACGAGAGGTGCGTTGAGTGTAGTTTGCAGTGATAGGGAGAGATTGCTGTTGGCCCTCGTCTCGTTGAAGAAATATTTCAAAGTCAATGAGTTTGTCAAACAATTCATCAAATGACAATGGAGTCTCTCTCGTACGAATTGATGCAGAGAATTCACGAAAGGAAGAACCAAGGCCATTAAGAGCAGCAATTACGAGATCAATATCATCAATCGAATGACCTATGAGGGCGAGTTCATCTCCAATAACTCGGATGGATCGAAGATAGTCGCCAACACTGGAGGTGCCTTTGGAGATTGAGGCAAGACGTTCTTTGAGAGACATAACACGAGTGCGAGAACGATTGGCATACTGTTTGTTCAGACGTGCCCATGCAGCAGCAGTCGATTCAGTCGAGGTCATAACAATTTGAGCATCTGGGCCACACGACCCAAGAAGAGCAAGGTAGACATAGTGATCCTGACGTTTCCAGAGGGAGTAGGCTGGATTGTCAATGGCAGTGTCACCAGAACCGAGTTTAGGTTCAGGACAGGCAGTGTCACCTGTAACATAGCCATAAAGTTCATTTGCCTTTAGAAGATGAAGTATTTGATTGTACCAAGTATGATGATTTCCATAGTTGAGTTTGATAGGAAGAGTGGAAGCAGTGGTGAGTTCAACAAGAGGTTTGTTGGAAGTCGTGGAAGATGCCATTGGAGGGAGGATAGAAAAAGGAGAGGGGCTGTTAGGCTGAGGCTTAATCTGATACCATATATAAAATATTAGAAACTTTGTTTCATTGATACTGCACTGCAATACACGTCTTATGTACATCATGTGTTTATATAGAGTACAAGAATTTGAATATTGAAATATACAAGATAATGATAACAAATAACAAACTGATACTAAGTGCATAACAGCATAACAAACTGATACTAAGTGTTGTTAAGGATAGGGTTAGGATGAAGGCTAGGTCAATACTCCAACACAAACTTAGGCCTAAATAAATTAATAACATAACATTTATTACGAGCATAGATGCTTAGATCCTCTCCAGCATGTTAACAATGAGATTAAAAATTATTGATTTTGGTATTGAGAGTCTTTACATGCATCTAATGGTCCAAATATTGAACTTTTGTTGGAAATTAAAGGCCAGAGACACGAGTTGCCGGAAAGAATCCACATTCGTCTTGTACAACATTTTGTGAACACAAATCAAAAGGGACCCTTGATATAGGTGAGAGAAAAAGCAAGAGAGAAAGAAAAATAAAACATTGGGTGAAGATTAAGAGTTTGGATCCTCTCCGGTTACCTGATGTTTCCGTAGGAGAGAGACGGGAAACGTACGGTAACCGGAGAGGAATTGAACTCGAAGATTAAATATCTATAAAGTTTTGTATTTGTACATGTCATTTTCAATGCAAATATAATTATCGTTTACATATATAAAGTTAACTTAGACTTTTATAAAGATTTATTTTCATTAAGTAGCAATACATTTTATAACGTATGTTTAACTTAATATATAGATTGACTTATTTTATTTATTTTTATACTTATTAAAATTTGTAATATTGATGTAAACATTAATTGTATACTATATAATTTATATATTTACACACAATAATTTTATTAAATATATGTTTGTGCCTATTCAGAACCTGAAAAGTTTAAGCTATTATTCTATATTCTATATGTTACGTAATATAGCTAATAAAAGTTTCTATTTGTTAAAATAGACGTAATTTAATTGTAGTCTTGCCTACAAAATATAACCAAATTGTCAAATTTCATTGCTAACTGAGAAGTGCTATCAATATATTTTTTAACACTCTCTCCCGTTGGTTGAATTTCATGTGGGTTTCACTAAAATTTTGTAGGATCCATATAAATTTTAACCAATAAAAGAGAATATATTGGAAATAGAGTATTATAGAGTATGTTGCTGGTATTTTTGTTGCTAATTATGTTACTTTCAGTCGTGCTCGCTTTTCTGATTCTTACACTAAGAATGTTTTTCTCTACTTTTCTTTTGTCAGATGCAAGGTATGGTAGATATTGTCCTTGCAAGAGGTTGACAAAATATGTCATAACACTGACTTTGTTTAAAGTCGAGTAACACTCAGCTTTATAAGGTTACAAAGGGTTAAATTAAGTTTTTAGTTCTTAAGTTTATATTTATTTCAATTTGGTATTTAACACTGTTATAATATGTTGCGATGATAAATAGTTAAATGATGTGATATATTATTATTTCATGTCAAATATCAAAATGCATAATAATCAATGTCACGTTCATCTTCCTTGATACCTAAGGATAAAAATGTTGGGCCATATAAAGAGTGCAAAAAGTTTGGTTGACGTTAGATAGAGTGCAAAAAGTGTGGTATATTGTTATTGGTTGACTTTTTTTTTTTACCAAAAAAAATAAGGGATAGAATACCAAGAATGAGATGAATAAACATTAGGGTAATAGGGTTATTGTTTCTTAGAATGTAACTTAGTACTGTTAGAGCACGTGCTATTTAAACATTTATTATCAGTTAGTTAGTTACACTAGTGGTTAGAGTTAGTTAGATTTCAGATGAACTCCTTTAGCTATTCTTAGATGTGTATAAATAGTGTAGCTCATAGTATAATTACATCATTCAGATTCATTCTCTAGAATCATGTAATCATTCATTTTGTCAATAGTGAAGAATGCATATTGCATTTCTCCATTTCCTCTTGTTCGTAGCTTCTCCCAAAGTCTGTGCCATGGATTTTAACATGGTATCAGAGCTCCATTAATTGGAGCTCTGCTGTGCCTCTGATCCTCTTTTGTTCGTTCTTCTACTTCTCTGTTCCTTGCTCCTTGTTCGTTTTTTTCTCTCTTCTTTAATTCTTGATCGATTTTGACAAACCCTAACATGGAGGTCAATAATCCATATGAGAATCCTTATTTTCTGCATGCAAATGATAGTGCTAGCTCGGTTATGATCTCTACTCAGCTTACAAAGATCAATTATCATGAATGGGCTCAAGCAATGTCTCTAGCATTGAGATCGAAGAACAAGTTGCAATTTGTTGATGGAACAGTTGTGAAGTCTATGCAGAATGATCCTTCATACATGGCCTGGGATAGATGCAACATCACGATCCTCTCTTGGATTAGAAACACTTTGGAACCTTCAATTGCAAGAAGTGTAGTATGGATGAATACAGCTTATGATGTTTGGAGTGATCTGAAGAAAAGATTTTATCAGGGAGATGTTTTCAGAATTGCTGACCTGCAAGAACAGGTATATGCTCTTAAGCAAGGTGATCTTTCGATCATAGATTTCTACACTGGATTGATGATTTTGTGGCAAGAACTTGAAAATTTTAGGCCAATTCCACCATAGATATCCTCCAAATTACAAAAGAGGAGGAAATGTGAATTGTGCTTTTGAAGATGATGAGACAGATGATGATGTAAGGAGCTTAGTCTCAATCTGGTCACAGAGGGAGGATCGAACCAATATGATAGGATTCACTCCTGACCAGCATAGAGCAATATTGGCCATGTTGCAGAACACTGAGAAACAAATCAGTCAACCAATTAACAACTCTTCCTAGTTCCTCTAATCATCGAGTCTCGGGTATCATATGTGCTATCTCCAATGAAAATAGGTGTCCTAATTGGATTCTTCATACAGGTGCCACAGATCATATTTGTCATACTTTGTCAGAATTCCAATACTATAGAAAAATCAAACCAGTTTTAGTAAAACTACCAGATGGAACAAAAATCTCCACACACTTTGCAGGCACTGTGTTTTTCTCTAAACAATTCTACTTAAATGATGTTCTTTACATACCTAGTTTCAATTTCAACTTGATTTCAGTGTCTAAACTAGCCAAATCTTTGAATTCTAGTCTTACTTTCAACAAATCTGTTTGTGAAATACAGGAGGCCAGCTCATCGAAGATGATTGGTGCAGTTGAGCTTAGAGGAGGACTATATCATCTGTCCACTCATAGTGTCTCTTATATTTCCATTTCTGTTTTGTCTTCTTTGCAATCTGCTGGAATAAATAGTGTGCACATTACAGATTTCAATGTATGGCATGCTAGATTAGGCCACTTATCATACAATAAAATGTCCATCATGCACAAAGTCTACCCTTTTATCAAAACTGTTGGTTCTCACAGTCCTTGTGATGTATGTCATTACTCTAAACAAAAGAAATTACCCTTTCCAAACAGTATTTCCAATTCTGTTAATTGCTTTGACTTGATTCACATGGATGTATGGGGCCCTACTGCTTGGCCATCTATTTTTGGCCACATATATTTTCCCATTGTTGTTGATGACAAATCCAGGCATACTTAGTTGTTTCTAATGAAAAACAAGTCAGAGACTTGTAATTTGGTTAAGCCTTTCATTACAATGGCTGTAACTCAATTTGAGGCCAAGATAAAGCGGCTCGGGTCAGACAATGGATCTGAATTCAGGACTAGAGAATTAGAAGAATTTCTTGCTGAGAAAGGAATCTTGCATCAGTATTCTTGCGTGGAGACTCCTCAGCAAAATGGAATTGCTGAGAGGAAGCACCAACACATCTTGGGAGTCACAAGAGCACTCATGTTTCACTCTGGACTTCCCAAAACCTTTTGGAACTTTGCAGTGGCTCATGCAATCTTCCTCATCAATCGGATTCCCTCAGCATTCTTGAAAGACACATCTCCATATGAAGTAATTCGTCACCAGTTACCTTCTTTCTCCAATTTGAAAGTATTTGGATGTCTGTGTTTTGCATCCACACTCACTGCCAAGAGGAAGAAACTTGACAACAGGGCAAGGAAATGTGTTTTTCTAGGATACAAAACAGGTGTAAAGGGATATGTGCTTTATGATTTGAAATCCAAGGAGATTTTTATGTCCAGGAATGTCTAATTTTATGAAGATTCCTTCCCATTTGCATTGCTATATGAACCTGAAACTACCCAAAGTGCCTCACCTCAAAACCCACTGAAACCTCATATAGACTTCCAACTAGATGAAACCTACCCGGAACCACTCATCCCTTATCCACCTATACCTCCTGAACCACATGAACCACCTGACCAACCTTTACCACTTGAACCACATGAACCACCTGACCAACCTTTACCACCTGAACCACCTCACATACCTATAATCCAAAACCTTGCATCCTCATCTCTCAAGGACCATCCACCTCAACCTGATAACCCCCCACTCAGAACCTCTAACAGAACCAAAAGAAAACCATCCTATCTTGCAGAGTATCACTGTTACTTAGCTGCAAACAGTGATCCTTTAGTCCAAACGACAACCAAACATCCACTATCCAAATACTTGTCCTACCATCATCTATCACCTCAACACAAACAGTTTTCCTTGATCCTATTCTCTATCACATAACCAAATACCTTTAAGGAAGCTATCCAGCATTCTCACTGGCAGAAAGCCATTCAAACTGAGCTATCTGCTCTTGAAAAGAATGCCACATGGACCCTCACTCCACTTCCTGCTAGCAAGACCACTATAGGGTGCAAATGGGTATTTAAAACAAAGCAAAGAGCAGATGGTTCTGTGGAAAGATACAAAGCACGTTTGGTAACAAAGGGATACACACAAACAGCAGGAATTGACTATTTGGAGACTTTCAGCCCTGTTGTTAAATTGACCACAGTAAGGGTCCTCTTGTCTCTAGCTGCAGCCAACAGTTGGAACCTAGAACAATTGGATGTGAGCACATCTTTCTTACATGGTGATTTGAATGAGGAAGTTTATATGGATCCTCCCCAAGGTCTCCAAGTTCCTGCCAAGACTCTTGTTTGCAAATTAGACAAATCTCTCTATGGTTTGAAACAAGCAAGCCGGCAGTGGAATGCCAAGCTGACTGAAGCACTCATTTCATGTGGCTACATACAATCTAAAGCTGATTACAGTCTGTTCACCAAAAGCACTTCTACTGGATTCACTACAATTCTAGTATATGTTGATGATCTTGTCTTGGCTGGGAATGACATGTCTGAAATTGAGCAAGTGAAGCACTATCTGGACCATAAATTCAGTATAAAGGACTTAGGTAAGCTTAAGTTCTTTCTTGGTTTCGAAGTAGCAAGGTCAACAAAGGGAATCACAATGTACCAAAGGAAGTATGCTCTTGACCTCCTCAATGACACTGGTCTTCTAGGTGCAAAACCATGCACCACACCTATGGACAGCACACTGAAACTTCAAAAGAACTCAGGCACTCCCTTGACTGACATCACTGCATGTAGGCACCTCATAGGAAGGCTGCACTACTAAACACACACAAGGCCTGATATTTGTTTTCCTGTATGTTAATTGAGTCAGTTCCTATAGCGTCCAACTTCTGTTCTTCGTCAAGCAGCCCTTCGAGTTCTTAGATATATTAAAGGTTCCCCTGCTGAAGGTCTATTTTTTCCAGCCAACAATGACTGCAAACTAAAAGCAAGAAACAGTGTAGAAGGTCCATCTCTGGGTTTTGTTTCTTCCTTGGTTCCTCACTAGTCTCTTGGAAAAGCAAGAAACAGTCTACAGTGTCAAGATCATCCTCCTGAGGTAGAATATAGAGCCTTGGCACATGCCACTTGCGAGGCTCAGTGGTTAATCTATCTCCTATAGGATCTTCATGCTCCTCATTCAATTCCAGTAGTTGTTTATTGTGATAATCAAGCGGCTCGCCATATTGCTCTTAACCCGGTCTTTCACAAAAGAACCAAACACATCGAAATGGACTGCCACTTGGTGAGAGATAAAATCCAGCAAGGAACACTACATCTTCTGCCTATTTCATCTCAGCAACAAATAGCTGACATACTAACTAAGCCACTAGCTGCTGGTCCCTTCAAGCATCTTCATTCCAAGCTCGGAATGTTAAGTATACACATTCCGGCTTGAGGGGGGTGTTAGAGCACGTGCTATTTAAACATTTATTATCATTTAGTTAGTTACACTAGCGGTTAGAGTTAGTTAGATTTCAGATGAACTCTTTTAGCTATTATTAGATGTGTATAAATAGTGTAGCTCATAGTGTAATTACATCATTCTGATTCATTCTCTAGAATCTTGTAATCATTCAGTTTGTCAATAGTGAAGAATGCATATTGCTTTTCTCCATTTCCTCTTGTTCATAGCTTCTCCCCAAGTCTGTGCCATGGATTTTAACAAGTACATCTAAACTCCTAGCTTGCAGCTTTCGAATGTAACATGCTTTTACCATTTGCAACAATGTATGTAATCCTCAATGATTCCTTCCTTAGTAAACGAGTTGAAGAAAACAACTTCTCTACTGTGACATTAAGGTATGAATTCACTGAAAATGCTAGCTAGGGTACGTATTTATTTTTGAGACACATTTTTTTTGTTGACGGATTTCCAAAATAATGGAAGTCCAAGACATCAAGTTGGAAAGAGGTTGAAGAACACCAATGGGTGTCTCCTCATGACTTTCAAACATTTCATAATGGGTGTGTTTTTCATGATAAAATGTGTTCATTCATCAAGTGGTACATTCATAAAAGGTTGCAATCATTCTTTCAAATACATGAAAGGTTATTTCATTCACCAAGAGGCATAAGTTAGTCTATAAATAGAACCACTTGTGTTGGCAGAAAAAAGGTCTAAGAAATTGGCCAAGTTTTTGCAAGCCAAATCACTTCCTTTCTTCCCTTAATGCGCAGAGAAAATTGAGGAAACTATTATTCTACAAAATGTCATTGACAATACGCTTGGTTTAGAGTGTGCAAACCAAACCAAGGTTCTTCATTATATCCTGAAGGGGATTCGCCGGTTACATCTGTTGCATCCAATCTATGAAAGAGACTGGTGGGGGCGAATCGAATCTAAAGCCTAGTGTTCTTACACGCCTTGGACGGTGCGCATGTCACTTGTTTTTCTCTACTTTGTTGCAGACCATACTCCATATCTAACAATCTTTAGGTTTGATTTTTGTTAACAATGGCTGCAACATTAAAGGAGATGGATAACATTAGACATTGTCAAAGTGGAGAGGTTCGAGGGTGAAAACTCCGTTCGTTGAGAGAAAGATATGCACGATCTTTTTACAACAAGGGGAGATGAATACTCATAGGCTTCATTAAAATACGTTTATTTGTGACCATGGTGAAAGGTACACAATTACTTTCTATGGCTATGATATGCATGATATTCTAAATTCATGTATGTTCAATCTTAAAGGCATTCTTTATTTATGTTAAAATTAACATGTGGTATTAGAGCCTTAGATGCATGATTTAGAATAAAATCAAGTATGTGAATTTTGATGAACATAAGTATGTTTGATTTATTATGCATGCAAGTATGTTTCTCTATTTTGATATAATTGTCTATTTTGAACCTATGCATACCACTAAACCGATGCATCCTTTGGTGACTAGATGCATGCATTAATTGACGTTACCCGAGTTCGATTTCGAATCCCAAGTTACTGCTTTTGAATTTTTTTTCAAGCGGTTTTTGGATATAAACAAATTTAAACGAAACGATAGGACCAGTGGGATTCGAACCCCATACTCGTTGGCTGAGAATAGGCATGATGATCGCTAAGTTGTCGCTTAACTTGTGCAAACCTTAACTTTTATTAAATATTTAAAGTGTTTTAATTGCTGTAGTTATGGTTGACAGTTTGCATTATTAATTCCCTTTTAGCAGCACTTAAGGAAAATAAATCTTAAAGCGTAAATGTATGTTCAATTACCCAGAAACTTTGATGCTTATATATGTTATTATATATAATGTGGGTTAATTGAAGTTGTTTGTCATTAAACATTCATGAAATGCTTTAGGAGTTATTTACTAGAATAGAAGAATTCTATAACCCTAGTTACTTTGAGTCTACCAGTATAGTTGACCAAATAACCGTAACTTATTCCCCACAACAAAATGGTATAGGTGAAAAGGAAAATAGGATATTAGAAGAAATGATAAAAATCATGGTATCCTATTATGGTCTAGCAAAGGGATATTAGGAAGAAGCCTTATTGACGGCTTATTATATATTAAATAGTGTTCCAAACAAATGGAACAAGATAACCCCATATGAGCTTTGGAAAAATAGAAAGTCAAATCTCAACTATTTCATAGTTTGGGGTTGTAGGACAATAATAGAAGTTCTGGAACCAAAATGAAAGAAATTAGGTGAAAGTGGAATTGAATATGTATTACGGGGCTATATTAAAATTAGCAAAGCATAAAGATTCATGTTTATAGAATTTGATGACTCATATCCTGTAAACATTTTGTGAACACAAATCAAAACAGACCCTTGATATAGGTGAGAGAAAAAGCGAGAGAGAAAGAAAAATAAAACAATGGGTGAAGATTAAGAGTTTGGATCCTCTCTGGTTATCGGATGTTCCCATACCGGTAACCCGGAGAGGAATTGAACTTGAAGATTAAATATCTATAAAGTTTTGTACTTGCACATGTCATTTTCAATATAAATATAATTACCATTTACATATGCGAAGTTAATTTAGACTTTTATAAAGACTTAATTTCATTAAGTAGCAATACATTTTAAAACGTATGTTAAACTTAATAGATTGACTTATTTTATTTATTTTTATACTTAATTACAATTTGTAATATTGATGTAAAAATTAATTGTATACTATATAATTTATTTATTTACACACAATAATTTTATTAAATATATGATTATACCTATTCGGAACCTGAAAAGTTTAAGCTATTATTCTATGTTACGTTAATATCGGAGATAAAAGTTTCTATTTGTTAAAATAGACCTAATTTAATTGCAATCTTGCAGACAAAATATAACCAAATTGTCAAATTCCATTGCTAACCGAGGAGTGTTATCAACACACCTTCTAATACTCTTTCCTGTTGGTTGAATTTCATATGGGTCCCACAAATTTTGTAGGACTCGTGTGAATTTAAATCAATAAGAAAGAATATATTGAAAATAAGATGTTAGAGAGTATGTTACTAATATTTTTGTTGCTAATTATGTTACTTTCAATCATGCTTGCTATTCTGATTCTTACACTAAGAATGTTTTTCTCTACTTTTCTTCTGTCCGATGAAAGGTATGGTGGGTTCGACTTCCCTGCCGTTGTGGCGGGTAAAGTCACCTAACTTTGATCATTGTGAGCCGTTGGATCCAGATCCCTGTTGATCCGTCCATTCATTTAATTTATCAATTAAAATTTTTATTAAATCTATCTTTCTTTCGTATTCTCTACAATCACAGTACTCACAATGATATTCCATGTGTTTATTACATGTATCAGTGGCTTCCTCTGTTAGTTCTTGTATTAAATCTTTTATTCTATTTTGATTTGTTAAATCTATCATATTTAGATAGTAAACAAATTTTTCTATGTATAGAGTACTCATGATTAGTTAGCTAGTACTTGGCTTTGATACCAATTCGGTACCACTCTATTTCTTCCCAGGTAGTGGTAGTAATTAGGCATAATCAGGATGATTATTTTCATGCATAATTTGAGTTACAAGTAGTTCATATCCATAGTCCATTATTTGGTCATCTAATTCCATTATTTCTTCGATTAACAGCTTTCTTTCTTCCTCACAAAATGCTAATTGTACTCTTTGCATTATTTGTTTTAAATACAATTTTTCTTGCCAATGCTGGTGTTTTAATTTATTTATTATTGTTTGCTTACAGTCTTTAGGTATTTTCATTATCAAAATGCTCAATATTTCTTGATCCATTTTAGTCATCTAATAAATCCCAATCTTCATATATATCGGATAATGATAGTCTATCATATTCAAAAGTTAATCCTATTTCTTCCATAAAATTTCATTCTATATCTAACGAAATAATTGCAAGATAATAATCTTCTTGTCTAACTTGAGTCTTTATTTTTTCAATTATTAATTGTTTACAATCAATAAGTAGATCCATTATTAGTACACTCATAATTTCATTTTCTGTTTGGTTATCAAACTCAGAATATATTTCCATTATTTTAATCAATATCTTCAAAAGTTGGTACTGTTAATTTAAAATAGCTAGTTGATTGATCTGATTTTAAAATCATTTTTTCTATCTTTTCTATTTTTTCTAATTTTTGTTTTTTATGTTTTTCTCTTTTACTTTTTATATTAATAAGTTCTTTTTCCTTTTCTAGAATATATTTTTCCATTTGTTTTCGGTTCTTATCTTCATTATTCCTTTTAAGATGATTATCATAAATATTCACAAAGTCTTTTATATTCTTTTTATCTTGATTTATTTTATTATAAGATTTTTCATAAATATCTCTTAATTCTTTTCCTTTGTTCATATTCTATTTCTCAGATATCGGGCTAGATCTCTTACTTGATTTGATAATTTGTTTATATTTTCGTCTTTATTTTCTTCTATTTCTGGGAAAGTAGTTGGTTTAGGTATTTGCCTAAAGCTTAGTGATTTTGGATTTCTTATAGAAATTCCTAATTCTGTTAAGTCATTTTTCTTAGGATAATAAATCTTTCCTATTTCCTCAAATAGTCTTGGTATATCTATTCTATCATTATTTCTAAACGTAATACTATGATGCGAGTTTGTTAGTGCATAATTGACACAATAAGTAATTGAGAAAATCTTGTCTCCTGTTCTCATCAGATTATTTCTTAAAAATCTATGTTCCATAGTTAATGATTGGTCTAATCTTTGAGTATCTAATGGTATTCCAATATTTGGGTGTATTTCGAATTTCAACTTAACATAGGCTAAGTTTCCTTCGATTACTCCTAGTATTTTATCCTTAGGATATGTTATTCTATCATCCTTTAGAACTAATTCAATAGGTGAATCTATTCCTTCTTGAAAGGTTGCCTTAATTAAGACTTGTATTGATCCTATATGTATATAACCTATTTTCTTTCTATGTGATTCCTTTTTTAAATCCCTTTTTAACTCAATTAATTTCTTCTTATTCAATAATTGGATACAGGTGTTTCCCTGTGTTTCAGATATATCTATTGGTGTTTCATTAATTATTTTTCCATAATAGATTATATTTTCTTTCTGGTTAAATCGTTTCATTATTCCTCCTAGTTTTTTCATATTTGCATCTTTAGATAAATTTAAGTCCTCTTTCTGAATCTTTTGAAATAATTTTGGATCTATTAAGATGCTTCCTTCATAGTTACCATCTTAGTCAGTTATTTGTAAATGTTCTATATCAGTGTTATCCATTATTTCCTTTTCTATTTCAGACATGAGTGATTTCTAGTATAAACTTAATAAAGTTAAACAGTTGATAAGTCGTACCTGATCTGGGGGTTTAAAGTGATTCTAGGTTTCTTGGTCCACCGCAGCTTCCGTCTAAGTCGAAGTTTGAGTAGTTGGTAGTAATGAAAGTAAAGTAGTAATGAAGTGGTAAAGTAGTGGTGAAGTAGTGAAGTAAAGGAGTATATGAAAGTAGTGGTTTATTTATAAACAGTGGTTAAGTACATAGAACCGGGTTTGATTCCACACTCAAGGAATCGCTAAGCATAGCTTAGAACTTCTCAGAGAGAAGAGAGAGATTGAAACTTTCGTTCCAAAAAAAATTCCCTCTCCTCCTTCAGACTGAGGAGTCTTATTTATACACTCAGAGATACTAAGTAAATTACAGAAATGTCCTTCCATTATTACATTTTACAATCAATCAGACGCCTTAATAATTCATGATGACGTCATTGCTTACGTCATCCTTCCAATAATTCTTGATGACGTCATTGCTTACGTCATTCTTCAATAATGGCTTCGTCTGAGTCTTTATCGTCTTGCCGACAGTCTAGTTGCTTCACGCATCTTTCACACTTGTGATTGCCATTCTCCTTAATCATTGAGCATACTAAGTCAAGGATGGCTGGTTGGTAATTCATTGAAAGTCCTTGTAATGTGTAGAATGGTAATTCAAAGTTCGTCAGTAGTGCGAGGTCTCTTTCTCTAATTAATTTTCCACTGGTTTTGCTGAGTAGCAAAGTATGTGGTCCTTTGAACAGTGCTTTTATGAAAGAGTCTTTTCCAATGATCTGGCATTGAGTGAAAATGCTTGCTAGTTGATTAGCCATTATTGTAACAATCTTTTCTTCATCATAAGTTTCTCCAGTGGGTTCGTCTCTCATAGAGAAACTATTATTACTTACGCCAATGAAAATCAAATTCTTTGTGGGTTGCTTAGTTGAAAAGTCTGGGTAGGTTGAATAGAACTTCAGAAAAATAGTTCTATCCTTTGCGACATTCTTTTGGTAGTTCTGGATGGCTTCTTTCCAATTATATGGAAATAATTTGATTTCTTCCAAGTTTTGGCTGAGGTAGAGACATTCAATAATTCCAAACTGGAACATATTAAATGTAAAAATCGATGTTGCTCCGGGAGTAATTACGGCCTTGACTCCGAACATATTTCGGTTGACCATGTAAAAACAATTAATCTTTTCTTTTTCGGACCAGTGGGTTAGTCTTTTTAGGTGATCAAAAAAAATTTCTTTTGAAAATTAAACTTGAAGTTCATGATCTTTTCTTGAAGGAATTTGATAGTCGTCAATGGAAGAGGGAATTCTTCCGAGTATTCTTAGTGAAGTCTTTTGAGCTGATGGAGTCTTTATGGTTTCAGAAAAAGTCCTTGGGCCAAGATAAACGCCCTTGTCTTTGTCTTGTTCTTTCTGGTAGTCAATCAGAGCCTTCTCTGCTTCTTCTTTGGTTCGAAATCCTTTGTGATGGACTCCGGAAATTCCGATGCAGTGTGGGGCTGCTTTATGCCATTCATTGTAAATGCCTGGATGTGGTCCATTGAAAATAGTGTACCATTTTTCGCTTGTGCTTTCCTGTACCTGTTGTTTAATATTTTTCATTGGATCTTTCTTGATAGGTAGTCTTTGTAGTTGAAACTTTAGTACTTCAATATTCGTTCTGATTAAGTCAAGCTCCATCATCTTTTGTTTCTTGAGCATTTCTTGGTATTGAATCTGCTTCAATATGTCTTCAGTTGTTGATTGCTCCATTCTCTTGACAAAATATCTGCAAGAACATTTTTATCTCCCTTTATGTGAGAGATTGAGTAATTGTATTCGGCAAGTTTCATTTGCCATCTAATCAATCGTCCTTGTTTATAAGTTCCTTTATGATTTAAGTTCTTAAATCCTGCCACATAGGTAGAATCGGTTCGGACAATGAAGTCATTATCCAGTATATAAATCCGATGTTTTTCCAACATACGGATCAAAGCCAATGTCTCTTTTTCATGAGTGGGATAATTAATCTCACTATCTGAAAAAGTTCCTGACATATATCGGCACAGTAATTCATTTTTATGTCCAGGGGGTTTCGCTTTCATAACACCACCCCAACAGTCATTTGAGGCATCAGTCTCAATAATTATTTCATCATCATCCAATGGATGATATAGCTCAGGAAGATCCCGGCATAAGTCCTTCATTTTTATAATAAGTCTATTATCATCATCAGTCCATGTCCACTGGGCATCCTTCTTTAGTTTTTGTTGTAGGATCCTTCTTTCCACTGCAAGATTCTTGATAAAACCTTCATTTGAAATATATGTTAGAAGTCCAAGAAATCTTTGTAAATCCTTTTTATCCTTTAAAGTTGTTGGGAAATTTTGAAGTTTCTCTAGTACATGTCGTTGCATTATTATTTTCCCTTTTTCGATTTCTAATCCTAAATAATTAATTCTATTCTGGGCTAGGACTGCTTTTTTCTTGCTTAAGATTATTCCATATTCATAACATTTGTTAAGAACGAATTCTATCTTTGTAAAGTGATCATCTAATCCTTTGTTTGAAAAGATTAATATATCATCAATATAAATAAGACAAAAGTCTTTAAATTCTTTAAGAATTGAATCTATTCTCCGCTGGAATATTACAGGTGATTGTTTTAATCCCATTGGGAGTACATTCCATTCATATTGTCCTTGAGGACAACTAAATGCTGTTAATGCTTTTGATCCTTCAGTCAATCTAATTTGGTAAAATCCTGATTTACAATCAAAGGTACTAAACCAGTCCATGTTTCTGATTCTTTCAATAATTAAATCTTTTCTTGGAAGAAAATAGGCATCTCCTTCCATGGCATCATTAATTTGTTTGTAATTAATTACCATCCTTCTTTTACCTCTTTTTTTTTTCATTATGATTTTCTACATAAAAGGCTGGCGCTGAGTGTTTACTATTCGATGGTCTAATTAGTCCTTTTTTACACATTTCATCAATGTCTTTTTCAAATTCATCTCTATCCTGTTTTGTGTAAATCATTGGTTTACATTTTACCTCTTTTGTGGGGTCTTTTAGTTTTAATTCTACTAAATCAAAATTTTTGTTAATTCTGGGGTCTAAAGGGTTTTCACTACATACTTTATCCAATAGTTCTTCTATATGAGCCGGAATTATTCTATTTGGTTCTAAATTTATTAGTGCATGGCGAATTTTCGTGCAAATTAAGCTAATAATCTCACCACGTTTCAGCTGTTGAAACTGTGATGAATAAGTACATGTAGAAGTATGGATAATTGGTATTTTTATAATTTCTCGTTTTTGTTTTTGATAAATATATGGGGTTCTTAAAGTAATATATGTTAAGTATTGACAAAACGGTTGGTATAACCGTAAGAAATTATTGCCAATAATTATATCTATCCCTGTTTCTTGTTTATATATGGTTGGTATGATAAATATTTTTTCTTGGATTATCAAAGTAATTCTTTTTGCTATCCAATACAACGAATGTATGGATCCATCAGCAATTTGTATTTTTAATGGTTTTTCTAATCTTTCCCAATTATCAATCAATGCTTCTGTGGCAAGGCAAAGACTTGCTCCAGTATCTATATAAGCTTCTGTTACATTTTTACTTTTTTCTATTAATATTTTTATATATGTAATATTTGAATTCTCCTTCTTCTGAAGATAATTCATTATCTGTGTATTCGTATATACTTATTTCCGAATCACTTAGTTCTTCTTCTAAAGGTTCGAGTTCATATATTTGGAAAACTTGTTTTATTAATTTTGATTTTTCTTTAAAATCTTTTTCTTTTCTTTGAGGGCATTCGTTAGCATAATGTCCTTCAACATTACATATCCAACAGACACATTTCTTTTTCCCTTTTGGGCAGTATTTCTTTGGTGTTGTCCTTTTTCGTCTAAAATATTTCTTCTTATTATTTTTATAATAATTTTTCTTTCTCGGATAAGTCTTTCGCAAGTTTGGTCTTTTATAGTATTTTTTCTTTCTTTTTATGGTTTTGTCACAACCATATTTCCCTGGTTTTTCTATCTCTGGGATGTCACAACAAATGACAGTACTTCCTCTATTCAATTGTCTAATTGTTTCTCTATTCAAATATTGTTCTCTCAGTTCTTGGTATAAGAGTTTAATAACTCCTCCTAAAGTATTTGCTGTTTCTTCAGGTTTTAGTTCCCAAAGTTTATTAATTTTTGAATTTAATGGATAAGGTAATTTATCTATAAAGATATATTTATATATTTCTTTAGTTTCTTCATCTAGTTGATAATAGTATTTCTGATATTCGCAGATAAAACTTTCTATCTGACACATATCACATATTTGCATTCTATTAAGGTGTGACTTGGCATTTTCAATTAGAGTTTTATTCGTTTTTTCTCTCTGTTCCATTAAATTATATCCTAAAAATTCTTGGTGTATTAGAGTCATTATTAATTTAACATAGTCTGCGCTATTATTTACCATTCTTCCGAAGTTAGTCCATTCTGCGTCCTTAATACTTAATAAGAATTTTTGTACATTTCCTGTTGTTTTGAATGTCACAAAGTTTTTGGTTTCTACAAAGTTTAGTTGTTTAAATCTTTCGTCGGTTAGGATCATTAGGATTATATCATTCGTCCATCTTAATAATACATCTTCTTTATTTCTAATACAGTCAAGGTCAAGTATGTTTCCAGTATTATGGTATCGAGGTTTAAATTCTTCTTGAACTTTTGTCCACTTATTATTATTTTTTCTTGCATATCCTTTATTATACATAGCTTCTGTTTCATATTTATCCCAAGCTCCTTCAGGTGTATATTTATATTCTTCCCATTTTCTTTTAGGGCTTTTTCCACTATATTCTCTTCTTTCCATTTTTATATGGTTTTCTTCAGATTCTGAAGAGGAACTATAATTTAAGATTATTTCCTCATTTTCCTTATCTTCTATGTCTTTTTTATCAATCTTTTCGACGTTGTGTATTTGATTATTTTCTTCTTCAACTATTTTGAGTTGTTCTAATAATTGTTGAATTTCTTCTAAATCATTTGATTTTCTTAATGTTTCCATGTATTCTTCTTTTATCCCCTCCATGAAGATACGGGTGTAGGTATCCATGAAGATTCTTGTTCTGGTTCTTGTTTAATTATTATTCCTTTTAATTTTCTTGATTCTAAAATTTCTTCTAGTTCATTTTTTGTTATACATCCATTATTTTCTTCATATATTAAAAGATTTTCTAATTGTTCTAAAATAATTTTTATTTTAATAATATCTTCATCTTTGTTTATTTCTTTTCCTTTACTTATATTATTTAGGGTTTCTTTAATACTCTTTATTTCATTTTTTCCTTTTTGTATTTTATTGCAAGTGTAATTTGCAATTCTATCTGTATTTTCAATTAATTGAACAATATTTTTATTTAATTCTTTCAATATTCTTTCTAGTTCTCTGAATCCTGCTTCTAATTCTTCGGATAATCTCATTATCCTATACAATTTTCTAATTCTTGTTTTAATTTTCTTATCCTTTTTCTAACCAATTCCTGGTGGTAAATGATATATTCATTTGGTTCTAATATTTCTAATATTTCTAAGTATTTTCTTAATTCCTTAATGTTTTGTTTTATTGTTAATAACCTATTCATTGTTCTGGTTTTATTTTGGTTCGTTGGATGATTTCAATGGTTAAGATTTTATAAAGTCACCTGACTTTAAATGATTTAAAGTCAGACAATTCCTTTCCAAGGTATGGTAGATGTTGTCCTTGCAAGAGGTTGACAAAATATGTCAGAACACTGACTTTGTTTAAAGTCGAGTAATACTCACCTTTATAAGGTTACAAAGGGTTAAATTAAGTTTTTAGTTCTTAAGTTTATATTTATTTTAATTTGGTATTTAACGCTGTTATAATATGTTTAGATGATAAATATATAGTTAAATGGTGTGATATATTGTTATTTCATGCCAAATATCAAATATGCATAGTAATCTGTCACATTCATCTCCTCCTCCCATAATTAATCTTCTTCCCTGTCACCTAAGGATGCAAATGTTTGGCCGCATAACGGTGCAAAAAGTTTGGTGGACATTAGAGGAGAGGATAAAATATCAAGAATGAGATGAATAAACATTAGGGTCTGAGGAAGAATAGAAAATGAGTAAACACCCGGTTTGGTCCATGAAATTGTGAAGTGGTATTAATCTGGTTCCTGAAATTATCGAAATTTCAAATTAGTCCCTGAAATTGTAAAACGTTGATCAACTTAGTCCCTTCGTTAAAAATCATATGGACTAAGTTGATATTAAGTTTACAGTATCAGGGACTTAATTGATATTAAGTGAGTAAAATGAGGGACCAAATTGATACTAACTTATCATTCAGGGACGCTTTTGGAATTTCGATAATTTCAATGATCAAGTTGATACTACTTCACAATTTCAGGGTCCAAATTGGGTATTTACTCAATAGAAAACGTAATGTTAAATTTAAATAACTCTTTGCATGGGTTTTGATTTATATTTCCCATAATTTTGTTTTTCTTCTTTTTATCAAATTATGATGACATAGGATTACCTTGCTTAAAAAAAAAATCATGTAACATTCTTTTACCATTTGCAACATGCATGTGTAATTCCCAATGATTCCTTCCTTGGTAAACGAGTTGAAGAAAACAACTTCTCTATTGTGCCATTAGGGTATGAATTCACTGAAAATGCTAGGGTACGTATTTATTTTTTAGACACATTTTTCTTCTACCACTCACTCATTTCTAATGGGAAACTAGGTGTATAATGCTGTGGTTTCCATATTTGCTTCTTTTACTCATAATTTTCCTCAGGTCAACTAGATAATTATGCAGGGAATTTAAATTAGTAACTAAAATTTGTAAGACTCCCCAATTGCTGATATTTTGAAAGAGCTTTTGCTGAGAAGTTAAATTTGAATTATGAGGAGGCTGAGATGGATTGTGAATCTGATGTCACAATATATGGACTTTAAAATTGGAAAAGTTCTTGTATAATAAGCAAATAAGATTGTATCTATGGTTAATTTTGATAAAGTATGTTGAGATTTTAACCCACTAAATAATTGTTGGATACATCCTTAATTGTTCATTTTTTAGATAAGCTCGCTTTTTAGACGATATATATCCTCAAAATGGAAACTATTACCAGGGAACCCAGATATACATATATGTTATAAGTTATAATATCGAATGTTGAATTGATAGATAAGAGCACCTCCAACGATGGTTCTTAACTTCTTATTGAGAATTTTCTAACCAGGTACCAATGCTTATCAAGATTGGACTGTTGGAGAGTGGTGCTTCTTAAGCATTAACCAGAGGGTAGGTGCTTATATAAGCATCAAGTTCTTAAATATCATATGGCGGCCATCTTGTACTTACAAAAAAAAATTGTTGATGAAATATAATGAAACGAGATCTTTTGTGGAATTCATTTAGTAAAAATTTTAAATGTGCTAGAAAATAAATATGGTAAAAAGTAACGGTAACACCGTAAGACTCAGTTAAGACCCGCGGAAAGTAAAAATGATATGTTGATCTAATAATTCAATGTTACTTCATGTTGTCTTGTACGAGTACCATTCTGGACTTGGCCATGCTGACTGGTTCCCTCTTTCCTCCATGTCATCTGGTTTACTATTTTGTGATCCTTAATCTATAAAATTCTGCATCTCCATGTATGAGCAGCTGATTGGGACATTAATATTTGTTTTATATCCCTCAATTTTGTTTTGGATTTAGAACTAGCATGATATCGGCGCGATGCACAGGGCATAGGCTGGAATACCTTTAGAGCTGATGATTGCCTTTTTGTTTAAAATGTTTGCCATAAACTTTCTCAAATTGCTGGGATCATCTCATCCTTTTCTTCCCTTCCTTTTTTCCCCTTACTTTTCAAATATTACATGTAAATCTGACTGCTAAAAAAAAAAAAAATCGTTTTTACGTGTCACATCTGTGAAGCTTTTAACATATTGAGTTATCTGTCATACTGTATCTTGGTTCACTAGTGTCCGTAGTATTTCTTCTAGCAGTCTGAGCCGCATGTGGTGTGCCAAAGTGCTTGAGAAGTATAAGAATATGGAGATAAGCAATACGTGCGTGTGAGCATGATTAAATAAATTGCTCGGGATGAAGATGTTAGACTTGGAATATAGGAATTTATTTATGGCATAAAAAGGACTTGTTCCAATTTGTATCAAAGAAAAAAGAAAATCGAGGCTTGAGAAATAGTTTTCAACTTTGTTATATGGGGAAGGGATACGTGATTTGGATAGATTAAAAAAAAAAAACTAAATTTACTACAGGTTTTCTTTTTCTTTGGCTGAATCACTCCCTATCAAGGTTCTCAATCTAGATAAAACACTGATACACCAAAACTTTAACAGCATCTATGACATTCAATAAATGATGCGAGCAGAACTGTTTTGCTCCTTTGTCTGTGTTTGCCTGACTTTCTGTATGCACACAAGCCCCTCCCATTTCTGAAAAACTCTTGTTCAACAAGAAGCATGGGATGAAGGGCAGGTAGGGTGGGACAGCATCAATTCCTTATTATTGAAGTTAGTGAACAACGTATCTGGCTGAGTGGCTGTTAGTAGGGTCTGTTCCTGCCTCCTTTACCAACCTTGAGTTCTTGGCTGCTTGGAAGCTATATTACTCCCATAATGCACGTTTGCAATATCTACGTACAATGGCCTGAGTCAGACCAAAAAAATAAGATAGTAGTGGCCTGTGGGACACCAACAGAAAAAGTAAATCAGTAATGGACTGAATCACTATCAATGGGACCAAGTAAAGGAGAAATTATTACCAGCAAAAGCAGTTTAAAGCCACTTTTTCACACCATCATGAAACTTAGTCCATCAGGAATGAGAAGGAATGTCACTTTCAATTGGACCCGGTATAAAGACGTCAATGCCCTCGTCGAGTATCCCGTTACCATCGAGAATATGAGTGTCCATATGTCTTCCAATGATCTCGTGCATATCGTCTGTTAGAAGTTCTGTCATAGGGAGATTTATAACCATCAGATGGTCTTCCACACCCATAAAAATCTGAAGATCTCCTGCCTGTTCCACCTCGGTTACTTTGAGAAGCTTTCCTTATCTCCTCTTCCAAATCATACTCCGAGCGCTATGACCAATTAAAGGAGAAGCTTATCAGTTTTTGAAATTCATTACAAACAAATAACAGGCCCTTACTGAAAATTAAGGAACTCAACTAGTCTCAAATTTGAACAACTTTGTCCACAAGGCCACAACCAAAGAAGGAAAACCGAAAACAAAGGAGAAAACCCTCCCTAGTAAATCTTATGCTTTCTGAGTAATAAAATTTATGTTTCCACAACAAATTAAGCCAGCAGTCACATTTCACAATTAACAGGATTACATGGCTTACAGACAAGAGTGTCATAATCACAATCACTATAACTTCTAACCCATTTAAAGGGTGTGCAGTCATATGCTAGCTGAAAATGGCCTAAGACGCAAATGATGCTTCTTTTTTCTTCTTCTTAGAGTATCCCCACCCAATAGGTTAAAGACCAATCCCGCAGGGTGCTCTCTCAAGTTCCTAAGTAGTGACACCTCCCAATGGTCTTTTTCCATACACATGAATGAAAATGATGCTTTAAACTATATAGGAAACACAACAGGAAAAGAGGGAAAGGGAAAAGAAAGAGAAGAAAAAGGGAGGGTGATGATGCAGCCTGGGATGCATCAGGGTGAGTGCTCCATCACATATTAATGATGAGAAAGGTTGTTGAAGATAATGACGATTGCATTCCCATTAATCTAACTTTTCCACTGTAACAGACGCATTTCAATCAAGCAGAGACAAGGTTTACAATAGGCACTTGAGCACAAGAAATGCTTCTTCAAAAGATAAACCAAGCAAAACCAGATTCCCTATGAATGGCATCCAACAAGATAAAATGTGTATGGCAAGAAATATTGTTGGGGTTGTTAAAAACTTACCAAGTCCAGTAGAAAGTGTCAAGTCTCACTCGGTAGAGTATATGAGTAAAGAATCATTTATGTAATGTTTGGTTGGAGGGGAGGGGTTTTTTTAAAACTTCTGTTTGATTCAACTTTTAGAGGGTAGAGCAGGGGAGCAAAATCCTTCCTGAGGTGAGTTTTGGCTCCCCTCCAATATTTGGGGGATTTGGAGGGGAGGAGAGGGACTTTATAACATTTAACATATATTGACTAAAATATCCCCACTTGTCATTTTGAAATAAATAATTATGAGGGTTTAAAAGTAAATTTGTTTTAAAATCCCTCCCCTCCCCTCCTAAACCAAACATGAAAGTGTTATTTCCCCTCCCCTCCTCTCAACCAAACACAATATCTAATTAAAATCCATCCCTCCCCTTCCCCTCCCCTAAAATTCCTCCCCTCCTTTGAACCAAACACACAATTAGTGGATGTTTGGATAGGGTATTTTAAAATTTCAAGGAATTTAAAATATATGGCAATTGAATTGCATCAATTGAATTACTTTCAATTTCAAAATACTTTATTTGGATAAAGCAATTCAAATTCTTTGTATTTCAAATTTTTTGTTTGGATGAAGCAATTTAATTTCCTTCAATTATAATATTTCATTTTTGAATATTTATTTAAAAAATTGAAACATCAATATAAAATGTGGCAAATAAGCATTAGCCAATTTTAAATAATCGAAATTTAAAAATAATGTAAAAAATTTAAAAGTTGGACAATTTAAAGTTTTGTACCATTTTTAATATATTTCACTCTCACCTCCTACTTAATTAATATTCACCTCCTAATTTATTAATATTATGCAGGGGCAACTTGCTAACTCGTTGGGGACACTCCAGCACCCATACATTTCCAACACAAGTTACAACGAAGAGAGCTACAGTGAAAAAAATTCTCTGTTATTGATAACAGACCCTATATAAACAATCCCATGCTATAACTAGAAAAGGCCACACAAAGATATTATAAGGAAAAACACCCAAATAGAGTCCTTCATTCCCTGTCAACAGCCGAACATTACAGCCAGTCCTGTGTTTCGCTACTAAACAGCACCCTATCAGTAGTTTCGGCTGCAGCAGGTAGAGCTCACTCGTACCATTATTTACACAAACTGTAACAGCAGTAATAGTACCAATACACTAGCAATCAATTTCTCCCAAGCTGTTGCAGTAGTATCAGTACCAAACCACAAGCAGTTAGCATGCGAATATACGCACCCACCATCCGGCAAAAGCCACCCCCCTGCAAACAGAGAACTAATCCCCTTGTAGACCATCACGTGAAACATCATACAATAGGCCAATCCCCTTGTATACCAAATAACATACCCAATCTTGTAACCTACTCAATCAAATAGAGACATTCCTATTACTATAAAACCACCAGCATATAGCATTGCCTCCAACTACTCCGTGGATAACTAAGTTTACCAAGTAAATTTAACAATTTTAGATAAAAAAAAGAAAAAGAAAAGGTTCACAACAATAAAATATAAAATACAATTGACAACAAATAAATTATCCAAAATAAAAAATAAAAAACTTGAGCGGGTTTACATTGGTTTGTGGCTTAGTGTTACATTCTCCATACAAACAAACTTTACACAGGTCTTACAGGCACATAGTCAAACTTGCAGTACAGCCTAATCCCTCATTACATAGCCCAACTAACCTGCTCTCAACCAGACCCGTCCCCTAGAACTCTATCACCTCGGCAAACTTGAAATCTCAAGAGTAAGTAAAAGCAATTCCTTTTGGTCACAACAACACTTCCAAACAAGAATGATATATTATTGTATTTTCAGCTGCACTATTTGTCCCTCAACATATTTAAGACCCAACAGACTGCGGCTAACTTCATTTATAGTATAAGTATACATGTAGAAAATAAAGTTAGATCGTCAAAGTGCAGAGTGCAAAGAGACCCAGATATGCACGTTTTTGGTCATGAAAATTTTGAACACGTTTATCCCGAGATTTTAGAAATGCAGCACCAAATAATGTGGTTTGGTACGAGTTTGGGTGATATCTCGTGCTCAAGCTTAATTATCTATTTGTTGTTTCCTTTCTGCTACACAACAAGTTTTTGCTACATACAAGCTACCAAAGTACAGCTTAGGGATACAATAATCTTAATCCTCTCTGCAAACATAAATTCACCAGCACATGCAGGGTGAAACAATAATACCAAAACAATAGTTAAGCAACCATGATGATCAAATAACACTAGACATATATTGTCATCAAAATTATTATACTCCTCATGTCAGAGTGAAAACAGATGATCAAATAACATCACCATTCAGGATTCTATCATATATTCAGATCTTCTACCATAAACCCAAAAGCAAAAATAAATAATAAAAAAAAACTCAAGCCATGAGAGAGAGCAGGAGCAAGCAAAGACAAAACAACACAACCCATGGCACAGTAATAGAAATCAAACTAGGGTTTTAGAGAAGGAAAAAAAACTGAGAGAAGAATCTTAGAAAAGATAATCTGATGATTATTAAGTGTAGAAGATTACAGGGTTTATATAGTTGAGCAGAGTAACTACTCCTAACAGAAACCTAACAAACTCACGGTTTCCTAACTAACTAACAGAATCCTAACTGTCAGTGCTGACTCAGCACTGCAGTTCTATTACAAGGTAAGGCTGTTGCACATTCTCTTATATACTCTATTATGCCCCCTTCAATCTCAAGGTGGTTGAGGAGAAGCGGCCACATTGAGAGTGGAACGCAAGTTACAAAATCTGGAGGAAGAAAATAGCTTGGTGAAGGAATCTGCAAGTTGGTCAGCAGCTGGAACATGATGAATGGAAATAGCCTTGGACATAACTTTTTCTTTGACAAAGTGAAGGTCTAACTCAATGTGCTTGGTCCGAGAGTGCAGAACAGGGTTGTGGGCAAGTGAGATAGCACTCAAGTTATCACACAAAAGCTGTGGAGTGTGAAAAGGAACCTTAAGTTCAGTGAGTAATGACATTATCCACAGTACTTCAGCTGTGGTGTTAGCCAAGCTGCGATATTCGGCCTCTGTGCTGGATCGAGCTACCAATGGTTGCTTCTTGGAGCACCAAGACACTAGATTAGGTCCAAGGAAGATGCAAGACCCGGAGGTAGATTGTCTATCATCTGGATCACTGGCCCAGTCAGCATCACAATAGGCCTTGAGTGTGAAGGATTGCGAGGAGGAGGATGGCTGAAGCAGTAGACCATAGTGCATGGATCCCTTAAGATATCGAAGGATACGTTTTACAGTCTGCCAGTGGGTCTCCAATGGGTTTGCCATAAATTGACAAACTTTATTGACACTGTAGGCTATTTTTGATCTAGTCAAGGTAGCATATTGCAATGCTCCCACAACAGACCTGTAGAGACTAGGATCTGCCATCGAATCTGTTCCAAACTTACTTAACGTGCAGTTGCTTACCATAGGAGAGGAGATACCTTTAGCATCCAGCATGTTGGCTTTGTTCAGAAGGTCACGTATGTACTTGGACTGAGTTAACAGAATAGACCCAGTTGGTAGGTGTTTGACCTCAACTCCGAGAAAATAGTCGAGGGAGCCTAGGTCTTTGAGAGCAAACTCGGCATTCAGCTTCTTGATGAGGTCTGAGATGAGGGTTGAAGATGTACCTGTTAGGATGATGTCATCCACATATACCAAAACATAGAGGCACACAGTCCCTTTGGAGTAGATAAAGAAGGAGGGGTCACAGCGGCTGATGACAAAGCCAAAGGTGAGCAGCGTGCTCGTGAGTCTCTCATACCAGGCCCTTGGGGCTTGTTTGAGACCATAGAGGGCCTTGTGCAGTTTGCAGACTAAAGATTTGTCATGAGACTCAAAGTCGGGGGGTTGAGTCATGTAGACTTCCTCACTCAACAAGCCATTGAGGAAGGCATTATTGACATCAATTTGTTGAATAACCCATTTAGAGGAGAGTGCCATGGTAAGAATAATTCGTATCGTAACCGGTTTAATAACAGGTGAGAATGTCTCATGAAAGTCAAAGCCATGGGTTTGGTGGAAGCCTTTGGCAACCAATCGGGCCTTGTATTTGTTGACACTTCCATCAGGATTTTCTTTCACACGGAAAACCCACTTGCATCTGATGGCCTTTCTGTTGGAAGGAAGTGGGACTAAGGACCAAGTTCCATTCTGAAGAAGAGCATTATGCTCAGCTCGCATAGCCTCAAGCCAGCGAGGATCTGATAACGCCTGTTTGACTGAGGCAGGCTCAATGTGAGCAAGACACAACCGAGGGTATAGAGGAGGGGGCAGACAGCCAGTCTTAGCCCGAGTTAACATATGGTGAGCTGGTGCAGCTGGACTAGGTGAAGGGACAGGGTCAGAGAGACTAGGAGAAGGGGCTAAGGAACCCGAGTGAGTAGGAGAAATGACTGAGTGGGGAGAGACTTCAGAACTAGAAGGGGAAGGACTAGTAGGAGTGGAAGAAGACTCAGAGGAAGGAGTAATAATAGGATGAATAGGACTGGGAATAGGACCAGAGGAAGGAGGGGTGGGAGGAGGGTGTTGGTTCAGGGGAATGGGATTTAGGGGAGGGTAAACAGGAACATGAATGACAGACGAAAAGGTAGACTTAGAAGGTGATGTTGGAGTTGGTGAGACAGAAGGAAAAAGGAAGGGATAAGGAAACCGAAGTTCATTAAACAGAACATCTTTAGAAATATAAACTCTACCAGAGGGAGCTAAGCATTTATGGCCCTTGTGTTGGGGTGAGAGACCAAGGTAGACACACTCTTGAGACCTGTACTGCAGCTTATGTTGGTTGTAAGGTCTTAACAGAGGGAATCATGCACATCCAAAGGTCCTGAGAAGGGAGTGATCAGGAATGGAACCTTGGAGTGCATGAAAAGGAGAAGAGAATGAGTCAAGAGCAGTTGTAGGTAACCTATTAATGAGGTGAACGGCCATAGTAAAACTATGATCCCAATAGAGTAGGGGCATGGAAGCATGGGCAAGTAATGTTAATCCCATTTCAACAATGTGTCTGTGTTTGCGTTCCACTGTCCCATTTTGATGAGACGTGTGAGGGCATGTTAACCTATGAGTAATGCCTAACTCAGCTAGATGATTGGTCAAGGGTCTAAATTCACCTCCCCAATCAGTTTGGATAGCTTTAACAGAGGTTGAGTATTGTGTTTTGACAAGAGCATGAAACTGTTTGAAGGCTGTTAGAGCTTCTGACTTCCGTTTGAGAAAGTAGATCCATGTATAACGAGAAAAGGCATCTACAAAGGCTATGTAATAGGTATAGCCATTGGATGAAGAAAGGGTTGCTGGACCCCATAGATCTGAGTGTATCAGTTCAAATGCTTTTGTGTGAATTGTGGTGGAGGGTGGTGCATGTAGCCTGTGGGACTTTCCCAAACAGCAAGCATTGCAAAAGTCATTTGCCATTTTTTTAATAGAGGGTATATTACAAAGCTGCAGAACAGTCTTAACAGCATTGGGACTAGGATGCCCTAACCTATTGTGCCAAGTAGCAAAGGAATTTGAGACTACATTTGTGTTTACAGCAAAAGAATTTCCACTATCTGATTTGTTAGAAGTAGAATTAGAAAGACTTATTGAAGTAGAAGGCTGCTTGAGTATATTGATGTGCTTGAAGGAGTATAGCCCATCATTTGATTCATTTCCTAGAGAGCCTTCAAGAAGGACTTTATTAGACCCCTGTGATTTGACAAAACAAGAAGGGTGAAACTCAAAGTAAACATCATTATCACGGGCAAATTTTGACACAGACACTAAATTCTTGGTAATGTTAGGAACAAGGAGTAAATTGTTAAGAGAAAGGACAGTGTGTGGGTGATGTGGTGTGGTGATTTTAGAGTAACCAATGGAAGTTATGGGGAGACCTTGTCCGTTACCCATCAACACTTGGTGCTATCCTCCAAACGGTATGCACTAACTGAAGTTTTGTGAGTCAGCAGTGAGATGATGAGAAGCACCCGAATCAGGGTACCACATATGTGAGGTAGTGAATTCCTGAGTGGGTGAATAGCACTGTGGGGCCCCATACTGAGTTGACTGAGAGGTCATAAAGGCAGATGCAGAAGGTTGAGTCTGTTGAGTGTGTGAGAAACCAGAGGATGAACCAGAGAGCTGAGCCACTTGTACTGATGGTGGACGCGGTGGTAAGGCCAAAGGAAACTGAGTCTGAACACGAAATGAGCCTTGAGGAGGGTAGTGATTTGCCACTAGGCCTGGGGGAGCAGGATTTGGAACAAAGTCATGCTCAAAGCGATGCAAACAGTTGTATGCATCATTACCATATTTATGGCATAGCTGACAAGTTGGCCTATTGCCACTGCGATTGTCACCCCCACGGCCACCGCGGCCTCGACCACCACGGCCATGATTTCCACGACCTCGGCTTCTATTGACTTCCTGATAACCGCCGCGATTCGATTCAAGATCTGCATGACTTGGTTGATTGGGTGAGTTTTCAGCGGAAGTTGCTTGAGCTAGGTTAAGCGAAACGGAAGTGGAGGGAAGCTCTTGTCTGAACCTCTCCAATTGCGTGTCCTGAACCATTAGAAGAGACTCGATATCCTCGACCGAGATAGGCTCAACCCTAGCGAATATCATCATGACGAACGAGTTGTACTCTTCAGGTAAACCATCCAGGATTGTGTCAATATGATCTTGATCACTCGGTGAATCGCCAATCGCATGAAGAGAGTTAACTAGTGCACGGATTCGCATCAGGAACTCTTGCATCGTGCGAGATCCTTGGAGTGTATCTTCAATTCCGATCGGAACTGTCGAACTTTCGATCGAAGGTGTGAATGGAAGAATTTGTGCACTTTGTCCCAAATCTGCCATGATTGCTTGCAACGGAGGAAACGCGGAAGCACCGATGGTGAAATTGAGCTTAACAGCCACGTGAATAGCATCTGGTCGTGCACTAACCAGAGCTGATATGCATCGGAGACACGATCAAGAACACGATCTTCCTCAGAAGTGTAGATCGGAGGGATCGTAGGGTTTACAACCCAACGATGAAGCTTATAAGCGATTATAACAGCTTCTACTTGCTGTTTCCATAACAGAAAATTTTGGTCATCAAGTTTTACAGATAGAGGAGGATTGAAAGAAGAGGAAGAGGTTCCAGCGTCATTCATTGGAGGATTTGGAGGATTTTCCACTGCCATGGAAGAGAACGGTCCCAGAAAAAAAAGTTCTAAAATACCATAATAGAAATCAAACTAGGGTTTTAGAGAAGGAAAAAAAACTGAAAGAGAAGAATCTTAGAAAAGATAATCTTATGATTATTAAGTGTAGAAGATTACAGGGTTTATATAGTTGAGCAAAGTAACTGCTCCTAACAGAAACCCAACAAACTCACGGTTTCCTAACTAACTAACAGAATCCTAACTGTCGATGCTGACTCAGCACTGCAGTTCTATTACAAGGTAAGGCTGTTGCACATTCTCTTATATACTCTATTACACAGAAGCAGAAAACAAGAAAAATCACATAAACCCATCTTTCAAAATCAATATCACAATGTAAACAAACTTTGCAGAGACCAACAAAAATTGAAGAACATGAAGTAAAATAATAAAAGATGTAGAAAGCAAGACTTCAAGAGATGAGTAGATTTGATACCTAGAGCAGCTCTCAAGTCTCAAATCGCCAAGCTAGGGCTATGGAGGTGAGAGACCAATTCCATGGAGGCAAGGAGTCGATATGAAGAATGGAGATGGAGTTGAAGAATGAATGTTGATGGTTGAAGAATGGAGTTGTTTTCGAAATGGAGGAGTTGAAGAATGGAGATGGAGAAATGTTTTCGAAGGGCAGAGGAGAACGTGAGAAGCTAAGCTGAGAGAGGAAATTTCTAAATTCTCTCTCCTGAGGTAGGATTGTAAATACACTTTTACACAAGGAAAAGGGTGCTTGAACGAAGACTAAGAAAAGAAACCAAAATAACCGACAACCAATTTGGTTTTATGCCCGGGAGGTCGACCATGGAAGCAATTTACTTGCTACGACGAGTTATGGAACAATATCGAAGGGATCAAAAAGATTTACACATGGCCTTCATTGATTTGGAGAAAGCGTATGATAGGGTGCCAAGAGAGGTTTTGTGGAAAGTCCTAGAAAAGAAAGGTGTTCGGATTGCCTATATTCGAGCTATCAAGGATATGTATGAGGGGGCCACGACTAGTGTGAGAACGCAGGGTGGAGCCACAGAAGATTTCCCAATAACCATAGGTCCGCACGGGGGTCGGCTTTAAGCCCCTATCTTTTTACCTTGGTCTTGGATGTACTTACGGAGCACATTCAAGAGCCAGCACCGCGATGCATGCTTTTCGCAGACGATATAGTCCTAGTTGGAGAGTCGAGAGATGATATAAATGGAAGGTTGGAGACTTGGAGACAAGCTTTAGAAGCACATGGCTTAAGCTGAGTAGAAGCAAGACGGAGTATATGGAATGTAAGTTTAGCAAAAGGCGAAACACCTCTAGCTTAGAGGTGAAAGTTGGAGACCACAACATACCACAAGTCACTCGGTTTAAATATCTTGGGTCTATTATACAAAATGACGGAGAAATTGAGGGAGATGTAAACCATCGGATTCAATCAGGGTGGTCAAAATGGAGGAAGGCTTCGGGTTTTTTGTGTGATAAAAAGGTACATCTTAAGCTAAAGGGAAAATTTTACCGCATGGCTATTAGGCCGCGATGTTGTATGGGACGGAGTGTTAGGCGGTAAAAAATCAACACGAGAGTAAAATCAATGTAGCAGAGATGAGAATGTTGCGCTGGATGAGCGGAAAAACTAGACGTGATAAGATTAGGAATGATAGCATTAGAGAGAGAGAGTTGAGGTAGCACCTATTGTAGAAAAGATGGTTGAATCTCGACTTAGGTGGTTTGGGCATGTATGGAGGAGACCTTTAGATTCTGTAGTAAGGAGAGTGGATCAAGTGGAGGGCAATCCAATAGCTAGAGGTAGAGGTAGGCCAAGAAAAACTATAGGAGAAACTATTAAGAAAGATTTGGAGGCCAATGATTTAACTGTTAACATGATTCATGATAGAACATTATGGCGCCGTATGATCCATGTAGCCGACCCCACCTAGTGGGATAAGGCTTGGTTGTTGTTGTTGTTGTTTTCTTTTTTAATCCAAACACCACAATATGAAATGTGAAATTTTAAATCCACTCTAAAATTACATTAGTCTCCTCAATTACTCCATCCAAACACACAGTTATAGTGACTACTTTACCCCAAAAGCTAAGTTTTTTGGGAGAAGTTAGGTAAAGTTATTATAATATGTTATCAGAGTCTATTTCGATGCTGGACCACCCGCAAATATCCAGCCTTGTAAAGTTTACGCTCAGATGTCTATTCCCCCATGAGCTAGTTTTTCAGATGGAGTTAGGTCTGGTTATTTTGAAGGGAAAAAACTTATTGCAATTGAAGGTTGAGATAATGGGTACTATAAACTCACATAATTCCCAACAAAAACAATAAAAATAAACGACTCACATAACATACTTTGAATGGCATGGATGTGTGTGGGTTGTGGTTTGCATCGTCTTGTTACCATACAGGTCTGTATAGGTTTGATCTGTATTATAATACAAGGTCAAGTATTGGGTGTAGTGCCTGTTGGTGGAGTAAGGTTAGTGTCTTGAAAGAGTAAGCAAAATGGAGAATAGGACTGGCTAGGACTATGTGTGAAACAACACAGGCTGCTGTCACATTACTTCTTAGTTTGCACCCAATCTTTCATGAGAAGAAAAAACACAGACTAATGTCATTCTCTTCTAGAAAAGCTTTTGGAAAACCCAATCAGAATGGTCCAGATTAATTTGGAAAAGCTAGCTTAAATGTAAGTTCACAAAACTTTTAAAGTCTACTGACTACAGGGTTAGCTTTCTTTGCAAGAACCTAGTAGCATATGATATGTTTGCTCCAGTTTGAGAGTTAAGTGTTTAAGAAGGAAGTGTACTCGAACATTTCAGTCGAGAGCATGTTAGAGACCATATACAGTACACTTAGAAGCTACAAATATAGTACTGTAAGCCATCCAATTATTATTTGTCATCTCTCTCCTGTTCACCCCGCTTGCTCCCTCAAGCCTAACTTAATCATGCATTAAGATTCATAAAGTAGCAAAAAATCATGGTATAACCTTGGCAGGGTCAGAAAGCTCAGCATATGCCTCTCCAATCATTTTGAAAAGCTTATCAGCATCCTTGTGCACCTCCTGTGAAATTTCCTTCCAAACTTGGCCTTCATCTCCAACTTCACTTCTTGGTAGCAATTGACCAGCCTAGATTCAAAGCAGAAACAGATAGAAGAAAGTTTGATAACACAAGTTTAGAAACTAAAAATGAAAAAAAAAAATTATATATACTAAGCTCACTAAAGTGCAGGCACAGAAAGGCTCAAACCTTGTCTGGATGATGTCTGAGAGCTGCCTTGTGGTATGCCTTCTTGATATCAGTTGCTGTATCAGATGGTTTAATTCCTCTGGTGTTGTGTTGACATTGTAAAGAACAGGATTTAGATTTGGAGGCTTTAAATTAGAGATTATCAATAGTAGAAAACTCAGGAGTTCAATGCATATTAAACAATATTGAATTGGCACTTTGACAACATAGATGGTGAGTGTTGACATTTTCAAGTAACCCCTGAAAGGTTTCTTCCTTGTGTAATTAGTCATTTTACATGTACTATATAATACACCATTCTTGTTCTATGTAATAGAACCACTTAAAAGTAGATAGCCTCAGATGGTGAAACAAATGAAGTTTATTTTAAACAAAGCATCTAAAGAAATAAAACAGAAAATGACTTTCAGAAAAATCATTATGACTTAAAATGAGGTCACCGCATTACTTTCTAATCGTGAATATTGTATGGTTTTACTCTTTTTACTATTGTCAACAAAAAAGTCTTGGTTTCATTCGTGCTGGTGGTCCTTCATTGATAGATCATCTGCAAGTGCCTCTGTAAGCCCTTATCAAGGCTTGTGGCATGCCTTGACCTTAGAATGCGGCAACCTCCCCTCCCTCTAAACCTGTGTACCACCAAAAAAGTCCAAGATCCAGGTTAAGGGAGAGTTTCGCTTCTATGAAAGGGCATCTTAGTCATTTTGCACATCCCTATGTAAAACTGTGAATGTGCAGACAGTTATGCAAATAACTCCAGAGGTTACTGCTACTCAGAAAACTTTCTATTTTCCTCATCTAACTTTTCCAGTCACAATGCAGCCATCCACTGAGGCCCTCACATATGTCTGCCCTTCAGGTGACCCAAAAGAGATGGGAGCAGGGGCTTCTGAGTTCTGAGTCTTCTGACACATTTGTTTTTGTGGAAATTTCCCTCACAACTTCATTTGAGGTAGGTACACTAGATAAAATGTAGGGATGGAAATCCACAATTGAAAAAAAACTTACAGAATCAGGTAGAAGTCCAAGGGGATTCCCCTTTTGGCTTGATCTTCCACTGAAAGCAGACGTTGATGAACTTGCTTTGATTCTTTCACACCATTTGATCCACTGGGTGAGTCAGACAGTTTAGTCTTTTCATTGGATTGAGTTTCAAGAACAGATATAAGTTTCCTGAGGTCACAAGCTGCTTGTTCATAATCTCTAACCATCTCATATAAGGTGGCTCTTCTTGAAATTGCCTGCATAACAACAGCAATCAGATTCCCCCCTCCCCTAATAATATGTAAATTAAGTCAAGCATAAAAAATAATCATATTCCACGAAACTCATCAACTTGAATGAAATTTTGGTCTGTAGTTCATATTACTTCCCATTTTTTAAGAAGTAAAGCTAGCATTTAGGAAGAAAATCCAAATAAGCACTCATGATTTAAATTAATTGAAGGGATGTTAGAAAAGCATACCTTTGTATAATTTCCATTGAGGGCCATAGCCATACTGCAGTCTGCAATGGCATCAGCAATTTGGCCCAAAGCTTGATGAGCAGCAGCACGATTGCAGAAACATATTGCTGCAAAAGGACGTGATTTGATATTGCTAGATAGAGCAACAGTGTAATTCTCCACTGCTTCTTTATACTTTCCCAATTTGAAGTTCTCATTTCCTGCTTTCTGTTGTTAAGAAGAATCATAAGGATAAACATACATTTAATAAGAATAATACCTGGAAATGATACGAAACTACAAATCTCAAAATGGTTCAGATAAAGGAGTGCGAAGCGAACCTACTTATTCTCATGTATAACTGAAATATTATTTTTGTCAAATCATAGATTTCAAAAAGAACATAAGAATTTTTTCACTTTTATAATACAAGAATTTTCCATCAGAGAACTACACAATGATACTTTATTAGGATGCTTAATGCTTTTCTCATGAGAGGTTCTTGTATATTATTATTAAGTAATTAATTCGCACATAGAATATATTATAGTAGTATGTCACCACTAATATAGGATCCATAAAAGGACGTAAAACAGTAAGTGTGCAATATGCAGTATGCATGACATGCAACTAAACCTGAGGACCACAAGAAGCTTCAATAACTACCATTCAGGCAATGATTAAGAAAGATGGACATCTTGAAATCACCTTGTGGTCTAGAAGTTCTCGTATTGTAGCAGCTAATGACAGCAAGTCTTCAATGTTATCAATCACACATCTGCAAAGTGGAAATGAAAATACAACTTTGGAAAAAGAAAATATATCTTGATTGAAATGGCAAATGAAAAATTATCCTTGCTTGGTAAAAGATTGGATTACTTGTCATTGACAAACACAACTTGCTGTATCTTCTCAAGAACATTAAGTGATGCCTCAAGCCTTCCCAGATGAAAGTAACACTTGGATATCAATGACCACCTCCACAGTTTTACACACGAGTAACTATCACACACAGATATATTGGAATCGATGGCACTGTTTGACAAGGCAAAATTCTTTTCTGCAAGATAATGACTATGTTCACAAAACTGAATTGCTGCATCATACTTTTGAAGCTGCAAGATTTCACAATAAATAAACATCACTTTTCTCAGCCATAGTATACAAATTAGTTCAGCAAAACAACAAGGAGAATAAGAATGCATAACGATGGGTGGAGCAAGGAATTGGAATAGAAAATACCAAACATAGAGCCTCTGCCTTCATTTGAAGCAATTTTTCTGAGTATGAACTTATTGACAATGCCGATGTAAGTAGTTCCAGAGCAGTACCAGCTGCATCAGAAGTCCTCTTCTTTAAAAGTTCAGCAGCATTATTTATACGCTCAACCACTTTCTGTTAATACAGAATAACACTTGTTAGACATCTTATAAAAGCATGCTCAATTGCTCACCAAGCAAGCAAACAAAGAAAAATAGAAGATCAGAATTGAAGATTAATTGCCCCTTGAAAGACTAATAATAGGTAAGGTAGTAGTAATAACAAACAATAATATATATCCTATAAAGAAGCTGATAATAATATGAAGTTGCCCAGAAAATGGAGCAATCATTGACAAGCAAATCGAAAGCATTTCAAAAAATGCATCAAGATAAAACGATCACAATTGTGCTACCAACAAATAAAGAAAATCATTGAAGTACCTGAGCCTTCTGTAAACCTTCAGCTGCTTCTACTATGACTCTCCGATCCAAACAAACAACATTACCTGATTCCATGCACTTATTAAAACACTGCTTGGCATTTTCTACTTCTCCTAGCAAAAGGTGACAACTGGAGAATAACATAACATTTCATTACTAGAGGGAAAAAAATAGAAATATAGTTTGTACTCTAAAATAATACAATTACAAACAAAACCCTTACTTAGCAGTTCTCATTTGTACTTTCAAAAAGGTGGGGTCCAGAGCAGAAGCCAACACACAATCCCCCAGAGCTTCTCTAATCCTTCCAAGTCTCATGCGTGCGGCTGCACGGTTACTATAGCACAGTAAAAGAGGCTGAATCCAACATCCTGATCTTTCACCTGAAGGGACAGAATTTATTCCAAGTGTGTAGAACTCCTCAGCTTTAGAAAGATCTCCATCCTTATAGGCTTGATTTCCCCTACATTAAATCATGATTGGGCACTATAAATAAACAATGCAAATTTTGACAACATCTAACAGAATTAAACATAACCAAATATCAAAAAAATAATTTTTGATAGAGATGGTTTTTCTTTTTAATGTTATGGTCAGCACCTGAGTCTCCACTTGTCACAGTTTTCTTGAATTGTAGCTGAGTATGCAATATCCCCTTCCTTGAACTGGTCATTTATCTGAGACCTATTCATCACTTCAGAATGCAATGACATGTTGGCAGTGGTATGTGGTGAAAATTGTAAAGAAGATCCAAACTTTCCATTCATATTTGGAGAGATAACAAATGAGTCACAGCCCTTTCTCCTTCTAAATTTCTTCTTCTGCTTCCGCTTGAATGATGAAGTACCCTCTACAGTTGATGATGCGGAAAATGCAAAATCTGTCTCCTTTGAATCATCCAGACCATGAACAAAAGAAAATTTATCAGCTTTCTGCTTTTCTGTGTTTGAGCTAAAGTCAACTCCAGCATCTGCCGAAGCACTACTGCTGAGCTGCTCGGTTTTCAAACTAGGCCAGATTAGTTCTGGGCCAGAAGAATGAAAATCACCAATAAAGGAACTTCCATTGCATGACAATAACCTGTCTTTATTTGGATCTCCATGTCTTTGATCAGTTGTACTAGTACCTACTCCTCTCCTTATAGCAGTAAAGTGTTCATCTTTATAATCAGTAGGAATTGCCGAGTGCAGATCATTTAATTCTTCTGAAGCTTTTACAGCTTGATCATCTGCTCCTGTTTCCTGATAAGGAGAAAAATCCATGGGTGAGTGGCTACCAGAACAATCAGGGGTTTCAACTGAACTATTTTCCTTTGACAAATGATCTAGCCTTGTCTGTTTCTTATTAGAGGAATGTGGCTTCATTTTTCTCCTCATATGTCTTGATCCTTTTTCTTTGGAAGATCTGCCCTTTTGTGTGGACTCTAATTTTGTATTTAACTCAGGAAATAAGTTGTCTTTCAAACAAGAAGGATCCCATGTTGGGGGTTTAAAGTCCATAAAAGACTCCTTGGATGCGTTTGGAATACTTGTAAAACAATTGTCGCGCTTATCATTATCATCACTTGAAGGATGGTCAGTGGAAGCATAATTATTTCGAAGGGAGTCGAGACCAAATGATGAGGAAAATGGTGCTGCAGCACCATTTACTTGTGAATCTTCAGGTACATAACATTCTGGAACTTTTCCACACCAGAAATCTCTGATGCCTTCCTGACTACTGGATAGCTTAGAGCAAGGTACTCCTGTAGAACCACATGCAACACCACAACCATTTCCATTTTGAACAACATTTGTTTCATATTTTTTGAAAAATTGCCCACCAATAGTCGCAATAGCAGGAATAGTACAAGACTGTTGTTGACCATCAGCATTAGTTCCTGAACTAGCACTAGAATAGCCACTAACCTTCTCACTTCCACCAAACACAAAACCAGCACTACTATTTACACGTGAATTCGTTGAATCCCTGGTGACACCAGCATCCTCAGAATTGTCGATGTTCAGTTTCTTCATCTCATCCGTTAATTTACATGAAGGAAAGCCACTATAAGCAGTAGAAATACCATTAGTACTCCCATATTCACTCATACCCTTATCAAGATTATCATCACCCAAATGAACATCTCTATCATTATCAGTATCCCTTTCGCTTTTGGTATTAAAACTACCAATTACACTATCCGAATTTCGAGACTCATGCTTTTCCACATTAAAATTCGATGCTTGCCTTTCACACTGAACTTCATTTTCACATTTCCTCTCCCCACCCGAGTTTTCAACAAATTCACTAGATTTTCCCTTAACAGTAGTATTAGAACTAGAAACCAAACCGTTTCTATCAGCATTAAAAACAAACCCTATATTATTAAACTCTCTCGGTTCTAATTCAACATTTAATTTCACCTTCCTTTCCTCGCCAGAAACCGTCGCCGCCGCCTCCGCATTTTCGCGTGAATTCGATTCCGTCTCACTCCGTTTAGCACTAAACACAAATTCCACACCGCCACTCTTCCCAAACTCCTTTTCTTTCACACTCGCTCCCTCTCCCTGCTCGGAATTCAAAACCCTAGCAGGATCAGAAGCGGAGAACACAAAGCATGTGTCCTCGCGATGACCGTTGGAAGAACCGTCATCGCTACTGTTAACGGTTACCTGATCGGAGCAAAAAGGATTGAAGCCGGAGGCGGCGGTTCTGGTTCTGGACCTGGCGGAGTGCTTTCTCAGCTTGTTGAGACGGGGCTTCGACCTCGCGCGGGCGGTGGGAGCTGCGGCGGTGGCAGCGGAGGAGGAGGAGGAGTTTGAGGTGTCGGCGGCGAAATGAGGGAAAGGAGGTTGATGAAGAGGAGGAGGAGAGTTCGGGGTGGAATCGACGGAGGAGGTGTTGATCGGAGATCGGAGGTGCACCGCCGCCGTCGACATTGGCTTGGAGAGAGGGAGGCCGACCGGGGGAGTAGGGTTTTCAAATTGTCTTGCCTTGTGATGATGGAAGTTCAAATTGCCACTCCTCCGATGTAAATTTTTTAAGGTTAATAAAGATATAAGATATGAATGACCTAATTATTAAAGAGTAAAACGCAAGCTGGTGATTACCCAAAAAAATATATAATAATACGATAACATATCTAGTTTTTAAAAAATAGAAAATATTTTTTTTATAGATAAACATTAGTATTGATATTAATATTTTATTATTGGGTGAGGTTTGAATCTTGAACCCTCAATCATTTTATCACTCTACTCTTTAACTCTTCCATCTTAACTACCAAGTCAACCTTATAATCATTAAACAACCTTATAACTTCACTCCTTAGGTCATTTTAATCTTTAAAAATTTAAAATAACGGGATCAAAATCGTTGTTTTTAGTATAAACTTTAGGAATATTTTAATTCCTACCAGAGACTATTTTAAACGTCATTTAAAATTTTTGTTGATTAAAATGTCTCAAATATGTATTTTCCATTTCTCATATATTAAATATGTCTCGATATTTTTTGTCGGGTATCAATTTGGGTCTTTACCCATATATAAAAGGATTTAACTAATATGCACATTTAGTGTAAACAAAAAAACTACTCTATCAATTAATTATAAATTATGATATCATTAGGTATATTTAATTCTTATTGTAATTATGTTAAAACTAAATATAGAATAATTGGTTATTAGTTGATAATATAAGAAATTTATAATAATAATTATATATAAAAATTAAATTCTATATAAAACGAAAAAGTAAGGACTAAGGACAACCTAATTAAAGATAAAAATTTCAACCGGATAAATAATCATCGGTGAAATGCAATATTGATGTATCTTTTCGGCATCTTGGAAGAATTGGTATTGGTCTTTGCTTGAGGGATGAACATGGGAATTTTATCAAAGCTATAACTCATTGTTTCTATCCTCAACTCCTAGTCCACGAAGGAGAAATGGTGGGTCTTTTCTATGCGTTATAGTTATAGTTATAGTTATAGTTGGTGCATGAGTTGGGTTTAGAGAAAGCTATCTTTGTAATGGATGCTAAATATGTTGTGGAGAGTTTCAACTCCAATAGTGAGGACAGTTCTGAATTTGGTGCTTTGATTTTAGATTGCAAGTCTTTCTTTTTGTCTAATTTCTCAAACTCTTGCTCACTTGGACATGAATTTAATGTGTTGGTTATTTTATTGCACATTTTCACATATTCCTTTATGTTTCACATTTACAATGTGGGCCTAATTTATCAGTATGGGTTTGACATGACAATTTATTAATCTTTTACAACAATTAGTTGAGATACTTTGTAAATTTCTTGCTGAAAGATGTGATATATTGTTGTTCAAGTTTCATATTTTTTATTCTTTTGATTTTTTTTTTTACTTATTTTCTTTTGCATATGACAGGGAGAAAAGTTTATTCGTTATTGGCTTTCATCCTTGAAACAAACTTGAGTTTGAAGTTGTTCTAAAGGATGTTTAATCTAATAGGTACTATAGAAATGACCAGCATATGGTTGTTGTGTTGTCCCTCCAAATCAATTTTCATATATAATTGTTTCAAGAATTGAGACATGGTTCTTTGGCCACACCCTTTAGTTTTTTGTGTTATGTGGCACAACGACAAAGTCTCATACACCAAACACCCATTTACACACTCTTCTCTGCAGCTAACCATTACCCCATGTCACTGCCTATCATTCGCTAAGGTTTATTGTTCATTGCCTATCATTCGCTAAGGTTTATGGTGGTGAATGTATTCTATCATCATAATAATGAATCTTCTCTCTTTTGGTTTTTATATAATCTTTCTTTGTGGTTCTTGCAGACTTTGCCTCCCCAAATTCTAGGACTGCTGTGATTCGATTGACTTGACAAGACTTGTGATGGCTCTTGTGAAAGGAAGCAACAAGAGAAGAAGGACAGAGAAGAATGTTTCTGCTGCTGCTTCTGGAACTCCAGAGAAAGAGGGGCCTTCAGATCGGGAGGGTGAGTTGTCAAAGTGGACGAATGGTATATTTTTCTTCGAGTTTTCACTGTTTCCATTCCTTTGATATTTTCTCTTGCATTTTATGTCCGATGTTGCTTTTGTTGATGAATCTTGCTATGATGAATGCCTTTGGTTTGCATCTCTATTTTACAAGATCTCAGTTTTGCTCCTTTTGCCTTCGAAATTGTATATTCACTGTGTGTATTCACGCAAATGCATTTTGATAAATAAACTAAGGATCCCTGATTTTACTTTCAACTTGCCTTTCTTTCTGATCGTGTTAAACAATAAAAGAATATTTAATCAGATCAGTATAATCAAACTTGAACTGGTGGGTGCATTGTATATAGTACATTGAAAATATTTTGTGAACAACCATCATTGACAACTTCAGGATAATTTTGATTTTTATGGATTTGGATTCCCTGTAGTTACTTATATTATGATTTAAACACAAAACGCGTACGGTTTCCAAGAAACTGTGCATAGACTGCATGATGAAATGACTATAGGAAATCCAGGTCTGATTTTTATAAGGCATACTACTTATAGTTTGCATTTAAAAAGTAAATTTGTTGGTAAAGTTGTTCTAATTTATAGTCTGTCCGTGCTCTCTGTTTTATGTAAGCTGCAATATCAAGTTTTATATTTCTTGAGTTTTCTAACTTTTTTAATGCTAAAAGCATATGTAACACATGTATCAGATACGTATCTATTCTATTCCCTTTATCTTATCACCAATTGAAAGAATTCTGATCACTAATTCACCATATTAGATGTTTCAGAACTTTAATAGTAGTTTTTTTTTTTTATACCTTTGAAATTTCATTATAGCAAAAACAGAGTTACTATTACTATTGGTATTGTCCTTCGCATGGGTAGCTCCCCCTCTCACTGAACTTTTTTTTCCAACCGAACAAAAAAGTTTAAGCTATTGATGTTACATAGTAAGCTGAATTTATTTTAGTTGGACACATGTTTTTTTGTAGATTCTATTATAAAGTTAACCTTAAATTTAATTTATATGGATAATTCAAATTCAGAGTTTTGGTCCTAAAGCTTTTTAGCTATTTCAACACACTGTGATTAATTGAAGCCATAAGTATAGCAGTTAGAGTACTTGCAATTTGCATAGACAGACTATTAAACGCACGGAGCAGAATAAGCTAAAGGAAAAGAAAATGATGTGGGTTATGCAGGAAGAAATCAATCATAGTGCAGCTCAATTCAAGCATGTATGAGCTTTCATCAAATCAAATATTTTCCTTAGGTAGAATGCCTTACTCTTCATATTGTGTTCAATTTCTTTGTCTTGCTTCACTTGATTAAAGCATTGACAAATTTATTTCTGTGTAGATGTGTTTTCTCATCTAACTTTTTTTTTTTTCAATGAAGAAGCGTGCTAAGGCATGTTTTCTCATCTAATTAACTAAATCTATTTTGAATTTTAACATAACAAACAAAATGAACAAGGAAAAAGGATATTTACTTTGGTAGTGATCAATATGTGGTTTCCGCCTATGCCTTACTCTCCATGTTGTGTTCAATTTGTTTCTCTTGCTTCATTGGTAATACATTGACAAATTTATTTGTGTGTAGCTGTGGACTGTGTGGCTTTTTGTTTGCTTGCTGCTACTCCCTGTAGTTTTAGCAGCTATTTTTTTTGGTTTTCTTTTTGTCAGCTTCGCTACTGGTACTTCTTGTGTTTTTGCTTGATTGCGTCTTATATTAAATTCTTTTGCTTATAAAAAAAAAAACAAAATTGTTGAAAAATGGTTGTGCATTCTATAGATCAGGTTTGAAATTATTATAAGCAATGATGAATTAGACCCTGCCATCAAACTTTATCCTTAATGTGTGTTATGAATTTCAACTTTACCTATCTCTAGGTTCCTGGGTGAACTATGGAAACATTGGAAAAGTATTGACATCCTTAGTATGAAATCCTGTTCCACTCTTAAATCCGGCATTGTGTATTCACGTTTCAATTCTTTTGTATGATAGAACTAAAAAATTATTAAACATATTATTATACTAGATTATTACATATTTAAAATATATTTAAGATACAGAAATAAATGACACACTGAATAGAAGAATTGCTTAAACTTTGAAAAATATAGAAGAGGTTTGTAACAGCTAAATGCATTGAGTGTGTTAAAATGTCAATGAAACAAAAGGCAAGCTTACGAGGCACTCATCATATTGACTAAGAATAATGTATTTGAACCGATATGCCTTTAGAAATCTGTTAAAATGATTCAAAAAAAGAAAGAAAAGAAATCTGTTAAATTAATAGCTGTTTTGGTATGATTCCTTTTTTTTTTGGGTGTTGATATATATAATGTGTTGAGGTTAAATCCCTTTTGTCCATATTGATCATGATGTCCGAGCATCTCCAATGTTAGAGCATCTCCAATATTCTACATATAAGCAACTCACTTTATCCATTTAAGTGAGTCACCTCAATTTTAAGCAACTCAATCAATTTTCACTCCAATACGAGTTTTTACAACAAGTTGCTTAACTAACACTCTCTCTTCAACATTTCATATTCTCTCACCTATATTTGCACACAAAAATTTTAAGCAACTCATAGGAAGGGTTGCTTATATAAGCAACTCACCAATTTTAAGCAACCCAAAATCACATGTGACATATCAAAATAGTATTTTATTGTTAAGCAACCCCTAAGTAACTCCCATTGAAGATGCTCTCAGATACAAGTTTAAAAATTTACATGTTGACTTTTTATTCGCTCTTTTTTTTATATCTTAATTAACATAATATAATTATAGTATCATTAATGTTTATATTTATAGATCAATTAAAAAATATATAATGTAATTTCATTTTATATTAAAATTGCAATAATTTCTTTTAGTTCAATTAAAGATTGCAATTATTTTATTTTCGAAAAGAAAATTACTCGGGTTAAAAACATTATCAATGAACTAATACCAATCAATGAGAAAAGGAGTGATATCTGGGGGACTAGGGCTCTTCTGCATATCAGAGATGATTTTAAAGTTGTATATAAAAAAAGAGTTTGTATACAAATTTCCAAGCTGAATATATAAAATGCACATACATACTAATTTTTGTGATAGTTGTTATTCGTGTCTTGCCTTTTGAATAAGAGGAGGTGTATTTTGTCGGAGAGTTTCAGACATTTACTTGTGGCGGAGGAGAACAAGAAGATCATTGAAGCTGCAGGTGCGGTTGCAAAGGAAGTCGTGAGTCATTTTTAAAGTGTTTTGAGTTTCACTTTCATTTTTTAAATAATTTTTTTTTTCAAAAAACAGATCATTGTCTATAAGTCCTGCTGTGACTTGTTGAGAAATCATTTATGCTATATGAATATTTTTTATGTGAAAGTCCATAAGAAACTAGAAGATGTTGAAAAACCACCATCAAAGATGTTGTGAAATTTCTCTCTGTTAGTGTTGACTTTGAGGAAAACAAAAATTCATGACTTGTGTAGAAATCTCTTCATCTTTTACTCTTATATATGCAATCTCTGTCATCTTAATTAGTTGATTCATAATCTTTTTTCATCTTTTTGTGGTAGGGTGAATGGGCATATAAGGAAGTTTATGTCGGGAATGATCTTGATAATCAGGTGTTGTTTTATGCTTGCATCCAATTGATGGCATTTTTAAATTCCATGCTTTCTCACAAATAATATTGTTTTTTGCACTTCTGCTTATGGCAATGACAGGGAGTAGGAGTTATGATAAGAAAACTAGGTGATTGAGGATGCATTAACATATATACATAGCATGAATCTTGAGGGATCTATATTGGTATGTGTTATAATTTTATGTATATTTCTTTACAATTCCAAGTAGTAGTAGTATTTGATAGCTTTCTTATTGTGATTCTTATGTCCTTACAACATCTAATAGAAACAACAGTTTGACATGGTAGATAATAGAGTTTGATAAAGGGTTTTTACCAACTCTTTTATGTTAGTATAAAGTGTATGCTTTATAAATATAAGAAACATATGAGGGCATAGGTTATTCCACACTTGAGTATTGGCAAAAAAAAAACTTCTGCTTGCCAAAGAGAAAATTGTGCAATTATTTGAAGATTATAATTTTGGCACATTGAAATTCCGCATAATAAAAATTTGATTTAATGGATGTTAAAAACCAAAGGAGTTGGTGCAGCAAGAATGCATATTTCCATTATCGTGAAACTTTATTTAGTGATCCAATAAACCGCTTGAAAAGGAGCATGGCCATAAACCAAAACCTTCTCATTATGTGAACAACGATTGTGCATTAAAGTTACTATAGTACTCGGAGATATAGTCAGGTACTCAATCAATATTGTTGTACAACTATGTGAAAAGGAATATATGATCACATCAATTATGCTCCATGCATTGTTGAGATGTGGACCATGTGGTTGTTGCTCAGTGGCTGGAAATGTGGTCTGAGGGTATAAACTATGTTGCATTAGCTTCTAGGCAAGCGAATGGGCGATTGACAGCCCATATAAACATCCAATATAGAATTTGGACAGCTGCATTTTCTGCTTCATAGAGGATTTGTTCCTCTCCTTGAATGCCCTATGAGATTGTTGTGGTTTGAACACTGAATGAAACACACCAAGAACAAGATCACAGCAATGATGCAACAATGCAACAGAAACAGAATTTGACAGAAAGCAAGTGCGTAAAGCAGAAGATTATATGGCGTAACGTAAATGAAAATGTAAAGCAGAAAGAAAGAAAGATCAACACCAAGAAATAACGTGGTTCAGCCGATGTGGCCTACATCCACGGGAAGAGAGCAAAGTCTTCACTATGATTGAAAAGAGTTACAAGATCAAGCTTCAAACTTCACAAGAATCTACACTAGCCCTTGCTTTTCCTGCTGAGACACAGCCACAAGCTTCCTAGTTCTTCCACTCTTGTTCTCACCAAAACTCCTTGATCTAGGCCTAACTCTCTATGATTTTAGAAAAGGAAAGATTACACAGTTGATATACAATCACACACACACCTAATCCTACCATACACATGTATATATATAGATAAGAAAAGGAGACTTCAGCTGCCAAGTTTTTCTCCAATCCAAAACAGAATTCTGTTTGTGCACCAACAGAAAAAACTGATTTTGCTGCCAAAGGAAAAAATGCTTGTAACTGACTTTTGCTTGTAACTGAATCTGTTTTTGAGACATTATCAACAAATCTCCACCTTGTCTCTAAAACCCTTCAATCATGGTTCCAGCTTTGCTCTCTTGCCTGACCTTATGCTTATGAAAAACTGATCAAGTCCAAGCTATGCTTGTACTTGGTTAGAGGTAGGGATTTGGTTAAGGCATCAGCAGGATTTTCTTCTGTTGAAACCTTCTCAACAGCAATCTCCTTTGCCTCAATTGCATCCCTTATGAAATGTAATTTAATGTCAATGTGTTTGGATTTGTCATGGTAAACTTGATGTTTGGATAAGTGAATGGCACTTTGGTTGTCACTATAAATTGTAACACAGTTTTGTTGAACTCCAAGTTCACCAATAATCCCCCTTCACCACATTGCTTCTTTGACTCCTTGAGAAGGGCTATGAACTCTGCTTGTGTTGTTGATAAGGCTACCACCGATCGCAGGACTGATTTCCAACATATAGCAGTTCCAAACATGGTGAAAACATAGCCAGATAGTGACTTTCGGGTATCAACATTTCCAGCATAATCTGAATCCACATACCCTATGATGGCATCTTGAACTTGATGGTGTCTTTTAAACAGAAGACCAGATTTCTGAGAGCCATTAAGGTATCTTAGTATCCACTTCATTGCTTGCCAATGAGGTAAACCAGGATCAGCCATAAAACCGCTCATCACATTCACTGCATAAGCTAAGTCCGCCCGCAACACACCATTCCATACATGATACTTCCAACAACATTCGCATATGGAATTAATGCCATTTTCTGCTTTTCTTCTTCTGAGGTTGGCCCTTACTTTGCTGAGAGTTTGTCAAGTTGACCTAGAGGTGTACCAACTGGTTTTGATTCATGCATTCTGAACCTTCTTACTACCTTCTATATGTAGCCTTGCTGAGACAGAAACAGCTCTCCAGTTTTCCTGTTTCTGCATATATCCATTCCAAGGATCCTCTTGGCTTCTCCAAGCTCCTTCATATCAAATTCTGATTTCAGCTCTCACCTTGATCCTTTGAATTTCAGACTTCTTAGATCCTGCAAGAAGAATGTCATCAACATATAACAAGAGATATATAATCACTTCTGCATTTTCCTTTAGGAAATACACACAACTGTCATAGTTGCATCTTTGGAAACCAATCTGCATCATGAAACTGTCAAATCTTTTATTCCATTGCCTAGGACTTTGCTTAAGACCATATAAGGACTTCTTTAACAAGCAGACCTTGTTTTTGTCTTTAACAAAGCCCTCGGGTTGATGCATATAGATGGTTTCTTCTAAATTTCCATGAAGGAAAGCAGTCTTGACATCTAGCTGTTCTAGTTCAAGATCAAATTGAGTGGTTAAAGCAAGAAGAATCCTTATTGAGCAATGTTTGACTACTGGTGAGAAGATCTCATTGTAGTCTATGCCCTCAACTTGAGAAAACCCTTTTGCCACAACCTTTGCTTTGAATCTAATACTGTTGTTGCTTTGAGCATCTTCCTTTCTCTTGAAGATCCACTTGCAACCTACAATCCTTTGTCCTTTAGGTGGATCAACTAGAGTCCAGGTGTTGTTTTGTTCAAGAGATTTCATTTCCTCTTCCATTGCTTTTATCCATTCCTTCTTGTATCTGTCCTTGATCGCTTGGTGAAGTTGTTGGGCTCACAGTCTTGACCTTCTTCCCCTATGCTCAAGGCATAGCATATGAGGTCTCCGCCTTGTGCATATCTCTTTGGAGGGACTATATTTCTCCTTGCTCTGTCTCTCACAAGGTTGTAGTCACTTGTAGCTGGTTGGGATTGTTGTTGATCCTCAGGGTCTGTTTCATCTTGTGCTGCTGCATCTGCATTCTCCTTTCTTGTTGTTGACAGCTCCACCTCAAATTGAGAGGTCTCTGGAGCATTTGTTTGAGTGCCTGGCCTTTCTTTTGACAGCATGCCCATTCTAGTCTCATCAAAGACTACATCTCTGCTGATTATACATTTTGGTTCTCCCGGATCTAGTCTCCACAGTTTGTAGCCTTTGACACCAGTGGGATAACCAATGAACACACATCTTGTTGCTCTGGCAGCAAGCTTGTCTTGCTTAACATGTGCAAAGGCCAAAGCACCAAATATCCTTAGTTTGGAGTAGTCTGCAGGTTTACCTCTCCACATTTCTATTGGAGTCTTGAAGCCTGTAGCAGATGATGGACATCTATTGATGAGATACACTTGCTATTCAGCAGAAGATCTCCCCGTAAACTCTTTTGCGCAGACCAGCACTCAATATCATGCATCTTACTCTTTCCAAAATTGTTCTATTCATTCTTTCGGCCAAGCCATTCTGCTGTGGAGTACCTGCAACTGTTCTATGCCTTCTAATTCCTAACTTCCTGCAAAAGTTGTTAAACTGCTCTGAAAGATATTCCAGGCCATTGTCAGTCCTTAAACACTTAAGTTTGGTTCCAGTTTTAGTTTCTATTTCAAAGATACCAGTCCTTGAATTTTTCAAAGGTTTCACCCTTGTTCTTAAGTATATAAATCCATACTCTCCTAGAATAATCATCAATGATAGTTAGAAAGTAATAACCCCCTCCATGAGTCATGGTTCTAGCTGGCCCCCATAAATCTGAGTGAGCATATTCAAATATGGATTTAGTGGTGTCTTTGTGCAAGATTGAAACTAACCCTATGAGCCTTGCCTAGAATGCAGTGATCACAGAAGTCTAAGTTACCTATTTCATCATGGTTTAAGAGATTCTGTTTGCATAATTCTTTTAGACCTTTCTCACTAACATGGCCAAGCCTCATGTGCCATAATCTGGTTTTATCTAAAGGGATCTGACTAGCTACTGAGGCTTGGGCTATTACAGTAGATCCATCTAAGATATAGAGACCATTCCTCTTGATGCCTTTAATTATTACTTTGTCGTTCACAGAAACTTTAAGCATACCATGTTCAATGTTAGTTATGTGACCTAAGTTGTCAAACATGCTTATGGAAAGTAAATTTCTCTTCAATTCTGGTACATACCTGACCCTTGTGATTATGGTCTCTTGTCCATTATACATCTTCAATCTGATTGTGCCTTCTCCCCGAACCTTGCGGGGCTTGTTGTTTCCAAAGCAAGACAACTCCACCATCTTGAAGATTTAAAGACTCGAAATAGTCTTTTCTTGGACACATATGATAGGTGCACCTGAATCCAAGCACCCAATCCTTTTCTCGATGCTGAATTTGACAAGACTAAAGCTTCGCAGATTCATACCCCGAGGACTCATAGCCCGATGAGACAATTGCTGCATCACCAGTTTGTTGGCCTGTCTTAAAACCTTTATTCTTCCTCTCGGGGCACTCCCTTTTGAAATGACCCTTCTTGTGGCGGTGGAAGCATTTGTACTTGGACTTATCTTGATTCCTAGACTTTGATCCGTGCTTTCCTGGTTTTGCACTTCTCTTTTCATGTCTTCCTCTCATGACACTCGGGCCTTCTCGCATTGCCTTCCTCGCTCTTACTTCTCGTTTCTTTTGGAATTCTTTTGTCCTTATGGATGATTGTACCTCATCAAGAGTGATTGTTTGATCTCTTCCAAACAAAATCGCATCCTTGAAGTGTTCATAGGAACTTGGCAATGCACTCAGCAGGATCGAGTGCCTTATCCTCATCATCCATCTCGAACTTCAAGATTCTCAAGATCATCAAGAATCTTGTTGTAATCTGCAACTGTTCAAAGAATCGACTTGTCTTCACTCATCTTGAATGAGAAGAGTTGTTGCTTCAAGAATAATCTGTTTGCCACAGATTTGGTCATATACAAAGATTCCAGTTTCAGCCATAGAGCAGCTGCAGTAGGTTCTCTAGCAACTTCTCTTAAAGGTTTGTCTCCAAGGCACAGAATGATGATGCTTCTTGCCTTGTTTATGAGCTCCCTTTTCTCAGCAGTTGTGAGAGTGTTTGATAGAGCTGCCTCACCCTTGAGAGTGTCCCCAAGACCTTGTTGAACAAGCACTGCTTGCATCTTGACTCGCCATAATCCAAAGTCGTTTGTGCCAGAGAACTTTTCGATGTCAAACTTTGTTGAACTCATGCTGAGATGCTTCTTCTTTTAGTTTTCAGTTTCTTTCTTTCTTCCCACAGACGGCGCCACTTGTTGTGGTTTGAACACTGAATGAAACACACCAAGAACAAGATCACAGCAATGATGCAACAATGCAATGTAAAAACAGAATTTGTGAGAAAAAGAAGTGCGAAACGAGAAGATTATATGGCGTAACGTAAATGAAAATGTAAAGCAGAAAGAAAGAAAGATCAACACCAAGAAATAACGTGGTTCAGCCGATGTGGCCTACATCCACGGGAAGAGAGCAAAGTCTTCACTATGATTGAAAAGAGTTACAAGATCAAGCTTCAAACTTCACAAGAATCTACACTAGCCCTTGCTTTTCCTGCTGAGACACAGCCACAAGCTTCCTAGTTCTTCCACTCTTGTTCTCACCAAAACTCCTTGATCTAGGCCTAACTCTCTATGATTTTAGAAAAGGAAAGATTACACAGTTGATATACAATCACACACACACCTAATACTACCATACACATGTATATATATAGATAAGAAAAGGAGACTTCAGCTGCCAAGTTTTTCTCCAATCCAAAACAGAATTCTGTTTGTGCACCAACAGAAAAAACTGATTTTGCTGCCAAAGGAAAAAATGCTTGTAACTGACTTTTGCTTGTAACTGAATCTGTTTTTGAGACATTATCAACAGAGATATTTGTCAAAACTTAGAACATAGATAGGAAGAAAATTAAAGTCTCCTATTTTAGTCCATATTTTTACTTGAATGCAGTAAATGGTGCCCAGGAGACTAAACCTAAGAGAAATCATGTATCCATGTCACTTCATTGTTTGTTACATTGGTTTTGTAATGTAATAGTAAGGTCATAAGTATGGAAATGTGCCAATGTCATTAGAACTAACCTTAAACTTAAAACAGTGGTTGATAGATGATAAAAATCAAACATTGTAATAAGGATCAAAGTATGGGCTAATAGGGAGAAAGATAATTTTTCTATGGACACCTAGGGGGAACAAGAGGTTATACATATTGTTGTAGTTAATAGGGACTATGCTATTTTCTCAATAAATTTTAACTGCAAATTGTGTGCTCGAGGGTCTACACTTTTTTGCTGTGATTTTCATTCATGTTAACTTAACTGCTATCGGAGAGATTTATGCTTTGACCAACAATGACATCACGCTACCCGTATTATCCATAGGTTATTTCTGCTGCATTTCAGATGACAAATCACTTTTGTATTCTTTTTTATCTTTGTTGAAGAATAGGGTATGTTTTGGGAGATAGATGAAGTTGATTAGAGTAGGATTTGGGGGTAGATAAAGATGAATACATTATGCTTTGGGGGTAAGTTATAGTGTTATGCTTTACTTGCATTGTTTACTGGGTTTTGACCCTGGTGTGCAACTTGACTTAGTGTGATGCAAATGTTTGATATATATATATATATATACACTCTAGGTGGTGTCCCATCAAAGGGTTGCATTTAACTCCCCTTCTTTGCATCAATGATTTTGTTGAACAAAGTTGTGAAGAATCAAGATGAATCTTAACTTTTGATTGCCCTATTCCAATTATTATTACTTTTGCTTTAGTACTGTGCAGTCAAAATTGTAAAGACAAAATAAACAGACAGAGTAACAACTACAGTGAGTGGAAAACTACAAAGAATAGATGAAAATTAAGGATGAGATACTATGGTATAGAATTTAATGCAAGATAAATGAAGATAGAAAACTAGAGCGGAATGAGGAAAATAGAGTGCACAAAGTTCAGGCAATGACCTATATAGATTATAGGATAAGGCTATTTCCTTTTGGGTCACTTGCATTCATGTGTTTTTTGTGACATGAATAATGGATGAAAGGTCAACAAATGAGGTTTCTTCTCAGCTGGTGGATTTGATCCCAATGCCAGTGAAAAATCCTCATCACATTGGTAGTACTAAATTCGATTTTCAGTTTGAACTACGGTCTTTATTTTGGATTCTTACTTAACAAGTTTACTAATTTCCATTGATTTTCCAACCGATTTAAAATACAATACCATGTGTCACAACAGTGGCATGAATGTGGAATCTAACAACGTTTCAATTCTTGAATAGGTGAAGGTATTGCTGTTGAGCAGAGGATATTCATGACTAATCACCCGCAACTCTTTGATCGCACAGGATACAAATCTATGACAGCTACATATATGGTTTCTTTCATCCCATTTTCTTTTTCCTTATTTTCTAAAAATTATAATCTTTAATTTTGTTGGCAAGGAGACTATTGTAAGTTAAGAAAAGGAAAGCTGACGGAAACTTTAGTATATTGTAGAGAAAACGAAACTTATATATATGTGTACTACTAATAGATAGTTTGGGTGCGGGGTAGTTGAACATGGGAGAAAGCAGGGTTGACTTACTGAACTCAAATAAGCAGTTAATTTATCAATCACCCATTCTTGATGCAAATTATTAGTTTGCCTTCCTAACTTCGATGGATTTATTTTCTCTCTTTTTTGGTTTTTCTTTCTTTATTAACATCAATTGCAGTTTGCCAGGTTGAAGATATGTTCTATGTTTCCTTTAGTAGTTAAAAACTTAGGAAGTTAGTTTTCAATTCAATTTCAGTTCAAGCAATCATTCATGCTAGAACTTAAATTTATTCTCATCAACTATGAAATCCAAAGTAGAAGTTGTTTGTTTTGTGAAAACATGTCATTTTATGATAGAAAGCAGAAAAAAGAAGCATGATGGGATGAGTCTAAATCTATGAGATTGGGATGCAGAATTTATCAGCATTGAGCTAAGGCCCTTGAATCTTTCTATGTATGCCACAAATCTTGAGGACACAATTTCCTCTTGAAAGTAGCTGCAAGAATTAACTTTGGTGCTCAAAGTGAGGATGCAGGATGCTGTCAGGTTTGGAAACTCCCTCTATTACTTTCTTTTCTAAGTTTCCTATCTTTTTTGGCACAAAAATGGAGACTTACCAAATTTTTACTTAAGAGAACGAAAAAAAATAGAAGCTAAATTATTATTTTTTAAACATGCCTAGCTTAACTGGGAAAAATATCTATATATTTGGTGTCATTAGCTTCATTTATTTATTTAACAAATATATATCATGTATCTAGACGAACTATATGATAGAATTTGGGATTCTGATATGTGTTTTGAAAGGTCAATTCATCTCAACACCTCTAATACAGCCGTCCTTTGAAACCAAAGACAGAGCATGAAACCAGGAGTTGTTTTCTTGGTATTACTCCTTATGTAACATATGGTATGGGACTTAATTGTCAAAAGCATATTATAAGAGTAAATCTGTGATGAGTTGTTTTGCTCAACAAAATTATTTCTTTGTGAAGCCTATTATATTTAAGTAAATACTAATTATCTACATAAATGGTTTTAGAATATGGTTAAAGAGGAATGTGACCTGTGCAACAACATCTTGTCATGGGATGTTTAGAAATAACAAATGACTATGTTTAGAAATAAGACATGACTAGAATGACTAGAACAAGTGATTTTAGAATATGGCAACATTGGCATATTGTTGCTTGACATATTTGAAGGTTGATGTATTCATTGTGAAAAGTCCTAAACACTATCAATTGATTGCTTGACCTCATACAAGTGTCACAGGGTTGTTAACCTTTGATATAGACTTCATTATTGTGACTTTTGCTTTTTGAACGGGGTGATTTTGCTCCAAGGTTTATGTTGATTTTATTAGCGCTTTCCATTTGCGTAAATTGTTTCTATTCATCGATGCAAGAGTTTGTTAATATTTTATTTCATATTTCTATATATATATATATATATATATATATATATATATATATATATATATATATATATATATATATAGGTGCAAGCTTTAAGTCTTCAAAAAAAAAAAGAAGATGCAAGCATAAAAAAGGTGCAGGATGACAACAATTCCACTATGCGGTGTTAATTAGATTTGTCATTATTGTAGGAAAATATTGGCAAGATGCACTGATTAGTGATTCTTATTAGTTGATGTGAGAGTAGTCTTAAATGTTTTTTATATTTTATATTTATTGAAGTATAGAGCAAGTACAGAAAGTGGCTTTGCCATAGTGATGTTACTTGAGTTGTAGCAATGAAGTTCTTGCTTTATTAAGGGATAGCAATGGCTACCACTCTTGATTTTATTCATATGCATTTTGGTGGCCAAAATTTTGGATGTCTTATATTCTCATAAATAATATGACTTGATTACTTTCAAATTCAACTGAATTATATAGATATTAGAAAATTCACCAAAAAAACATTGCTACTAGCAATTAATACGTTCTTAAATCAATGCATGTAAACAAACAACTTCAATGTAAAATATTGGTGAAAATGGTTAGGTTCAAGCCATGCCTTATTTATAAAGACCAAGTGATAATGTTGTATTAAAGTCATAATACTTATTTGCTATTGTGTTAGCATGACAAATAACATATTTCTTTTTATTTACCTTTCACTATATTTTGCTTAACAAATAAAGGTCAAGTTGAAAGGAAAATCAAATCAAACTATCATTTACTTTTAATATTTCTACAATTTGTCACTAATCCAATTCGTCGCCAACCCAGGTATATTCTTCTTATTAGTTGCGTCATTTCATCAGTTGATTGATAAATTTGTATATATCGTGATTTTGATGCTACCACTTGCTATTTATATTTTCATTAGCATAATACAATTATTGTATGAATAATTTTAGTATTTTGTTTCAATTAATAAAATATAATGTAAATATATTTCAAAATATAAACAACAAATCCAATGGGGCTGAATTAAATATTGTAATGATTTATTCTGTAAGAAAATTTGATCGTATGTATAAAGTGGAAAGGAAAACAAGTTTTTTTTTTATATTCACGTATTAATCTTGGAGTCTTTTTTTCAGTCCTTCTTGCTCTGAATTAAATGTAATCTCTACAATTTATAATGCTTATTATGTATGCACTATTTGAATTTTTGTATTTAATACCATATTCACTCTAATATTGGTATCAATGTTGTTATATACTTATAGAATTGGCAAACACTAAATTGATATTATAATTTAACCTTATCAAATTTCCAATATTTTTCTCATACAGATATCTACTGTATTATCAAATCTAATTTTTTTTGTTTACATTCAAACCTAGTATTTATGAAATATATCCATTGCAAACTTTGTTACATTTCAATTTCAAAGATTTTGTTGACTAATAAATAAATATTATTATATTAAATTATATTATATATGTTATAACTAAAAGTAAGAATATGGTATAACACACTTAAAGTTGGATTAAAAATGAAAACCAGATTTGTTACATGTAGAGACCCAGATGATTCTTTTAAATAAAAATAGAATAGTTTATGCTTTTAAAAATAATTTCTAAATTTTTGAATATCAAAATTAATTTTCTTTAATTCATAACAAACATGCCCTTATTTAGTTCAGGACATGAAATTTATGATAGACTATTAGTGTAAAAGATTTTAAATGGTTATTCATTAATACTTTGATATGTGTATGCTTATTTTAGTAATTTTAAAAAATAACTATAATGTAAATTTGACAAAATAATATTGGATGTCGGTGTATAAATTGTTTAATTTGACCGTACATATAAATTAAATACATAAAATAAAATATAATCCAAAATATAAGTAATAACTATAGTTAATCATTTAATTATATTTTATAATTGTTTATTTAAATAAACAATTGTCCCGTGCGAATGCATAGGGTAAACATAATACCATGAAATAGTCATTTGGTTTGATTTATAGGTTTAATATTTTGAAGCATTATAAATTGAAAAAAAAATTATTTTCAAGGATTTGATGGGTTAGATTTTAAATTTGTAGAAGAGAAACAGAACTAACAACTGATATACTAACATGAAAAATACATAATCAATCAACTTTATGTTGGGACTTAAAGTTAGAAAGATGGGGAAATGGACTTAAAGTTAGAAAGAAGGGAAAAGCGAAATAAAATAAACATTTCATTATGTTGAGTACTATTTTATTCACTAAATTAAATTTCTATAATTTGGGGTGTATCCTAATTAACACATGTATATTATTGAACTATTCAATATTGAAGATGTGTGGTAACTCATTGAGTTTAATTGGTATGCATTGTCAGTGTAAAGATTTTTTTACACTGTCAACCAATAATAAATCACCGTCATTGAAAATCTTTGATTCTTATCCAAACCACCTTAAAAACTTTACACTGACAGTGTATACTAATTAAACTCTAACTCATTTTAAGTGACTTATTGTAAATTAGTAAAATTCGTTGGGTTTGAGTGATTTATGCTATGTAAACTAATATTTATCTCTAACAAAAAAAAATTAAAACCTATTATTATTTATAAAATAAATTTGTTGTTACTTAAAAAAAAACCGTGCCCGTGCGTCCAGCACGGGTCAACAACCCCTGGGGACGCACGGGTCAGCAACCCTAGAGGAGATGCCACTGCATTTGTTGAGTCTTTCCCAATTTCAACCTTGAGGACAAGGCCGTTTTGGACGCATGGAGTAATGATACGAATATATATTGGGCTCAAACTTCTCTTATGGATCATGGGCCTAATAGGTCAAAAGAAGCCCAAAACAATGAGGCTTCAATGTGTAAGGAAATACCCCATCTGGATGACAAGTTATCGGTGACTCACCAAGGCATATTCAGCATGAATAGCTTCTAGAATCTCCTTTCGATGCATCACGCTTTCATTCTCAATTTTGTTGTTAGATTCCATATTTAGTTTGTAGCATTGTAAGGATCTTGGAGCCAGTTGGCATATGATCCGTAAGAGTAGGATTTGCATGTCTTTAAATATCGTTTCCATCGTTGAAGAATGTAGAAAGAATCAATTCAATTCAGTTTTCTTAGAATTTCTCTTCTTCTTCCTTAATTCTTCTGGAGCTTCACCCTTACTCGAAAAGGATTGAATCATCAACCCTTATTGGTAGAATCAAATTGTTCATCCCAATTGAATTATTTAACTAATATTTTGAATTTGAAAATCATTTATTTTCACAAATAATTTTCTATATAAATTATATCTTTAAAAAATTGCTTCTTTTTATATGCCCCATCTGAAGCAACACTTTAGTGAGACTTGTGTTGATTCTTGTTTTTGAGCAAACACCACACCCCTATTATGATGGTACTAATTGAGGCTTCTCGTGCGAAGAATGTGATGGTACTGATATGCAAGATGGTTGCAGATATCTGACATTTGTGAGTCTGTGACCAAAGGCATAATGAATCCAGGGATAATTTTTGTACATCAAAATGGAATATCATTTGATGTTTTCTTTGTTTTTTGGATTTATTTTTTAGAATCGTGTATATAAAAAAAATAAAAAGGAAGTGAGATATAGCAATAAATATATACGGTATCATATATGATGTTCAAAATTTGTATTTAAATATCATAACTCTTACTTGATAGCGGAATCACAGGCCAGAGTTTAAACCAACTTCAGTTACGGACTACTTAGTTAAATCCTGTCATATTTCCCTAAATCGTTGATTACTTCTCCTACAATTCACCTTTATATTTCCAGAATTATTCTTCAGTGCAACTTTACAAATACTTTAACAACCCAAAGTCAAAGTAACGTTAATATAATTTGGCATATTTCAATAAAAAAATGATTTTTTAAAGTATACTTGTATTTTTATTATAATTACGGTTATTTACTACTTTTTAAATTATATATAAAAACTTTAAACTGCATATATTATATACAGTAATTAAATTACAAAACCTCGCATGCTTTAACTTTCAACTTACTCTTTATCAAAAAAAAAAAAAAAACTTTCAACTTACTCCCTCCGTACAACTAAAAGGCTAAAAGCTTGTCAAGCATTTTCTCAGTAAAAAAATATTACAATTGTCATACAACATACGGCAATGTTGAAATTTTTGTAGGTAAATGTAAATCTCTTTGGAGTGACCTTAGAGATGGGAGTTTTTTTCTATTTTTTATTGTAATACTACTAGTATATGGATTCGTGCCATGTATGAGAATATGTTAATTTTTGAAGATTTCATTTTTAAATATGTAATTATTGATTTCACGTTTTGTGGTTCAAAATTTATTTTATGAGGAATTATATACCAAAAATTGTTAAAAGATTCTTTTATCTTAATCAGCGATCACAAATTACAACAGATATTAACTTAATAATTTTTATTAATATTACAATACAAATAACGTCTCTTAAGTATAAATAGTAACGACATATTGTCTACTACATAAACAATATATATAAAAAAACATAATATTTGATTTAAAAATTGTAAATGGTAAGATATTATACATAAAAAAGGTATAATATATCACAAATTGTAACAGATATTAACTTTTTTTTGTGTAGGTAACTTAATAATTATTATTAATATTACAATACAGATAATGGCTCTTAAGTGTAAATATTAAGTACATATTGTCTACTGCAAAAAAAGAATATATAAAAAAGTATAATATTTGAAAATAGACATTAAAGTTTTATTGTGAATTTGTTTTTTTTTAAGCAAATTATAAATTAACATTGACCATTTCTTCTTTCACTACTTTAATATCGCACTTCTCTGAATATTTAATAGTAAATATATGTTTTCAAAGTAACAACTGCATTTTAAGCTAATTAAACATTTCTTAGTTAATTTATTTTAGCACTAATACTAAATACGTCCCAATGATCTTAGTAATGATATCAATTTCTAGAGAAAAAAATATTATTTTTATAAAAACTATTTGATTTAATTGTTCTCTTTTCACGTGCAAGTTAACCGTTTTTCAAAAATATACTTATCCATCATATTACTTTTTTTATTCTTTCTTGAAAATCTATTAGATTTATTTGTCATCTTTTTCCCGTGCAAATTAACTATTTATAGAAAGTATAGATAATTATCTATCATATTAGTCTTCTTCTTCTCTCTTGAAAATTTACTTGATTTATTACTTCTCTTTGCACGTGCAAGTTAACAATTTCTAGAAAATATATTTATCTATCATGTTATTATTTTCTTATCTCCTAAAAATCTATTTGATTTATTTCTCCTTATTTTTTCACGCAAGTTAACCATTTCTCAAAAAAATATTTATCTACCATATTATTTTTATTCTCCTCTCTTCAAAATTTATTTGATTTATTTCTTCTATTTGCTCGGTGCAAGTTAACTATTTTTACAAAACACATTTATCTATCATTTTTTTTCTCTCTTAAAAATCTTTTTGATTTATTTCCTCTCTTTTCCCGTGCAAGCTAAATGAATGGATTTTCTCATATAAGATTTGCACTTGGATTCTCTCATGTTGAAATCTCCACCACTAAAACATATATCTTTCCTTTTTTCTATTTCGAAGTTCCTCTCTCTTCTTTACAATTGACGGCTCAAATTTAATTGGACTCTCACATCACATAAGAGAACCCATTCCCGTAATCCAACGGGTCAAAACCTTATTTTATAATAAATAATTGGTAATAGATAGTTAATAAATTTTATTGACTTCCATATTGTCATATTTATCAATTTTATCAAATTATAATAAGCAAATCAAATCATAAGAATTTTTATATGGTTTGGTAATAGATTATTATTTTTATTTTATTTTCAATTTTAAATTATTTATTAATTATATTTTTAAAATTTTATCATTTTAAAATAACTTAATATATCTAAATTGACGTCATTTCAATTAGTACATTAATTTATTTTTAAAAAATAATATGGATTGTGATTTAAAATATTAATATTCATTGAATTGTTTGATTTAATTTTTACAATCTTGATCGTGTATTAAATTATACCTTTTTTTACATAATTGTAACTATTATTATTATTATTATTATTATTATTATCACTATTATTTTTCAATTAAAACTTGATTTAAATTAATATTATATATCTAATTATATCTAGTTATATTTTTAAATATTAAAATCATGTTAGAATTAATTAATATAAAATTACGTGTCAAGTAATCAATTTCTGATTGATTTATTTATTTTTTGCAATTTTAACTATTAAATTTAATATTTTTATAATAAAAGATGATTCGATTTAAGTAAATATATGATATTTACTTATATTTATCTAATAAGCACTTAATTTGAGTTAATTATTGATATTTAAAGAATCAAATTCTAATAAAAATGGAAGAAATCGTTTGTTATTATTTTTCAACTTATCACAAAATCCTTAATAAAAACAATTTAAAACCAAATCTCAAAATTCTTTTTTTCCCTTTTCTACTGTACTCGATAGTGTTATAAATGAAATCCAAACTAAAAGTAAAGAATAATTAAACATTGCGAGAAGGAAAAAATGGTAGAACCCGTAACACCCCCTTGGGTATTACCTAGCGAACATGTGCAAAAATAAATTAAGGAAGAAATTTGCTGGTTGCTTTCGAAAAATAATGTTTGTAATTTTGTATAAGTCTGAAATATGGGGTTAAAATTTTATTTCTCCTACGTAATACTTTGAAATTTTGCCTCACATATCACAACAGTAATACTATATAATATACTCATCAACACATAGGGATTGATTATGTAACACCCCATTTTTTTTCTGCTCCTCTATAATCAGTGTATATGTATGTGTATGTGTATTTATTATTTTAAATTCGAGAAATTATTTTTGATAAACCAAAATTATTCTCATAATTTATTTTATTCTAGGAAACTTTAGTTGAAATTTCGGTTGAAAATTCAGACGAAGTCGGTCTACGTTTTCACTGTCAGTAAGATTTTACTGATTGGGAAAATGAATTTCGACTCGTAAAATGAAACTGTAGATTTCCTAACTCGTTTACAACAATTTCCATAATTTAAAAAAATTCAGTTATAAATATTACGATATTGATTTTTTCGGGTGAAAATTTCATGAAGGAAATATGATTGATTTTCACAGTCGGGAAATTAATGGAACCAGAACGAAGTAAAAATTTATTCAAAATACATTAGGTTTATATATATTTGAGAGATTTGATGTGAAAAACTTGATGGATTTGATGTTGAATAGTGAATTCATTTATTACATGCCATCATTTATTTATTTTAAAAAGAAACCCATTATTTTAATTAAATCAAGTTTTAGTTTAATCAAATTTTAAAAATTTCATTCATTCCCCCCCCCCCCCCACTCTCTATAAATACTCTTCTCCCACTGAATTCTCCATTTTTCTCTCAAACTCACTCACTCACACCTTCTTCAACCTTTGCTCTTAGAAGCTTGGAAACCTTACTCACCATCACCTTCTATTCATCAGCAAAGGTATACTTTTTATTCTTCTACTCTTCATCTTCTCAAATGTTTTTTTTTCTACATGCATGTCATTTTTCATGCTTGCATGTTCAAGATCTTTGTTAAAAATTTTAAGAAAAATCCTTAAAAACACATTTTTAGCAAGAAATCAATTTTTATGAATTTATACCCATCTCTACTTTCATCTTATTGACTTGCATGTAATGAAAAACTTCTCCAACCACATTTTCAATAGGGAGGCCGAAACCCTATATAGATCAAAGTAGGTATTTTGTTAAATTTTCACAAGCTTGTTTTAAAATCCTTTGATGCATGCATTTTAAGTTCATGAACTCAGTCAATAAAATAAGTTTTCCTTAATATTTTACTTGTTATAACCGAAACCCTAGCTGTGGGAGTTAAGGAAACCTTGTTTCATTTTTTTAAGAAAGATGTGTACTTAGATCCTCACCATTCTCTTTATTAGAGCCTTTTTATTTTTGAATATTTGGTTGCATGCATGTGTTCAAGGGTCTAGAACCCTTGCATGTTGATTTTATGACTTGTGGTCGATGTTGAAATGAAAATAAGAACTTAGTGTGAAAGAATATGTGAAAACACAAATCTGGCAACATGACCTTTAGTGACCGGCTTTGGTAGACGAGGACAGGTGGTGCCGAGAAGTTCCTAACCTCACGGATATTACTCCCGATCCTTGAGGAGGTTGGTGAAAATTTTAATGGTAAGAATTACGGAGTTCTTTCCGGTAGATGTCATATAGAGTGACCAACTTAGGATGTCTTTCTTTGGGTTATGTGTGTTTTAAGGAAGTCGATATAGGTAGTTCCGAAAAACCTTGTATGATTCCATAAATTTCAGTACGAAAGACTATTTCATGAAAATTTATATGTTGAGGTGTTTTGATTTATAAATAAACCTAGTTTTTGTGTATTATTAAGTATGGTGTGAATTTACTTTTGTGATGTGTGTATCATTTTTTATCGAAGTGTACCTCAAGAGAAAAATTTTACCCCCATTTTCAGGCTTATGAAAGATAATAGAAGTATTTCCAAAAACAACCAAGTTTTTCTGGCTTAAAGTAAATTAATTTTTCCGAAAGTAACCAGCAAACTTTCCTTTTAATTTATTTCCACATGTGTTTACGAAGTAATGCCCAAGGGGGGTGTTACAGTGGTTGTATCAAAGTTGGTCGAGTCTTTCGGGAACTTGGGGAATAGGTATGTTATGTTTTTGTTGTGTGATCTCCGGTTGGTCTTTGGTTGAGTTGTTTCCTTGTCGAAGCAATGAGTAATAGCTAGTAAGTTGTGTTTTAATCCATGTGTGACACTTTCAGTTAACCAAAAGTGATCGCTGAGAATGTTCTAGGCTTGCCGTTTGTAAAGGACATTGAGTTTTCAATCGATCTAGTTTCTAGATTTGGTCGGACCTCTATCACTTTATGTAGGATATTACCTAAAAATTTAGTCGAGTTAGATGACTTGACTTAACTTAACGAGAAGATTTGTAGTCAGAACAGTTGTGGGACCAAGTGTGTCCTATGGGGATTATCGATGTTATTCATAAGGATGAAGCATCACTTTTGTGAAAGTGACCGCAGACAGTGAGTGAAATCCGTAGTTCGTTTGGCTAACCGGTTATTATTGAAGATTCATCAAGGACCTATATAAGATTTTGGAGTTGTTGACTCACCTTACGAGAAAAGACCAACTCTTCGCATGACTGAGAGACGAACTAAGTCATCGGCTATCATACACAGTTCAAAGAAGAATGCGGAAGACGGCAACAAACTGGATCAAGCGTGTTTAGAAAGACCTTCGTGCTTGTTCGAAGTCGAGCCAAGCCAATCCGAACCCTCACTCTTAGAAGGAGTGTCTTACGTTTAAGAAAAACTCTTCACTGTACTATTTGATTCTTTATGAATGTGTCAGTTGACATTTGTTCCTCGAGTCCCTATGGTTGTACCGAACAATCATAGTAATCAAGTTTGCTTGTGTCAGACAGACTTTTGAGTTTGATTTGAAATTTATCAGGACTTCTAAATCGGTTATAACTATTTCTTGAGTTATAACCCAAATAATTTCTTAGAACAAAAGTTTCTTGATGAAACTCATACTAGTCACTTTTACTTTTGGTAAATATGACTGATGAATGTGCAATATATGTTATTTTGGAAGTGTAAATAGGAATAAGTTTATAAATAATCCTAGGATTTGTGAATGAAAGGGATTAGAAAACGTGCACATTGATTTGATTAGAGTTTTAATATTTTATATGAAAAATATACTCAAAAAGATGTCCAACAATATGTAGGATTGAAGACCGAGCGCTCAGTTCTGGAACCGAGAGCTCAGCCCGGACAGAAACAGAAGAAAACAGCAGGAGCAGGACCATCAGGCGCCCACCATGGACAGAGAGTCCTACAGCCAGCGCCCAGCGCCAGTGTTGACAGCAAGTTATGTTTTCGAGTAGTAACGGGGCGCCCAGTGCAGGCCAGGGGCGCCCAGCGCTGGGGGACAAGCAGAGAACCTATAAATTCGTGTTTCTACAGTTGAAGAGGGATCTTTGGCTCATTTTTCACATTTTCTCACCTTGGTTCATCACTTTCTCTCTGGAGTCTTTGGAGATTCAAGCTTAGGAACAAGAATTGGAGCTTCCATGGCTTCCTCCACTCACATCTACTAAAGTTATTCCTTCTCATCCCTTTCTATTATGAATAGTTAGATCTCTTAGGTTAGGTTAGGATATTTTAATTGGAGTTTGATGTAATTGACTTTGATTTCTGATTTCAATTCTATTTCATTCAATTTGAGTAATTGCTTCTATGTTTAATGTTTTTCTTGGATTGATCAACCTTGAAATGATGTTAGATTCAATTTCACAATTGGAAAATTGGTTATTAGATTGGAATTGAAGTGAACCATTGTGATGTTGATTCTAGGACTCATGCTTAATGTTTGTGCTAATTCTTGAATCACCTAAGGAATTAGGGTTCTTAATTGGTACAAAAGGATTATCACCTAAGGAATTGGGGATAAATCTAGGTTAGTGACTTGAATATCAATTGTATGGAATGAATTGAAGTGAGGATTAAATAAGGTTACGTCAATTGAAGATTGAATGATTCCGATGCCTAACCGCTTTTGCCTATATTGAATTCATTCTTTAATTGCTTGTTTCATTCAATTGTGTGATAATTCTAAATACGAGAAACTCATTTACTCTTTTATAAACATGAAATTCATTGGTTCGAATATCAATTGCCTAAGCTACGTTGTTACTTGAAACACAATCCTCGTTGGGAATGATACTCTACTCTCACTTTATTACTTGTACGATTTGGTACACTTGCCAAACCATCAACAAGTTTTTGGCACCGTTGCCGGGGATTGTTGATTTCAATATCAACAAGGCTAAGGCATTGTTAATTTGAACATTTTTTTTTGTTAATTTTCTGTTTTTGTTTGAATAATTGATATATTGGATATTCTCATCTTTTCTATTACTTGGATTCTTGTTTTGTCAGAAAGTATCCACTACTGACCATGGACATATTTAAAGCTACGCTTCTCGCTCAAAGAAAACTTATTGCACAACAGTTGGAGTTGATGTCTAAACAACTTCAAGTCATGCAAGTGAAGGCAATGAAACCATTGCAACCTACATGTGATTTTTGTGGTGAACACCATAAACCTGAAAATTGTGAGGTTCAATTCAATGCACAATAGGAGGTTTATTACATGGAGAACCTCATGAAGGAACAAGATGCACAACCTTACCATCAATCCAATAAGTCACTAGATAGAGTGTCCTACCTTGAAAAGGCTTTAACTCAATTTATTGGAGCTACTCAAGCGAATTTTAAGAACATACAAGCTTCAATCAAGAATCTTGAGATTCAATTGGGATGTTATCTGAGCAATTGGTTGGATTTGTGCAGAAAAGGATAGAGTTAGTAAGAGAGCATGAGTCACATGTTTGGGAAATGGTTGAGCATGAAGAAGAAGTACTTGTAGAAATGGAAAGTGAACATGACTCAATAGAAGTGGTGGAAGAAAAACAAAAAGAAAGTGTAGTTGTAGTAGTAGATGAAAAACAGAAAAATAAAAATAGTGACATGGAAAAGAAGCCAAGGGCCACTACAAAAAAAAGGTTGTTTAGCGACCGAAAATAGTGACCGAATTTTTCGGTTGCTTTTTGCGACCGAACTAGCGACCGATTGTAGGATCTACATGAAATAGTGATTAGAGATAATACTGCGACCGAAATAGCGACCGAAATAGAGCGTAGCAGGGCTATCGGTCGCTATTTCCGTCGCTATATGAAGGAACTTAAAAGTCAGTAATTTTATCCCTTCTTAGCGACCGAAATAGCGACCGACTTAAATGCAACGGTTGAAAGCCAGAAATTTTATGTATTCTTAGCGACCGAAATAGCGACCGAATTAAATGCAACGGTTAAATTTTATTTACATTTGCGACCGATATTAATTCGGTCGCTAAACGGCGCGGAAAAAAATTAAAATCGCGCGTGTTAGCGACCGATTGAGTTCTCCGTCGCTAAATTTATGAATTCAAATTTCAAATTAACTCATCCCGCGACCGAATTTAGTGACCATTTTTTATTTAAGTGATTGGCGACCGATTTAGCGACCGATTATTTCGGTCGCTAAATTATAAATCCATAAAATCGTGAAATCTTCCCCTTCTTCCTCATTTCTGCCTTCTCTTCCTTCCTCCCTCACCCATCTTCGATCTTCTCCCTCGCGTTCAGGCCGCCACCACCGTGCAGTGGGCACCGCCACCACCGCCGTCTCCGGTAAGCCTCCGTCCTCCTCCTCCTCTTCTTCCATCTCTTCCCTCTTCCTCTCCTCTCTTCCTTTCCCCTCTTCCTGCTCTGTTTTTAATCCCCCCCTCTGTTTCTGGCCGCCATACTCCGCCCCCGCGGTGTCGGGCCGCCATACGCAGCTCTCCGGTCACCACGCACGGGCAGAGCTCCTCCTACCCTCTTCTCTCCTCAGTTTGTGCATTCCCTACTCTGCCTTGAGGTAACCATGCATGGACTCTCTATGTATAATTTTTTATTTTGCTTCATTGTTTCATTGCTTGCTTTATTGCTTACTACTGAGAAGAGCTACTTGTGTATTTCATGTGAGTTGTGATATAGGTGACTGTGATTGAGTAGAACACCTTACCATTGTTTCTAATGTAAGTTGTGATTAATGTTGATGTAAATTCCTATTTAAAAATTACTGTGGTTTTCAATTTTCATTCATATATTTATATCATGTAATGAATATTAAGATACATATAATAGATGTCATTATATGAGATGTGAGATTTGTTTAAAATAAGACCTTACCATTGTTTCTAATGTACACGACTTGCTTGTTTATAAAAAAAAATTATGGTGGTTAGTGGTTACTTGTCAAGTTTAATTCTTATGGGTTATAAATACTTGTTTGGGGAAATTGGTAAAGGTATATGAAGGGGTGACATTAATTGAGGTGTGTTGTAGAGATGTAGATATAATGGCAATAAATTGTGGATAAAAGAGATTGAGACTGATATTACAGACATTAATTTGTAATTAATCTTGTTAATAGATTCATGTCTTATATTTAATACTGAGATTTGTGGAAGATATGTTTTGATATGAGATATGTGAGATTTGTTTGAACTAGAAAATTAAGAATATGATACGGGTTGCTTAAGAGAAGGTAAAATTACAGGGAGAGCAAAGAGTTTTGACAGGAGAGTAAGTGTGGCTACTTTGCCAATTACGTTTTTTTGCTTGAGTATTGGTAATTGTTTCCTATTTATTACCCATCTCATTTTTTTGTTTCGTTTTGTGAGAGAAGTCATAAGATTAATTGTTGCACGGTTGCGAATATGAGGGGTATATATGGTTATCAAGCTTTATCTATTAATTTAATTTAACATTTGTTACTTGAAGTCTATAACTTTATGTAAGTAATTTAAACCATTCTATTGATAGGCTATTCACCCATGGTTCTTCGATTTCTGAATCACTTCTTTTTGGTGATTGATGATTTCAGAAAGCACATGAAATGACCATGGTCTATTTCATTGTATTTGAGTTTACCTTATTTGATGTAAATTTATTGAAGGCTGGTACTTATATCCGAGCATGTTCATACATTTGGATTGCTATGAAGAATAGTTTATTCTCTTTAAAATAAAAATCTTTCAATAACAATGAATCAATGTAATTAGAATAATTTGATATGTATTTATTGATAACTTGTTTGGAAATGATTATGGAATCATATTTGTATATATTTACATTATAAGCATTGGAATGGATTGATAAAGTGTTATTAGTTAGTAAATGGCATGACTTTGTTGTTGTTAATATTCATTTACTAATTTAAAGTCCATGAGCTTAATTAGAAAGTCTCTTCTTGAAGCCAACAAAAGCGAGTCTCTTAGATAATGAAGGATTAAGTATAGGGTTAGATAAAATGAAGGGCTAGGCACAGTTTGCAGTGCACATGCATGACGGGCCGTCATCATTAAAACATTATTCACATTAGAAAGCAGCTTTGTACACAATATTATGAAAACAACTCTGGTTTTTTACTCATTTGTTTTATTAGGAAATGGAGCTTTCCAGAAATAGTTGTTGATGACCATCCTTACTAGGTTATCTAGGCACTTCAGGTAGGAAAAGTCCTCTCTATGACCATCCTTCAAAACGACGTAAAAGCATCTGCTTTCCTGAAAACTACTATGTTTGCTAATATGTAAAGTTGCATGTGAAGTTGCATTTCTTTGTTCTATTTTAACATGATAGTATGCTACATGGATCTTTCCATCTTTTCTTATTATCACTACTATATATCTTGTTGTTTGTTAGTGGAGAGCTGAGCTCAATAGGAAGGTATCCTGCCTGAAAGGCAAGATGCTGATTGTGTGCTGATAATTTAATATTTATGCATGCATTTGCAATTATGTGTTGTTTGCATGTATATTGTAATTTGGTTTTGATTTTGTGATGGTGTTGATATGCCAATATGTGAGAATAGATATGTTAAAGGATCTTGCTTGACAGGTGTTTGTTATATTGTTTCCAAGGAGATGTTATAGTTGCTGTCCTGAAAACCCGTATGGACATAGGTTCAGTGTTTTCCTTATAACTGTTTCTGTAAAACTATTTTGTTTATGATTCTTATTTTATGTCATTAGTTGTTAAGCAATAGATTGAGAGATTATAGAATGCTCATGTGAATGGTTTATGTGTTTTGTTTTATGTCATTAGTTGTTAAGCGATAGATTGATTTATGAGTTAAGTTATTCAATCTTATGATTAAATGATTGTGACACACCATTTGGCATCCAAAGGTAGTAACCATGCTAATCCTCTCTATGACCATCCTTCAAAACGACGTAAAAGCGTCTGCTTTCCTGAAAACTACTATGTTTGCTAATATGTAAAGTTGCATGTGAAGTTGCATTTCTTTGTTCTATTTTAACATGATAGTATGTTACATGGATCTTTCCATCTTTTCTTATTATCACTTGATGAAGTTTAGACATATGACTTGTTTTCCTTATCGTTTTATCAGAAAATGGACCCGACTAAATGTTTTGAGACAGCCATCCATATAGACCAGGTACAGTATCTCATCAACTTAAGAATAACGATCGGATTCACGTAATGATGGTTAAGGCATAAACTAATCATTTACTAAATTGTTCTTGTGTATTTGCAGGATTTGATTTCAATCCCGCGATCATTTTACCGTCGTTGGGGACAACAAATACCGCGTGTTGTGACTATTGAAGACAAAAGCGTAAATCTGTTCAATGGGAATATAGTAATCCATGAGGATCGCCCATATTTTGCAACAGATACAAATGGTATCAGAGAGTTGTATTTGTTGTCCACTGGTGCATTGGCAAAGTTTAAGTACCTTGGGGGTTCTCGTTTCTACATGTTCATCCCTTTGGAAGATTGATGGGTTTTGATATTTTGATTAGTACTTATTGACTGTGGTGTATTTTTATGTTTTGATCGTTAATTAATACTTATTAAACTTTTTTTTATAAACCATTATTAAACTTGCGTTAATTAATGTATATGTTTTCTTGATCATATTGACTGTGGTGTTTTGGATCATTAGTACATCATATTTATGTTTTCTATTTATTTAAAAAAAATATTGGTGTATTTTGTTTATATCAGAAATTAAAAATCAATGGGGTAATAGTTGAAAAACTATATTTGGTCGGCAGGATCGTTACAGGAAAAAAAAATTCAAAATTTTGCGACCGAAATAGCGACCGAATATCGATCACCAAATTAGGCGAGCTGGTATGCGACCAACTATACGGCGACCGAAATATATACTTTTGCAACCGAAATATCGGTCGCAGATTTGCGACCGAAATATAATTTCGGTCGCTAAACATTTAGCGACCAGGGTTTCTGCTACCCCTTTAATTCGGTCGCTATACAGTATAGCAACCGAATTATCATGTTTAGCGACCGAAATCTTCGGTCGCTAAATAGGTTTTTTTTTGTAGTGGGCGAGGTATGAAGAGATCATATGACCGAGACTCAACCTTTGGTGTTTGAAGACAAGAGTCCTATGCGAGATGAGTTTTATATGCTTCAAGAATGGGAGAACACATATTCCAAATGCCTAATTGTTGGGGCATGGGAACATTTGCTTCCTTATAGCAAATACATGGGACGACTTGTGAAGAAAAGAAAACGGAAGGAGGTTATATTCTTCTTGTCCTATAAACCGCCCTAAGAAAACCCTAATTTATACTAGCAGAAAACCCAGATTTGACCCGAAATTGAAATTTGTAGAATTTTTTATATTTTGTCCGTGAGAAGTTCTACTTTCTAAATTTATGATAAGAAATGAAATATTATGTTTAGTCAGAGGAATTTTGGTAAAAGTTCAGACGGAAAACAGTCGGTGATTTCACTGACAGTAAGATTTTAATGATTAGAAAACCTTATTTTGACTCGTGAACGAAATGGTCTATGGTTAACACATATTTCCAACGAGTTTGGTTATTTTGAGAATTTTCGATCGAAAAACATACCTCTAAGAGTTAGTGTTGCAATGGATTTCGTTATGAGTTTACCGAAAGATCTCTAAGAGATTCGTTTTGTTTCGAGTGATCGTGGACAGGCTGACGAAGTTAACAGACTTCATGGAATATCTTCAAATTTTGATTTAAAGTGAAGACCCGAAGTTTACCAATGTTGTCATGAAAATACGCTCCAAGTGTTGAGGACTGAGTTGAGATTGATTTCAATGGACCACCCTCGACTCGAGTGGACGAGCGATAAAAATAATATGATCTTTAGGATGTTGATTTGGGAGTAAGGGTAGTATTTGATTACAATCATCTCTTTAGCTGGATGGACAATAAATGACGAAGGTTTTGCTGAGGTATAGTTGTGGCTAGTAAGATGTGAATCCTTAAGATTAATAATTGTAAGTGAGGAATTTTTATGAATCAAATGTTGATCGAGGCAGACTACCGTTAAAGGAGTGTAGGGTAATGATTAATGTCTATAGTTGAGCTTGGTTGTGTGATTTTGGAGATTTACAGGAAAGTGTCTACAGTAGTTTCCCTAATCTGAACGAGAGTAGTAAAGAGGAGTTCTTGAGGAAAACTAAGTTGTTAGAAAAGTTCAAGAGTTATGATTTTGGATAATTTAAACCGAGGTGATTCCTTTTTGGTTATAGTTGCATGATGGGATGTAAATCATGTTCTGTAAGATTGAAATGTATGATTATGATATGATTTGGAGTAGTGGAATATGTTCAAAGGAAACTAAGATTACGATGTGATATCTTGAATAAAAACTGATTTGTGTGTTGTGAACAGAACGTGAGTAGTAACTTCACTTAAGCGGTTCTCTTATGAAAAATTAAGTTTCTGAAGAAGTTAAAAATCGGTGAATTAGATAATCCTACCTTACGTAGTGTATTTTGATTTCAGACTATCTTAAGAAATATTACGATGTTTGATTGGAGACTTGAAATATGTGATTTTGATATAACTTGGAAAAGTAGACTACGTTCAGAGGGATTAATACTACAATGGTATACCTTGAGTAGGAAAGTTGATATATGTTGGGGTAAAGTTAGTTTTTATCTTGGTAATGACTATGAGAATTAGATGTGTGGAAGGCAGCTTTTCTATTGGACTAGTGATTGAGAATAGAAGTGATTAACTTTTGATTTTGCTCTTCGTGAAGGAGGAATGTAAATCTTAGCTTGAATCCTGGTGTTAACCGTGAGAGTTGAGGTTGTAGAAGAATTTTTTTCTAATGGATTAGCATTAAAGGAAGAAAAGATTAAGTTTAATTATATCTTTCATGCGTGAGAGATTAAGGTAAAATATTAAGGAGGGAGAGTATGAATTGAGGATAAGCAATTTAATGTTGGGGATAAATAGAACGAAATAGGGATGAATTGTGTTATGAAGTCATCAATAGGAGAAATGAATGCGACCAAAAAATACAATGTAGGATCTTGGGATACAAGATCGTGTCTAGTTCGGAGTCACGAAATTTCGAGGACGAAATTTATTTTTAGTGGGGTAGTAATGTAACACCCCGATTTTTTTTTATGCTCCTTTATAATCAGTGTATATGTATGTATTTATTATTTTAAATCTGAGAAATTATTTTTGATAAACCAAAATTATTCTCATAATTTATTTTATTCTAGGAAACTGCAGTTGAAATGTCGGTTGAAAATTCAGACGAAGCCGGTCTGCGTTTTCACTGTCAGTAAGATTTTACTGATCAGGAAAATGAATTTCGACTCGTAAAATGAAACTGTAGATCTCCTAACTCGTTTACAACAATTTCCATAATTTTAAATTTTTTCGGATATAAATATTATGATATTAATTTTTTTCGGGTAAAAATTTCACCAAGGAAATACGATTGGTTTTCACAGTCGGAAAATTAATGGAACCAGAATGAAGTAAAAATTTAGTCAAAATACATTAGGTGCACTCTCTATAAATACTCTTCTCCCACTCAATTCTCCACTTTCTCCATTTTTCTCTCAAACTCACTCACACACAATCACTTATTCACTCACACCTTCTTCAACCTTGGCTCTTAGAAGCTTGGAAACCTTACTCACCTTCTATATATTTTTCATCAAAGGTATACTTTTTATTCTTCCACTCTTCATCTTCTCAAATGTTTATTTTTTTTCCACATGCATTTCATTTTTCATGCTTGCATGTTCAAGATCTTAGTTAAAAATTTTAAGAAAAATCTTTAGAAACATATTTTTTTACAAGAAATCAATTTTTATGAATTTATACTCATCTCTACTTTCATCTTATTGACTTGCATGTAATGAAAAACTTCTCCAACCACATTTTCAATAGGGAGGCCGAAACCCTATATAGATCAAAGTAGGTATTTTGTTAAATTTTCACAAGCTTGATTTAAAATCTTTTGATGCATGCATTTTAAGTTCATGAACTCAATCAATAAAATGAGTTTTCCTTCATATTTTACTTGTTATAACCGAAACCCTAGCTATGGGAGTTAAGGAAACCTTGTTTCATTTTTTTAAAGAAAGATGTTTACTTAGATCCTCACCATTCTCTTTATTAGAGCCTTTTTTATGTTTGAATATTTGGTTGCGTCATGCGTTCATGTGTTTAAGGGTCTAGAACCCTTGCATGTTGATTTTATGGCTTGTGGTTGATGCTGAAATAAAAATAAGAACTTAGTGTGAAAGAATATGTGAAAACACAAATCTGGAAGCATGAGCTTTAGTGATTCATGAGCCCATAAATTTTATACAAAACGTATTTCTGAAAACTAAATAAATATTTGGAAATAAGACTTATGGGGCTTTAATTTGATATATAATATGTAAGTATTTGGATAAGATTTTCTGGGTCAAAACACCTTTCAAAGTAGAATCAAATTCTGGTTGTGAAAATATGAACATAATTGGTTGCATGATGATTTTAAATATGATTTTGAAAGTTAAAAATCTTTATAAAATTTTTTGGGTTATTAATAAAATAAAAATAAAGTTTGGTTGAAGATTGGGATTTTTTAAATGCGTATATAAAGAGAAGCAATTTCATAAAGTTACATGATTGATGGACTCGGGTTTCTGAAAATCCTCTGCAAATAGAGGTGGTGTGTGATTTTTAATAAATTATTGACTTTGAATTTTTACATGGGACCAACTGTACTGCGTTGGTGTGTGAGTTAGATACCACCATTTAAAGTTTCAAAAATTTTAAAGGACATTTGAGTGATAATTCACAATTTAAACCCACTGCTGTTTTGAAAATGTTTTCATAAAAGAGTTCATCCTAGTTTTGAATGAAAAATATGATTTTAAAAATAATATCTTTTAACATGATCAAGTAAATATTTTGGTATAAAATGGACTATAAACAAGTGTTAATGTAAAGATAAGATGATTTTTATTTAACTTATGTATGTGCTTGATTCAAAGTTGTCGTAGAATCCAAGAGCATGAGGTAAAAGAAGCTTTGAGAAGGATGGATAATGGCAAGGCAGTTGGACCGAACAATATATCTGTGGAGGTATGGAAGAGTCTCGGAAGTAGATGCATTAGTTGGCTCATGAAGTTTTTTAACGAGATTATGAGGTCAAAGAAAATGCTGGACGATTGGAGGAGAAGCGCTTTAGTTCCGATTTACAAGAATAAGGGAGATATACAAAATTGTGCCAATTATAAGGGGATTAAGCTTATGAGTCATACTATGAAGCTATGGGAAATGGTGCTTGAATGGAGACTAAGAAAAGAAACCAAAATCACCGACAACCAATTTGGTTTTATGCCCGAGAGGTCGACCATGGAAGCAATTTACTTGCTACGACGAGTGATGGAACAATATCGAAGGGATCAAAAAGATTTACACATGGCCTTCATTGATTTGGAGAAAGCGTATGATAGGGTGCCAAGAGAGGTTTTGTGGAAAGCCCTAGAAAATAAAGGTGTTCGGATTGCCTATATTCGAGCTATCAAGGATATGTATGAGGGGGCCACGACTAGTGTGAGAACGCATGGTGGAGCCGCAGAAGATTTCCCAATAACCATAGGTCTACACCAAGGGTCAGCTTTAAGCCCCTATCTTTTTACCTTGGTCTTGGATGTACTTACGGAGCACATTCAAGAGCCAGCACCGCGATGCATGCTTTTCGTTGATGATATAGTTCTAATTGGAAAGTCGAGAGATGATATAAATGGAAGGTTGGAGACTTGGAGACAAGCTTTAGAAGCACATGACTTCCGTTTGAGTAGAAGAAAGACAGTATATGGAATGTAAGTTTAGCAAAAGGTGAAACACCTCTAGCTTAGATGTGAAAGTTGGAGACCACGACATACCACAAGTCACACGGTTTAAATATATTGGGTCTATCATACAAAATGACGGAGAAATTGAGGGAGATGCAAAGCATAGGATTCAATCAGGGTGGTCGAAATGGAGGAAGGCTTCGGGTTTTTTGTGTGATAAAAAGGTACCTCTTAAGCTAAAGGGAAAATTTTACCGTACAACTATTAGACCCGCAATGTTGTATGGGACAGAGCGTTGGGCGGTAAAAAATCAACATGAGAGTAAAATCAATGTAGCAGAGATGAGAATGTTGCGCTAGATGAGCGGAAAAACTAGACGTGATAGGATTAAGAATGAAAGCATTAGAGAGAGAGTTGAGGTAGCACCTATTGTAGAAAAGATGGTTGAATCTCGACAAAGGTGGTTTGAGCATGTATGGAGGAGACCTTTAGATTCTGTAGTAAGGAGAGTGGACCAGGTGGAGGGCAATCCAATAGCTAGAGGCAGAGGTAGGCCAAGAAAAACTATTGGAGAAACTATTAACAAAGATTTGGAGGCCAATGATTTAACTGTTAACATGATTCATAATAGAACATTATGGCACCGTATGATCCATGTAGCCAACCTCACCTAGTGAGATAAGGCTTGGTTGTTGTTGTTGTTGTTGTATGTGCTTGATTCTTAGACTTGCGACACGTTACGAGCAAAGGAGGTTCGCTTTAGGCAACGCGGGAACTAAGACCTTTTCTTCCCTTTGGATCTGGTAGGGGGGACTGCCTGAGGGATACTCTTTACGATAGCTATGTGTTGTTTTGTCATTGATTCTATGTGTTTTGTTGATTTTGATTGGTGACTTGAGTTGTTTACTTGATTTGATAATATGTTTAAATTTTTATGTTTGATTAATTATTCATGAATATATGTGAATATAGTTGATTTATGCTATATCTGTTATGAGACTATTTGGTTGATGGCCTGAGAAGCCTAACCTTCGGTTAGAGCTCAATTAATAATCAAAGATAAAATCTTTAAGAAAACTATACGAAGATTATCAAAAATAAAATAAAATTTTAGTTGAAGAAATATTTTTGGTAAAAGAGAAAGTAATTATATTTTCAAAAATATCTATAAGAGTTTAAGAATTTAAATTATTTCTATGAAGGAAAATTATTTGAAGATTTAAGTGATTTTATCTTAAGAAATTTTAATTTTTGAAAGTATTTTATGGTACAAGACCATAGAGAAAAATAAGTTTATTTAGAGATTTTAAAAAGATGGTCTTTAAAAGCTTCAAATATTTTTCAAAAAAAGAAAATTTCAAAATAAAATAGATTTTTGGAAAAGAAATAGATTTCCTATAACTTGAAGTTTTAAAGATGAATTTCAAATTAAAAAGTTTTTCTTTTGCCAAAAGTTGTACTCAACAAAATATTCCGATAACTTGGATAAGATACGGGGGTTTTGTTTTGTATTTGTATTTCACTGAACGAAAACTGATATTGAAAAGTAAACCTAGTAACCGAGACGTCGGGATACTAGTGTTTCTGTAGCAAAAAGCACGTGGATCTATGATCTGTATCACGATGTTGTGGACTGAGTGTCCTACATATGTTGTTGTGGGCTGTGTGTCCTACATACGTTGTTGTGGACAATGTGTCCTACATACGTTACTGTGGACTGTGTGTCCTATATACTTCGTTGTGGACTGTGTGTCCTACCTACGCCATTGTGGACTGCGTGTCCTATATACATCGTGATAAACGTGGTTAAAGGTGAATATTGTTTTCTACGACCACAAAGTCTAAGACTAGTGCACAGGTCTAGGACTGTTGTGATTGGACACTCGGACACAATGGTCATCGCATTAAATGGAAACATAGTTCATTAAAGATACATTGGCCAACACTCAAGACTCAATGATGTATAATTTAACACATGGTACGTCTGCCAACTAATGCATGAGAAAAACTTTTATTTTCGCCTCGTTTTATTTTTCGTCATATTCTTCCCTTGTCGAAGCTCAAAACTCACGGCCATGCTTCATTTTATATTAAAACTTTTCGACTTTAAGCAAACACAGGACACACCAGTCCAAGTGTTTTAAACTCAACACAGGACACATAGTCTGAGTGCTCAATCGCAAAGCCCTAAACTGATGCACCAGTCTTAGGTTTGCAAATATGGGATTCACATTCCCCATATCAATTATAGGACACACCAGTCCCTAAAACTTTTATGGGACACACCAGTTCGATAACACGGATCCATGATCCACATGTTAACAGAACACTAGAATTCCGACGTCTCGGTTACTAGGTTCATTTTTCTTCTTTAAAAACATTTCGTTCAGTGAAACAACAAATACAATACCAAACCTCCGAAAACTCATCCAAGTTTAAGGGAATTATTTTCACTGAATAAAACTCCTTTACAGAAATTCTTTTCCTTTAAAATCATTTATAAAACGTTAAATAGCAAATAAATTCCTTTTTCTCCCAATTACTTCATTCTTGAAAATCATTCTCATAAAAAGAAACATCAACTCTTTGAAAGTCTTTTCTAAATAAATTTGTAACAAAATTAAAACCATTTTTCCAAACTTATGCCGTAAAAATCATTTTATAACTCAAAATGACTGTTCTTTTGTTTATAATTATTCCGACGTCAATATTACACTATTTTAATAACTTAATTACTTTAAATAACATTTTATAATATTGTTGAATTTATTTTGGAAAAACTAATGACTGTGAAATTTTTTCACAGTTCCGCCCTTACTGTCATCATTGACTCATCTTTCACCGAAAATATTATTAAAATAATATTTGTCCACTTTTACTCAACTTTTCACAATTTAATCACCTTGATTAAATATATAAGCTTATCAAGCTTTTATCTTCAAATTAAATTGAACACTGACCACTGTCAGGTTTCTCAATCCATCACTCAACAGTAGATAAATTCAATACAACAACAGATAAACTCAATACAACATAGTATAACATACATCACAATTATTGCATGCATCACAGTTATAACTTTAAAATAAAATTATAACAATAGAAATTAAATCACTCACATGAAACACATAAACAAGTTAAACATAAATAAATTTAAAGCCACAGAAAATCACAACAAATAATTACAGACAACACTAAGATATCATATGGTTATCTTAAACTCCTCAGGTAAACTCTCCTTACCTCTTGAAGTTACAGATTTCCTCGGTAAATTTCTTCTCGGAATCCTTATTCCTACACGAAACTCACAACGACAAACAATACTTGTCCTTCACAACAAATTTAATCCAAATCAACAAATGAAACAACAAAATCCATCTAATCTCTACGGCTAAGTTTCGACCTTCATAGGTTAATTAGGCTAGGAATTTGATTTGGTTTCTAATCACTTAGATTAAATAATCATGAGGATTAAAGAGATGAAATCAAGTATCATATGATAAAATTTGAAGCAAAACCCACTTACACCAAAACCTAGGGTTTCGGCCATCGGTGGAGAAATAAGGAGGAAATTTCTTTTGTGTTCATGCTTCTAGATGATCAATATAAGCATTATGATGAGTTCATAGAAATTGATCTCATATCAAATGGATTTATCAAATTTTCTAGACATTTTAAAATAAAGCTTCATGAAATTGGATAATGATGATTCATGCATGGCTTAATCTTAAAAATTAAGTGAAGGAGAATACATGATTGATCATGGAGAGAAGAGGTTACCTCTTAAATGATGAAGAGATAAAGAGAAATGATCAACCAAAGCTTGTTAAAAAATTTGACAGCTTTGAGGATTGAGTGGTGTTATGAGTGTATCTCACGATCTGATCATCTAAAAATTACAAGCTTTGGCTTGTCTGAAAGGTAAGATGGAGAGTCATAACTTTGATGCTAAGGATTTTGAAATGTTTTGGTAATTTGGGCATATCTCCCAATATACTTATCCGTTTTTTATGATCTTTCGTTCGTTGGAAAGAAGAGATGAAGAGGAACAAATTTGATGCAGAAAGTTTTTCGAGTTTCAGAACAGAAGGGGACCAAAGTTTCGGTATGGTTTCGGTGAGTCAAAGGAGTTTTTCTTAGTTCTCTTTGTGTTCTTGATGAAGAAGGAAAAAAAATGTCTAAGTGTGGGAGGAAGGGAGTTTGGCTGTGTATTTTGTGTAGTGAAGGAGGGGAGATGTGTCACAAAGGCATGGAGATAATTTCAACACATCTTAGGGGTATTTTAGTATTTTCGTGCATAAAATATCTAGATATTTTGAAAAACTCATCATTACAAATGAATGGTCACGGAGGGAGGAGAGAAATATGTGGTGGAAATGGTGTTGAGGAGATGTGGATGTGTTATGCACCACAAGGAGAAAAGAGAAGCAAATTCGATGATGTCTTGGTCTAGTTTACAAGGTAACACAATGGAGTTTTTAGTGTTTTTGGAGCAAAAATATGTTAAATGTTGAAGATGAGATAAATGAACTAAGTGACCGAGGGGAAGGAAATGGTGTAGCTGTGTGGAGGTGGGGCAAAATAGTCCAAAATTTGTGATGGCAAGCCTTGCAATTTCCATGGAAAATCAAGGGCATTTTGGTCATTTTCATTGCAAAATATCCTAAGGCATTTATGTGCCATTATAGCCATTATGACTCGGATAGGATCGTCATAAATGTTCGTCACATCAGTCACCTCAGCTCCATATTTAACTCCATCGTTTACCCGGCTTAGGTTTCCGCAAGATATTTTGAAGTTTTCATCCGTATAAAGTATAATATTTTATTTTCACGTGAAAATTTTCAAAAAGACTAATATCATATTAAATACGATATAAACCTTAACCGTTTCGTTTACGAGTCAAAATTATGTTTTCTGATCAGTAAACTTTTACTGTCAGTGAAAACACAAACCGGGCTCCGTCTGAATTTTCAACCAAAATTTTAACCGTAACCTTATAAGAATAAATATAATATGAATGTGACTTTAGTTTATCCAAAATCATTTTCTAAGTCTCGGATAAAAATATATATATTTATATATTTATTACCGATATTAGAAGTAACCAAAATAATAACTAATGCATACCAATCGCCACCTTTCTAAGAGAATAACATCTTTGGAATGAATGATATTTTCCTTTAATGGCCAATCTCCTTTGATTTCCTGTTAATCCATGATGCAGATGGGCGTAAATTAAACATAGATGGTGTAAAGACATCCTTTCTCTTATGGGCATCATGTGCATCTTCCATAACCAGATGTCTTAACAGCTTTTGAGCCATTCCATATAGTGGATTTGAGAGGACATAGTTTCTTGAGTCATGATAAAAAAAAGAAAGGGAAAAACTAAGAACTTTGAAACAATTATAAACTATTTAGTGACTTATTGTAAATTAGTCAAATTTGTTGGTTTAAGTAATTTATGCTATGTAAACTAATATTTATTTCTATAAAAAAAATTTGAAACCTAATATTATTTATAAAATAAATTTGTTGATTCTTATTAAACACGGGTGAACAACCCTTGTTTTTTAATATGTACGAAACCTTAGTGAATGAATATAGGACCCAATAATTATAATTTTTAAATTTTATTTCTTTCCCTCTCTATCCAAATTTTGGGGAAAGGAGAGATGGAATGAAATAAAAGCGTCAGCCACCGTGAGGGACGAAACAAAATAGTGAAAATACACGAGATTGGCTTCTGCTTTTCGTGTGCGATTTTGCTTCAAGTTTAAGCCTCGTGCAAGTATTCTAGTCATTCATTTTTTGGAGTTTGTAGGGAAAAAAATGGACCACAGCAAACTCCACGTGAGAATCTGTCTTTAGCTTCTTTTTTCTTGCGTTGTACACTTGTACAGATCAAAACTAATAATCTATTATTTGAATTAATTATGAAAAATAAATTATTTCACTTATATATTAATGTTTTAATTGATTATAATAAAAATTTATTATATATTTGGCTATTATTACAGCCGAATCAAAAGGAGACTTCTGTTCCAGTTCTTATATATATATATTCATTGAAAATGAATTTAAGATCATATGTTTTATTTGAGTTGTATAAAAAAAATTTGTGTATTAAATTTTTTCTTCTTCTAAACCCAATGTATCACAACCCTGTTAACGAATGGCTAATCGTGGGGCGTGACTTTCGCTGGCTAAACATTATTTTAACAAAGTCATGAATCGAATCCAAGAGCAAATCGAATCAACCCCTAAAGTGTTCCAGGACAGGTCTTACAATCACTAGGCCAAGAGTCTTAGTTATTGTGAATTAAATCGTAAAAAAAGTGTGTAAAATTATTTATTTAAATTAATAATATCAGCTTTTTTTGGATACTAATAATACCAGTTTGATAATTAGTATCGTATGATAAAATGATAAAAATGTATTTGGTTTCAAAATGATCTAACGAATTTTTCAATTAAGTCTGAAACTTTCAATTTATCTAAAAATTATTTCTTTTTCCATAAAAACTGTACTGGCCGAGGTTACTAACCCGGCCACCGAGCTCAAGTATCCGGCCCAGTCCGAAAATTAAAGATAATAAATCAAAGATCACTTAATTAAAGAAATAAAATATTGATATTAAATCCTGATATTATCTAAAATAACCTTATCTGGTTAAAAGAGATAATATCCCTTAAATTAAGGAATCATATCTCAAAAGAGATATTAAGAGATAAATCAAATCTCTAAAAGATATTAAGAGATAAACCGAATCTCTACGAGATAGGGGAATCCTATTATAAAAGAAGAAGTACCCCTAATAAGAAGGACACTTTTCACTGAATCCCGGTAACTCCCCCTTAAGCGTATTAGAGGAACTAGCGTCGACCAAGAGACTCTCAGACAGTCCTTGCTCCCTAGTACTCATCCGATACAAAATTAAGGGATCGAGATCACCGCCCCACCAAGGGTTGAACTTAGAACTACGTCTGACTTTGATTCCCACTGGGATACGTAGGACCGGAATATCAGATTCTGTCAGGCCAAAGTCTAAAACAACCCCATTGTTCACTCTTGGTATGGCGTTCTACAGTGAGATTTCGGCAAGTCGGATCTCGGCAGGAACATTACGAGATTCCGGCAAGTCGGATCTCGGCAGGAACATTTGGCGCCCACCGTGGGTCCGAGGCAAACTTTCCCCGGTCACCTGTTTATCATCATCCTACTGAACCTATCAGAATCGTTGACGAATCCAACTTGTGGAAGGTCCGAATTAGAGCTCTGTCGTGTCGAGTTAGCTGCATTGGTTCTCAAAATTCGTTGCCATCACTTCCACTCTCATCTGCGACTTCGCCGGAGTCGCCATTCCCCTCGTCGGAAAACACTGCCAATTCCTCCCCACTGACAGTAACCTCTTCATCGCCGCCAGGGCCTTCGCGGCGGGGGTCATCCCGGCCACCGGCTTCGTCCACCTTCTCAACAACGCATCTGACCCGCTCAACGACCCTTGCCTGCTGTCGTGCCTGTGGGGGAAGTTTCCGTTTACGGGGTTCTCCGCGATGATGGTGGCGCTGTTCACGCTCCTCCTTCACTTCATGGGAACTCAGTACCACGAACAGAAGCAAGGGTTGAACCGGGGCGTGGAGGAGCAGACTCGAGCCGGACGCCAGGGTTACCCGTCGTGCTACCTGACAGAGCCCATGCACATTTCACAACCTGGCCTGATTTTCATCGCGCCGCAGCTGTAACACCCTACCTTTTATTTTCTGATTTTTTTCCGTAAAAATATTTTCACTGTATTAACCGGTATAAATGTATTTATTTATATTTTTATCCGAGTTCATGGAGATTGATTTTTATGAAATAAAAATCATATCCATACTCTATCTTAGGGTAGAAGCTTACGATAAAAATTTGGGTTGAAAATTCAGACGGAACCCGGTCTGCGTTTTCACTGACAGTATAATTTTACTGAGCAGAAAACCTAATTTTGACTCGTGAACGAAATGGTTTATATTTAAATCATATTTACAAAGAGTTTGGTTAGTTTGAAAATTTTCAGTCGAAAATGAAATATTACGTTTTACGGGTGTAAAACCCTAATCGGGGAACCGACGAAGTCGAGAAGGGAGGTGCAGAGACAAAGCCGGACACCGGAGGAGCTAAGTCATGGGATGAGTCACCACCATGACTCACCAAGCATTTATGAACATTAAATGCTAGTAATCATGACTTTTATGTGAAAAAGACCAAAATACCCCCAAGCTTTCGCGGGTATTAACCAGACACATTTACACACTCTCAACCACTCATTTTACGTGGTTGAAAACCTCCCACATCTCTACAATTTCGTGCATCCACCTCCAATAAATCTTACCTATTTCATTTTGCTTTCGTTTCATTATTTTCCTCTCAAAAACCGAAATCGGGTAAACGACGGAGCTGCGTACGGAATTTCAGGAACCCATTATCGGATAAGATCGGTGACTCATTAGTGAGTCACTTTGTATGGACCAAAATCAGCCTCATCCTCATAAAATGTGAGCCACATATTTAATAACCATAGTTAAGCAAAGTAACCCTAGTTAAGTTAATTAATAACTATGGTTAAGCTTATATTAACTAAATAATCACAAAACCCATTAATCTAAATGTTAAAAACCAAACAAGGCCTAAGATTACTCCTATATATACCCCCCAAACCGTGGCCTCCCTCCCATTTCACTCTTCTTCTTCATTTCCTTCATTTCTTCACTTCTTTCCAAAAACACCATTGTTGATCTTCAAGAACTTCAAGTGATTTCCATTAACAAGATTGCCAAGATCCTCATCAATTCTTCTTCTACTTTCTTAACTTAGGTAACATGATCATCTCCTCTCTTTTTAAGATCTTGTTTTTCATATTTCCTGAGTTTTCATTTCTTAGATCTAGAACTTCAATTAATTCTAGAAAATTGTAGAAAAATCATAAAAATGTGAAACCAATTTCTATGATCTAGTTATGATCCCTCCTTTATTTATCCAAGAGCATGTGATAAAAATCATTTTCCTTCCCTATTAACCATTAATGGCCGAACCTAGGTAGGAAAATGGGTTTGGTGTTTTGTTGTTTGTTTTGAAAGTTAGTACTTGACTTAAGTTCTATAATACATGTATAGCTTAAATTCAAGAGCTTAGGTCCAACAAAAATCCCTAGCTTAAATTCCTAATATGGACCGAAACCCTAACCCTAAAGGTTAGAGGATTTTGTTTCAAATTTTAATCTTGTAATAAGTAATCTATGTTAGTTAAGACTCTAGTAACTAGGATCCAAAAGATGACATTAAGAAGATAATCCTAAACCTATTTTCTAAGTCTTGGCCGAACCTAGCCCTAAAGTGTCATAGATGGGTGTTAGTTGATTAATTATAATTATGTTGTTTGGTTGAAGGTGGTTGTGTTAACTCGTGGCGGAATAACGAGAATCGTCGTGGTATACGTGTTTAGGTGCAAACTCGAGTTGGGGAAAAGAATCAACCTATCGTCGGAATCGATAAGTAGTAGATTATATGATAATTGTGTAGGGCGACCTAAACCCTACTAGTAGTTGAGTAATCGACAAGACCAAAATCATATTGGAAACCTTTTCGTAAAACCAATGGTGATTTGGGGATTGTAGGTTTATCGACATTAGGATGATTTTATCTTATCCGAGGTTGATTGAATTTATTATTATTATTTCATTGCTTATGTGATATTTTGTGGTATTTGAATTATTTTCTGATATTGTGTTATGCATGATCTGCCTGGTTTTTGATATTGTGCTTAGCTGATTTTTAAGTAAGGATATGTGTTGTTCGGGAGATAATTGTTTGGGTGAGAGAATAAAGGTGATTTAGAGGTGCCTAGCCTAATTAAGTGGTTTTATCTAAGAGGAAAAAGGTGTTGAGACTTTGATGGAAGGTTGAGGCACTAGGTTGTTATTGATGTAATTTAGGGAGATTCATTTATCGAGGTATTGTTAGGCACAGCCGTGTGAGTGGAACACACGAGGTCAGGATAGCCTATTTTGGGGATATCGGATATTGCAGGTGAGTGCCCTACGGATGTGGATGCTGAGGTAGACTACCGTAATACTCTTTAGTCCTTGACGAGTTCGCATGTTCTTGGCACTGGACCGTTTTGGATTGATATTCCTTAACGAGTTCGTATGTTCTTGCCACTGGACCGTTATGGAAGGATGTTCCTTGACGAGTTCGTATGTTCTTGGCACTGGACCGTTATGGAATGATATTCCATGATGAGTTCGTATGTTATTGGCACTGGACCATTTTAGACTAATAAGTGTTTAGTCTTTGATGCGTTCAAAATTTATTGGTACTGGACCGTTCTGGACTACTGACTAATGTGACAGGAGTGAAGATGGCCACATCAGTATAAAGTTTTAGTTGCATGGGCTGAGGGTAGAGGATGATATAGTGGATTGAGGATGAATGTTGATTTTGAGTGATTCGTGTCTGTGACAATTACTGTATAATTTACTATTACTCTTTTCCGCTTTTTGATGATAGAACTGTTTCTTATTCCCTATTTCTTTGTGTGTTGTATTTTATTTCTGATGTGATCGTACGAGAAGACCCGATGGAGGAACCAATCTTGAGGAGTTAGATGGAACTCCGTATGAACCAGATCTTTGGAGGTCGAGCTGTGATCCATGGCGATTAGAGTATAGACATTATGGCCAGTGTGTCTAAGGAGTATTTATATTTCCGCTAAGTATGTCTGTAGTGCAGTTTATGCCTGTGAGGGATCCTACTGAGAGGGTACCCTCAACAGTGTTTTGGTAATATAATAAATAAACAGATGTGTATTTATGTAATATAGTTTTGGTATGTTTTATATCTGCATAAGTTATATAATTATTAATTAAGTTTTAATTTTTACGTATTTTCAACGATAAGCGAGCGATTAAGTAAATAAATATTAAGGTTTTAATGTAATAATACGATGGGGCACATCGGAGTGTCTCAGCAGCCATGGTGTCCTCCAACTCGGAATCTCAGATCCAAGCACAACGTACACGGCCTCGATGTCCTTTTCATTATAGGACAACACACATTATGATCAGAAATATCAAACGGCCAACTGTTTGAGAGGCATCAGAAAATAGTGGGATTATAACTTCCAAGGTCCCTAAGAGGAACAACTTGAGTTTAGATATTGGCGCAATGAACAACGTTAAACTCATGACGTTTAGAGGCTTATGATTTGAAATTGTTAAAATTAGGGATTTTATCTCTATCATTATCAAGTGGTGTCAGCCAACTAATACTAGCAGGATTGAGATTTTGTGTTGAAGGGTAATATTTATCAACAACTCGGAGAGCTCGGTCACCCCAACTCCACTTCGGTAAGAGCAACCAAGCCCAACTTCATCAGCTCGACTTGAGAGCTGAAGAAGATTTCTTAGAGAACTCGGCCACCACAGCTCGGCCTCGGAAAGCTGAAGATGTCTAGGAGAGCTCGACCATATGGGCTTGAAGGAATGCCTAATTCAGAGGCCGCGAAATGCCCAGGTGATATTGTTCTCTAAATCTAGTTTAAAATCTAATATGATTTGATATGTTTTGCTCCACACCTTTAATGTTGTGTTATGTAGCATCATATCATTTTTATATATTTGAGCAAATTGATGCTCGGCTGATACCGCTCCCAGAGTCACAAAATTTGCAACTACAGAGTGGTTGAGCACAACTGGTCAGGCCCATTCAAGATAGCAGAAAATCTAGGAAATGGTACCTACAGGCTGGAGGAATTGTCAGGAAAGTCGGTTCCCAGAACATGGAACACTTTTCACCTCAAATTTTATTTTAGCTAAAGTTAGAAGTGATGCACTCTTTTTCCTATCTCGGTCTTTTTCCCATGAGGTTTTGGCCGAGAAGGTTTTAACGAGACACACTAGGAAAAATAAATAAAAGTTTATTTTTATTTTTTCTTCAGTTGAGCTATTATTTTAAAACTGTTAAATCCTAAAGAGGTGCTAAACCCTAAAGAGGCCACCTGAGCTTATAAAGGTGCTAAATCATAAAGAGGTGCTAAATCCTAAAGAGGCCACCCGAGCCTATAAAGGTGCTAAATCCTAAAGAGGTGCTAAATCCTAAAGAGGCCACCCGAGCCTATAAAGGTGCTAAATCCTAAAGAGGTGCTAAATCCTAAAAGAGGCCATCCGAAGCCTATAAAGGTGCTTAAAATCCTAAAGAAGCCATCCGAAGCCTATAAAGGTGCTTAAATCCTAAAGAGGTGACCGAGTTAAAATTGACTGAGTTGCCATCGAAACGCCGGACCTAAAGAGGTGACCGAGCTAAAATCGACCGAGCTGCCGTCGAAACGTCGGACCTAAAGAGGCAAGTGCCTAAAGAGGTGACCGAGTTAAATTTGACTGAGCTGCCGTCGAAACGCCGGACCTAAAGAGGTGATCGAGCTAAGATCGACCGAGCTGCCGTCGAAACGTCGGACCTAAAGAGGCAAGTGCCTAAAGAGGTGACCGAGTTAAAATTGACTGAGCTGCCGTCGAAACGCCGGACCTAAAGAGGTGACCGAGCTAAAATCAATCGAGCTGCCGTTGAAACGTCGGACCTAAAGAGGCAAGTGTCTAAAGAGGTGACCGAGTTAAAATTGACTGAGCTGCCGTCGAAACGCCGGACCTAAAGAGGTGACCGAGCTAAAATCGACCGAGCTGCCGTCGAAACGTCGGACCTAAAGAGGCAAGCGCCTAACAAGTTGACCCAATTTGAATTTGACCTGCCGAATATAGCTCGGTCTTTGAAGTTCTTGAGAGCTCTTAATATTTTCTTCGAGTAGCTCATAATCCTTTCATTTGGTGGATTTTGAAATACCCACTAACCTTGAAACTTGACCTCGAATTATTTTTCCCGGTCTTGAAGGTGTGTCTCAGAATAAAATTTCCTAATATCTTCTCCAATTTGTATGAGAAAATAGTTTTCATACAAGTTCTTCGGGTTGTAGGCTAGGGGATATCCTTTATCTGTAATTTCCGAGAATGTCCTTCCTTTATCCCTACTAGCCCCCCAAGCTCCGAGCTTGAAATAAGCGAAAGAGCTTAAATGTCAACCCGCATGTCTTAACACGCTTTTTGGTGCCGAGGACTTCGGATTATGATTCGCGGGAGCATTGCTCAGAAATCTGTTTTTTGTAGAACCAAGCCTTTCTTGGGTTATCGTCTTGCTTGGCCGAGCACTGCTCGGACTTTTGTGCGGAGCCCAGTCGTACTTGGGATCCGGCTTATTTGGTTGAACACTACCAGGATTTCCCTTGAATCCTAGGTCTCTAACATGCATGATCTACTGTGGACTTTATCTTGGTGCGAAGGTGTTGTGCTTGGCCTAGGATTTTTATTGCGAGGAGGGAAACATTACTCGACTTCGACTTTTTCCGGTGCGTAGTGCGAGGGAGCATAGCTCGACCCGGCTTTTCGGGGCTTCGCCCTTTGTTCTTAGCTAGACACTTTTAACTATGGCCCTATAGTGGGTTCTCTAGTTGTTAAGCCAGCATATGCTCGGCTTTTACTAGAATTGGTCCATGATGCGAGAAGGAAAACTACGGTCGCTTACGCTCTTCTGAGTCTCCTCCATTACCTATTTTTCGAGCCACGAGCTTTCTAATAATGAAAAGTATGAAGGCGGAAGCTGCCCGAACTTTGCGCACTGGGGATGAGCTTGAAAAGGCCATGGCAAAGTGTGAAGAGCAAGCTCGGCTAATTGGGCAATTGAAATCCCAAAAGGTAGAGCTGAAAAAAAAAGGCAATACTACCCATATGGCCGAGCTGGAAATGGAAAGAACCGGCCGGCTCAACCCTCAGAAGGTCGTGGAAGGGCTTCAAGCCGAGAAGGAGGCCAGTCTTGAGTTGCGGAAGTTGCTGGAATCCGAGAATGAGGAGAATCTGAGGCTCCGTTCTGATCTGGCTGAAGCCGAGGCTTCTATCATGAGGGAGCATGTTAATGGCTTTTCCCGAGCCGTGAAGAAGCTTCGGCATTTCAACCCGAATGCTGACTTCTCCTGTGCTGACGTGGACAAGTATTTTAACTGAGATGGAATCCTAGTTCCGTTGTCTGAGCTGGAGGATGAGGAGGCCGTATCTCAAGGGGAAGAGGGCGACGAGAAAGCGTCCGAGGAGGGACCCGAAGGTGAAGGTGAAGTGGGCCTACCTGGCCAGTCTGCTACCCTCCCTCCAAATGCCGAGGATGACCTTGACTCATGACTTTGTATTAGTAGATTAGGAGACACGTTGTTTTTTGGGCGATGCCCCTTTGATTTTGAAATTTTATGTATTCTGGGCTTGGCCCATGGTTATCGATGGACCGACATGCACATTACTTTTTGCAACTATTTTTCTAAGTTAGTACTTGTTTAGTTTCATCGTGTTACACGATTTAGTCGAAATAGTCAGAGTTTGATATACCTGTAGGTTCTTACCCACCTTCTTAGGTCCTGGAATACCTTTTCAGGCGATAAGGTGTTTCTACCGTTGTAGACTTGGCATTTCGACCTCAACTCGGTCGATTTTAGCTCGGTCACCTCTTTAGGCACTTGCCTCTTTAGGTCCAGCGTTTCGACGGCAGCTCGGTCGATTTTAGCTCGGTCACCTCTTTAGGCACTTGCCTCTTTAGGTCCAGCGTTTCAACGGCAGCTTGGTCGATTTTAGCTCGGTCACCTCTTTAGGTCCGGCGTTTCGACGACAGCTCAGTCAATTTTAACTCGATCACCGCTTTAGGCACTTGCCTCTTTAGGTCCGACGTTTCGACGGCAGCTCGGTCGATTTTAGGTCGGTCACCTCTTTAGGTCCGGCGTTTCGACGGCAGCTCAGTCAATTTTAACTCGGTCACCTCTTTAGGCACTTGCCTCTTTAGGTCCGACGTTTCGATGACAGCTCGATCGATTTTAGCTCGGTCACCTCTTTAGGTCCGGCGTTTCGACGGCAGCTCAGTCAATTTTAACTCGGTCACCTCTTTAGGCACTTGCCTCTTTAGGTCCGACGTTTCGACGACAGCTCGGTCGATTTTAGCTCGGTCACCTCTTTAGGTCCGGCGTTTCGACGGCAGCTCAGTCAATTTTAACTCGGTCACCGCTTTAGGCACTTGCCTCTTTAGGTCCGACGTTTCGACGGCAGCTCGGTCGATTTTAGCTCGGATAAAGGAAGGACATTCTCGGAAATTACAGAGAAAGGATATCCCCTAGCCTACAACTCGAAGAACTTGTATGAAAACTATTTTCTCATACAAATTGGAGAAGATATTAGGAAATTTTATTCTGAGACACACCTTCAAGACCGGGAAAAATAATTCGAGGTCAAGTTTCAAGGTTAGTGGGTATTTCAAAATCCACCAAATGAAAGGATTATGAGCTACTCGAAGAAAATGTTAAGAGCTCTCAAGAACTTCAAAGACCGAGCTATATTCGGCAGAAGGCAGGTCAAATTCAAACTCTCAAGATAAGCATCTTGAAAGCATCAAAAGTTAAAGGATGAAATACAAGCACCGAGGTAAATTCCTAATGACCGAGTTTGAACTTGACTCTTCAAAAGATCGGTTCAAACCTGAACCACTGATAAGTCGAATCTCAGCTACCAGCTTCTAAACTTGTCTTAAACAAAGGTAAGTTTGAAGTATCTTCAGTTCAGAACATGTTACTGCCCAAGAGGTATCAGCCGAAGCAAGAGGATCTACGCAAATCCAGTACTTTACCAACACTAACCTCAGCTTCTCTCATAAAGTCTTTCGCTTATTCTGAGCTCAAAGCTCGGGGAGCTTATATACTGATCGAAATGTTAAACTCGGCTACCGAGCCTACCAAACTGAAATATTGAACGAGAAGTAGGGCTAGATCACCAAACCCAAACAATCAAAGGGAAATGATTACTAGACTCGCCCACCGAGTCCGCTGAACTTAAGAATTGGCCGAAATGTGAAGCTCGGCAACTTGAAATGAGAAGCTCAGGCTCCCTACTCGGTTGAGCTCCGGCTCCCGACCACTCGGTTGAGCCCCGGCTACCCACTCGGTTGAGCTCCGGCTCCCGACCACTCGGTTGAGCCCCGGCTCTCCACTCGGTTGAGCTCCAGCTCCCGACCACTCGGTTGAGCTCCGGCTCTTGACTTACCGTTTGAGCACGCAACTACAGCGCAACCCTCAGAAATGATGCCGTGAAGGCCACACGTCACACACAGTAATGTCTCTTTTCCATCTCGGGAACCGAGAAAGTATGGCCTCAACAGGAAACAAGTAACCATCCCCACCTCGGCTCGGTACCTCGAAAGCGTCAAGCTTGGTCACCCGAGCTGCTCACCGAGCTGGAGGATGTGAACACATATACAAGGTATGAAGCTCGGCCAATCACCTCGCCGACCCGAAAGACCAAAAGGTAAGACCAAGTTCCTAGCCTCGGCTCCTTCGAAAAAGCTTCCACGTGATCAGCTCGAAGCTTGGGGGGGCTTGTGTATGAGCCGGGATATAGAGCTCGGCTAAACATCATGAAAGCTTCTACGCCTAATCAGCTCAAAGCTTGGGGGGCTTGTGTATCTTGGCCGAGGTTACTAACCCGCCACCGAAGCTCAAGTACCCGGCCCATCCAGGAAATTAAAGATAATAAATCAAAGATCACTTAATTAAAGAAATAAGATATTGATATTAAATCCTGATATTATCTAAAATAACCTTATCTGGTTAAAAGAGATAATATCCCTTAAATTAAGGAATCATATCTCAAAAGAGATATTAAGAGATATTTCAAATCTCTAAAAGATATTAAGAGATAAATCGAATCTCTAAGAGATAGGGGAATCCTATTATAAAAGGAGAAGTACCCCTCATAAGAAGGACACTTTTCACTGAATCCCGGTAACTCTCCCTTAAGCGTATTAGAGGAATTAGCGTCGACCAAGAGACTCTCAGACAGTCCTTGCTCCCTAGTACTCATCCGATACAAAATTAAGGGATCGAGATCACCGCCCCACCAAGGGTTGAACTTAGAACTACGTCTGACTTTGATTCCCACTGGGATACGTAGGACCGGAATATCAGATTCTGTCAGGCCAAAGTCTAAAACAACCCCATTGTTCACTCTTGGTATGGCGTTCTACAGCGAGATTCCGGCAAGTCGGATCTCGGCAAGAACATTACGAGATTCCGACAAGTCGGATCTCGGCAGGAACAAAAACCATTTTTCATAATTCAATTAGGTTTTTCATCATTTAATTAGGTTTTTCAAACATGTGAAATTAATAAAAACAATTTTTTTTATAGAAAAAAAGAGAGAGCTGTTTTTCTTACAAAACCCATCTTTCCCAAACACTCTTGCTACTATCAAAGGCAAACCATTTTCAATAGTAGGGTTGTACATGAGTTTTGATAAACTCGATTATCATTATCTAGCCAATTCGACCCAATCCAATAAGATTTTTTTGGGTTAGTTAGGGTCATTGAATTTAATCAAGTGATACCCGATGAACCCGCTTGTGTTTTTGCTCAAATTATGGGTTCCATAAAATAGAGATCTAACAAGGATCATACCAAATTGTTGTAAAAAAAAAAAAAACAACTACAATTATACATAAAATTGCTCACAGAGGTTGGTTAGAAAGTATCAACTCACAAGTGCGAAGAGGGCTCTAAAAAACAAGTAAATATTTTTGGAAATTTCTTTCAGGAATTTGAAAATAAAGAACACTAAAATGGCAAAAACAAGGATAAAAATGGTAGGATTTTTATTTCATCCAAATATGATTCCGGGTACTTTATTGATAAAAAAGCTATAAATTATAATTATCATAATCTCATTTTATTTGTTGAATGTAAACCGTTTTAATTAGCATGTACTGTTAGTGTAAAGTTTTTTATACCGTCAACCAATCACAGATCATGGAATGAATGACTTTTAGTGTGTGTTTGGATGTGGTATTTCAAGATTCCAAGGAATTTGAAATACAAGGCAATTCAATTACTTCAATTGAATTACTTTCATTTTGAAAATACTTTGTTTGGATATGGTAATTCAAATACCTTGTATTTTAAATTCTTTGTTTGGATAAAGCGTTGCAATTACCTTCAATTACATTTTTTTAATATTCATTTAAAAAATTGGGATTTCAATTGCCCGGGAGCCGGTGCCCCCGCATCGGGTGTCAGGGGCCAGTGCCCTCGCTCCGAGTGTCCGGGGGCTGGTGCCCCCCCCACCGGGTATCCGGGGACCGTCACCCTCGTGCCGGGTCGCCCGGGGGCTGGCGCCCCCCCACCAAGTGTTCGGGGGCCGTCATCGGTGGTAGGTGGCGCTGGAGTAAGGAGAGAGAATTTCAAAATACCTCCTAGTTAGGAGGCATTTCAAATTCCTCAAATTTACCTTAAACAAATAGCCCCATAAAATCCCTTGATTTCTAAAATCCTTCATATTTAATATCCAAACAAAGTATTTTAGAGTGAAGTATTTTAATTACCCTCTTAAAATACTTTACCCTCTACGAATACCTCATCCAAACATATTAAGGTGATTTGGATAAGAATTAAAGATTTTTAATGACATGGCAATTTATTATTGGTTGACAGTGTAAAAAATATTTACCCTGACAGTATATATTAATTAAACTCTTGTTTAAATTGCAAAATAGTTATTTTTATGAGAAAAAAGTTATACTTAGAGAAGCTAAACAATTGAAGTTTAATTAAAAAATTATTAGATTATTTTTAAAGTTATTCTCATTTTATTTATACAAATCTAATTAACATAAATATTATTAAACTATAAAAATAACTTAATGCATTTTTTATAAATTATTATATAAAGTGATTTTTTATATAATTCAAATAAAATGAATTATTTAAACATAATTTTTTAACAAACACGTCTAAGAGTGTGTTTGGCTTGGCAAATCCGCTAGCGTATAACAGATAGCTTATAGTAGATTAAAAAGTAGCCTCGTTTGGTAATTGTTTCTAAAATTAGCTTATAGCGTTTTTTCACTAGTGTATAACGTTTTTTCCAGTTTGAGCTAATAGTGCATAGCTTATCATTTTTTCTTCCTTTTTTAACCCTACTATCTTAATTAAAATTTTCACTTATCCTTGACTAATAAAATAATTAAAATACTAATCATTCTAATTTTTTAATCCCTAATCCACTTCTCCTATTTTAATATCACTATTTAGTTTTATATTTAATATAAAAATAGAAAATATATTTTTACCTATAAAAAAATAAAATTTATATAAAAATCATATCAATATAATTTTTTTTCATTATTCCATTTTTTTATTAAAAATAATTAAAACTAAATTAATATTAAAATTAATATTTTAGTTTTTGCAATGATAAATTATTTAAAATAAATTAAAGTGTTAAAAGTGATAATTAACTTAAAATAAATAATATAAATAATATAAATAAATATATATAATTTATATAAAAAAATATATGCAAACAAGTAATCTTATATCATTTTACATTAATCAGCTAGTACAACCGCTAGTTTTACCAAACATTTCAAATTCAATCGGCTAGTTTATCCTTTCTCTACTATCCTCTATCAACTATCTTATCCGCTATCCATTATCCGTTAGTTTATCCACTATTGATTAGTTTTTACCAAACATAACCTAAATATATATTTAATTTTATTATAATCGATTATACATAATATTTTTTTGGCGAGTAATGCAAACACCCCCTTAATAATGGAAAGTGTAAATAAACACAGAAAAGAGAAACAAATGTACATAGTAGGGATTGTCTGCGTACTAGAGTCCAACTTAAATATAAAGGAGTTAGCTGCTCAAGCACTTGTATTTTCTGTGAACAAGAGTATGAAAATATTTGGCATCTTTTGATTACTTGCAATACTAGCAAAGAATGTTAGGTGAGACAACAAATCTGGGATTTTATTTTTCCTCAACTGCAGGTTGCCCAGAATTTTCGTGAATTACACTTCACTGTCCTTAGTTCATTGGATGTGGATATGAGGGTGGCATTTGCGATGTCCCTTTGGGCCATTTGGAGCACAAGAAATGATAAACTCTGGGAGGGAAGGACACCAACATTGGATGCTATTATTCATAGATCCTCTAATTTTTATCTGGATTGGAAGCATGCAAATTCACCAGGCACTCAACTTCGAAGTGCTCGACGTAATTTGGGTGCTACAACATGGGAAGTTCCACCTCTAAGTTACTATAAATATAATGTTAATGGAAGTTTCTTTGAAGATGCAGGGGAAACTACTTTTGGTATGTGTATTAGAGATGATCATGGTGCTTTTATTCAAGCTAGGACTGATTGGGTGCCCTCTTGTCTCCCAGTTCTTGAGGGGGAAGCCATGTGTCTTCTCAAAGCTATTCAATGGGTCCAAGAGTTGAATTTAGACCATGTTATTTTTGAGCTAGATTGCTAAGTAGTGGTCAACCATGCCAAATCTCCTAAAGTTGACGTCTCTGAATATGGAGTAACTATTAGAACATGTTATGACTTTCTTTGTTCTTTTCCAAACTTTGGGATAAGTTTTGTTAGGAGACAAGCGAACAGAGTAGCTCATTCGTTAGTTAGGGTGACTCTTTTCACTGCTGGTCCCCGTATTTTCTACCATGTTTCCCCTTGTATTGTTACTTTGATCGTTAATGAGATTCCTTGAGCTTATTTTCTAAAAAAAAAAAAAAAATTTAGGTTACGTAGCAACGAGGCCAGTCCAGTTTTGTCAAAAAGAAAAAAAAAACGAGGCCAGTCCAGCGTTACCTATTACCTATCTAAACGCAGGCCCTCTAGTGCACACGTGGTTCCTCTATCTCACGACACTCACCGACTCATTGAACTGAAATTCAAGTCAGGAAGTGAGCCTAGGTCCTTTCGGTGACAAAACAAAACACAAACAAACACCCAACATCCTTAATTCCCTTTCGGTGCACCGCTCCCGTTCTTTCACTTTCGCTTTCAGGTACTTCTTTTCATTTTTGGTCCTGATTTATTTGTTTTGGTCTTTTCTAACCCTTTTTTTCCCCTCCTAATGTCTGTTTCCTTATAATTTTATTCTGATGATTCCTCCTGGTGAAAAGAGGTTGAAAAACATATGCATGGATATGATTTTATTTGCCTCCATCTTAGTCATACATTCACGATTATTTGAATTTTTGTTGATTATTGGACTGACTGCATACTTGGACAGCTGAATTCTTGAAGTTCAAATATCATATAAATATTTTGTTTCAATGAACATTAAACTTATGGCTGTGTGTTATTTATACATAATCTAGAGGGTGTACAGCTAGTGCAAGTGTTTACACCCTGTACATTAGCACAACTTGGAGTCCTTGCTAGATGTCAGATGATTGGCCAACCTCCAGGCCATCGGTTTCGGGATATGTTTGGTTTACCGTTGCAAACGTACTTTTGGCCCAAAAGTAAGTTTACCCCAAACGAACTCTATATATACTTTGCCTCAAACGTATGTTTGTAGCTTCTAAAGTACAAACCAAACATGCACTTAATGCCCTGTTTTGCTAGTCTGCTATCTGGTTGGGGCACCGTGGTGGGTATCTGCAAAGACACTTTTATGCCTAAGTTAGCAATTAGGGATGCAGGTATCAGATTATGGATGTAGGTATCAGAGTAACAAGTGAATGTGTGTGAGGGTCTGAGGGGTGTGTGACACTCCTTGTATTTATAGGCTGCCTGGTTAGTGAGCCTAGTAGGTGAATCCGGCCATATGAGGTGTGATTGATGTCATTATGTCCATCCACTTGTGTGTGCATCTGTGATGTCAGCTAAGGGTGGCAAAATAATCCATTTGTCCACCATCCATCCAACCCATCCAAAGCTAAATCCATCCATTACCAAAAAAATAAAAAATAATGGATTGGATCAAATTGGATATATTATTTTAAGGATGGATGGTGATCCATCCACTATGTTTTCAAATCCATTGGATCACATTAAAACAAAACAAAAAATCCATTGGATAAAGGATTATAAAAATAAAAAAACTCAGATGTGATGTCTCAAATCAGTTAATTCTAGAACCAACATGATGCCAAATGGGCATTTGATGGATGATTGGGTTGTCAAAGGCACAAAGCTACTATCTGCAATGATGAACGCAATTCGTACTATGTCGACGTCGTAGTTGGGAGGAAACTGAGATTTGCGATACCTAAATCCACATTAACTTATTAAATTTTAGATATTGATAATCATTTAATAATTTAGAGAGAGAGGGGGAGAGAGGTGGGAGAGAGAGAGTAGAGAGGGGGAGAGAGATGGGAGAGAGAGAGTAGAGAGGGGAGGGAGGGAGAGAGGTGGGAGAGAGGGAGAGAGATGGGAGAGAGAGAGTAGAGAGAGAGTATTTTAAAAGTAATAAAAAATATTTAGTTGTACCAAAAAAATTATTTAATTTTTGAAAATATTTTCTATGGATGGATTGGATATCCATCCATGAAAAGATTGTTAATGGACGGATTGGATGTATTTTATTAAATGGATCATGGATGGATTGGATTTTTTTTTAATGGATTTTTATGGACCATAATAGATTAATGGGTTATTTTCAATCCATCCATTATAATCCGAATAAAAATTTATCCAATCCATCCATTTGCCACCCCTAATGTCAGCTCTGCCACTTCGGCCGTAATCTATTGGTGCAGGATGAGCTGGAACGTGACTCCACAAGAACAGGGCGGCGAGACACAACTTTGGCAGATGCAGGGCGGCCTGCCTACTTTGGGTAGGGCAGTAAGCCTACTAGGAAGCATAGGCTGCTTGTCTACTTTGATGTTGGGCTGTTGCTTTGGCCAGTAGCTTCCTTCCTTGTTGGACCTTTGATTGGCCCAAGGCATATGGTTGACCTCTTGGGCTAAGATTTGAGATTGTGTCCCAGAACACAAATAATTATGGCAGCAACTATTTAAAGTTTCAACACTTCACCTTTAGCTTTCCCCTAAACCCTAAACAATCTAATAGTGATTTTCTCACTAAATAATCTAATAGTGAAGACACCATTTCTTGCTTACGTTTGAGGCAAAATAGCTAATCCGAGGACCTCTGATAGACTTAGTAAATATGTATGTTGGTTGGTTATTAGAGTTGACAAACCTAGTAGTAATACACCTTGTCACCTCTGACTCTTCTCTGTAATCAACAACAACAACAACAACAACAACCAAGCCTTATCCCACTAGGTGGGGTCGGCTACATGGATCATACGGCGCCATAATGTTCTATCATGAATCATGTTAATAGTTAAATCATTGGCCTCCAAATCTTTCTTAATAGTTTCTCCTATAGTTTTTCTTGGCCTACCTCTGCCTCTAGCTATTGGATTGCCTTCCACTTGGTCCATTCTCCTTACTACAGAATCTAAAGGTCTCCTCCATACATGCCCAAACCACCTAAGTCGAGATTCAACCATCTTTTCTACAATAGGTGCTACCCCAACTCTCTCTCTAATGCTATCATTGCTAATCCTATCACGTCTAGTTTTTCCGCTCATCCAAATGCAACATTCTCATCTTTGCTACATTGATTTTTACTCGTGTTGATTTTTTACCGCCCAACACTCCGTCCCCATACAACATCGCCGGTCTAATAGTTGTACGGTAAAATTTTCCCTTTAGCTTAAGAGGTACCTTTTTATCACACAAAAAACTCAAGCCTTCCTCCATTTCGACCACCCCGATTGAATCCGATGGTTTACATCTCCCTCAATTTCTCCGTCATTTTGTATAATAGACCCAAGATATTTAAACCGTGTGACTTGTGGTATGTTGTGGTCTCCAACTTTCACCTCTAAGCTAGAGGTGTTTCGCCTTTGCTAAACTTACATTCCATATACTCCGTCTTGCTTCTACTCAGCGGAAGCCATGTGCTTCTAAAGCTTGTCTCCAAGTCTCCAACCTTCCATTTATATCATCTCTCGACTCTCCAACTAGGACTATATCGTCAATGAAAAGCATGCATCGCGGTGTCTTGGCTCTTGAATGTGCTCCGTAAGTACATCTAAGACCAAGGTAAAAAGATAGGGGCTTAAAGTCGACCCCCAGTGCGGGCCTATGGTTATTGGGAAATCTTCGTGGCTCCACCTGCGTTCTCACACTAGTCGTGGCCCCCTCATACATATCCTTGATAGCTCGAATATAGGCAATCCGAACACCTTTCTTTTCTAGGGCTTTCCACAAAACCTCTCTTGGCACCCTATCATACGCTTTCTCCAAATCAATGAAGGCCATGTGTAAATCTTTTTGATCCCTTCGATATTGTTCCATCACTCGTCGTAGCAAGTAAATTGCTTTCATGGTCGACCTCCCGGGCATAAAACCAAATTGGTTGTTGGTGATTTTGGTTTCTTTTCTTAGTCTCCGTTCAAGCACCCTTTCCCATAGCTTCATAATATGACTCATAAGCTTAATCCCCCTATAATTTGCGCAATTTTGTATATCTCCCTTGTTCTTGTAAATCGGAACTAAAGTGCTTCTCCTCCATTCGTTCGACATTTTCTTTGACCTCATAATCTCGTTAAAAAACTTCGTGAGCCAACTAATGCCTCTATTTCCTAGACTCTTCCATACCTCCACAGGTATATTGTCCGGTCCAACTGCCTTGCCATTATCCATCATTCTCAAAGCTTCTTTTACCTCATGCTCTTGGATTCTACGATAAAAAGTGTAATTTTGGTCCTCCTCTCTGATGTCAAGCACCCGTGAGCATGATAAAACTTCAAATCCTTCATTAAATAACTTGTGGAAATAATTCTTCCATCTATCTTTAATATCTTGTTCCTTAACCAAAACTTTACCTTCTACATCCTTAATACACTTCACTTGGTCCAAGTCTCTTGTCTTTCTTTCCCTATTTTTAGCAAGCCTATAAATAGATTTCTCACCATCTTTGGTGCCTAAGGATTGGTACAACTCGTCAAAAGCTTTAGTTCTAGCTTCGCTCACTGCCTTCTTGGTCTCTTTTTTGGCCACATTATAATTTTCCCAATTTTCAGCATTTCTACATAAAGACCAAACTTTAAAACATTCCCTTTTAACCCGAACCTTAGCTTGCACAATTTCATCCCACCACCAGGATTCTTTACCCTTAGGTCCGAATCCTCTTGATTCACCAAGCGTCTCTATAGCTACCTTCCTAATCCCCTTGGCCATCTTGTCCCACATAACATTTGCACTTCCGTTTGCCTCCCAAAACCCTCCCTCCAAAACCTTGTGTTGAAAGATCCTTTGTTTTTCACCCTTCAGTTGCCACCACTTGATCCTTGAAACCTTTTCGTGGCCTCTTCTCTTCACACTCCTTTTAACTCTTACATCCATGACCAAGACTCTATGTTGGGTAGTCAAGCTCTCTCCGGTATGACTTTTGGTACCAAGCAAATCTTTCTATCCGATCTCCTAATAAGAAAGAAATCTATTTGAGAGCTTGTCATCCCACTTTTGTACGTGATAAGATGCTCCTCACGTTTCCTAAAACACGTATTGGCTATAGTAAGATCGAAGGCAGATGAAAAGTCCAAAATAGACTTGCCCTCACCATTTACCTCCCCTAGGCCATATCCCCCATGCAAACCGTCGTAACCTCTAGGTGCCCTCCCTACATGCCCATTTAGATCACCTCCTAAGAAAATCTTTTCACCTAGCGGTATTTCCTGAATTAGGCCTTCTAAATCCTTCCAAAATTTTACCTTGAAGTGTTCTTCTAACCCTACCTGAGGTGCGTAAGCACTAATCACATTAAAGGTGTCTTGTTCCACTACAAATTTTAGGGCAATGATCCTATCTCCAACCTTTTACATCCACAATATCATTCTTCCAATATTTATCCACAATTATGCCCATCCCATTTCTCGATTTTACTTTGCCAGTGTACCAAAGCTTAAAACCCGAAGAGTCTAATTCCTTTGCCTTTTCTCCCACCCACTTAGTTTCTTGTAGGCACATGAAATTGATCCTCCTCCTAATCATAGTGTCAACTATTTCCATTGATTTACCTGTAAGTGTGCCTATATTCCAAGTTCCAAAGCGAATCCTACTCTCGTGAGCTAGCTTCTTTACCCACACTCGTTCACAAAAATGTGGGAACCCTTGCTTATTTTTCACTACATCCAGGGCGATGCAATGCCCTTGCTCTTTTGACACTTGTACTCGAGCTATACAACAAGCGCGTTTCCGGGCAACGACCTAGCATTAACATTATTACGTCGTTGATCCATGTCATAGAGATTCGACTAAGTTTTACGTTGGCTGTCGACGGCCTAACACAACCCTCTCCTTTTATCCGGGCTTGGGACCGGCTATGTTTAGCTTTGTCATAAAGCACAACATAGGCAGGATTCTTCTCTGTAATCAATATGACAATTTACTTCTATATTTTGGTCCTCTCATAAAAAATTGGGCTCAAAGCATTGTGTAAGATCGCTTTGTTGTCACAGATTAGCACTGCACCATATTCTCCAAAGTTTAATTCCCGAAGCTGTCGATTCATCATTTCCAATGCCATAACTTGGTAATTTAGTTCACATGTTGCCAATGTCATAGTTTGATGTTTTGCTTCTAAACTTGACTTGCAACAATATATGGTTTCTTACTCTTTTAGCATACTAGGTCTTCTCTGATAAGAACCCAATGTCTTAAATTTTAACATCTATTAGTTGGAAACCCACCTCAATTTGCTTATGTATCTAAGGATGTGAATCACACCATGCATAAAAAAGACATTGGCCCCACCTCATGCACCTTTGATGTATCTGAGGATGTGAATCGCACCATCCCAATAACTATCACATGGAACTTGTAGGAATTGACAAACCATGCTCAACGAGTGATGGTGAGATAATTCGGTTGCCCAACAAGTCTACAATATTGTCCTGGGTATAGGGTCCTACCCTTCTTAGTAGAAGCTTATTGTTTCTGATCCATCGTGTCTAATACATAATTCTGTTTGGAAGTTGCAGTAACAGCATTATAGACTGAGGAATCATAAGGTGGTTAGGGTGGGGGAGTTAAGGAGTGGAGTGATAAGGATGTTGAGGGTTCAAACCCCACCCACTAACAAAATACTAACATTAATACAAACATTTGCCTATCAAAAAAAAAAAAAAAAGCATTATAGACTGAGCCACGACAATAATCGAAAAATATTTGAGACAACCAAAATCCTTGGAGTAAATGTAAATGGGTTTTACCTTACTCCTCTGTGTTATTCATCTATAAGAAAAACACTAGGTACAGAGTACAGACTATAGTATGGGAATACAACTAGTACAACTATAAATAAAGAATAATAAATACAAATAACGAGGGTGACTAATTTTCCTGCAACAGTAGTCCAACAATCCAACTCCTAATAGTATTTACTAAATAATTAAGCGAATGCCAATAAATACCTGTATCATATGGATCTTCATAGATGTTGCACTGGCAGTGGGATCTTTCTTCTTTTCTACTTTCCTTTTCCTTTTATTCTACAATGGTTGCTAAAGTCCTTCTCAATTTTGAGTAATTATACCATATGATATAATCTTGCAACATACACCTTGGATGGTTCATACTGCTACTGTTGTAGTTTACTTCTTTTTGCAGGTTATTTTAAAAGATTTTGTGGAAGATCCAGCCCTACCAAGACAGTGAATGAACCTAAGTGCAAATCGGACAAAATGATGCATGGTGAGTGCTATCATTAATTACATTCTTTCATCTGAAGCTCACATTGAAGCACATTTCCTTCTTCTGGAATGTTTGACATTACTATTTTAAGTTGATAGTGCACTTTGGAATGTAAATTACGTCAATCAATTTGCTTCTGGTGAAACTATGAACAATATATAGCAGAAATGTATTAAAACCATGAAAATTGGTTGGATCATCATTACAATTGAAGAAGAGGGAATCGAATTTATTATTTACTTATTTATTTGTGAAGGAAAGGATAGAATGAATGAGTGAGGCAATCCAATGATATGCTAACATGTTTTTGACTGTTCATCCAGAGACTGTTTATGCTTTTCATGGAAATCTTTTGCTCTTGGTCCAAACTTTCATCATTTTTGGCCTTTTGAAGTCTTTGTATGAGTTCCTTGATATGTATTTTACCATTTTATCAAGTTCATAGCTGTAGAGCTGTATTATAATGCATGTTAGAGCACTGTGAGCATGCCATTTGTTCTAGTGAGATGTAACTTGTTCTGCAAAAGCTATAAATAAAAGTAATAAATTGGATAAGTTTTTAATCCATTCAAGTGAGTGTAAGAACCTATATTTAACCTTCTCTTTCTGCATAATATATTTTATATGAGGGAGGGCATGGTCTTGCCCTGCATGATACATTTATTTCAATTTGTTCCAAACTACTTTAGATCTAATTTGAAACTGGTTTTTTACTTTACAGGATCCCCTTTACTTAGTAATTCTGTATTTTAGATGTTCTTTACCTTATTTACTTTCATTCATATTAGTAAAGACTTTGTCTGTATGATTTCAACAGATAATAATGAGAGCAGCATTCCTGTGGAGGACGTATTAGCTGACACTAGTAATTCTGAGATTGAAGACAAAGATGTTTTAAAAAATTTCACAAGACCCGCAGAAGATATTGCAGAGACAAAGATAGCTGATAGGGAAGGTGGAGAAACTTGTCCAAAGGGTAAACCTCTTGAGGAAATGGATGTATCAGGGGATGTTAACATGGAGGCATCCATAATACCTGATGATGTTATTCGTGCCGGAGGATTTGGTGCAAGAGATGATATCAGTAGCTTTCTTCCTGTTGCAAGTGATTCTACTGACTTTGAAGCTTCAATTCGTGATGCACGAGATTATGAAGAACCACATGGTGAAGTAAGCAGGCCGGGCCTTGGCTGGACTGGAGCTACAAAGGGAGAATAGATATTGTTACTGTATATGCACTAGTAGTCGTAACTCCTTGTTTGTTTGTTTGTTTTAACTGGGGGGATCATAATGTGTTTCTGGCTAATATTAACTGGTGCTTGTTAAATTCAAATGGTTGGTGCTGAAAAAAAGTAGTCATATGGTGCTGAAAACAATCTTGTTACTGATATTACTCTGAAGAACTTGTAAAAATGGTTGGTTAGCTAGTGGTTGGTTTGTCCTTATGAAGAAGGATGTTACATTCTAAAATATATTTCCCCCCTGAATTATAAGAACTTATTGTTGGATTTCCACTTCTTCTTCTTGTTTTGTTTTGGTCAAAGCTTATGGAAAAGAAAGTGCAGTGCTTCGGAGTTTGGAGGAGGGAGGGGAAGAAAAATGGATTGTTCTAAGGTTATTGTTTCAAAGGTAAATCTAGGAAAAATAGATATTTGTTTCTCCCTCTTTGAATAAAATTATTTTTTTTATAATAAGATTTTTTTTAAAAAACATAATAGTTTTTTTTATAGGCAAATGTTAGTAATTAGTATGTTATGTTAGTGGGGGAGTTGAACTTATGATTTCCTTATCACTCCAATCCTCATGTCCCTCCCTCAAACCACCTTGTAACTCCCTAAAAAACATAATAGTTGATCAGCAGAGATATTGCATAAATTTTAAAATTGAGTTGTAAAGAGAGGTTATAAAATCATTGTTATTGGAGTAAGATGAATGTGAGAAAATTTGGTATTATATTACATGTATTATTTTGGTTTTTTAGATTTATTTTACAAAGTCATGAATAATAAATTAATTAGAATGTCATACACAGATTTAAGCTAGGTGGATGTGGGTGAAATGAAGAAATGATTTAGCCATTTAGGTAATAATTGGTGACTGTACAGTGTGTACTGAGTTCGAAGGAAAGTTTTATGGAGAGAATGTTAAGTAGTCAATTGCTAGTGAAAGATTACATATAAAAGCCTACAGAAATGAGTTGTCGATGTGGATATTGTATATAAAAAAAGATTGAGATTAATAATGACTGTATTTGAGAGAAAATTGGAGTAATAATTACTTAGGAGATGATAGAAATTCGTAGAAAAAGACCAAGAAGAGATCATAGGGAGAACAATTAGATTAAATGGAAAAGACCTTACTTTAAATAACTTGACTGAAAATTTGGCTTTTGATATCTGGATAAAGTTGACTTATAAGAATTGGTTGTTATTGTTAGACAAAAGATAAAAAGATGATAATAATTCTCCTTATATAATTTTTTTGTTGGGTATACAAGAATAGCCTTTCTAGTACTGTAATAATTAGGATGTTCTTCTAATAATTGCATTCTGCAAAAGTTTGAACTTAACCATTGCACCTAACCGTTGTTGGTATTTAATTTTTGTTTTAATTTTAAGGACATTGGTTAAAGAATCAAGAAAAAATCAATCAATAGAAATGATGATATTAGTATTTTAAGAAAGAGTTTAATTTTAGTCAAAAAAAAAAGAAAAGAAAGAGTTTAATTAGTGTGTATTGCTAGTGAAAAACATTTTACGATCATTGATTTTTAAGATAGTTCGGGTAGGAGTCAAAGATTTTTTAATGATGTGACAATTTATGATTGATTGATACTCCCTCCGGTCCATGTTATAAGCAAAAAATTAATGGAATACACATATTAAAGTGGTTAATTAATCTCATCGAATCTTGTAAAAAATTAAGTTTGTTATCTAAATTACCCTTCATCTAAAACTTCAATCCTCATCAAATGAGTCATTGGAATTTGTATTAAATAAATGATATTTTGGGAATAATGTAATTAAATGAGTCATTGGGAAACAAAATTTGTTTATATATTGAACCAAAAACCTTTGGACTTTTTTACTTATACATTGGACAGGAGGGAGTAGTGTATAAAATCTTTACCCTCACTATGCATACCCATTAAATCCTTTAAGAAATGTTACACTTAGTTGTTTTGTTTTTAATAAAAACTGGCTTTAATTGGATTCCTTACAAGAATCAAGACCCTACTTTTAATAATCCTTTCTGTCCTTATATTTCTATCTTACAAGGATGGCACTAAGATTTAAACTTTAAGACTCATAATTTCTTGTAAACTACTTAAAATATCACCACTAACTCATTATTGGTGTTTTCCTTATAGAATCTTCTAAGTTCTAATTATGGCCTAAAAAGAAAGCATCCATTTTCTTTGTAAAGAAAGTCCAAAACGGCTATACTTATATTTATTAAGAGCAGGGAAACATATATGATTAATTATCAAAAGTTTACAACCTTATTATACTCCTAAAACTAACAGGAGGTAGACATTGCCTTTTGAAAGATTCTCTGGCCAGGGGCAAGCAGTGCCAGTGGGTCATAGGCTGTTTTTCTTTCTACAAATGCTTCCCATCTAGACCCAAAGTGGGCTTGCCATTCTTCCTGAGTTGTGTAATGGGGAAGATATTGCTTGACCCTGAGTTGTGCATGTGTGCAGAAATTTAGGATCCTTTTGTTTTGAGTTAGAATGTTTTCTAAACTGTTTGCACCTGTAGAAAATGGGATTGCTGAGGATAGGAATGCCACTAGGTAGAAAACATCTTCCTCTGGGGTAACCAAGGATGTTTTACTGTTCCACCTGAATCAACAAAAAGAAGAAAAGGACTAAGATCATTAGAATAAAAGTGAACAAGTGTATAATTGGTATGTAAAGTTTTACAAGCTATAGATACCTTGTTTGGTTGACAGGGTAAATGAGTATGGGACCATTACTTGTGTCCTTAAGGATTTTGCCAAATACTTCTTCAGCAAAGTCATGAATCTCACTCCTTGGAATCAGAAGGTTCAGCCAAGGATGAGGAACTTCCCATAAGCCTTTTGCTCTTAGCTTTTTCTCAGAAATGTGCACTCTGTCCAGGAATTCCAAGTAAGAAACTTCTGATTGAAAGAGTGTGGGTGGAATATAACTCAGTCCTGACAGCAGGTGATCAACACTCTGCATTTGAATGGGAGAAAATTGAGAACTTTGTTATGTGGGGAGTGTGTTGTTTTTCTTGCACACAATTAGTGATCTAATTCTGAATATGCAATTTAATAACTTGCTTGGTATGCTATACCTGATTCAAGACTTCAACTTCATCTGGGTTGAAGTACTTTGCCATCTCAAGACAGTACAAGGTCCTCCCATCTGAATTGAATTGACTGGCTAGAAGTGGGTCTTTAGGATTGAAGGATGATCTCCAATTATTAAGGATGCCTGTTCTATTCATGATTACAAATCCTTCAATGTAATCAAATGTGTTTTCAAGTGATATCAAATACTCTTGATCCTTGGCAAATATAGAGAATTCTGAGTAGAGCACCCTAATCCATTTCACCTGTCAAAAGTCAGAGATTATGTCATCAATAAATATTGTTGGGAGCTTATTTTTTTGTCTTCACTTCTAGAGACATAAGCTTAAACTCACCATCTTAGGTGCTGGTTCAAGTGAAATTCTAGCCCTGGTGATTATGCCAAATTGACCAAGCCCTCCAAGAACACCATAAAAAAGGTCAGCATTTTGGTTCTCTGAGCATGTAACCACCTCTCCTTTTCCTACCATGAAGTATTTTTCATGCCAGGTTAATGTCATGTAGAAGTAAAAAATGATTGGCACACAAAATGCCTAGTTTATTGAGTGCAGCACTCACACTCCAAAGGAGGTCTATTATTCTATTCAGCATGATAAAAATCTAAGGGAGAATTAATTGGAAAGATCATTAACAATACAAAATTAAAGTTGAAGGACCAATAACCATTCTTGCAAGATCATACCAATAATGACCATTCAGAATGGTTAATTGGTCATTCCCATTAATTTTGTATCATTAGCAATCCTTCTTTTTAGTTCTCCTAAAAACATACTAACTAAAATAAAACCTCTCTTTTTGAGAGGCTTTTGGCTTTAGCCAAAACCTTAGTACAAATTCCTGTTAGGTGGGGGAAGGAATAGATTTTCCTTGAGCATTACCTGTGACCACTTCTAGCTGAATGACGTTATTGATCTGGGGTCCATGCTTGAAGGCTTGTCCACTTATTCCAGCATTTGATAGAGTGCCTCCAACAGTAAGGTGAAGGTAATCTGTCCAAGACTTTGGTGCCAACCCATGTTTAAGAGTATCATGCAGAATATTTATCCACAACTCACCCCCAGATACATCTACATAAGGAAACTCTCCAGTGTGAACTTTCATTTCAGGACCCTGCAGTGACTCCATGTTAATGACTAAGCCTCCATGTGCTTGTGACTGACCTTGAAGGGAATGGCCATGGCCTCTAGCAGCAACTTTCAACACAGAAGCAGGGCCAAATTCAAAGATATGCTTTATGGTGTATGAAATATCAGAAACTGTTTTTGGATGCAGCACTGCTAGAGGAGGAAAATGGTATATGTTGCCAAAATCCTTTCCAGTATCCTCATTGTTTCTTAAGCTTAAGTAACCATCAAGAGCTAGTGTTTGCAGTGATGAGAGGATCTCATAGGGTGGGACTAACGAAGTGGCAACAGAGTTACTGCAGCCTGAGTTGGCTTTGTGAAAAAAATTATTGAGTACAAGTATGGAAATTTTGATAAATAAAATGGTTCCATGTTCACAGAAACCAGTAAGTTTTGACACCATGATTTTTTAGCAAATTGATTTGTAAGAAAGGGAGATGAAAGGGTTGATAACTGTTTTGGAGGCAGGGTAAAGAAGCAGAAGAGGAGCTGTGGAAGAGCATGCATAAATGGAAGGTTAAAGACAATTTGAAGGGGTGTCCCGTTTTATAGACAATCTGATACTTTTCTCGTGGGTGTCCTCGAGTGTTTTATTTTTGACCAACGCTGACCAGTGTAATTGGGTCATTGGTTAAATAATTAGAAATAAAGACTTTATCTTAAAAATTGTTAAACATTTTGAAAATTTAAAAATTATACTTTCGAATGAATTATTTCTATCTTTTGATTTCTTAATCAATGTACGTAGGATACAGGTTAACAAGATGCTTTTAAATGTCGTTGTGGTGGACCTTTACCCGATATTATACATACAAAGCTATACTAACTCTCACATTGGCATTGGTGATTAGCTAAAGTAATTTCCAAAGTGACGACTCTAATATCGGAACCTCTGACATGCACATATAAAAAAAAAAAGTTATGATCATCATATATTTATATTTTTTTACACTTATATATTATCTTATTCTGATCAAAATTAATATCAACACCTAAAAACACAGTCCCCATACGGTGTCCATGGGGTGTTCGAATATCTTTTCTCAAAAAAAAAAAAAAAAAAAGTTTGAGACTTTTTTTAACCATAAATTTTATCATACTTTTGGAAGATTAATCAATGCATACTTTAAGATTTTTTCTATTAATTTTTAGATGACGTGTCTAAATACTATTTGGGTATGCTTAGATTAACTTGTACAAATTTTATCAGTGTGATTTAAAGGTTGCTCCATATGCATGCGATGAAGATTTTTACCATTAAATTTTAGTTGGCGTGCTTAAAATTTATGTTTGTATGTTTAGAATCAATTATGGAAATTCTGATGGAATATATATATATTAATCGCTATTTTTTTTTGAAATAAAAACTTTAGGGTGAGAGAATGTTGTCTCAGTCTCCAAGACAGAGGAAACTTTCGAGTTATAAGAGCACTTATAAATGAATTTACATTTATCTTTTCCCAACAAAACTAGTGGAGACTCGAATCTGTAATATGTCAAATGCAAGACAAATTTGTTTTTTTTTCTTCGAGAGAGGGGAGAGAGAGATGCAAGGATAATTTTGTCTTTTTTGAGAGAGAGATATGTAAGGATAATTTTGTCTTTTTCTAGTAGTCTGTCCTGGGAACAAAAAGTTGTCTCATGGTTTGGTGAGGGACAAAATTTTGGGTTTTTATCTCGTCCCTCACCCCTTTTTGTCCTGTCTCCTGACCACTTTTCAAATCAAACAAGGGACAAATTTTTTTGTGTTGTACAATCTCCTCCATTTTTGCAAATCAAACGTACACTCTAGGTTGTAAGTTAAATCATTTTGGTCTCTTGGTTCAAATTATTCAATTTTTTTAAAAAATTATACTTTCAATTCTTAAAAATGTTATCTTCATATTTTATCAGTATATTTTTTTTTATATTTTAAATAGAATTGTTCGAGACATTACTTATTTTACATTAGAAAATGTAAAGAAAAATCTTTTACATAGTCATAAAAATTAGTATGGATTAAAGTAGTATATACTATTGGTGTAAAAAGTTTTACACCGATATTCACTAATATTTTGACATGCGTGTCTTTATTTTAATAAATAAGAGAAAAAATAATAATGATATTGATTTACCAAAATATTATTGAATGTTTGTGTAACAATTCTTTACACCAACAGATAAAAATCAAGCTTAATTATTATTTAAATAATTAATTATTGAGCTAACATGTTATAAGTGAGAGCCATTGTGGTCCAACTTTGCTGTGCCAAGCCATTTAGGTAGATTTTGTTTCAGGGTAGTAGATTTGATATGATCAATATTTTGGACCTCATTGAGATTCGTTCTTAATCCTGGTTGGCAAATGTAGGAGGTTCTCATACTTCTTTTTTTTTTTTGATTGGTGCACAAATCTCGTTTTTTGTTTTAATCAATGAGGTTCTTCTTGTAGCCTTTTATATAAAAGTTAGAGTACCCATATCACTCTATTTATTAGAGTTCTTTTTGCTTGTAAAAAAATTGATTAAAAATTTCATACCCTACTGTTTGTTTTGATCAAAAAAGTACTCCGTTATTTGTAATTCAGACTTTTAAATTGTTCAAGTTTCTCAACATCCCGAACTTAGACTTTGACATGAATCACTAATATATAAATGGTATAAAAAATGATGTATAAAAAAATGTGTAAAATGATGTAAAAAATGGATATGCTAAAAAGCCGTAAACATTTAAATGAAGAGATTTTTCAATAAAAAGCAATATGCAAATTACGTATTGGTTACCTCATCAAGTAATGAACTCAATAGCGCTTCAATGAGATAGTATGAATCTCTTCAAGCTTAATCAGAGATCTTGAGTTTGAATCCCGACCTTAGGAATGCGATAGCGTTAAAACTCTTGAGTGAGAACTTTACTGCCCTTGTGATCCTACCTGTCTCGAGGGATTAATCTTCGTAATTACGTTCGGATGATACATGGGGAAAAAAAACAAGTAATGAATCAATCAAGTCAAATGCAAGACAAAATTTTGTCTTTTTGAGAGAGAAGGAGAGAGATGTAAGGATAATTTTGATTTTTTTGAGAGATAGAAAGAAAGATATGTAAGGATAATTTTATCTTTTTCTGATAGTCTGTCCTTGGGGACAAAAAGTTGTCCCATGGTTTGATGAGGGACAAAATTTTGGGTTTTTGTCTCGTCCCTCACTCCGTTTTTTTCATGTCCCCCGACCACTTTTCAAATCAAATAGGGGACAAAAAATTTTATAATGTTCAGTTCCCTGCATTTTTGCAAATCAAACGCACACTATAGGTTGTAAGTTAAGTCATTTTGGTCTCTTGGTTCAAATTATTCATTTTAAAAAAAATTATACTTTCAATTCTTAAAAATGTTATCTTCATATTTTATCAGTATATTTTTGTTGTTGTATATTTTAAATAGAATTGTTCGAGACATTACTTATTTTACATTAGAAAATGTAAAGAAAAATCTTTTACATAGTCATAAAAATTAGTATGGATTAAAGTAGTATATACTACCAGTGTAAAAAGTTTTACACTGACATCATTAACATTTTGATATGTGTGTCTTTATTTTAATAATTAAGAGAGAAAAATAATAATGATATTGATTTGCCAAAATATTATTGAATGTATGTATAAAAATTCTTTATACTGACGGTGCATAAAATTAAACTTAATTATTATTTAAATAATTAATTATTGAGCTAACATGTTACAACTGAGAGCCATTGTGGTCCAACTTTGCTGTGTCGAGCCATTTAGGTAGATTTTGTCTGTCACAGATGAAAAACCAAAAGGAAGCACCAAGCTAGCTTTCGATTATTTCTGTTATTCAGTTATTTCTGTTAATTAACTAACATTATACAGTTAGTTGGTTAGAGTAGAGTTAGTTAGCTTTCCCGCCTTATTCTTCATGTATATATAGAGTAGCCATAAGACTTTGTAATCAGTTGATTCAATTCAATAATTGAATGATGAGAATGACTCTCTCTCTCTCTCTCGATTTACTTTTTCCACATAGTTAGTTAGCTTTCCCGCCTTATTCTTCATGTATATATAGAGTAGCCATAAGACTTTGTAATCAGTTGTTTCAATTCGATAATTGAATGATGAGAATGATTCTCACTTTCAGCAAATTCTCTTTCTCTCTTTCTTTACTTTTTCCACATGGTATCAGAGCTCCTCTAGGCGGAGCTCTCCTGCGCCCTATGTAACACCCTGTTCTTCGTATAAGCTATTTGATGTATGTCTTGTTTGTTAGGAAGGTTTAGAATGAGCTAAGTGGGGTTTTAGGTGGAAAATCCCTTTCTTATGCTTGTGTCTTATGACTGCTTGTGTCACAAGCACGACCGTGCTTAATAGAGAGCACGACCATGCTCGTTGGGCTAGTGCGTCTCACTAACGCTAAGTTGAGCACGCCCGTGCTCAAGGGCAGGTCGTGCCACGTAGGCGTTAAGTTGAGCAAGGCCGTGCTCAAGGAGGAGCACAACCGTGCTCAGCTCTGTGCCTTTAAATACAGAACAGTAACCGAGGGTTTTAGTCATAAACCCTATTTTGGCAACAGCAGCCACCCTAGTACGGCTGAACCTAGTTTTCTCCCTATTTTCTCTAAACCCATTGCATTGTTGGAGCTTTGGAGACTTGTGGGAACGTCTAGTTTGTCTGTGCCAACTCGGTATAGGTAACGATTTCTCCTCTTTTGGTTTCCTCTCTATTATTTCGATTTAGGAACTAATTGGTTAATGTTCTTGTTTGACCAAGACTTGGAAGTCGACTGAGCCGCTCAAGGGGAAACTCGTTGGTTGTCGTTTGGTCTACCGTTTGAGTTATCGCTACTGGATTCTTCATACCAGGTATGAGGAGAAGGATAATGTATTCATTAGGCAAGGGGGTAGCGTAAGATGAGGGGTTTCCATAGCCCCGTTCTATGTTGTTGTTAATTGTTATTAATGTCATGTTATGTTTGATTATGACTATACCTAAACTGTTGTTGATGCCATGATCTACCTGGTTGTATGAGTTAAATGTCATAAGTGTTAGTTGATTAATGGTATGCCTATTGTTGTAATCCTATGTTGTATGCCAATAATGCATAACTGGTTGAATCTGTATATGATATGAATTTGGTTGTTATGTTGTTGTTATGTATGGATTGGCTGAGTGTTGGTTGAATGAATGATGTTGGTTTGGGTTGAACGATTAATAAGACTCTAATTGTTATAATAGGACTCTTAATTAATGTAATGGTTAAGGGATTGATTTCCCAATATTTCATAAGACATGAACTGCTAGTGAGAGGTGAGGATTGATGCCAACTGGATTAGTCAAGGACCCTAGGATCTGAATTGAGAGTGTTAGGGAGTTTTTGGCTCCAAGAACACAAGTTAAATCTGCCCGACAAGACGGCTGGCGGCCCGGGAGCACGACCATGCCAGCAGGGAGCACACCCGTGCTCCCGGTTGAATTCTCGGAAGATGGCCCCGCATTGAGCACCACGGCCAGTGCAGACGTGTGAGCACGACCGTGCTCCACTTAAGTGGCAAAGACGATCTTTGCCGGGTGAGCACGCCCGTGCTCCCCTTACTGGTCAGAATGTGAATTAAAGGTTCTAATGGGGAGTTTCACCCCAGATGTCCCCAATATTGTAATAAGATACCAATCAAATAAAGAAGAGCTAGATAACTGAATTAATGATCAATTAAGACGAATAAGAATAATAAGTTTGTTAAGCCCACCCCCTTTGGGCTACCACACGTTGATATGCTTTGGTGCTTTTTGGCCAAAGTGGCATCGATGCTTTTTGGTCGAGGTCTTGATAAGTTGAACCTTAGTGTTTTTTGGCTAGGGGGCCTTGACCCAGAAGGGTGAAGGTGTTGATGTTGATGTTGATGATGGTTATAAGTCTTGGGTGCTTATTGACCCAAGCAAAGGAGGTGGTTTCCTTGTCTCTTGTTGTGCTCATGCATTCATACGTTGAAGTTGTTAGTATGGGAAGTTCAACATAGGGGAGGTCGTCCTAGAGTATGACGATCTGGCCAAGTCTCGGTGGTTCACCCAAGGTTTGGTGAACCGTGCGCCCCCGCGGTGGCGTGTCCTCGTTATGATGCATCGGCTATCCAAGAGGTTCACCCATGGTTGGGTGGATTGCTGGTGTTGGTGCTTTTTGGCCAATGTAGATATGTAACTCTGAAGTTTCCTTCCTGAGATAGTTTGAATCCACATGCATAACGGAGTAGCGCAGTAGTGTTGCACTGCATAGCATATGTTGGTTGAGATGACATGTTGATATGATTATATTATGTTTATGTTATGTTGTATATTGCTATGACATGTTATGATGTATGTTCATCTTGCTTAACTACTTTCGTGCCGTTGTGTTTACATGATTTCTTACTCCCCGTTTCTCTTTTCCTGTTGTTGGCATGTTTATCTTTATGTAGAGAATGGTGAGTAGCCAGTGGAGGAGTGACTCTGAGGAGCCGCGACTCTAGCTAGGATGCTTAGTTGTTTCAGTAGTTATAGTTTGTTGTTAGTTTTAGTTTCGTTGTATGCCGTGGATTTTATTCCAGAACGGTTACACCAACTCTATATGTGACATCGGGGTTGGGTTATGTAGCTTTGTTTATGTTTTATCTTTTAAAATTATGTTATTTCCACGTCGAGTTGTTACAATGTGGTACCTTTTATCCAAGTTTTTATTTAATGAAATAAATGCATGTTTTTATATTACCTCTTTTAAGTAAATGTTTTATAAATAATATGCGGGGTAGAGGGTGTCACATTTAGTGGTATCAGAGCAGATCTGTCCTATCAGACCGTGGTATGAGTCTGTTGTGTGCTTTTGTTTGGAATTTTTATACTTGTTATAGACAATGATGCTTAAAGTTTTGAGCCTATCACTTTTCCTGCTAAGTTTTCTGTATTTGATGGCTGTTTTGGACATGTACAGGAACTCATGGCAGGAAGAGGCAGAAATGATCAGGCAATCGCTGACGTGTTGGCACTCCTTGCCAATGCAATCAGACAAGTTCAGAACAACAACAACGGAGGACCAGCTGAGTTTCATGGTCTCGATAAGTTCCAGCGGAACAATCCGCCATCTTTCAGAGGAGCTTATGATCCTAAGGGAGCTTTGTTGTGGATGAGGGAGATCGAGAAGATCTTCAGAGCTATGGATTGCAATGATTAGCAGTGGGTTATCTTTGCCACGTTTATGCTCACTGAGGAGGTTGAGCACTGGTAGGAGAACTGTCGTCAGAGGATTGTGGCTGAGGGTACAGCAGTCACCTGGGATGTGTTCAGAGATAGGTTTCAGGAGAAGTATTTTCCTTCGGATGTACGTGACAAGAAAGAGATGGAATTCTTGGGGATGAAGCAGGGAAATATGTCAGTGGGTGAGTATGCGTCTAAATTTGAGGAGCTGGCTAGGTATTACACACCTTATCTGGTCATGGTAGATGATCGGTCAAAGTGTGTCAAGTTTGAGGATGGCCTTCGTCCGGAGATCAAGCAAGCGATCAGTTATCAGGAGATCAAAGTCTTCCCAAACTTGGTCAGCAAATGTAGGATCTATGAGGATTCCTACAAGTCCAGAGTGGCCAGTTTCAGGAATTCAGACAGCCAGGGTAGCAAGAAGACCGGGCAGAAGGACAAGGGCAAGCAACGTTACGCTCCAGCCGGCCGGGATTTCAAGCAGAGTGGCATGAAGCCACAGTTTTCTCATGATAGGTCCACGGGTGGAAATTCCAACGCTTCTAGGCCCATAAAGTGCGGCAATTGCGGCGCACTAGATCATTTCACTACCCAGTGCAAGGAATCGGACTTCATCTGCTTTAGGTGTGGCAAGTATAATCACATCAGTCGAGATTGTGGAGGAGCAAAGTCAGAGCCTCCAAGTGCTAGCAAGAGTCAGCAGTCTCAGGCTAATCGACTGAAGACCACTGGGATAGTATTTACTCTTAGTGGAGCTGAGGCCTCCGAGTCTGATGACTTGATTCAAGGTATATGCTTGATTGATGGAACTCCTTTAACTGTATTGTATGACTCGGGTGCTACGCACTCGTTTATATCACATGATAGGGTCAAGAGTTTAAATTTGCCTATTACCTTCCTTGAGTATGATCTACTTGTTTCTACACCTACAAACAAGCCTGTTCTTACTTCTCATGCATGCAAGAACTGTCATATTACCATTAATGGTAGAACTTTTATTGTAAATCTTGTGTGCTTACCTCTAAAGGACCTTGATGTCATTCTTGGCATGGACTGGTTATCTTCCAACCACGTCCTTTTGAATTGCTTCGATAAAACAATAGTTTTTGGAACTCCTGTAGAGTCTAATGATCCAATCTTTCTCTCTGCCAACCAAGTCAAGGCTTCGATGAAAGACGAGGCCCAAGTGTTCATGATGTTGTCTTCCCTAGAAGTAGAGAGCCCTTCTGATGTCGGAAGTGTGCCTGTTGTGCGGGAATTTCCTGAAGTATTCTCGGGGAATATCCATAGCGCCTTATAGAATGTTCATCGGGCCAATATCCATAGCGTCCTATAGAATTTCTCCTCTAGAGCTAGCTAAGTTGAAGAAACAGATAGAGGATTTGATCCAGAAGTAGTTTATTAGGCCTAGCGTATCCCCCTGGGGTGCGCCACTGTTGCTAGTAAAGAAGAAGGATGCCAGTATGAGGTTGTGTCGACTATCGACAGCTCAACAAGGCGACCATTAAGAATATGTACCCCCTCCCTAGGATTGATGATCTTATGGATCAGTTGATCGGAGCTTGCGTCTTCTCGAAGATAGATTTGAGGTAAGGGTACCATCATATTCGAGTTACGTTTGAGGACATCCCGTATACAGCGTTTAGGACGCGTTATGGTCACTATGAGTACTTGGTTATGCCCTTTGGTGTGACCAATGCTCCTGCAGTGTTCATAGACTACATGAACAAGACCTTTCACGCTTACTTGGATAAGTTTGTGGTGGTTTTCATAGATGACATCTTAGTATACTCCAAGACCAAGCAGGAACATGAGAAACACCTGAGGGTTGTCTTGCAGACCCTTTAGGAAAAAAAGTTGTATGCTAAGTTGTCTAAGTGTGAGTTTTGATTAGAGGAGGTGAGTTTCTTAGGACATGTCATCTCTAAAGGTGGGATAGCCGTTGACCAGGCTAAGGTTGAGACGGTGCTCCAGTGGGAAGCGCCGAAATTAATGACCGAGATTAGGAGTTTCTTGGGTTTAGCAGGGTACTATAGGAGGTTTATAGAAGGTTTCTCTAGGTTAGTTTTACCCTTAAACCGTCTCACCAAGAAGGGACAGTTGTTTGTGTGGGACTCTAAGAGTGAAGAGAGTTTCCAAACCCTTAAGGATAGGTTAACATCAGCACCAGTATTAGTTTTGTCGGATCTTAGTAAATCTTTCGTAGTGTATTGTGATGCTACGAAGCAAGGTTTAGGTGGAGTGTTGATGCAAGATGGTATGATAGTGGCTTATGCTTCCAGGCATTTGAAAACCTATGAGAAGAACTACCCTATCCATGACCTAGAATTAGGAGCCGTGGTATTTGCCTTAAAGATTTGGAGGCATTACCTTTATGCAGTAAAGTTTGAGGTCTTTAGTGATCATAAGAGTTTGAAGTATCTCTTTGATCAGAAGGAGTTGACTATGAGGCAACGTAGGTGGATGGAGTTTTTAAAGGGTTACGAGTTTGATCTAACCTACCACCCAGGAAAGGCCAATGTAGTGGCAGATGCCTTAAGTAGAAAAACCTTGCACGTCTCCGCTTTGATGGTTAAGGAGATGGATCTGATTGAGGAGTTTAAAGACCTGAGTTTAGCTTGGGAAGTTACCCCTAAGAGCATTAGGCTTGGAACCTTGAAGGTTACCAACAATTTGATGGAACAGGTTAGAGAGGGTCAGAAGTTAGATCAATTTCTCTTAGACCAGTGAGAGTTTCTCTCCCAGGGTATAAACCTTAGCTTCAAGGAAGGAAGTGATGGAGTCTTGAGGTTCAAAGATAGAGTCCGTATACCAGACGTCCCATAGCTTAGAAATTTGACCCTTGAAGAAAGACATAGGAGTGGACTGAGTGTACACCCTGGTGCCACTAATATGTATCAGGATCTTAAGAGGATGTTTTGGTGGCCTAGGATGAAGAAAGATGTGACTGAGTTTGTGTATGCATGGTTAGTGTGCCAAAAGGCCAAGATAGAACACCAAAAGCCTTCAGGAAAGTTGCAACCGTTAAGTATCCTAGAATGGAAGTGGTGTAACACCCAGGTGCCGATGAGGGCGGGGAGTGGTCGCCGGTGCAAGAAGGCACGGACAAGGAGCGGCTCCTGGCAGGCTTCTAGGCGGAGGGACACATGAACGAACCGATTACACACCCGAATGAGAGGGATCCTGAGACTGTGTAGGTATGGGACTATACAGTTGAGGAATGTTTATATGAATTGATTGGTACTACCTATACTAACAAGATGCATCTTCTTTTCGGTAGCCCATCACTTAATAACTCCACAGTTAAGCGAGCTTGACTTGGAGCAATTCTGGGATGGGTGACCTCCTGGGAAGTTTTCCAAGGAAGCGTGTGAGTGAGGACAAAGCACGCTGAAAAGACCCGTGTTGGTTTGTGGGGACAGTCGTCAATCCATAAAGCAGCCAGGGATGTTACAAGTGGGATAGTATCTCCATGGAATTTTGTGTCTGGACTCCCTAGGACTCCAACTGGTTTTGAGGCTATATGGGTTGTTGTGGATAGACTGACTAAGTCTGTCCATTTCATCCCTATGAACATAGAATACCCTTTGGAAAAGTTGACTAAGCTATACATCAGAGAAATAGTTAGACTTCATGGTATACCTTCTAGCATAGTGTCTGATAGAGACCCGAGGTTTACCTCTAGGTTTTGGAATAGTTTGCAAGAGGCCTTAGGAACGAAGCTTAGGCTAAGTTCAGCTTATCACCCACAGACTAATGGTCAGTCTGAGAGAACCTTCCAGTCCTTAGAGGACTTGCTTAGAGCTTGTGTGCTAGAACAGTCGGGAAGTTGGGACAAGTTTTTACCCCTGATAGAGTTACCTACAACAATAGTTTCCATTCCAGTATTGGGATGGCACCTTATGAGGCTCTTTATGGGAGGAGATGTAGGACACCCTTGTGCTGGAGTGAACCTGGTGATAGAGTTGTGTTAGGACCGGAAGTGGTGCAAGAAACCATGGATAAAGTGAGGATGATTCAGGAAAAGATGAAAGTGGAACAGAGTAGGCAAAATAACTACCATTACAAAGGGAGGAAGGCACTCGAATTGCAGGAAGGTGACCATGTGTTCTCGAGAGTTACCCTGACAACCGGGGTTGGTAGAGTGATGAAAGCGAGGCAACTTACTCCTAGATTCATTGGTCCTTACCAAATTCTAAAAAGAGTCGGCGAAGTTGCCTACCATATAGCCTTACCATCGTTTTTATCCAATCTTCATAGTGTCTTTCATGTGTCTCAACTCAGAAAGTACATCCATGACCCTAGTCACGTGATAGTCTCCGATACCATACAGTTAAAAGAGAACTTAACTTTTGAGGTATTACCCCTTCGAGTCAAGGATAAGAGGGTGAAGCAGCTAAGAGGGAAGGAGATTCCTTTGGTCAAAATCGTCTGGAGTGGGGCTAGTGAGGAAAGTGCTACACGGGTAGGGGTGAGCAAAATGTTTCAACCCGCCCGAAACCGCCCGACCCGCCACTAATTTTTGCGCTTCGGGCGGGTTGAAACGGGTTGGCGGGTTGGGCGGGTGGAAACGACGGTTTTAGATGGATAGGAGCGGGCGGGTTCGGGTCTGGGTTCTGTCACCCATCGGAACCCGACCCGACCCGCTCATAACAAAAAAAAAAATAAAATAAAATTTAATGGAGAATGGACTGCCAAGACTGGATCTTAGATTTTTTTTTCCCCTCTTCTGTTATATATTTTTTTTTTTTGTACTTAATTGGGTTGAAAGCCTTAAATTTTAATTAGGCTCGTTGGGTTTTTTTTTTAATTTTTTGGAATAAAATTAAATAATTAAAAAGGCCAAACCCGTTTCAACCCGCCCGAACCCGACCGAACCCGCCCTAACCCGAACCGCCCAACCCGATGGTATAGATGGGCGGGTTCGGTTTCTATTTTTTTTACCTCCAACCCGCCCGAACCCGATGGTCCCCACCCGAACCCGCCCGAAACCGCCCGATGCTCACCCCTATACACGGGAGCTGGAAAGCAAGATGATGGAGTTATATCCCGCACCTTTTAAATCGATGTGAATAGAAATTTCGAGGACAAAATTTTTATAAGGGGGTGGAGTTGTAATACCCCGTTCTTCGTATAAGCTCTTTTATGTATGCCTTGTTTGTTAGGAAGGTTTAGAATGAGCTAAGTGGGGTTTTAGGTGGAAAATCCATTTCTTATGCTTGTGCCTTGTGACTGCCTGAGTCATAAGCACGACCGTGCTTAATAGAGAGCCCGACTGTGCTAGTTGGGCTAGCACGTCTCGCTGACCCTAAGTTGAGCATGCCCGTGCTCAATAGTGAGCATGCCCGTTCTCAAGGGCAGACCGTGCCTCATAGGCGCTATGTTGAGGAAGGTCGTGCTCAAGGAGGAGCACGACCGTGCTTAGGTCTGTGCCTTTAAATATAGAACAGTAACCGAGGGTTTTAGTCATAAATCCTATGTTGGCAATAGCAGCCACCCTAGTGCGGCTGAACCTAGTTTTCTCCCTATTTTCTCTAAACCCATTGCATTGTTGGAGCTTTGGAGACTTGTGGGAACGTCTAATTCATCTGTTCCAAATAGGTATAGGTAACGGTTTCTCCTCTTTTGGTTTCCTCTCTATTATTTAGATTTGGGAACTAATTGGTTAATGTTCTTGTTTAACCAAGGCTTAGAAGTCGACTGAGCCGCTCAAGGGGAAACTCGTTGGTTGTCGTTTGGTCTACCGTTTGAGTTATCGCTACCGGATTCTTCATACCAGGTATGGGGAGAAGGATAATGTATTCATTAGGCAGGGGGGTAGCGTAAGATGAGGGGTTGCCACAGCCCCGTTATATGTTGTTGTTAACTGTTATTAATGTCATGTTATGTTTGATTATGACTATGCCTAAACTGTTGTTGATGCAATGATCTGCCTGGTTGTATGAATTAATGTCATAAGTGTTAGTTGATTAATGGTATGCCTATTGTTGTAATCCTATATTGTATGCAAATAATGCATAACTGGTTGAATCTGTATATGATATGAATATGGCTGTTATGTTGTTGTTATGTATGGATTGGCCGAGTATTGGTTGAATGAATGATGTTGTTTCGGGTTGAATGATTAATAAGACTCTGATTGTTATAATAGGACTCTTAATTAATGTAATGGTTAATGGATTAATTTCCCAATGTTTCATATGACATGAACTACTACTGAGAGGTGAGGATTGATGCCAAATGGATTAGTCAAGGACCCTAGAATCTGAATTGAGAGTATTAGGGAGTTTTTGGCTCCAAGAATACAAGTTAAATCAGCCCTGCAGCAGACGGCTGGCCCGGGAGCACTACCGGTGCGGGCAGGGGAGCACGCCCGTGCTCCCAGTTGAATTTTGGAAGATGACCGCGCATTGAGAACGTCCGTGCAGGACAGTGAGCACGACCGTGCTCCACTTAAGTGGCAGCACGACATTGCTGGGGTGAGCACGCCCGTGCTCCCCTTACTGGTCAGAACGTGAATTTAAGGTTCTAAAGGGGTGTTTCACCCTAGATGTCCCCAATATTGTAATAAGTTACCAATTGAATAAAGAAGAGCTAGGTAACTTAATTAAAGTTCAATTAAGACGAATAAGAATAATAAGTTGGTTAAGCCGGTGCCCTTCGGGCTACCGCACGTTGATACGCTTTGGTGCTTTTTAGCCACAGTGGCCTCGATGCTTTTTGGTCGAGGTGTTGATAAGTTGAACCTTAGTGCTTTTTGGCTATGGGGACCTTGACCCAGAAGGGTAAGGTGTTGATGTTGACGTTGATGATGGTGATAAGTTTTGGGTGCTTATTGGCCCAAGCAAAGGAGGTGGTTGTCTTGTCTGTTGTTGTGATCATGCATTCATACGTTGAAGTTGTTAGTGGGGGACGTTCAACATAGGGGAGGTCATCCTAGAGTATGACGATCTGGCCAAGTCTCGGTGGTTCACCCAAGGTTTGGTGAACCGTGCGCCCTCGCGGTGGCGTGTCCTCATTATGATGCGTCGGCTATCCAAGGGGTTCACCCATGATTTGGTGGACTGCTGTCGTTGGTGCTTTTTGGCCAATGTGGATATGTAACTCCGAAGTTGCCTTCCTGAGATAGTTTGGATCCACATGCATAACGGAGTAGCGGAGTAGTGTTGCATCGCATAACATATGTTGGTTGAGGTGACATGTTGATATGATTATATTTTGTTTATGTTATGTTGTATATTGCTATGCCATGTTATGATGTATGTTCATCTTGCTTAACTACTTCCATGCCATTGTGTTTACATGATTTCTTACTCCTCGTTTCTCTTTTCCTGTTGTTGGCATGTTTATCTGTATGCAGAGGACGGTGAGCAGCCAGTGGAGGAGTGACTCCGAGGAGCCGCGACTCTAGCTAGGATGTTTAGTTATTTCAGTAGTTATAGTTTGTTGTTAGTTTTAGTTTCGTTGTATTCCAAGGATTTTATTCTGGAACGGTTACACCAGCTCTGTATGTGACATCGGGGTTGGGTTATGTTATTGCTTTGTTTATGTTTTATCTTTTAAAATTGTTATTTCCGCGTTGAGTTGTTACTATATGGTACCTTTTATCCAAGTTTTTATTTAATGAAATTAATGCATGTTTTTATACTACCTCTTTTAAGTAAATGTTTTATAAATAATATGCGGGGTAGAGGTTGTCACACCCTGATTCTTCTTTGTTCAGCTCACATCATTGCTGAAACTTCTTCTTTCTTCTTCTCGATTCTCCTTCTTTTCTTTGTTCTTCTTTCTGATCTTGCTCACATTGTTATAGCAAGTCATTTCTCGACCTTAATTGCATTCTCAATTGCAATCTGAAGCTTTGCTTCTTATGGTCTTCTCTCTGGATCTGTTTCTGATCAGATTTCTTGTTCTTGAAGATTCCTCGATTTGATAGTTCTTGCAACGACGAACACAATCATGGATCCTTCAAATCCCTTTTTCATGAATCAAAATGAGAACACAGGTGTTTCTCTTGTTCTACACGACTTCATGAAAGTGGTAGCAATTATCACACATGGTCACGATCTATGACCATTGCTCTCAAGACGAAGAACATGCTAGTTTTTGTTGATGGATCAGTGACTAAACCTAATGCGGATAACTTGATGTTCAAACCTTGGGATAGGTGCAACACCATGGTGCTTTCTTGGTTACATAGCTCAATTGATGATTCAATCCTGGACACAATCTTATTAATGGACACAACACTTGAAGTTTGGAATGCCTTGAAAAAGAGGTATTGCCAAAGTGATATTTTTCATATATCTGATTTACAAGAGGAAATTTTCATGTGTAAGCAAGGAGATAGATCCATTACTTCTTATTTTACTAATCTCAAAGGTTTATGGCAAAAATTTCATAATCTAAGGCCCATTCCCTCATACCTCTGTGTAGTGAAGTGCACTTGTACTCTCATCCCCACTCTTGAAACATATAGGGATGCAGATCATGTAATTAGGTTCTTGAAAGGACTAAATGAGCAATATACTGCAGTAAGATCACAAATAATGATGATGAAACCACTCCCAGATGCTGATGAAGTGTTTTCTATGTTGTTCCAACAAGAAAGACAAATGAATGGTAACATTCTTGATGAGGCTAAAGTTCTTGTTAATTTTACTGATCATGGTCAAATGGGAAGAGGCAGAGGAAAAAGATGAGTTAGATCCTCTTCTGGTGGAAGAGGGAATGGAGGTAGGAGTGCCAAGATGTGCACCTACTGCCACAGGTTTGGACACACAGTGGATACTTGCTATAAAAAGCATGGATATCCACCTAACTATTTCAAGAATAGTGGAGCTGTCAACAACTTCACTGCATATGAGGACATTGCTTCTGATGATGATGGCAGAAGCATGGTATCTCATCATTCTTCTCAAAGGGAAAGGACTGAGAATTCAGGGCCGACCTTGACTCCTGATCAACATAAAGCACTGATAGCACTGCTGCATCATAGTTCTGGATCACAGCTTCATGCCACAAACCAGATAACTTCAAATCTTAACCACACTTCCATTCATAAACCCTCATGTATAGTGTATGTTTTAGCCAATTTTTCAAAACCTAAATATTGGATTCTAGATACAGGAGCCACAGATCATGTGTGCTACTCTCTATCTGGATTCCAAACTTTCAAGAAAATTAAGCCAATTCTAGTCAGCTTACCTGATGGAAGCAAAGTCACAGCCACCATATCAGGAATTATTGTTTTTTCAAATATGACTTTTACCTTTCTGATGTACTATACATTCCTAGCTTTAGCTTTAACCTGATTTATGTTTCAAAATTAACAAACTCCTTACCCCGCACACTAACCTTTTCTCACAACATTTACCAGATAAAGGACATCAATACTTTGAGGATGATTGGTGCAGCTAAGCTCAAGTGTGACTTGTATGCAATGTCTCCCTCTTCAAGTATGTTAGTACCATTTCCAACTGTTGTGAATGCTGTCCACACCAGTCCTACACTCAACCTTTGGCACAAAAGACTTGGCCACCCTTCACAAGAAAAGCTACGCATCATGCAGAAAATGCACCCTTTCATAGATAATCGTAAACACTGAAAAACATTGTGAGATTTGTTATTTTGTAAAACAGAAACATTTACTATTTTTTAATAGTGATAGTCATACTTATGTACCATTTGAATCGATTCACATAGGCATATGGGGCCTTATATCAATTCCATTTATATTTGGTCATAAATATTTTTTGACCATTGTTGATGACTTTAGTAGGCATACTTGGCTCTTTCTAATGAAATCAAAATATGAAACTTCTTCACTCATCCAATCTTTTTCTTCTATGATTGAAACTCAGTTTGACTCTAAACTTAAATGTGTTAGATCTGATAATAGAAAAGAGTTTTTACTCAATGATTTTTTCAAATCAAAAGGAATTTTGCACCAAACAAGTTGTGTGGAAACACCACAACAAAATGGAATTGTGGAAAGGAAGCATAAACACATTTTATCTGTTGCTAGGGCACTTATTTTTGAAGCTTCCTTGCTTAAATGTTTATGGAATTTTGCAGTGACACATGCAGTGTACTTGATAAATAGGCAACCTTCTTCATCCATTTCAAACAACTCACCATATCACACACTTCACAGACATATTCCTGACCTCAATGCTATCAAAATATTTGGATGCCTATGCTATGCAAGTACATTGGTGTCACATAGAAAGAAATTAGACCTAGGGCCAGAAAATGTGTATTTTTAAGCTTTAAAACTGGAACAAAGGGCTATGTGCTCTTTGATCTCAAAAATAGAGAAACTTTTCTATCAAGGAATGTGATTTTCCATGAGAGTATATTTCCCTATGCCATTAAAGCCGCGGATAATCCACCTATCGAACCTGTTGTCCCTATATATCACAATAGTCATAACAATTCATTCCTTGAAGCCATACCTATTGCTCCAACTACCAATCCAGACAATAACATTTATCTACTTGAACCACAAATGCTAGCTCTTGATACTCACCAAAATCTTGATGTCTCACAACCCCTGGAATCTATCCAGAATGCACCTACTGCACCTATTACACCTACTGCACAACAAAACCCTGTCCAAAATGCACCTCCTGCTCAACAGAACCCTGCTTCAGTAAGGCAATCCAGCAAAGCTAGAAGAGCACCAACATACTTGCAAGAATATCATTGCACACTAGCCACCTCTACAGCTGCATCATCTGATCCAAAAGTAAAATCTACCCTATTTCTAACTATCTTTGCTATCATAAATTGTCACCATCTCATAAACATTTTGCCTTAGCTATTTCCACTGCCATAGAACCTAATACCTATGCAGAGGCTGTGATTCATGACTGTTGGCAAAAGGCTTTCAATACTGAACTGTTGGCTCTAGACAAGAATCAAACTTGGGTTCTCACCCATCTTCCTGATGGGAAACATACTATAGGATGCAAATGGTTGTTCAAGGTGAAGCATAAGGCTGATGGATCAATAGAGAGGCACAAATCTAGGCTTGTTGCCAAGGGTTATAGTCAAACCGAAGGGATAGATTAGTTGGAGACATTCAGTCCAGTGGCCAAAATGACTACAATCAGAGTATTGATAACCCTTGCTGCTGCAAACAATTGGCATATGCACCAATTAGATGTGAATACAGCCTTTTTGCATGGAGATTTACAAGAGGAAGTCTACATGAAGCCCCCTCCTGGTCAGCAACTTCCTGATTCTAAGCTTGTGTGCAGATTACAAAAATCCTTGTATGGCCTCAAGCAAGCTAGCCGTCAATGGAATGCTAAGCTCACTGCAACTCTGCTTACCTCAGGCTATACTCAGTCCAAATCTGACTATTCTTTGTTCACTAAGACACACCAACATCGATTTACAGCTATACTAGTGTATGTGGATGACTTGGTCTTAACTGAGACAGATATTCAAGAAATTAATAAGATGAAGGAACTACTAGATGCTTAATTTAGCATCAAAGGTCTTGGTGTACTAAAATACTTCCTCGGCCTTGAGATAGCAAGATCACAAAAAGGAATTAGCTTGTGTCAATGAAAGTATGCATTGGATCTCTTGCAAGACACTGGCATGTTGGGAGCCAAGCCTTGTTCCACTCCCATGGATAGTAACGTAAAACCGCACAAAGGGTCCCGGTGAAGCACTTCCTGATCCAAGCTCCTATAGGAGCCTCATTGGTAGACTTTTGTATCTCACTCATACAAGACCCGATGAGATGCCCTGACATCCCATTAAAGAAAAAATCCAAAATTATTAAAACCTAATCGTGTTACTGGTGTAAGCGGTTACCTTAAAACGACAGGAAATTTTAAAACTTAAATTGTTGTCCTACTGAGGTATCAACATGTCTAAACATACATGCATATACATACATAGATAGACATCACATCCAGCATACAGTCATACAGTACTATCGAGGGAATACCATAAGTAGGACCCCAAATAAGTACAAACTGATAATCAAACTGAAAAATAAAAGTAACATCCCAAAGAGACAAGACACACTGGCCATAGACTCTGCACTCAACTATGAGGATCCACTGTTCGTCTTCCGGTGTCTGGCTCATAAGGGGTCCCATCAAGCTCCTCCATATCTGGCTCCCCCGTAGGATCTTCTCATCACGATCACATAAAAAAACATATACAATATAAAGAAAACGGGGATAAGAAACAATATAACGTCAAACGTGGAAAGGGTTTAGCGACATTTAATTCTATAACAGCACACAAACATCTGTCTCCAAAAGTATAAGCATATATATATATATATATATATATATATATATATATATATATATATATATCATCCTCAATCCACATCTAGAATCTTTCCTCTACCCTCCATCATGATGCAATGCAAATACTGTATGAATCATCTCATCAGGTATCGGCCATATCCGGATATCACATCAATATAATCGACATTTCCTGGAGTCCCCGACGCACACCCTCGTCCACGGATGGGGGATGCCCATGCAAAGCAATGATACTATAGTTGCACAATCCGGTGCACACCTCTGAACCACAGTCAGGGTGCTCATGTAACGCATGAACTATAGCTGCAAACAAAATGAAATCATGTCTGGGACGGTCCGCCGTTAGCCTAAAACCCGGGAATTCTCCCTCCGAGGAATAGACCCCACACGACCATGTTTCAGGTCAACCATATCACAGACCATGTTTCAGGTCACCCCCTAGTGTCCTAACCGCTCATCATAATCTCATAAGTAACCTCAATAAAATCTCATCATCATCATATCTCAGTAATCATCTCGGTTAGGCACTACTAACACATATAATATGAATTCCCCGATACATCATCATGTCTCAAAATCATCACTTCTAAAATAATAATCATTGCCGATTCATAATAATATAATAAAATACTAATCACAACATTCATAACATCATCATCCATTAATTACCAAATTCACATAAACCAGTCAAACAGGCAATCATCAAATAATAATAAAATAAAATTATATATATATATATATATATATATATATATATATATATATATATCGTAAAGTCGATAAACGCACAATTTCTATATCATCATTGGTACATCTAGGTAGTCCCCAATGAGATATGGATATTTTCCGTTACTCGCTCTCGTGTAGAGTTTAGGTCGCCCTACGCCGTTATCGAATTAAATGCAACCACGCCGTTTCCGACGTTAAATGGTTTCTTTCCCCCACCCGAGAGTCGCGCGCTAACTGGAACGAGACGAAACGAACTAAACGAAGCATCCTCGAACTCCTCGATTCTGTATCGCCTAGAAATAGGTCCGCGAAGCTCCGATATTCCTCCTAAACATCACATTTGAAAGGCACAAGTAAGGAACTCAAAAACAGCAGTAACATTGGTAAATCCGCCACTTTTCTGGCTCAATATCTCCAAATATAGACCGCTGTTTGAAAAAATGACCGTTGAGTTTAAATAAATACCTTTCCTTTACCTTCTATGAAAGTTTCAGCTCGATCCAATGGTAAACAAGTCTGGTTCGAACCTTCCAATGTGACTGGTCAGGAGCTACTCGGGTTGGTTTTCCTTCCTTCTTTCGAGTTGAATAACTCTCACTCTGGGGAACATGAAGACATTTAACCGTTGGATATGGAATACTCTTAGTCCCGAACCTCCCTCTAAAATTTGAACAAGATCTAACGGTTGAAAGGGTCGCGGTGAAAGGTTTTCAGAAGCTGTTCCACTAAGCTTTCAGTTTTTTAGCAGTGGGGGGACTTGGGTTTTGGGTAGATTTTTTCCTATTTTCTCCATTTTTCTCTCTAGTTTTCTATCCTCCTTTCTCTCTACCTTTCCCTCTCTTATCACTCTTTGTTTTTGCTCCGGAAAAGCCAACAAAATGGCTCAAATGAGGGGTGAAAACCCATTTTATTTCTTTCTTGGCTGAGCACTGGCGCTCAACGCCCAGCGCTGGGCATGCAGTCGAAGACCCTGCATGCGTGACATGTGGCATGGCGGAGCAGAGGCTGGACGCTTAGCGCCACCTCCCAGCGCTCAGCACTGGCCTTCTGGCAGTCGTACCGATATCGCGCGTTTCGTCGCGTTCTGAGCTCGTTCGAAGTCCAATTGGTCCCAAATTTGAAACGTAGACTCATTAGGACCTAATGAGCAACCTCCAAACATTAAAAATGCCTCATCTCCATCCTAACTCCAAATTTATTATTTCACATTCAGACGTCCTTAAGACGATAATTGGGAAAATCCTAAGTCTTGTCACACTTAAACTCCTTCTCGATAATTACTTATTTTCTCATACCAAATTTCGTAGACCTTAACAAACATCATAACCCTAAAATTCAATTCTTAATCTTAAATATTATTCATAAAACAGATTATAAAAGCCGGCTGTTACACCCGACATATCATTTGCAATGAGCAATCTCAATCAGTTCCTTAATGCACCAACAAACGAGCACTACCAAGATGCTCATAGAGTCATCAGATACATCAAAAACTCTCCAGGCCAAGGCCTCTATTTCCCAGCAGATCCCAATTTGTAGCTTAAAGGTTTCATTGATTCCGATTGGGGACATGTCCAGACACACGCAGGTCCATATCTGGCTTTTGGTTCTTCATGGGAACTTCACTTATTTCATGGAAAAGCAAGAAGCAAAGCACTGTGTCTAGGTCTTCATCGGAGGCAGAATACCGAGCCTTAGCTCAGGCCACTTGTGAAGCTCAGTGGCTCATTTATCCACTTCAGGATTTTGGCATGTCACAAACCACTCCAGCTATCATTTTTATTTTGTGATAATCGCTCTGCACTTCACATAGCCGCAAATCCAGTGTTTCAGGAACGAACGAAACACATTGAGATCGATTGTCACTTAATGCGGGACAAATTGCAGCAAGGAGTGATACATCTGCTTCCTATATCCACTAACTCCCAAATAGCAGACATTCTTACCAAACCCTTAGCTCGAGGACCATTCCAATTGCTGCATGCCAAGCTTGGAATAATTGACATACATATTCCAGCTTGCGAAGGGGTGTCACAGATGGAAAACCAAAAGGAAGCACCAAGCTAGCTTTCGGTTATTTCTGTTATTCAGTTATTTTTGTTAATTAACTAACATTATACAGTTAGTTGGTTAAAGTAGAGTTAGTTAGCTTTCCCGCCTTATTCTTCATGTATATACAGAGTAGCCACTGTTTGTAATTCAGACTTTTAAATTGTTCAAGTTTCTCAACATCCCGAACTTAGACTTTGACATGAATGAATCGCTTATATATAAATGGTATAAAAAATGATGTATGAAAAGAATGTGTAAAATGATGTAAAAAATGGATTTGCTAAAAAGCCGCAAACATTTTAATGAACAGAATTTTCAATAAAAAAAGCAATATGCAAATTACGTACTGGTTACCTCATCAAGTAATGAACCCAATAATGTCCGGATAAAATAGTACGGATTTTTGCTAGTTTAATCAGAGGTATTGAGTTTGAATTCTGATCCTGATAATACAATTAAAACTTTTGAGTGAGAACTTTGTCTCCCTTATGACTACCTGACTCGAATGATTAATCTGCACAATTACGTGCGGAGGATACACTAACAAAAAAAAAAAAATCAAGTTATAAATCAATCAATCCCTGCGTGCACATGGCTTGGACTGGCTTCTTGAGAGACCATTCGACTTTTGAGCATTTGAGCCCATGATAGTAATTCTTATTTGACATAAAGTTTATATATTAATAATGTATTTAAATTGCTTATAAAAATATTGTATTTAAGTTATTATTTGACATATATAAAATGATGAGAATTGAGCATAAAAAATGGTGAGAATTATCATAAACATACTAATTTTTAAAATTATTTATATATATAAAATAATTTAAATGTATAAAAATGACTTGATAAATGTACTACTTATGAATTTATAATTTTATATGTGCATGAAGCTGAATGTGTACTTACGCTGAAGGCACTATTGTCAGGTGTGAAAACAGTTAGAATTCAATTCCTTTCTTCGGAGAGTATTTGCCGGGTCCTGCCCCTACCATAAGCTCCCTCCTGTTAGAGTTGAGTGATAGGTGGGTCACGATAGGTCCCCTAATCTTGAAATCACCTAATAAAAAGGTACGTTTCTGTGTTGGCTTTTTAACTGACCAGCTTGTTTAATTTGTTTTTTTAATCAAACAATGACAAACTTTATTATAAAGGAGTACAAGCTACACTCCAATAGTATTTAATATAAGTTTTATTTTAATATTTTTGAGAATAAAAGCTTTTGATGTTTTATATAGGTTTTAAAAAATTATTTTAAGACATAAAAGTTATTCAAAAATAAAATTAGTTAATGTATGTGAAAAACCTTATTCTCGAGTATAGAGGTGAATTTTTTTTTCTTAAAATGAAAGATTTCCACAAATATAGTTTACTTGGTATTAAAATCAAACACCACCTTACATCAAAAATATGGTCAACAACTTTGATACATACATTGCAAGGATTAATAAATCAAGATACCATCAATGGATTTATGTACCCATCTACCAAAAATAAAAAATAAAAAAAATAAACACCATCAACATTTGATCTAAACCAAGACCAACATCTCAAATTAATCAATTCGATTATCATTGTTATTATTATCTTTGAAGCATGAGTATAGTCTAAAGATAGGTGACTTTCTTCTTAGCTAGCTCTGTGAAGTAATTGTTTCAACACGTGGGAATATGTTTTGTAATTGTTTGCCTATTGCATCGTCAATGCCATCATTGTAATTAACCATAGTTTCACTTTCACACATTAAAACTCTGTACATAGTTGCAGATTCAGGGTTAATGACCTTTGACTCCCCTGCCACAGTTTATCAACCCAGATTACTCACGTGTTCAAGATGCTATAGCAAATAGTTATGTTATATATTAGCATATAACACTTGTCTTTCTTCACATATAATTCCTCAAGTCCTTAACAAAAAGACGATCAAGATTCAATAATTTAATCAAAAACAGATTCTGATTATAATTAATTATCATAATAATCGATTATACATATATCGATTATCAGTATAATCTATTTTTTCCAACTTTTTCAAACACACTCTAATTAGAAGGTACGTATGTTGAGTGGTTGCATTCGTCCTATAGAAAACGATAGTTATCCGTCTTAATGATGTTGTGTTTTCATCTTGATGCTGACAGAGACATGATATGGGGAATCGATCACTTTGAGCATGCAAGCCTTACATCTTGTTAAGATGGAATCATGTAGGGACTGCTACACGTGATGATCACAAGGGGATCACACGGTATAACCTAGTGGAAGAACTAGTATGCATCTTGACGACTTGACCCCTAAAGTTTTTGTGTTTGGACTTTCGATGGCATGGCGTGTCATGTGTCAACTTTTCTATCTTGGCACATGAAATGAGTCTATATATATATAGGTCATACTTTAAATACTAACTTAGCACATGATAAATTAATAACACTCCTCTTTCGTGTATAAAACAATGCGTTTCTGCTTGTAATCTTGTATAAGGGTTGAAATGTTTACTTTCATAATAAAATTCTTTCTTGTTCCATGAAAAAAAATACTCCTCTACCCTACTTGGATGAAGATCTTATATCTCATTTTCCAGTATCATACCATGTCCCAGCTAATATCTTGTCATATATTCCACTTTTTTAACATTACATGAAGTTTTTTTAAAATAATATGATATTAGTTGGGACATGGTATGATACAGGAAAATGAGACATGAGATGTTCATTAACCCCACTTAAGGTGTTGCTATGTAGGAATGTTAATATTATCACTTGTAGTTTTCTTTGGTTGTGAACTTGTATTAGCTTCTTGCTCTCTTAATAATTATTTGTTTGCTTATCAAAATGAAAAAGAAAATTTATTATCAGTACTTGTAGTTGTGACCAGATGTGGGGCAATATATGGTAGTACAAAGCTTGCAACTACTCCTCCTTTAAGCACTTTATCTATGTTACTTCCTGCATCTCTTTTTTTTCTATTTGTGCTTCGTCCTTCCTCCTTCCTCCTTCGCTTTTCGTTGTCATCTTCGCAGTCGCAGACCTACAACATTTGTCATATTCCCAGTGATGGGTTCAGAATTTAGTCAAAGAATATTTAGAAATCTAAAATTTAAATATTTATGTTAATATATATTATAGGGGGACTGAGAGGGATGTGTCGTGATCTCCTTCCATCCATGTAAGACTTTTGTGTGTATGTGTCTCTTTGATAATTTTGAGTAATTTATATATGATGTTTTTTTTTTAAATAAATAAACAAATATTATCGAAAACCTCTAGCACAAGACATATATATAAAATATTTATTATGAAATATTTTTGCTTCATGTGCTATATATATGTATAAGTTACACGATATTTAGTATATTAGTTTTCTTAATTATGAATAAATTTAAACTTATCATTGTATATTTAAAAAAAATCATCGTATATTCAACAACAGACAATTAGAGTGTTTATCTAGAGTCAAAAGTAATTGTTAAATAAAACAACATGATAAGGACTACTTGTTCATATGAGATTCATAGATATTTATTCTGGCTGCTATTATTTCAAATATAAATTTTCACTGTTTAGAAATCGTCTTATTGTCGTTTCTTATAATATAAAATATATTCTATATTGACACATAAAAAAAGTAACAAAAATAAGAAAGGTTTTAATTGTCCTATAGATCGAGTGTATCAAATAATGTGTTTCTCGAGTTTAGTGGATTTTGATATATATAGTTTTAAGTATCTCTTGTATTCTTTTTAATATATTTTTATCTATATAAAAAAGACGAAAGGTTTTAATTATCAAAATATAAAATTTACAATGATTTTCTAGAAGCTTATAGCTGTTTTTTTTTATTTAAAAAAAGATGTTAGTCTCGGGATTATTATACACAGACAAATATATAGTTTTTTTTCTAAAAAAAAATAGAATATCTCTTTCCTAAAATTCGAGTGACCGTTCTCGTTTTTTTGCGGTCAATAAACACTTATGGATTCACAATGGTGGAGAGACTTAGGATCACTTAGGAAAATTAGAATCCACCCATCATAACAAGCTAATAACTAACATTTGACTATCTACTATCATTTCAAGAAGGCTTGGGTGTGGGAATAGTGTGTCGTTCTAGAATGACTCATGGGTGGATTATGGGGCTTTGTCTTTTAGGTTCAATAGGTACCAAATCTCTATGGCAAAGAAAGCTTATGTTGCAGAAATGGGTGAATGGAGGGATGGTGCTTGGTGCTGGAAACTAATTTGGCGTAGGAGGTTGTGTGTGGGAATCGAATTTGTGTGAAAGCTTACTAAACTTTGTGAGAGGTTGCAATATTTTGGTAAATAAAGAGGATGGTTGGCGTTGGTTGGAGGTTGAATCTTCTACATATGCTGTCAAAACAACATATCACCTCTTAACCTCTAATGCATGCAAGGTCGACAGATAACAGTTTTTTACATGTTCTTGCGGGATGAGAGTATTCCTTTGAAAGTAGGCTCATTTTGCTGGAGAGCAATCCTTGACAGGATTTCTACAAGCTACAGCCTTCGCAAACGTCTTGTGGTGCATTCTTCGACGGTTAAGTCTTGTTGTTTCTGTAAATCTGATATTGAAACAAGTTATCATTTGTTCATTTCATGAAAGTTTTCTTATCATGTGTGGTTGAATGTATACAATTTGATTGGTATGAATATTGTTGGTCTCTTTGGCTACACCGTAATGAGATGATATTCAATCTAGGCAAGATGGAATTTGATAAGGTTTTTGACTTGATCAGAGTTAGAGTGTGGACTTGGTGTAATAATTTAGTTTAGAGGGGTGGTTGATGAATGTGTAATATATATGCAAGTTTGTAAGTCTTTATAGGAATTAGTGTTAAATAATCTTAGGAATTATAGAGAAAAGTGATGATAAAATACACACATTCATTTGAATAGAATTTTGATACTTAAATCTTATTTTGTAAGAAAAAGTACACTCAAAAGATGTTAGAAATGTCGAGGAATGAAGCTCTAGCGCTCAGCTCTGACAAAATACAGAAAACAGGAGGTGTAGTACCAGGACTAGCGCTCAGCGCTGGTGTGAGGCGTTCAGCGCCAACAGAGAGCGGCAGAGCTAGCGCTCAACACTAGCAGTGGGGCGCCCAATGCCAAGATCAGACAGAAAGCCACGTTTTCGCGCAAAAATCCAGCACCCAGCATTGGCAGACGAGTAGAACATGTATAAATGCATTTTTGGATAGATTGTGAGGGATCTTTGGCTCACTTTTTGTGCGATTTCACCTTGGAACACTACATTCTCTCTACAACCTTTGGAGATTCAAGCTTGGGAACAAGATTTGGAGCTTCAATGTCTTTCTCCACTCATTTCTACTCAAGTTCTTCCATCTCTTCCCTTTTTACTATGAGTTTCTAGATCTTTTAGGTTAGGTTAGGATGATTTCAATTGGATCTTGATGTAATTACGTTTTACCTCTGATTTCAATTCAACTTCGTTCAATTTGAATAATCCACTAGTGGAAAATATACATTAGACGGTAAAGGTTTACGTCAGTTAACCAAAAGTTAGACGTTAAAAAGGAGGCGGTGGCAGTTTTGTAAATATCAGACTTCATTAATTCAATTTTAACGTCAGTTGTTTTAATGACTGACGTTAAAAGTGAACATTTTAACGCCAGTTCGATAAAGAACTGACGTTAGAAGTAAGTCTCTTCACTTTTAACGTCAGTCCCTACATCAACAGACGTTAAAGGTTATTTTAAAATTTTTTTTTATCTAGTATACGATTCCTTCCGCATTGCCTTCCTCAAAGTTCCAGTTTCACATGAATTGCTTTGATGTTTTGTGTTTCTGTTTTGAAAACTAAAATATATGTGCGAAGTATAAGTTGAATCAATAACCCAAACCGGATCTCATTCATGAAGTGTAATACAGATCGATCGTCTGAGAAGATTGAAAGGGTTTAAAATCCTATAAAAAGTTACATTGAAAGGGTTTAAAATCCTATAAAAAGTTACATTGAAAGAGTTTAAAATCCTAAACATTAAAGCTACATCCCATCAGAGAGTTTTATGAAATATGCCAAAGGGAAAACTATATATACTCCGAAGACCTCAGAAAACTGGGGGGCATGAGAGAGCTCAAGAGAGAGGCAAAAACAGGTGCACTAGATCTGTTTCAAGCAAAGGCAGTGGTTCCAGAGACTTCCAAGAAAGTCACTTGCTGCCAAAGCTGAGGTTTTGGAACTGTGACCCCGAGCACTGATTAGCCCTGCAGCAGCTGATTCTCCGGAAGGTGATAAGGTGAGCAACTCACATAATGTAATTTACTCAAACTTATCACCCATGTAATGTAATTTACTCAAACTCAGAAGTTGTTTGACCATTAAGACAAAGACCTTTGAGTCTAGGAATAGGAAGAAAGAGTGATGAAGTTAATCTCCACGGCAGAGCCATATTGTGAAGCAGAAAATTAAAAGGATGGAACGAAGCTATTTATAGGAGCAGTGGATGGAAGGAAGCTATTACTAAGCTAGCTATTCTGATATGATTTTCTTGAAAACTTATCTATAAACTTAATGCTCATTAAGAGGATTGAGTTACAAGGTGCATGGGTAAGTAGCACAGTAGTCAAAGGAATGAATGTTTTTGCAGATATCTATACACTTTTAACGTCAGTTGTTTAAAAAAACTGACGTTAAAAGTCTATATAAAATAAAAAATATTTATTGTTAACGTCGCTTTTTAAAAGCCGGCGTTAAAAGTTTGATTTTTACTTCAGTTAAATAAATAGCTGACGTAAATAATCCTATATATTATAAACGTGCAGAATGAATATTGGAAATAATGTAATTAATATACGGGAACTTGACAGTCATAAATTAAGTTGATGTTAAAAATGAGGTGGTGGCAGTTTGTAAATATTAAATCACTATTTGCGTCAGTTCTATAAATAACTAACGTAAATAATTATGAAACTCATTTCATTGCTTGTCATGTCCCTGTTGTCCCTCTTAACGCAGATCACTCCATATAGTACTGCAGTTTATTTCTAAACCTTTTTTTAATTTATACTTTATTTTTAATTTTTATTAATTAGCTTGAATTAGTAAACAAATTCTTGTGCAAATTAAAATAAATAAACACTTAACATAAAACAAGTTATATGTATAATCAAATCGTATGACATTGAAGCGATTCATAAGTTAAAATTACATGATTAAAAGATAAAAAATTTCTGCAACATAGCCCTAAAATATAAAAAAGTTTCTGCATCAACATCATTTTCTTCTCAGTCCTGTCATCAGAAACTCCAATGGATGCATCACCTCCTCCCTCACTTGAATTCCATGATGCAAAGTAAATCCTCAGTCACTAGCAGCGAAAGCAAAGTGAAAGGGATCTTTGCATCTTTCTTTTTCAGTGGAATTTCTTGATGCATCATCTTGAATCCACAATCACTTGCTTCCAAAGCAAAGTGAAAGGGATGACGGGGATGAAATAAAGTGAGAGAATCACATTACGTGATTCACCCAACCTTAATATCCATGTAATGTGATTTACTCAAACTCAGAAGTTGTTTGACCATTAAGACAAAGATCTTTGAGTCTAGGAATAGGAAGAAAGAGTGATGAAGTTAGTTTCCATGGCAGAGCCATATGTGAAGCAGAAAAATTAAAAGGATGGAAGGAAGCTATTTATAGGAGCAGTACAAGGTGAATAAGCTATTCTGATTTTCTTGAAAACTTATCTATAAACTTAATGCTCATTAAGAGGATTAGGTACAAGGTGAATGGGTAAGTAGCATAGTAGTCAAAGGAATGAATGTTTTTGCAGAAACTAATAAACTTTTAACGTCCGTTGTGTAATACAACTGACGTAATAAGTTGTGAGTGTTTTTAACGTCAGTTTCTTAATACAACTGACGTTAAATATATGACCTTTAACGTCAGTTGTTACTAAAAACTGACGTAAGAAGTGTGAGTGTTTTTAACGTCAGTTTTTTAAGACAACTGACGTTAAATATATGACCTTTAACGTCAGGTTTTACTAACAACTGACGTAAAATGTTGTTTTATTTTAATTATAACGTTTACACCCGCGCGCCTTCTGCACTTCTCTGTACGTCTCTTTTCATCTCGCTCAACCCTCACTCTCAACCCTCACTCTCGCTCTCACTCTGCCCTAATCGCGAGCTCATCTCCACCTCAACCACTGCGAGGGCTTCTTTTCCACCACCGTGAGGTACACTCTTAACCCCTAACTCTGTCTTTCCCGCTCATTCTTTGCAATAACTTGACATCTCTCTTTCCCCTTCCCGCGCACTAACTCTCCTTGTCCCTCTGATCTCAATAACCACATCGAACATTGGCCACCACTCGAGCTTCCCCCCACCACCACGCGAGCGCCTATTTCTGGTGAGTCTTTAATTAGGGCACATTTTTTTTATTTTTGGTTTTGAGTGCATGCATGTTGCTCTGCTGGTTTGAAACTGTAGTCTCAGTAGTTGAAACTTGAAACTGTGAGTTTGAGTTGTTTGGAATGTCTCTATTTTTGGTTTTGAGTGTATGTTGAAACTGTAGTCTCAGTAGTTGTAACTTTAAACCGTGAGTTTGAGTTGTTTGGAATGTCTCTATTTTTGGTTTTGAGTGCATGTTGCTCTGCTGGTTGATCTGTCACGGCCGTGATGCTCATCACGGCTAGGCCGTGATCGATTACGCCTATGAGGGTCTGGTTCAGTTGGCACGTTACGGCCGTGATGGACATCACTGCCAGGCCGTGACCAGTGCTTGGCAATCTTCAAAAACTATAGTTTTCAATCTCCCGTATTGTCCTTATATTGGATATATGTTTTGTATATCTATAGGACCTATCTAGTTATTTTTATTTATACTTCTGTATTTATTTTGAGTTATAACCTATGTTAATTAATAAATATATATTGTTTCTGAATAGGCATACATATGGATCAGTCGGATAGCCCACATGCACAGGAGGACACTGTGGGGGCTACGCAGCACCCGATCACGCCTACGCCTGATTCTAGTGTAAGTTTACATGTTATATACTATCTTTAGTCCTTCTTTTTAATGTAAGTTTATAATGTTACAACCCTCTATTTTATCATTTTTTTTGTCCATACAGACATCACAGGCTCATAGGAAACGGGGTAGAGGAGCCACCTCGTTGAAGAAACTAGAGAAGGACAGGCAGAGCGGACAGAAGCTTGAGGTGTCTTTCGATGCTAATCTAAATGCCCAGGGACCCCGTGCTAAATAATTTAATAAGTGGGTGTTTCTACAAGCGAAGCAGCACGTAAGCATCAACTACAACCACTGGAATGACGTTCCACAGAACGTTAAGGATCAGATTTGGGAGGCTATCACGGTATTTTACCTTTACATTCGTTTGATTTACATTATTAGATAATTATCCGAGTTATAATCCATCCAGTTGTTATATATGTATCTAATGTGTAGGTAGCTTGGACTGTGCCAAATGACGAGGATCATCGTCATAAATGTATGAAAATGGCATCAAAGCGTTGGAATGGGTTCAAGCATGATCTTACCAGGTACTATGTATCTGGGAAGAAGCGGCTTGATAAAATGTTCTCGGATTATCCCTGGATTGATCAGGATACTTGGGATATGTTTGCTAGGAGTCGACGGGATGGAGAATTTCAGGTTGGTTGATTAAGTTAATTTTGTATGCTTATTATAGATCATTTAACTGTATTTAATTATGTGTTTTTGTTTGAATAGGCTAAGGCAGATAAGGGTCGGCAGAATCGGGCGAAGAACGTCCACCGCCACACCGTGTCTCGGGGTGGGTACCGGACTCGGATCGAGCGGATGATGGCGGATAGGTGAGGCGAAGCAGGAAGAGCACTCTGCTAGGATTGAAAGAGGAGAGGTGCCCGAGGGCACACCATCAAGTCCTCCGTCGGACATCGACCGCGAGGATGTCACGGTTAGCCGGCCGCATGACAAAGACGGGATCTTTTAAAGTTGATGCCACTCGCGAAGTGGCGAGATAAGATTGTAAGTAAATAATTAACTTGATTTCAATTGATATTTGTATAGATATTTGCAACACTTTTCACTTGCACGTTTTTCATTTGTTTTCATTGTAGATGGATCTTAAAGCAAAATCCTCCCGGGCGCATTCGTCCCTTCCGGGACGGCGGGGCGACTTGATGACTGCTCTAGGCAAGAAAGACCATCCTGGTCGGGTTCTCGGTGTTCCGGGAACGTGACCATCAAACAATATTATGGCAAGTCTGCTTCACGAAAGCGGGTGGTCAATGAAGCATCAATTTTGGCTGACCTTACTCAGCACCTCATGTCCAACCCAGATATTACAACACATCTGATGCAAGGCTTACTATCCAACCCAGAATTCAAGCAGGCGCTTGCCAGAGAGCTTTCCTCCGTCGGTACATCCCAGGACACCATAGGGCTTGCCAACCCTTCACATGTGAGCACAAAAGAGAGTTTTAGTAGGGCACATGTGGAGGACGATGAGTTGGCAGCTAGGGAGCGAGAGTTGGAAGTCGAGCGCCATGAGCTTGAGTTGGAAATGAAAAGGCGTGAGCTTGAGTTGGACTCCAAACGACGTGAGCTCGAAATGTTAGCAAAGGTATTTATTCATTATTAATGTCCAAATTAGCCAAATAATTACTTGTGTTTTTTTTAATTATCAACAACTTATCTATTTTATTTTTCCTAAACTGAAGGCCAAGTCGACGTCGGTGTCGCTGTCACCTATCACTCGTTTGTTCTCACTTGGTGAGGATTATACGTTTGAGATTTTTGTATGTCCATTGGATCACGATGGATGGGTGGCACGCCCAGATCAACAGAGGATATTTTCCTTCGTTGGTGATGATCTCGGGAATGCCTGCAGAAATAACATCTGGATGAACAACAATGTCATCAGTCTCTGGTGCACGTAAGTTAATTTTAATTTTATAACTTATTTATTTTTGGTATTTTTCCATTTAATAATTTATTTTAATTTCAATATATATATTATGTAATTAACATCCACACCTTTTCATATCTTAGGTATCTCCATCGTCTTCAGCTTGATAAGGGTGTTGCATCAGTTTACAGTTTCTTAGATCCGTCAATCCTTGTGCCCGAATTCTTTGCTAAAGATGCATTGATTAAATACTTAGGGAACTTGTTGGGAGACAATCCGAAAGAATTATATCTGGCTCCCTACTGTATGGAACGCCATTGGCAGTTGTTCGTACTTCACCCGTCTAGGCATACTGTCATATTCTTCTGCTCTCTCCACCAAGATCCGCCACCGAAGGTGGTGGAAGCTGTAAATAAGTAAGTAACTAATCTTAAATTTAATTTAAGTTTTAATATCAGTTGTTTTTAGTTTATTACACACATGATATATGAGTTTGTTAATTGATCGACATGATTATTTGTTTATGATAGCGCGCTGAAGGCGACTAGCATAAGTTGCACCAACGGAAGAAGTAGGACTTCTAAGGCTAAAGCAAATCCTGTATGGAACATCCTCAAGGTTTGGTAGTTTATTTATCAAATAATTTATATTATAATTACTAATTTATATGTATATTCAACTTACGTTGAAATTAATTTTGTTGGTAGTCTCGATTTCAAACTGACGGGTGGTCGTGCGGCTATTATGTGATGCTTCATATGCTGAACATAGTCTCCGCATCTATTACGGATGGATGGAAGAAGGTAATATTTAAACAACTTGTTAAATTATATATTATAGTTTTGAAGATGACTTGCATTGATGTTATTGTTATTATTTGAACGTGTCTAGGCATTTATCGACCAATCGCCTATTGAAGAAGAAGAGTTAAGAGACTTGAGGATGCGCTTCGCTGAATTCTTCTTCAAGTATGCGGCTGAAAAAGGAATTGACAACATACCTCCGCACTACTTAGATGAATAGTTTTTTTGTTAGACTTTAGAAACTAATTAATAACATGTATATATATATCCTTAGATAGTTTTGTTTTTTAGACATTGGAACTAAAATTTATTTATATATATACATGGGTTTTGGGTTTAAGTCCCCCCATTGTTCAATTTTCCTTTGCAATTCTGTAATGTGTGTGATATTCTGTGTTACTAGGACTGAATGTAGGGATAGCTGAGGGGAGTGATATTTTAAAACTGAATTTAAAAAAAAAACCTATTAACGTCAGTTGTTTATTACAACCGACGTTAAAATTATACCTTTAACGTCAGTTCTTTATAACAACTGACGTTAGTTTTAACAAAATCAACGTCCGTTGTCTTAAAGAACTGACGTTAATAGTTTTATGTTTAACGTCAGTTGTATAAAAAACTGTCAGTTTTGTTAAAGAACTGACGTTAATAGTTTTATATTTAACGTCAGTTCTCAACTGACGTTAAAATATTAACTATTAACGTCATCTGTATTTACGTCAGTCAGTATTCTGACGTAAAAAATCAATTTTAACTGACGTAAAAAGCAGTTACTGCACTAGCGATCTCTTCTATGCTTAATGCTTTTCTTGGATTGATCAACCTTGAATTGATTTTAGATTCAACTTCACAATTGGAAAGTTGGTTATTTGATTGGAATATGAAGCAGATTACTATTGTGGTGTTGATTCTAGGAATAGAACTTCATTGCAATACAGTCTTAAGAGTCTTATGCTTAATGTTTGTGCTAATCTTGCATTACCTAAGGAATTAGGGTTCTTGATTGGTAGCAAAAGGATATCACCTAAGGAATTAGGGATAAATCTAAATTAGTGACTTGAATGTCAATTGAATGAATTGAAATGAGGTTAGGGTTGAACAAAGTTACATTAGATGAAAATTGAGGGATTCCAATACCTAACCGCTTTTACTTATATTGACTTCATTCTTTAATTGCACTTGATTCATTCATCTTTGTTACAACACTTAATAAAAAATTCATAAAATCTCTTGAAACTATGAAATTCATTCATTCAAATATCGATTGCCTAGGCTACGTTGTTACTTGATCACAATCTTCGTTGGAAACGATACTCTACTTTCACTTTATTACTTGTACGATTTGGTACACTTGCCAATTCATCAACAAGTTTTTGGCGCCGTTGCGGGGGATTGTTGATCAATATCAACAAGGCTAAGGCATTGTTAATTTGAACATTTTTTTCTTTGTTATTTTTCTATTTTTTGTTTGAACAAGTGATATGCGAGGTAAAGCAACAAGTGAGCCGTTATTTGATCCTGAAGGTGAAAAGACAGCAAAGAAGAATCAAAAAGAATAAAAAGAAATAAAAAAGTGAAGCAAGGAAAAAGTAAATTCTTCTACATCACAAATTCAACACACTACAAAAAAAAGGTTGTTTAGCGACCGAAAATAGTGACCGAATTTTTCGGTTGCTTTTTGCGACCGAAATGGCGACCGATTGTAGGATCTACAAGAAAGATTGATTAGAGATAATACTGCGACCGAAATAGCGACCGAAATAGAGCGTAGCAGGGTTATCGGTCGCTATTTCCGTCGCTAAATAAAGGAACTTAAAAGTCAAAAATTTTATGTCTTCTTAGCGACAGAAATAGCGACCGAATTAAATGCAACGGTTAAAAGTCAGAAATTTTATGTATTCTTACCGACCGAATTAAATGCAACGGTTAAATTTTATTTACATTTGCGACCGATATTAATTCGGTCGCTAAACGGCACGTAAAAAAATTTAAACCGCGCGTTTTAGCGACCGATTTAAAACTCCGTCGCTAAATTTATGAATTCAAATTTCAAATTAACTCATCCCGCGACCGAATTTAGCGACCATTTTTTATTTAAGTGATTGGCCACCGATGTAGCGACCGATTATTTCGGTCGCCAAATTATAAATCCCTAAAATCGTGAAATCTTTCCCTTCTTCCTCATTTCTGCCATCTCTTCCACCCTCACCCCTTTTCTCTCCCTCGCGTCGTCAGGCCGCCAGTTACCGTCGCCACCACCGCGCAGTGCGCACCGCCACCACCGTAGTGCGCACCGCCACCACCGCCATCTCCGGTAAGCCTCCGTCCTCCTCCTCCTCTTCTTCCATCTCTTCCCTCTTCCTCTCCTCTCTTCCTTTCCCCTCTTCCTGCTCTGTTTTTAATTCCCCCCTCCCCCCTCCGTTTCAGTGCTTCGACCAATACTCCGGCTACCAACACGCAGCCCTCCAGTCACCACGTGCAGAGCTCCTCCTACCCTCTTCTCTCCTCATTTTGTGCATTCCCTGCTCTGCCTTGAGGTAACCATGGACTCTCTATGTATCATTTTTTATTTTGCTTCATTGTTTCATTTCAAAAATTTTGTGGATTGTATGTATTTCATTGCTTGCTTTATTGCTTACTACTGAGAAGAGCTACTTATGTATTTCATGTGAGTTGTGAGTTGTGATGATCATTTGTTTTCATGTGTCATTATTTAATCACTCCTATTAGGATTAGGAAGCTCTCATTGAGAAAGCACGAGAAATATGTTTTTGTAACTTTTTTTTGAATGCATTGAAATATCAAAAGTCAAGACTGTGAGATTAGAATTGATGTTTACTTGAGCCACGAGAATGCCATTGCTGCTGTGAGACTGCGAAACATAAACAGGTTTTGGTTTTTTGTTGATTATTGACGTACCAATTTAGCGGGAAAATTTAATCTGAGAACCCTTCTGGTTTGCTTCTTGTTGAATTAGCTGTGAAATTACCTTCCATTTCAGCATCTTAGTCTTTGATTTAGATTCAGTTCTGCTTTGTGAAATGCATCTAAATTGGTTAGTGAGGATGTGTGCTATGGATTTTCAATTTGTTTTGTGCTAGGTGTCTACAATTTCAAACATGGATAGTTCATGGCTATAGTTCAAACAAATGACCAATACTGAGGCAGTTGTTTGAAGACCATTCTAGTTTAACATGTCCAGTAACAAGATTGTCCCTGTGTTAATGATGTGTTTTCTATTAAATATGGAACTTGTAATTTCTGGTCTGTTTATCTTTCCATATATTGGCTGAATTTATGTCTTTGAAGGCTGTTCATTGTTCTGTTATATTGCCTCAGGGAATATCTCACAATAGTATGACCTATAGCCTCTGTGATGCAGCTGTTTACTTGCTGTGAATAATTTCATATTGTATTGTACGTGTATGCATTCTGATTGTAATGTATTTTGATTCGTTTGGAATCCATGAATTTGTTAGTTCTTGTCTGAATCTGTTTCAAAAATTTCAAAAGAGGGTTTTAGGGATTTCAAGTTCTTGTTCACTTCTTTGTAAACAAAAAAATATTCTTTGTTGGAGTATGAAATGATCTAAAAACATTATTGTAGCCTGTAATTCCAAGAGAGCTTTTCACTCATTTTGAATCGGATTCATTTGGTAATTCTACTTATCTAAGGCTAGTACTTATATATGAGCATGTTCATACATTTGGATTGCTATGAAGAATAGTTTATTCTCTTTAAAATAAAAATCTTTCAATAACAATGAATCAATGTAATTAGAATAATTTGATATGTATTTATTGATAACTTGTTTGGAAATGATTATGGAATCATATTTGTATATATTTACATTGTAAGCATTGGAATGAAGTTTAGACATATGACTTGTTTTCCTTATCGTTTTATCAGAAAATGGATCCGACTAAATTTTTTGAGACAGCCATCCATATAGACCAGGTACAGTATCTCATCGACTTAAGAATAACGATCGGATTCACGTAATGATGGTTAAGGCATAAACTAATCATTTACTAAATTGTTCTTGTGTATTTGCAGGATTTGATTTCAATCCCGCGATCATTCTACCGTCGTTGGGGACAACAAATACCGCGTGTTGTGACTATTGAAGACAAAAGCGGAAATTTGTTCAATGGGAATATAGTAATCCATGAGGATCGCCCATATTTTGCAACAGATACAAATGGTATCAGGGAGTTGTATTTGTTGTCCACTGGTGCATTGGCAAAGTTTAAGTACCTTGGGGGTTCTCGCTTCTATATGTTCATCCCTTTGGAAGATTGATGAGTTTTGATATTTTGATTAGTACTTATTGACAGTGGTGTATTTTTATGTTTTGATCGTTAATTAGTACTTATTATACTTTTTTTTATAAACCATTATTAAACTTGCGTTAATTAATGTATATGTTTTCTTGATCATATTGACTGTGGTGTTTTGGATCGTTAGTACATCATATTTACGTTTTCTATTTATTTAAAAAAAATATTGGTGTATTTTGTTTATATCAGAAATTAAAAATCAATGGGGTAATAGTTGAAAAACAATATTTGGTCGGCAGGATTAAGTTACAGGAAAATAAATAAAAATAAAAAATAAATCAAAATTTGCGACCGAAATAGCGACCGAATATCGGTCACTAAATTAGGCGAGCTGGGCATGCGACCAACTATACGGCGACTGAAATATATAATTTTGTGACCGAAATATCGGTCGCAGATTTGCGACCGAAATATAAGTTCGGTCGCTAAATGTGTTTCTGCTACCCCCTTAATTCGGTCGCTAATTCGGTCGCTATACAGTATAGCAACCGAATTATCAAGTTTAGCGACCGAAATATTCGGTCGCTAAATAGGCTTTTTTTTGTAGTGACAAGAAGAAATCATGACTGAAAATGTGCAAGGAAACCGAAGGACATTGGGAGAATATTCTAATGGTTCAATCAACCGGAATCATTCAAGTATTGTTAGACCACCGGTAGCTGCGAATAACTTTGAGATCAACCCGACATTACTCCATGTTATGCAACAAAATTAGTTTGGTGGAAGTGATGCTGAAGATCCAAATAGTCATGTCTCAAATTTTCTAGAGATATGTGAGACTCTTAAGATTAATGGAGCTACGGATGATGCGATAAGGTTGCGGTTATTCCCTTTTTCATTGCGAGATAGAGCCAAAGCTTGAATCCAATCTCAACCAAGAGGAAGCATCACTACTTGGGATGACTTGGAAGAAAAGTTCTTAGCAAGGTATTTTCCACTGTCAAAGTTTGTGAAGATGAGAGGAGATATTTCAAGCTTTATGCAACGTGATGGTGAGACTTTATATGATGCTTAGGAGCACTTCAAGGAGCTCCTAAGAAAGTGTCCGAATCATGGGTTTGATGATCTTCAACAAATGTAAATCTTTTGTAATGGATTGAGACCTCGAACAAAGCTCGTGTTAGATGCATCGGCAGGAGGTTCTATGAATTCAAAAACTGCGGATGAAGCTTTGAGGTTGGTTGAAGCTATTGATAACTCATTTTTTGAGTTACCTTTTAGTGTGTACACTTGGCCTAATTAATTGTTATATGTGTTTAATATTGGTGATTTGGCCGAGTTTTACATTATTGGGCTTAATTGGGCTTAATTACTAAACATTGTTAATTTTCGGATTTTTCACTCATCTTGACCTTGTTGTCTTGTGCAGAGCATAACTAGAGCTACAGATATAGGATTTTGGTGATCTTGCTGTCCCTAGAAAGATAAGGAAGAGACCTACAATTTCTGATTTCACAAGAATTGTCAAATTAGGCCAAAATCAAGGCTAAATTGGGTCCCGAGTTCTCTGGCGCGGATCAGTGCGCAGTCCATGATGTTCCTTCATTTAAATGGGCCCAACTTACTCATCTTAAGCCCAATTAAGGCATATGATACCTTGTTGGAAAGCTTATTCAGAGGCCCTTAATTTGGTCTAGGGTTAGGTTAAGATTAATAAGCATAAATATCATTTTACAGCTGTACAAGTCTGAGAGACGAAAATTAGATACTTTTGCAATCTTTGTTTTTGTAAGTTTTGAAATTCTCTTCCCCTCTCTTCTCCCCTTTTTAGTTTTCTGTACTTTGTTGGATGTTTTGTTGTTAAAGCTTCTCCAACGGTGATGACTATGGAAGGCTAAACCTTTTATCAATCCTAGACATTCAAGTAATTTGGTTTGAATTCGGAGTTCCTTACTTTTAATTGTTTTTCAATTGCTTCTTCTCCTTTTCTCTTCTTTCAATTATGATTTTTGTGTTGTGAGTTTGATTACGCTTGATCTATGTCTGATTAGATGTAGATTCAGTTTTCATGATTGAATTGGAATTAGGAATTAGTATTGATTAATCCAAAAATCTAATAGAGTAGGTTAATTGAATTTGTACATAAATCAACATTATTAGGGATTGCGATTGTGACTCCAATTTTGTTGTTTAAACCCTACATGATCATGTAGTAGATTTGAAATTAACAGAGGAGGAGGGCAAACAAATTTATATCTTTTGGAACAATGACGAATTCTATCAAAGAACTTGACGTCTTGGATTGATGTTTATAATTAATTGAATTTATTTGTTTATTGCAAACTGTTTTCTCCTTGAAAATTTTGAAAACCCCCTTTCTCTAACATTCTTGATTGGCTAATAATTTTAAAGATCCTCGTGAGACGACCAAGGTTGTTTTGCCATGTACTGCAGTTTTTTTAAATTACTATATTATTTTGACCCGTGTACGACCACGGATCAAATTTGGCGCCATTGCCGGAGATCTTTGATTTTTATAAACCATATTAAGAATTCTTTTCTTTTTGGACTAGTTTTTGTTTTTGTTTTTTCTAGTCCCATAATATTCATCTTTGTTTTTTGCTATTTTTTTATTTTTATTTGGCTGTTTGGAGCTTATATGTGAGTATCCTGAGCTCATATGTTTATATCATATTGATGACATTACAGATTGTGATTGTCGTGGTTGTGAATCTTAGTACTTCCCATGGATATTTGCATGCAAAATTATATGCCTAATGTTGATTTTGAACCATCATGCATATATTATCCTCAAACCAATTTTGCTCATTTTGCAAGAGGTTATATAGATTCAAGTATGTCTATGTGAGTGGATAATTATTTGTCTCATAGCACTTTGAGAGATTTTGCCATATTTTATGAACCACTATGCATATATTATATAGAGAAAGAGGTTGAGCCACCATGCATATATTATTCTTTACTGGTGATTATGAGTTTAGTAGTGATTTTGGCATGATTGGAGTGAATAAGGTGCAACTTTCCTATTTTGACCAACATGAGGGAGAACATGGCAGCTTGGACGAATTAGCTTCTTTGGTGCATCAATTGACAATAAGTCAGCAGCAATATCAGCCTGACCCACCACCTGTCCAACCTAGTCTGGAAGAATTGGTGCAACAAATGGCAGAACGCACTCTTGAATTCCAACAGAGGACAGAAGCAAGTCTTCATAATTTGGCCAGTCAAATTGGTCACATTGCCTCCATATTGACTGCACTGCAATCACAACATCTTGAACAACATTCAGATTCACAAATAGATATTCTTAACAATACTTCTTCTGAGCATAGTTTTGATAATGATATCGAGAATACTATTATTGATGAACTTTGTGTTGAATTTCCAGATATTCAAGATTTTCCTGATTCTATTTTATGTACTTCATGTGTTGACTTTAACGGTGCTATTTTGTGTGCAGCATGTGTTGAAATTTCATCCTTTTAGGGTATAAGGAGCAAAAAGTGCATATGGAAGATGAGACACATGAGGTTGAGGACCCTGTTCAGCCAAGAAATGCAGAAAATGGGGATCATGTGCACATGCTACCCACAAAGAATCCCCATAAAAGATGGTGATCATGTCATGATGGATGATGCAAGACTACTTATGTTAGAGACAACCACTAAGGCTTTCATGGTTGATAAAGACTGGCTCAAGCAATTTGGTGAGAAATTCTCAGAGCAAGCATTGGGGAAGCGCTTGAGCCACAATGAGACTTGCTGCACTACATTCTATAAGGCTTTTTCTCCCCCTTTCTATTTTATTTTTCGTGTCCTCTATGTGAATGAATTTGTTCTTGTTCTTGATTTTAATATGTTCTACATTGAGGACAATGTAGATTTCAAACGTGGGGGAGATATACTATGTTATGATGTTTTTAAATTGTGTGTTGAATTTTTTTGGCATCTGTTTTTTTGTTGTTTATGTTATTTTTCTCTATTTTTAAAATAAAACGTAAAAAAATTTATTTTTTTGGTGTTTTAGTATCTTAGGATTATTTTTTTCTTTGTTGTTTTTAGGGTCTAAAGAAATTTATATATATATATATATATATATATTTGTGTTTGAGTCTTATTGCATTCTTTTCAGTGAAATTTTAGTCTGTATGAGTTGTGAGTGATTTGCATCATTCTTGGTTAAGAGGTTTCATGACTTGATATGGAGAAATTCTTCCATTTCTAGTGTAATAAGTGGGCATTGAAAATTAATTTGTGAATCATTTGTCGTAGACTTAACCCTTGTGAGGTTTTGAGCCCTATACATGGATGGATTGCATTGTTCCATGGTTTTCCTTTCTTGTGTGATTACACTCATGATTGTTAATTACTCTAGAACTTGACTTGACTCTTTGAAGCCTCTTGTTCACATGCATGTATTGAGATGATTTAGGCCTTCTTTGTTTTTAAGTTACTAGCCAAATTAGCCTAACTTGCATTAAGACCATTGCTTGCCCCCTTGAGCTTGTCTAACCCATCCTTTGTTTTGTAGCTAATCACAAGCTCATGAAGTGAAAAACCATGATTCCCCTAACCCTAGGGAGTAAAGGAGCTTTGGAATTGTTTTGGGAATGAGTTCTTAAATAAGTGTGGGGGTCTATCCAAAAGTTTTGTTACTTATTTGGTTGAAGTAGCAAAGTGGTGAGTGAAAAGTAAAAAAGAAAAAAATAAAAAAAAGAAAGAAAGAAAATATAGAAAAAGAAAAAAAAAAAAGAAGTAAATTGTAACGCAATGTGAAAGTGCAAATGAGTGAAAGTGCAAAGGAAGAAAAAGTTCAACAGAGACAAAGTGTTGTTCATTGGCATTGAATTGTGTTTCTTGGGATAAATTTGCATGCTTATTTAAACTCATTCCCCATTGCTCCTCTAGTCTCTTTGGTTTATAGCTAACATCCCTTCTTGTATCCACCCATACCTTAGCCTCATTACAACCTAGAAAAAGTCCTTCTGATCTTTATGTTCATGTGTTTCAAGTGGTGGATGTTAGAGGCTTGTAAAGCTTATGGTAGTGTTAGCGTTCATGATGTGCCTTGAGCATAAACACAAACATTAAACACTTGAGAGTTGGAGTGTATGCCTAGTGAGGACTCTACCACTTTGGGTTCATCTTTGATTTGAATTGCCTCCTTGTTAGCTTGAGATGTTAAGTACGTATTCATGATTGTCTTGATTCATCGATGCTTTGAATGTTTGTATCTTGATCACTCTTGTCCATTCTTGGGATTCATGGATAAGTGTGTTTGTTGTGTTCGTAAAGTTTTTATGAATTCAATTTTTGAGTTTTGCTCAGGAGTGCAAAGGAGTAAGTGCGGGGGAATTTGATAACTCATTTTTTGAGTTACCTTTTAGTGTGTATACTTGGCCTAATTAATTTCTATATGTGTTTAATATTAGTTATTTGGCTGAGTTTTACATTATCGGGCTTAATTGGGCTTAATTGCTAAACATTGTTAATTTTCGGATTTTTCACTCATCCTGGCCTTGTTGCCTTGCACAGAGCATAACTAGAGCTACAGATATCGGATTTTGGTGATCTTGCTGTCCCTAGAAAGATAAGGAAGAGACCTACAATTTAAGATGTCCAGGATTTGTCAAATTAGGCCAAAATCAAGGCTAAATTGGGTCCCGAGTTCTCTGGTGCGGATCAGTGCAGAGTCCATGATATTCCTTCACTTAAATGGGCCTAACTTACTCATCTTAAGCCCAATTAAGGCATATGATACCTTGTTGGAAAGCTTATTCGGAGGCCTTTAATTTGGTCTATGGATAGGTTAATATTAATAAGCATAAATAGTATTTTACAGCATAACAAGTCAGAGAGACGAAAATTAGATACTTTTGCAATCCTTGTTTTTGCAAGTTTTAGAATTCTCTTCCCCTCTCTTCTCCCCTTTTTAGTTTTCTGCACTTTGTTTGATGTTTTGTTGTTAAAGCTTCTCCAATGGTGATGACTATGGAAGGCCAAACCTTTTATCAATCCTAGACATTCAAGTAATTTGGTTTGAATTCCGAGTTCCTTACTTTTAATTGTTTTTCAATTGCTTCTTCTCCTTTTATCTTCTTTCAATTATGATTTCTGTGTTGTGAGTGTGATTACGCTTGATCTATGTCTGATTAGATGTAGATTCATTTTTCATGATTGAATTGGAATTAGGATTGATTAATCCAAAAATCTAATAGAGATTAGGGAACCGATTGGTAACCTAGGTTAGTTGAATTTGTACATAAATCAACATTATTAGGGATTGCGATTGTGACTCCAACTTTGTTGTTTAAACCCTACATGATCATGTAGTAGATTTCAAATTAATAGAGGAGGAGGGCAAACAAATTTATATCTTTTGGAACAATGACGAATTCTACCAAAGAACTTGACGTCTTGGATTGATGTTTATAATTAATTGAATTTATTTGTTTATTGCAAACTGTTTTCTCCTTGAAAATTTTGAAAACCCCCTTTCTCTAACATTCTTGATTGGCTAATAATTTTAAATATCCTCGTGAGACGACCAAGGTTGTTTTGCCTTGTACTACAGTTTTTTTAATTATTATATTATTTTGACTCGTGTACGACCACAGATCAGCTATGGCTTCCAATGATTATCTCATGAATCATGATAGAGGAGGTCCATCGATGAAGGGGATGTTTGTAACTGCCCATTTTTAATTACGTTGTTTAACCGGTTAAAATATAATTATTTATATTTTAATCTGAGATCAAGAAAATGATTTTGAATAAAATAAAATCATACTCATACTCTACTTTATGGTAAAAGGTTACAGTGAAATTTTGGGTCGAAAATCACTACAAAAAAGGTTATTTAGCGACCAAAAATAGTGACCGAATTTGTTGGTTGCTGTTTGCGACCGAAATGACGACCGATTGTAGGATCTACATGAAACACTCATTATAGTTGATACTGCGACCGAAATAGAGCGTAGCAGAGTTATCGGCCGCTATTTCGGTCGCTAAATAAAGGAAAGTAAAAGTCAAAACTTGCTGACTTTTCTTCGATCGAAATGGCGACCGAGTTAAATGCAACGGTTAAATTTTATTTATATTTGAGACCGATATTAATACGGTTGCTAAACGACGCGTAAAAAATTAAAATAGAGCGTGTTAGCGACCGATTTTAAGTCGGTCGCTAAATTTATGAATTCAAATTTCAAATTAACCCATTTAGGGACCGATTTAGCGACCGAATCCAACAGATCCCCCTTTCTTCCTCACTTTTTCCCTAATCTCTCCATCTCTCTTGTCGTTTCTCTCTTCGTCTCGCGATCTCCGGCCACCACAGGATGCCTCGAGCCACCACCGTCATCCCCTCTCCTCCGGTAAGCTCTCATCTTCTTCGTCTCTCTCCATCCCCCTCTCTCTCTGTCTCACTTTGTCTCTCTCTCTATCTCCATTTCTCAGGTTCTCTCTCATCCTCATCCTCCGACCGCCACCACCACCACCATCCTCCTCCTCCATAGGTAAGCTCTCTTCTTCTCTCCTCTATCTCGAGCTCTCTCTCTTGCTTGGTTCTCTCTCTCCGTATAAGTTTCTCTCTCTATGTCTCTCTCAGGTGCTGCTACCTCCTCCTCCGACCACCACCACCATCTCAAGGGGCTTTGTTCACGTGGCCACCACCCCCATAGTCTCCTCTGGTCAGTTTTGTCTCAGGTTAGGGTTTGAAGAATGATTAATGATTATGTCTCAAGTAATCAACAATCACACTCTTTGCCAATCTTAAACAAGGAGACCGTTAATGAAAAGACTTGGTTCATTGATAGTATGAAACATGATTATCATGATAGACACTTAGACAACAAGATGGACCTCCAAGAACTTATATGACACTTCATAGCTTTTCTAGACTATATTGATTGATTTACCTATTCAGGGCACTAATGATTGGTAAATGCTCTTAAATTGGGGGTATTTTACTACTATTGTAAACCCTCCTTGAATGTATTTTTTATTTCATTTTGACTGAAACTTGGTACTGTGAATATAGCTGCTTGAAAATGTACTTGACTGAAACTAAAGAGATGATGATGCTACTGTGAATGTAGCCAGTGTGCATTTTTTATTTTCATTCTTTTGATTTTATGCAACATAACTGTATTCACTATTGACTAAAAAATTCTCAATTTTCACGTATTATGATATTGGTCTTGATACTAAAAAATAAGAGAACTTGTGAAAACTTGTTATGCTTGTTTGTTTAAAAATGTTGAATTTTCAAGTATTATTATTCTGGCCTTGATACTAACAAATTAGAGAACTTGTTAAAACTTGTTATGCTTGTGTTTGTGTTGTTTCTTTGTTACACACTTCTCTTTAGCACAAAGCATCTTGAAACCGATATTTTTATATGAGAGCTGGAGGGGGGTAGTAATCACACGGAATCTTGGATAGAACCAATAGAAAACAAAACTTAATCCCTTGTGTGCGGTGACTTGAAAAATAGATTTACCAACTTTCTAGATTCTCATAGGCAATGTAAATCTCATGCTTTTGAACCATCCCTTGTGTTTGATCTTTATTATGTTTTCCATTTTGTACATGTATTTTATTGGTTAAGGTTTTAATTCAGTATCTAACAATTAATGAAACAACACCAAATATTTGAAAAATGGACTTGTACATTATGAATGCTACATGAAGTTACTCATGTGCCTTCACCTATATAGTTTAAGTTTTGAGAGAGTTGATTCATGATTTTGAAAAACATCGCAAACAAAACCGATAATTCAGAGAGTGAGTTGAGTGGTTCAAGATTCATGAGTACATCGAATTAGTTGCAAAGTGACAGTATATGAGAGCCTTAAATGTTAGTTTCTTAAATGTTAGTATTTGACAGGATTAATTTTATTTATGCATTATAGGTCATTGCTCTATTTCTCACGAATTGAAACCGAGTCCCTTCGTCCCATCTCCATCTCCACAGGTAATCAATTGGTCGCAATGGAAATTTGTTGAACTTTTATATTACTAACTTGAATACAATTAAGTTGGCTCTAAGGATATTAATTTGCTTTCATATTGTCTTATTATATTTATCAGTTCCCGATCTTCTTGTCTGCGGCTCCTCCCCTTATCCTTACTTGTTTTTGCATTTTGTCGCATACGTAACTTCTCTCAATACTCTCTTTTAAGGTTCTGCTTTGTCTAAAAGGTTCTGATTGTGTGGTTCTTGTAATGTGTTATGTGAATTATATATCTTGTTGTTTGTTAGTGGAGAGCTGAGCTCAATAGGAAGGTATCCTGCCTGAAAGGCAAGATGCTGATTGTGTGCTGATAATTTAATATTTGTGCATGTATTTGCAATTAGTGTTGTTTGTTAGTGGAGAGCAGAGCTCAATCGGATGTGATCCTGTCAAAAAGGCGGGATGCTTGTTGTGTGCTGCTAATTTAGAAGTTATGCATGTGTTTGACAATTATGTGTTACTTGTTAGTGGAGAGCGGAACTCAATAGCATGTTTACTACTATATTTTATCTAAGTTTGTATTGAATTATGCTTCAATATATATTTGTTGAAGTATGTTGCAATCCTTATAAGTCAATGGTTTTATTTTTTGCTAGAGTTAATTATTAAGTTACAAAAGCCTTAGTTTCCCATTTGAGATTCAATATTAATGAGTATGCGTACCTTCTCAGGGTACGCATGCTCATTGTATTGAATCTTGAATTGTCCAGGTGGGACAGTTTGGGAAAAAACATTTTTCACACTCGTACAATAGTCATTTCCATGTTCAAATGCCTTATATACTTGTTGAAATCTCGGTCTGATGCATTTGCTTTTGTTCTCCTGGTGCATACTTGATCGCGGTGATTCTCACCGTGCTCTAGTCGTGTACTTGGAGACCGATGGGAAATGCTGCCGAAATTTTGTTAAGTATAAGGTATTTGAATAAGGGAATAACTATTATTAGCCGAGTGTGGTAAAGGTTTCTTCTCGAATAGGATAGGTTCATACCTTGTCATAAGAACGAGATTGATGGAGTTATTGGAATGCACCGTAATATATAAGTGTTATTATATGGTTGGTCAGGCTATTGAATTGGAAGCAATGGATATTTAATAAAATCGGAAATGGATGTATCGTAGGTTGGATCGGAATAAACGTCTTAGGGAAGAGTATAGAGTTGGAGTGGGTGAGTTTATAGAGTTTGTTGTTAGTCAGGAGAGATTTATACGACTGCGCGGTGATCATTTGAGGTGTCATTGCAAAAGATGCAAGTGTCAATCTTTCAAAAGCGTGGATGGAGTTGTAGCCGATCTTTATGAGAAGGGCTTCATGCCTGATTACTATTGGTGGAGTAACCATGGTGAGATGTTGCCTGATTTAAACCCGGTTATGTCTGAAGGTTCGTACTATGGAGGTGGTGACCGGAGGGAAGAATTGAATCCATACGAGCAGATGATAATGGATCATGCTGGACCATCGGTTGGTGTGATTGGTTTGATCCTACACTTGACGTAGGAACAAAAATCGATAAAAAATATGGTATTGTTCAGGTTAGGCTGTCTCGTATGTATAATAAGGCGTACGACCCATTCATTTTTTCACAACAGGTAGATTAGGTTTATTACTCACCATATCCCGAAGGACATCAAGGCTGGTTGGGTGTTATTAAGATAAAGGCTCGCAGTATAATTACTGATAATGTAATCAACCAGCCTGAAAAAGATGCTCCGTACCAAGATGATGAGTTTTCAAGACCCCACGTACCGTTGCAAATTACGCCGGACATTATTGTTAATTCTCCAGCGGACATTTCCGGAAATGGGGAAGAAGTTGAAAGAGAGTTAATGGATCAATCTGAGTTGGAAGCATCTAGTGAAGGCACATTCCGATCAAGTGAGACTAATGAGAGGAGGGGGTGAATTTAGTGACAGAGATTCTATGTAGGTAATTTATTTATGTCATAATTCATTGTGTAAATGTCATTCTACTTAGGTATTTTTTTTTGTAATATTTACACTGTTGTGTAATCATCTTTTCATTTTTTTACACAAATGGCAGATTCCTCTAGAGGTAGGGGGCAGCGTGGTGGTCGTCGTGGAAGAGGTCGTACTGCGAGAGTCCCTCCACCGGCCGACCCACAACCTTCAGATCGAGACCACCCTACCAGCACCTCTGTGGATGGGACACATCAGGGTGATGGAGTTGCACCCCCTACCCAGCCTCATGTGGTCGGGACACAGGCTGCACTGTCATCATCCATACCTATGACAGGACCATCATTATCATCGGGACAGGAGAGCCGTGGTCCATCCAACAGGAGGATTCTTCTTATCCCCATGGGGGGGATAATGAGTAAGCTAATTTAATTTTTTAATACATATAAAGTATCGTTAATTTCTATTTACTTGTTTGTTTATTTATTTATAACATTTATTAATGCTCTAATTTTGCTACAGCTTTCTGCCCGCGAAGGGCCCTTCTGATTCGATATCGAAGATCCTGTGACGCAAGTTTGATGGTCCATGGCCTACATGGAAGGTCATCCCAGGGGGCCATAGGGATAAGTTGCTTAAAGAGTTTAAGGTAACAATTTATTAAATTATTTAAATTAAATTTACATTATATATATATATATATATATATATATATATATATATAGACACACACACAAATTTCCTAACAACTGTAAGTTGCAGAAAGAGTATAGGTGGGATGCAGCTTTAGAGGGTCTCGTCAGGGACATATTTGAGCATAAAGGCTCACTGGTCATTAAGAATCTGATGAACAAGCTGAGGAAGGGTAAGAATAAGGGGAAGTGGGTGGATCCTGAGATCAGGAGGCAGCTGGACCAGTACTGGGCTACTGAGAAGTTCCAGGAGATCCAGGCCACAACTCGACGTAATCGAGCTTCTGATGGTGGCGCATGTGCTTGGACCGACGAGTCTAAATCAGTCGCCGCCCACTACGACGAGCTGGTAACACATAAAACTTTTGACTTAGTATACTATTTAATGAGTTTTCATTTTTAAATATTCTTATGAATTTAAGATTATATTTTTTTGTGCATAAAGCACAAACAGCGGACCCCCACTGCTATGGAGTTGGTGGAGATGATTAAGAAGTTGAATTCGGGGACATGGGTCAACGACAAGGCCCGTAACTATGCTATAAGAAAAAAAACAATTTAGTCTTTACTTGTAATTTATTATAATTGATTTGTTGATATTGATTATAATTTTTACTAAATCTCTTCATCTATACTTTGCAGGTGGGCTTCAACGAGAAGAAGGACGATGCCATATCCTGAGGCCTTGACTGGTGATGGGCCCAGCTCTCCTATCTCCATCGACGATAATGCCAATTATTTGGAGGTCGTCGGGGGAAGGAGCAAGAAGGGGCACGTATATGGCCTCGGACACCTGGGAGGCGATTTTATGGCTTCATCATCCGGCACGCCTGCTCCTTCCTACGCCGATACCGTCCCTCAGGAGCAGTTCAACAAAATGCAGGACACCATCACGCAATTGAACGCAGAGCTTCGGGAGTAGAGCGAGAGAAAACAACAGATGGCGAACCAGATTGCACAGTTGACTCAGGCACACCAGCAGCTGATACAGACGAGCATCTAGCAGGGCCAGACACTGCGGCTGGTGTTGGAGCAGATGAGGATCCAGACTCCAGTTGCTCAGGGTGATGCTCTGATGGTTGTGCATTCAGACGGAACCCGGTCTACGTTTTCACTGACAGTAAGATTTTACTGAGCAGAAACCCTAATTTCGACTCGGGAATGAAATGGTTAGGTTTTATATTTCGCTCCCAATAATTTTCTGTATTTCGAAAAAATTCGTTAGGAGATGAAATAATATTCTTTTTATTCGGGCGTAATCTTTAAGAAAACGCATAAAACCCAAGTCGCGGGATAAGTCGGGTAAACGACTGAGTCAATTATGGAGCCGAGATAATGGAAGTAATTAATGCAGCAGTGGGGACAAGGGGACAAACATTAAATGTTTGTGATCATGAGTTTTCAAGTGAAATGACCAAAATACCCCTAAGCTTAACTTAACTGATGTTAGTTAAATGTTAACCATGGATAAGGAACCAATGTTAGTTTTTTTTTGTGGCCCAAAATTAGCCACACCCTTCATAAATTATGGACCACATAATCTTAACCATAGTTATGAATTAATCCTAGTTAAGTTAATTATTAACTATAGTTAAGTTATTATATGATTTTATATTAAACCAAAACCCATTAATTGTTTCTAGTTGATCCAAACATGGCCTTAAGCTAAAATATCTCCCCAATTTCTACCCATCAACCCACTCAACCCCCCCCGCCCCCACAAAATTTCACACTCCATTTCTTTCTTGCCAAGGATTATCAATCTTCTTCTTAGATCTTTATCACTTAAGGTGAAATTGGTAAATTGTGGTATGATAACGAGCCGCTTCGAATTCGGGATTCCGGTGTTAACTCATGTGGTGGAAAGAACAATCTATCCTCATAATGGATAAGTAGTGTATGATATAATAATTGTGTAGGGCGACCTAAACCCTACTAGTGGTCGAGTAATCGACAAGACCAAAATCGCATTGAATGCTTTTATGAAATATCAATGATGATTTGGGGATTGTGGGTTTATCGATGTTAGGATAATTTTATCTTATACGAGGTTGATTGACTTTATCGTTATTATTATTGAATTGCTTTATGTGATATTTTCATGTTGGAATATTTTGTTGATTAATGTGTTATGCATGATCTGTCTGGTTTATAATATTGTGCTTAGTTGATTCTTAAGCGAAGATATGTGTAGTTCGGATGTTGTTGGTTTGGGTGAGAGGATAGTGGTGACTTAGAGGAGCCTAACCTAGATTGATTATTTCAAAGAGCAGGTGTGACATGGAACATGTGTTGAGGCTATGATGAAAGGTTAAGGCACTAGGTTGTTATTAATGTGAGTCGGTGAGATTCATATGTTTGCATTGTTGTTCACAACCGTGTATTAGGAATATACGAGCTCCGAAGTTCTCTCTAGACCGTTCCACCTTAGATATAGGTTGTGCAGCTATAGTGTCATTGATTTTCATGAGCACCCTCGGGAGTGGACATGATGTGCACCGAGATAATTGTGCAGCTATAGTGTCATTGCTTTGCATGAGCATTCTCACCATGGAAGAGAATGTGCACTGGGAATTTGGAACATGTCACTTGAACAACTGACTGACATTCCCAACGAGGGATGTATGAAGGAATTGGTAGTGGACACGTCAGCATAAAGGTTTAGATTGCATGAGTTGAGGGTAGAGGATGATATATTGAATTATGGATGATGGTTGATTTGGAGTGATGTTTGTCTGTGACTTTTGTTATATTATATACTATGTGCTATTTTCCGCTTTTGATGATAGAACTGTTTCTTATCCCCTATATTTTCCGTATGTTGTGTTTTATCTTTTATGGAATCGTACGAGAAGACCTTGTGGATGAGTTGAATGAGGAGGAGTTGGATGGAACTCTTTACGAACTAGAGGCCGGAGGACGAGTTGTGAACCACGGTGATAGAGTTTAGAATGTATAGCCAGTGCGTCTCGTGAGATGTTTTATATTTTTCCGCCAAGTCTAACAGTTTGTTTAAGTGTATACCTGTTAGAGATCCTACTGAGAGGATAACCTCAACAGTGTTTTATATTATGTGTATAAGACATATGTGTGTATTTGCAACATAAATATGGTGTGGTGTTTTAATTACCAGATGTTGTATGTTGATTAACTCAAGTTTTAATTTTTACGAATTTTACCGGTAAACGCGCGATTAAGTAATTAATTAATAAGGTTTTTAATCTAATAACACAACAGGGCACAATGGAGTATCTCATTTTGGTATCAGAGCAGTTTGGTTCTAAAACAGACTGTGGGGTTATGTCCGATTAGAATCAAGGACTGTGAAGTCTAGGATGTTGTTACTAGCCGTGTCTAGTTGAATCGACATCGGATTTTGACTATGCTTAGAGGTTAGGCAGTGTGTCCGAACCCGATGCAAAAATTAATATTGGTATGGCATATGGTATTTATATACTTGCCTTTGTAGTATTATATATCATACTAATAAAAGCAGATGATTTCTTTTACAGAATCATGGCTCGAGAAAGAGGATGTCCAACCAACATTGGTGACCGAACTCCAGAAAGAATCATTGGAGCTGTCAACGGTAACGATAACCATACTGAAAATGGAGGAGAGTCTTCTGCGACTCCCAATACCATGTAAATGATAGTTGCTGCTATGTTATTACAAACACAACAGAATGCTGAGATGCTGCAGATGAATAAAGAGCAGCTGGAACTAAAGAATCAGAGGAGAGCTACAACAGCTGAAGATGCCGGAATGGCTACTTTTCTGAAAGGGAAGTCACCTCAATTCCCAGGAGAGTATGACCCAGAGAAGGCTGAATGGTGGGTACAAGAGATAGAGAAGATATTTGATACTATGTGCTGCAGAGATGATAAGAAAGTGACTTATGTTTGTTGTGACTCCGGCAAGTGTACCGGGTCGTCGCAAGTAATAAAAAAAAACACGGAAAGTAATTACCGAGGTCAAACTCAGGGATTGGGCTACCAATTCGACTAATCCGCGGGAAGTCAGATATGTTCGGTCTAGTTACAGAAGGTGGTTGAGAGAAAGAGAATAATATCAAAAATTCAATTAACGAATCTAATTAAATAATTAACTAAAAATATGAAAAGTAAGATGTCCAAGGTCACAAATCCACCTACCCAATATGTACACCCAAGTGATGATGAATTCCTCCCTAGGTTCAATTACAATGTCAACCGGGACCCCTAAATTCTCCTAAATCCACTCTCGTGCTCATTAGGACGTATTCGACGATTGGATTAATTACTTACTAGGTCTCATAATCCTAATCTCGAATTATGTTAATTCATGTTCCCTATAAGGTCGCACCGATCTCCTACTCACTCTCGTGCAATATTCGATCGATGATCCTAATTCAAGTTCTAAACGTGAATCGCTGACTAAGCCTCATCAACGTTAACAAGTCAATCACGCAACACATATGATCAACACAATCAAGTCAGAATTAGAAAACATTTATGATCCCGATTCAAGTTCTGAAACGCGAATCGCCGTTAGGCCTCAAACACGTTTAACTGATTAATCACGCAAAACATATGATCAAACATTCAAATCAGAATCGGAAAACAAGAATTGAATTAAAGGAGAAAGACATACATCATATCGGATCTACACTGCCATGGGTGACTTCATCGTTCCCTCGGACGATGGGATTAGTTCCTCATGCTCATAGACAAGCGATCGGACGTAACCTCCATAAGAAAAAGGGAGACGCAGCTCCAAAGAGAAAAGAAACTACCCTAAACGCTATTCTAAACAGTGGAAAACTACTAGGATTCGCGGCCCTCCTAAAGCCCTACAGCCTCCTCCAGATCCCCAATCTGATCTGCAACAGCCCTTTAAATAGGAATCCTGATCTGCGCTCGCTCGCGAGGCGAGCATCCTCTCGCGAGGCGAGAATTAAAATTGGCGCGCTTTCAATTTAAACTCTCGCGAGGCGAAAGTGTGTTCGCGGGGCGAGTCTTCAATTCTAGGCTGTGACCTTCATCACGGTTGGGCCGTGATTGTCTCTGACTTCCAAGTCTTCATTCTCTCGCGAGGCGAGATGTCTCTCGCGGGGCGAGTCTTCAAACCTTAAATTGCCACGGGCGTGGTCTTCATCACGGCTTGGCCGTGATGGTCTCTGTCTTGCAGGTCTTCATGATTCGCGGGGCGAAACACCTCTCGCGTGGCGAGACTGAAGTGATGACTTTTGCTGCTTTGTTGACTTTCAGGCTCGCGGGGCTAGAATACACTCGCGAGGCGAGTGTCTCCAGACTTGCACTTTCCACTGCTTTTCGACTTTCCTTGACTCCCGGAGCTTCACTTATTTAACCTGAAACAACAAATGCACCCACAAGCGTAATTCTATTCAAAATAACCTAAAAACTACACAAAATACGCAAAATGAGTCAAAGTCCAACTTAGGAAAAAAACAAGGTAAATTTGGGCGAAAACGAGAGTGAACTCGAATAAATTGCACGAAAACCACAGTCCATCTAGTTATAAAACTAGATAAGCCAGAGGCTTATCAAAATACCCCAAACTTAAACCTTGCTTGTCCCCAAGCAAGCTTAAAACTCAAAAACGACTCAAGACTTGGCAAGCCTAAAGGAATCAATCGATTTCGCACAAATTTCATGCAATCAAAACAGTTTTTCTTCAATGATCTCCTCCCTACATTAATGTAATCCCCACATTCATTTACTTTAAACAATTGAGAATTCATCATTCATTCCATCATTACTCTAAGTTGAGGATCAGAGATACACACAAAGGAAGATCACCTATCTCAAACAATTGCCTTCCTCACAAGGGTGTGTAAAATTTCACTCGTTCGCTCAACTTCGTCAAGGCTTTCAACTTTTTCACTCAATTTCACTTATCAAGAGCACTTCCCATGAATTTGATTTTCATCTCAAACGTAGTTCCCACGTAAACATGTATGCAACATCAGAAGGTCTTTTAAAGGTTGTAATGGGGCCTGGCTCAGGGTAGGATAATGAAGGATATTTAGGCTTAAGTCCCTAGGAACTAAGAGAGCATGAGCATTAAACACATTTTCCACTGAAATTCCTTTTTCCATTTTTCTTTTTGTCTCGGGTGACTACAGCCTTTTCCTTGCTAATCTTTTTGTTCTGCCCCCTTTTCCTTTGGCAAATATTTTTCTTCTCTTTTTTTTTTTTTTTTGCCTTGGGTCAACCTTTATTTTCTTTTTCTCATCCCAATATGACATATCACCTCGTAGCCACCCCAAACTTAGTTTCTCACAACCTTTCTCTTGCTCATTTCCATGCTCTCCTAATCCTAAGATCGGGTTAACATGGTTTTTTCAGATTTTGGCTCGTAATATAGGGTCGTCAAGAAACAATAGGTCAATTGGGCTCAATTTGGCTAACTAGGGAACATGCATTAGGGATGGTCCTTTTTAGGCCAAGTAGTTATTCAAAGAAAATTGCCTAAATCATTTGATGCAACACATAAACATGCAAACCATATAGAGATTCAAGCAAATTCGGGAAAGTGCAACTTAACAGTGATTCACACATTCAAAAACAGAGTTGGAGGCTCAAATCCTCACCTGGACATTTTGCAAATTGTTTGACCGAGATACGATTCCTAGTGTGTGCATCCCCTCACCCCAAACTTATCATAAATCAAGTAATCACAATAAATCTCAAAGTTCAATTTTCAATTTTTAAGTGGGGATCAACTTTTCTATTATTAGAACCTAGGGGGAAATCATCAATGGTTAAATAATTCATGCGCTCAATCTATGCTCAATTCAATTAAAATCCAACAAGCTTGCCGACACAACATTCATACAACAACTCTTGATCTTCTCAAATTATTCAAGAGTGACAAACAAAAACAAAACAAAACACAAAAACAAAAACAAAAACAAGAGTGAGGAAAGGAGAGGGTACCTAGCTTGGGTTGCCTCCCAAGAAGCGCTTGTTTAACGTCCCGAGCCTGACTTGTTAAGAAGCATCCACCTGGATCCTATAGTCTGTGGTACAGGGGCCAAGAGATGCTCATCATGTGAGGTCTTCCACCCGGATCCCATGGTTTATGAAGTGGCCCTCGTAGGAGCAATACGACTCTATCCATACTTCCACCAAGCCCGAGTGTGGAAACTCCATTGACCTCTTCAATTATGAATTCACTTCCTCTTAGGTCAGATGGTGTCTTCACGAGGAAGTGTGCCAGACAAGTGGGAGGGTCTATCTTACCGGTGTCCACACATGCATGCAAGCCAACATATTTATTTAACGCATCAAAATCAGGTTGCTTGGCAAGCATGGTGAACTCCTCTCCCACCTTATTTGCATTGTGTTCTCTACCCCCTTGCTCCAGTGCCTTGTCCCTTGCCAACTCCTCTTCCTCTGGTTGCTCTTCCTCATCATGTGGTTGTTCCGGGGCCATGTCACTTGCCAATTCCTCTTCCTCCGGTTGTTCTTCCTCAACATGTGGCAGTTCTTCCTCAACTCCCTGAGAACTAGTTACATCCCAGTCATATCCCAACACCCCACTGCTTCTAGTTGTTGTGGCATTGCATTGGTTCTTAGGGTCGTTCTCGGTATCAACTGGGAGAGTCTCTGGGAGACGCTCATTAAGTTGCCTTGCGAGCTGACCCAACTCCTCTACTGCCGCATTTGCCTTCTCAAGTGATGTCTCCATACAACTCGCCAACTTATCCATTGCCGCATTTGTCCTCTCAAGAGCCAACTCCCAAGGTTGTCTTCCACCATCTTGTTGAGGTTGTTGTTGCCAATTTTGTTGAGGTTGTGGCTGCCAGGCTAGACCACCGCCATCATTACTCCAAGTGAAATCAGGATGGTCTCTACTCATATAACCCCAATACTGATTCTGACTCTGATAGTTGTTGCGGGTGCAGTTGTCATTATGCCATGGTTCCACATATACTTGAGGGAAGTAGAACGGACAACTCCAAGTGTCATGGTTCCCATCACAATATTCGCAACCCGGAAGCATTCCTTCGTGTACCTCGCATACAAAACAAGGCAAGACCAAGTGGAATCAAAGAAGTAGAGAGATAGTAGAAAATAAAAAGAAAATAATAAAAATAAAAATAAAAAATAAGAACAAAAATAACTTAACCAAATAATCAAACTTCCCTTAAATCAGAAAAATTGGTTGTGCCAATCCCCGGCAACGGCGCCAAAAACTTGTTGTGACTCCGGCAAGTGTACCGGGTCGTCGGAAGTAATAAAAATAAACACGGTAAGTAATTACCGATGTCGAACTCAGGGATTGGGCTACCAATTCGACTAATCCGTGGGAAGTCAGATATGTTCGGTCAAGTTACAGAAGGTGGTTGAGAGAAAGAGAATAATATCAAAAATTCAATTAACGAATCTAATTAAATAATTAACTAAAAATATGAAAAGTAAGATGTCCAAGGTCACAAATCCACCTACCCAATATGTACACCCAAGTGATGATGAATTCCTCCCTAGGTTCAATTACAATGTCAACCGGGACCCCTAAATTCTCCTAAATCCACTCTCGTGCTCATTAGGACGTATTCGACGATTGGATTAATTACTTACTAGGTCTCATAATCCTAATCTCGAATTATGTTAATTCATGTTCCCTATAAGGTCGCACCGATCTCCTACTCACTCTCGTGCAATATTCGATCGATGATCCTAATTCAAGTTCTAAACGTGAATCGCTGACTAAGCCTCATCAACGTTAACAAGTCAATCACGCAACACATATGATCAACACAATCAAGTCAGAATTAGAAAACATTTATGATCCCGATTCAAGTTCTGAAACGCGAATCGCCGTTAGGCCTCAAACACGTTTAACTGATTAATCACGCAAAACATACGATCAAACATTCAAATCAGAATCGGAAAACAAGAATTGAATTAAAGGAGAAAGACATACATCATATCGGATCTACACTGCCATGGGTGGCTTCATCGTTCCCTCGGACGATGGGATTAGTTCCTCATGCTCATAGACAAGCGATCGGACGTAACCTCCATAAGAAAAAGGGAGACGCAGCTCCAAAGAGAAAAGAAACTACCCTAAACGCTATTCTAAACAGTGGAAAACTACTAGGATTCGCGGTCCTCCTAAAGCCCTACAGCCTCCTCCAGATCCCCAATCTGATCTGCAATAGCCCTTTAAATAGGAATCCTGATCTGCGCTCGCTCGCGAGGCGAGCATCCTCTCGCGAGACGAGAATTAAAATTGGCGCGCTTTCAATTTAAACTCTCGCGTGGCGAAAGTGTGTTCGCGGGGCGAGTCTTCAATTCTAGGCTGTGACCTTCATCACGGTTGGGCCGTGATTGTCTCTGACTTCCAAGTCTTCATTCTCTCGCGAGGCGAGATGTCTCTCGCGGGGCGAGTCTTCAAACCTTAAACTGCCACGGGCGTGGTCTTCATCACGGCTTGGCCGTGATGGTCTCTGTCTTGCAGGTCTTCATGATTCGCGGGGCGAAACACCTCTCGCGTGGCGAGACTGAAGTGATGACTTTTGCTGCTTTGTTGACTTTCAGGCTCGCGGGGCTAGAATACACTCGCGAGGCGAGTGTCTCCAGACTTGCACTTTCCACTGCTTTTCGACTTTCCTTGACTCCCGGAGCTTCACTTATTTAACCTGAAACAACAAAAGCACCCACAAGCGTAATTCTATTCAAAATAACCTAAAAACTACACAAAATACGCAAAATGAGTCAAAGTCCAACTTAGGAACAAAACAAGGTAAATTTGGGCGAAAACGAGAGTGAACTCGAATAAATTGCACGAAAACCACAGTCCATCTAGTTATAAAACTAGATAAGCCAGAGGCTTATCAAAATACCCCAAACTTAAACCTTGCTTGTCCCCAAGCAAGCTTAAAACTCAAAAACGACTCAAGACTTGGCAAGCCTAAAGGAATCAATCGATTTCGCACAAATTTCATGCAATCAAAACAGTTTTTCTTCAATGATCTCCCCCCTACATTAATGTAATCCCCACATTCATTTACTTTAAACAATTGAGAATTCATCATTCATTCCATCATTACTCTAAGTTGAGGATCAGAGATACACACAAAGGAAGATCACCTATCTCAAACAATTGCCTTCCTCACAAGGGTGTGTAAAATTTCACTCGTTCGTTCAACTTCGTCAAGGCTTTCAACTTTTTCACTCAATTTCACTTATCAAGAGCACTTCCCATGAATTTGATTTTCATCTCAAACGTAGTTCCCACGTAAACATGTATGCAACATCAGAAGGTCTTTTAAAGGTTGTAATGGGGCCTGGCTCAGGGTAGGATAATGAAGGATATTTAGGCTTAAGTCCCTAGGAACTAAGAGAGCATGAGCATTAAACACATTTTCCACTGAAATTCCTTTTTCCATTTTTCTTTTTGTCTCGGGTGACTACAGCCTTTTCCTTGCTAATCTTTTTGTTCTGCCCCCTTTTCCTTTGGCAAATATTTTTCTTCTCTTTTTTTTTTTTTTTTTTGCCTTGGGTCAACCTTTATTTTCTTTTTCTCATCCCAATATGACATATCACCTCGTAGCCACCCCAAACTTAGTTTCTCACAACCTTTCTCTTGCTCATTTCCATGCTCTCCTAATCCTAAGATCGGGTTAACATGGTTTTTTCAGATTTTGGCTCGTAATATAGGGTCGTCAAGAAACAATAGGTCAATTGGGCTCAATTTGGCTAACTAGGGAACATGCATTAGGGATGGTCCTTTTTAGGCCAAGTAGTTATTCAAAGAAAATTGCCTAAATCATTTGATGCAACACATAAACATGCAAACCATATAGAGATTCAAGCAAATTCGGGAAAGTGCAACTTAACAGTGATTCACACATTCAAAAACAGAGTTGGAGGCTCAAATCCTCACCTGGACATTTTGCAAATTGTTTGACCGAGATACGATTCCTAGTGTGTGCATCCCCTCACCCCAAACTTATCATAAATCAAGTAATCACAATAAATCTCAAAGTTCAATTTTCAATTTTTAAGTGGGGATCAACTTTTCTATTATTAGAACCTAGGGGGAAATCATCAATGGTTAAATAATTCATGCGCTCAATCTATGCTCAATTTAATTAAAATCCAACAAGCTTGCCGACACAACATTCATACAACAACTCTTGATCTTCACAAATTATTCAAGAGTGACAAACAAAAACAAAACAAAACACAAAAACAAAAACAAAAACAAGAGTGAGGAAAGGAGAGGGTACCTAGCTTGGGTTGCCTCCCAAGAAGCGCTTGTTTAACGTCCCGAGCCTGACTTGTTAAGAAGCATCCACCTGGATCCCATAGTCTGTGGTACAGGGGCCAAGAGATGCTCATCATGTGAGGTCTTCCACCCGGATCCCATGGTTTATGAAGTGGCCCTCGTAGGAGCAATACGACTCTATCCATACTTCCACCAAGCCCGAGTGTGGAAACTCCATTGACCTCTTCAATTATGAATTCACTTCCTCTTAGGTCAGATGGTGTCTTCACGAGGAAGTGTGCCAGATAAGTGGGAGGGTCTATCTTACCGGTGTCCACACATGCATGCAAGCCAACATATTTATTTAACGCATCAAAATCAGGTTGCTTGGCAAGCATGGTGAACTCCTCTCCCACCTTATTTGCATTGTGTTCTCTACCCCCTTGCTCCAGTGCCTTGTCCTCTGCCAACTCCTCTTCCTCTGGTTGCTCTTCCTCATCATGTGGTTGTTCCGGGGCCATGTCACTTGCCAATTCCTCTTCCTCCGGTTGTTCTTCCTCAACATGTGGCAGTTCTTCCTCAACTCCCTGAGAACTAGTTACATCCCAGTCATATCCCAACACCCCACTGCTTCTAGTTGTTGTGGCATTGCATTGGTTCTTAGGGTCGTTCTCGGTATCAACTGGGAGAGTCTCTGGGAGACGCTCATTAAGTTGCCTTGCGAGCTGACCCAACTCCTCTACTGCCGCATTTGCCTTCTCAAGTGATGTCTCCATACAACTCGCCAACTTATCCATTGCCGCATTTGTCCTCTCAAGAGCCAACTCCCAAGGTTGTCTTCCACCATCTTGTTGAGGTTGTTGTTGCCAATTTTGTTGAGGTTGTGGCTGCCAGGCTAGACCACCGCCATCATTACTCCAAGTGAAATCCGGATGGTCTCTACTCATATAACCCCAATACTGATTCTGACTCTGATAGTTGTTCTGGGGCACGCTGTCATTATGCCATGGTTCCACATATACTTGAGGGAAGTAGAACGGACAACTCCAAGTGTCATGGTTCCCATCACAATATTCGCAACCCGGAAGCATTCCTTCGTGTACCTCGCATACAAAACAAGGCAAGACCAAGTGGAATCAAAGAAGTAGAGAGATAGTAGAAAATAAAAAGAAAATAATAAAAATAAAAATAAAAAATAAGAACAAAAATAACTTAACCAAATAATCAAACTTCCCTTAAATCAGAAAAATTGGTTGTGCCAATCCCCGGCAACGGCGCCAAAAACTTGTTGTGACTCCGGCAAGTGTACCGGGTCGTCGCAAGTAATAAAAATAAACACGGTAAGTAATTACCGATGTCGAACTCAGGGATTGGGCTACCAATTCGACTAATCCGCGGGAAGTCAGATATGTTCGGTCAAGTTACAGAAGGTGGTTGAGAGAAAGAGAATAATATCAAAAATTCAATTAACGAATCTAATTAAATAATTAACTAAAAATATGAAAAGTAAGATGTCCAAGGTCACAAATCCACCTACCCAATATGTACACCCAAGTGATGATGAATTCCTCCCTAGGTTCAATTACAATGTCAACCGGGACCCCTAAATTCTCCTAAATCCACTCTCGTGCTCATTAGGACGTATTCGACGATTGGATTAATTACTTACTAGGTCTCATAATCCTAATCTCGAATTATGTTAATTCATGTTCCCTATAAGGTCGCACCGATCTCCTACTCACTCTCGTGCAATATTCGATCGATGATCCTAATTCAAGTTCTAAACGTGAATCGCTGACTAAGCCTCATCAACGTTAACAAGTCAATCACGCAACACATATGATCAACACAATCAAGTCAGAATTAGAAAACATTTATGATCCCGATTCAAGTTCTGAAACGCGAATCGCCGTTAGGCCTCAAACACGTTTAACTGATTAATCACGCAAAACATATGATCAAACATTCAAATCAGAATCGGAAAACAAGAATTGAATTAAAGGAGAAAGACATACATCATATCGGATCTACACTGCCATGGGTGGCTTCATCGTTCCCTCGGACGATGGGATTAGTTCCTCATGCTCATAGACAAGCGATCGGACGTAACCTCCATAAGAAAAAGGGAGACGCAGCTCCAAAGAGAAAAGAAACTACCCTAAACGCTATTCTAAACAGTGGAAAACTACTAGGATTCGCGGCCCTCCTAAAGCCCTACAGCCTCCTCCAGATCCCCAATCTGATCTGCAACAGCCCTTTAAATAGGAATCCTGATCTGCGCTCGCTCGCGAGGCGAGCATCCTCTCGTGAGGCGAGAATTAAAATTGGCGCGCTTTCAATTTAAACTCTTGCGAGGCGAAAGTGTGTTCGCGGGGCGAGTCTTCAATTCTAGGCTGTGACCTTCATCACGGTTGGGCCGTGATTGTCTCTGACTTCCAAGTCTTCATTCTCTCGCGAGGCGAGATGTCTCTCGCGGGGCGAGTCTTCAAACCTTAAACTGCCACGGGCGTGGTCTTCATCACGGCTTGGCCGTGATGGTCTCTGTCTTGCAGGTCTTCATGATTCGCGGGGCGAAACACCTCTCGCGTGGCGAGACTGAAGTGATGACTTTTGCTGCTTTGTTGACTTTCAGGCTCGCGGGGCTAGAATACACTCGCGAGGCGAGTGTCTCCAGACTTGCACTTTCCACTGCTTTTCGACTTTCCTTGACTCCCGGAGCTTCACTTATTTAACCTGAAACAACAAAAGCACCCACAAGCGTAATTCTATTCAAAATAACCTAAAAACTACACAAAATACGCACAATGAGTCAAAGTCCAACTTAGGAACAAAACAAGGTAAATTTGGGCGAAAACGAGAGTGAACTCGAATAAATTGCACGAAAACCACAGTCCATCTAGTTATAAAACTAGATAAGCCAGAGGCTTATCAATGTTTCCTTCATGTTAATTGAAGGAGCAGAGTTCTGGTAGAGAGGCAAGAAAAGACTATTGGAAGCTGAGGACGGAATGGTTACCTGGCAGTTATTTACCGACTGCTTCTTCAAAAATTATTCTCCACGTCTAGTTCGACGCGAGAAGGAAAAAAAATTCATCAACATCAAACAAAGCAACATGTCTGTAGGTGATTATGCATCATGTTTTGAGGCTCTGATTAAGTTTTCAGGATTCTATTAGAGGTTCCCGAATGAGGATTGGCAATGTAGGAGATTTGAGGAAGGACTAAGAAATGAGCTGCATAGGTTTGTAGTGTCTCTCAACATTCAAAGTTTCCCAGAACTGGTTGAGAGATGTGGAGCTATAGAGAGTATAGATCTGAGGATGGCTAATAAGCAGAAACAATTGAGGATTGGAGATCCTAACCGATTAGGTTTTCAGAGGCACGAAGGAAGTGGTTCTTAGTGGAGACAGAGACCATATGCTAGACCAGCACAGACACCGGCACCAGCACAAGCAAGTGGAGCGGGTCAGCAGCAACAAGGCTTAGTTTGCTTCAGATGTGGAGGACCTCATTATGCTAGGGATTGTATGAATAGGCCTAGTTGTTTCAACTGTGGGAACCCAGGTCATATGGCACGAGACTGCAGACAACGGGTTATGCAACAGCCGGCTGCTACGAGTAAAGGAGCTGAAGGCAATAGAGGTGGAACTGGAAGAGGAGTTCCGACAAGAAGACAACAGGTGGCCAGACCTCAGGCCACTGGAAGGGTGTTTATTGTGAGGGGAGCCGAATCCTCTCAATCTGCTGATCTTATACAAGGTATGTGTTTGATAGCTGGTAGACTCTCATATGTGTTGTTTGACTCAGGTGCTACACATTCATTTATCTCGCATGAGTGTGTGGATCATTTAAAATTAACTGTTTCTCAATTATATTATACCCTTAAATTGTCTACTCCAACTAGTAATCCTTTGACCACTATGTTTGTTTGCTTACAGTGTCCTATAATGGTTGAGAATAGGACATTTACTGTAGACCTTATTTGTTTGCCTATGCAACAGATAGATGTTATTCTGGCATGGATTGGCTTTCGGCTAACCATGTAGTTCTAAATTGTTCTAGTAAGACTTTATCATTTCTTAAGCCTTCTAGTGTAGTATCTGCCAATGAAGGAGTATCTATAGGGAGTGACAACTCTCAACAGTTCGTGATGCTTTTCCTAGTGGAAGCTAATGAGACTCCTAGCATAGATTCTATGCCTATTGTGAGAGAGTTTCTTGAAGTTTTCCCTCCAGACATTCCAGGTTTGCCACTAGAGAGAGAGAGAGGTGGAATTCACTATAGATCTCCTACCAAGGACAGGACCTATATCTATAGCACCCTACCGAATGTCACCGGTTGAGTTGGCGAAGTTAAAGAAACAATTGGGTGACATGTTAGGGAAAGAATTCATCAAACCGAGTGTTTAGCCTTGGGGAACACCGGTATTGTTTGTTAAGAAGAAAGATGGAAGTGCGAGATTGTGCACGGATTACAGGCAGTTAAATAAAGTGACGATTAAGAACAAATATCTGTTGCCTAGTATAGATGATCTAATGGATTAGTTGAAAGGATAAGCCGTGTTTTCCAAGATTGATTTAAGATCTGGATACCATCATATTAGAGTAAGGAAGGAAGATACACTCAAGACGGCTTTTAGGACGAGGTACGGGCATTACGAGTATTTTGTTATGCCTTTCGGTGTAACTAATGCCCCAGCCATATTCATGGATTATATGAACAGAATTTTAAGACCATTCCTCGATAAGTTTGTTGTTGTGTTCATCGACGATATTCTTATCTATTCTCGTACGCAGGAAGAACGTGAGGAACATTTGAGAGTGGTGTTGCAAGTTTTGAAGGATAGACAGCTGTATGCCAAACTTTCCAAGTGTGAGTTTTGGCTTGAAGAAGTTAAGTTTATAGGCCATGTAATTAATAAATAAGGAATAACAATATATCTAGCTAAGGTTGAAGCAGTTCTTAAGTGGGAACGACCTAAGTCGGTAAGTGAAGTACGAAGTTTCTTAGGACTAGCTGGATATTATCGGAGGTTCATAGAGGGATTCTCGGAGATTGCGTTGCCTATGATGCAGTTAACGAGGAAGGATACATCTTTTGTATGGACAGATAAGTGTGAGCAGAGTTTTTAGAAGTTGAAGGACAGGTTGACTACGTCACCTGTGTTGATCTTACCAGATCCATTAAGACAGTTTGACGTATATTGTGATGCGTCATACCAAGGTTTAGGTTGTGTTCTAATGCAAGAGGGAAGAGTTGTGGCTTATGCTTCCCGACAACTGATAATTCAAGAAAGGAACCATCCAACTCATGATTTGGAGTTAGCAGCCATAGTGTTCGCATTGAAGATATGGCGACACTTTTTGTATGGAGCGAAGTTTAATGTCTTCAGTGGCCACAAGAGTCTGAAGTATTTATTCGATAAAAAAGAATTTAACATGAGACAGTGAAGATGGATGGAGTTTATCAAGGATTATGACTTTGAATTGTTGTATCATCCTGGAAAGGCGAATGTTGTAGCGGATGCTCTGAGTAGGAAATCTTTGCATGTATCCGCAATGATTGTTAAGGAGTTGGAGTTGCTTGAACAGTTCAGGGATTTGAATTTGGGAATGGAGTTGGTTGAGGATAAAATTTACCTAAGTATGATCACTATTAGTAGTTATTTTATGAAAGATCTTAAAGATAAACAAGTTCGGGATATCTTCAGGAGATAAGTAAAGGTATAGATGAAGGTAAAGTTTCTGAGTTTAGTATAGGAATAGATGGTGTGTTAAGGTTTAGAGATAGAATATGTGTGCCTGAAGATGCAGAACTTAGGAAGATGATATTAGAGGAAGCACATAAAAGTAAGTTGAGTTTCATCCTGGATCCACTAAGATGTATCAGGATTTAAAGAAAATGTTTTGGTGGACAAGGATGAGGAAAGAGGTAGCGGAGTATGTTTTATCTTGCCTGGTGTGTCAGAAGCCTAAGATTAAACATCAGAAGTCACCAGGCTTATTAGAATCTTTAGATATCCCGGGGTGGAAATGGGATAGCATAGCTATGGATTTTGTGGTCGGATTACCACGAACTCCTAAGAAGCATGATACGATTTGGGTTATCATTGATAGGTTGACGAAGTATGCTCATTTCTTACCTATTGGTGAAACCTATAGTTTGGAAAGTTTGACCCAGATTTACATCAAAGAACTTGTTAGGTTACATGATGTGCCATCGAGCATTGTCTCAGACCAAGATCCTAGATTCATATCTAGATTTTGGAAACAATTGCATAATGCTTTAGGGACAAAATTGAGAATGAGTTATGCTTATCATCCCCAGACCGATGGACAGTCAGAGAGGACAATTCAGTAATTGGAAGATCTATTGAGAGCTTGTGTGTTGGAGTACACTAGCAGTTGGGATGAGTTTTTGCCATTGATTGAATTTACTTATAAAAATAGTTTACACTGTAGTATTGGAATGACACCATACGGAGCTTTTTATGGCAGGAAGTGTAGGATGAGACACCTCGTTGTGCCCCTTTGTGCCATTAAATTAAAACCTTATTATTTATTTACTTAATCGTGCGCTTATCGTTGAAAATATGTAAAAATTAAAAACTTATTTACTAACCATATAACTTCTGCAAATTAAACACGTCAAAGTTATAATATATAAATACACACATGTTTGTCCATTACATTACCAAAACATTGTTTAGGGATTCTATCAGTAGGATCCCGTACAGGTATTTAGTTATATAAACTGCTTATAATCAGCGGAAAATAAAACATCTTATAAGACTTACTGGCCCTAGACACTAAACTACATTGCCGAAATCCACAGCTCGTCCCCCCGCTCTGGTTCATACGGAGTTCCATCTAACTCCTCAGCAACTAGTTCCTCCATCGGGTCTTCTCATACGATATCATCAGAAATAAAATACCACGCACAAAGATATAGGGGATAAGAAACATTTCTATCATCAAAAGCGGAAAAGAGTCATAGCATATCATACAATATATGTCCCAGACAATCAACATGCATAACTAATAAATCATCCTCAAATTAATGTACCATCCTCTACCCCAAGCTCACACAACTACACTTTTATACTGACGTGGCCACCACTAATCCTGTCACACATTCCTCGTTAGAAATGTCAGTCAGTCGTCCAGGTGACGCGTTCCCAACGCCGGTGCACATTCTCATCCATGGTGAGAATGCTCATGCAAAGCAATGACACTATAGTAGTACAGTACCGTCGGTGCACACCCTGGTTCTCTCTCATCTCTATCAAGGGTGCTCATGCATAGTAATGACACTATAGTTGCACAACTTAAATTCTAAGGTGGAACGATCTAACGAGAACTCTTGACCTCGTATATTCTAAATATACGGTTGTGAACAACAACGTAAACATATGAATATCACTAACCCATATTAATAACATCCTAGTGCCTTCACCTTCCATCAAAGCCTTAACACATATTCGATGTCACCCTTCCTCTTTAAAATAACTCATTTAGGTTAGACACCTCTAAGTCACCATTATCCTCACACCCAAACAATTATCTCCCGAACAATATATATATATATATATATATATATATATATATATGTATGTATATATATATAGATATGTATGTATGTATGTATGTATGTATATATATATATATATATGTGTGTATGTATGTATTTGCTTAAAATCCGCTAAGCACAATATTAAAACCAGGCAGATCATGCATAACACAATATCAACAACATATTACAATACCACCAAAATAACACAATATCAATTCAATAATGATAATAAAGTCAAATCAACCATAAACAATCTAAAATCATCCTAACGTCGATAAACCTACAATCCCCGAATCACCATTGGTTTTACAGAAAAGGTTTCCAATGTGATTTTGGTCTTGTCAATTACTCAACTATTAGTAGGGTTTAGGTCACCCTACACAATTATTATAGAATATACTACTTATCGTTTCCGACGGTAGATTGGTTCTTTCCCCCACCTGAACTTATCACCGAAGTCCCGAACTTTTCGATCCTCGTTACTCTACCACAGTTAATGGTTAACCTTCAACCAAAACAACATAACACAAATAAATCAAACAAAACCAACTATGACTAATTCATGCTAGGTTTGACCATGATATCAAAAATAGTCTAGGGTTCTTTTCTCAACTCCATCTTTTGGATCTTAGTTCCAAGAGTATTAACTAACATAAATCAAGTGTTACAATTCAAAAATATGAAACAAAATCCTCTAACCTCTATGGTTAGGGTTTCGGCCATAATAAGAAAAATAGGCTAGAAATTCCTTTTGCTCATAAACTGTTGGATCTACAACCTACACACCTTAAATAGTTGATACAAATCACGATCTAGTGAAAGATTGAAGAAAACTTATTTTGTTTGTATGAACCCAATTTCGGCCAAGACTAGAAAATAGGGTTAGGAATTTCTTTTGATTTTAAACTCTTAGATTTAGAACATAGAAACCCTAGATAGCTTATAAACAACTTCATCTAAGTTAAAAGTTGGACAAAATCTCATTTGTCCACCAATACTTAGATTTGGCCATATATAGAAAAATAGGAAGGAAAATTCTTTTGATTACATACTCTTAGATGATGAAAGTAGAAGTCATATAAGGATCATAGAAATTGGTTTCACATTAAAATGATTTTTCTACAATTTCTAGAATTATTTGAAATTCTAGATCTAGAGATGGAGATTTGTGAAAAGTTGATGAAAGTGAAGATTTGATGCATGATTAATGAAACTAAGATGATGAGGAATGGATTCCTCACCTTGTAATGAAGAAGTTTGATCAAGAACTTGAGGAGAAATGAAGAACTTCTCAAGAACACAAATGGTGTTCTTAGTGTTCTTGGTGAAGAACAAGTTAGAATAGAAATAGGAAAAGAAAGAAATGTGTTAAGTGTGGGAAAGGAAGGCAGCCACGAAAATGATAGTGTGAGGGAGTGAAATGGCTTTGTTTAATTGTTAAAAATGAACCAAGGTTAGGTTAGTTGACATAGGTTAAGTTTATAAAATAATATAATAACTTAACTATGGTTATAATAACCTAACTAGAGTTAATTTGTAACCATGGTTTGGTTAAAATACTTGGTGGATAATGAAGGGAGGTTTGACTGATTTTGGGCCACATCTAATGAGTCATCCATGACTCATCGATTCAATCCGTTAACGGTTCCCGGAAACCCCGTACGCAGCTCCGTTATTTATCCGATTTCGATTTTTGAGAGGAAAATGATGAAACGAAAGCAAAATCAAATAGGTATGGTTTATGGAATGTGGCTGCACGAAATTGGAGAGATATGGGAGGTTTATAACCATGTAAAATTAGTGCTTAAAAGTGCGTAGATGTGTCTTGTTAATAACCGCGAAAGCTGGGGGGGTATTTTGGTCGTTTTACCTAAGTCATGATTACTGGCATTTAATGCTCATAAATGTTTGATGACTCAACCTCCATGAGTCATCATGTATGAATCATTACCCGGATATCTTGACGGGTTTCTACAATTCCGTTTTCGACTCCGTCGGTTTCCCGATTAGGGTTTTACGCCCGTGTAAAAGCGTAATATTTCGTTTTCGGTTGAAAATTTTCAAAACAACCAACTTGTTAGAAATATGATTTAAATATAAACCATAAAGCTCACGAGTCAAAATTTAGGTTTTCTGATCATTAAAATCTTACTGTCGGAGAAAACACCGACTGTTTTCCGTCCGAACTTTTACCAAAATTCGTCCGAATAAACGTAATATTTTATTTCTGATCAAAAATTTGGAAAGTAGGGTTCCTCACGGACATAATATAAAAAATTTACAAATTTTAGTTTCGGGTCAAATTAGGGTTTTCTACCGGTATAAAATTATACTGTTAGTAAAAAAAATGCAGACTGATTTCCGTCTGAGTTTTAAACCCAAAATTTCACTGTAATCTTCTACTATAAGAGAGACTTTGAATATGATTTTATTTTTTAAAAATTCACTTTCTAACTCTCATATTAAAATATAGTTAATTATATGTGAACCGGTTAAACAGCGTAATTAAAAATCAGATTGTTACATAGGACCCTGTTATGTTGGTATGAGACCGGTGAAAGCCAAGTTTTGGGTCCAAATGTGGTTCAACAAACTACGGAACAAGTCAAAAATAAGGGAAAAGATGAAGAAAGCACAGGATAGGCAAAGGAGCCACACTAACAAGATGAGGAGACCGTTAGAATTCTAGGACGGTGATCACGTATTCTTGAGAGTCACTCCGAAAATTGGAATTGGAAGAGCTATCAAGTCTAGAAAGCTTACTCCTCGATTCATTGGAGCTTTTCAGATTCTTCGACGAATTGGTCCAGTAGCTTATCATATTGCCTTACCACCTAATCTTTCTAACCTTCATGATGTCCTTCATGTCTCTCACTTGAGAAAGTACTATCACGATCCTTTTCATGTTATTGAGTCTGAGTCTATACAACTGCGAGAGAATCTAGAGTATGGGGCGTTACCTGTAAGGATAGCAGATAGACGGATTAAGGAGCTTCGCGGTAGACAAATTCCTTTGGTTAATGTCATATGGGATGAAACTACCGGAGATGCTACTTGGGAATGTGAGATGGATTTGCAACAACAATATCCAAATCTTTTCTAAGGTATGTAAATTTCGAGGACAGAATTTTTTCTAAGAGAGGTAGTAATGTAACAACCCGTTTTTTTATGCTATTTAACCGGTTAAAATATAATTATTTATATTTTAATCTGAGATCAAGAAAATGATTTTGAATAAAATAAAATCATATTCATACTCTACTTTATGGTAGAAGGTTACAGTGAAAATTTGGGTCGAAAATTCAGACGGAACTCGATCTGCGTTTTCACTGATAGTAAGATTTTACTGAGCAGAAACCCTAATTTCAACTCTGGAACGAAATGGTTAGGTTTTATATTTTGCTCCCAACAATTTTCTGTATTTCAAAAAAATTCGCTAGTAGATGAAATAATATTATTTTTATTCAGGCGTAATCTTTAAGAAAACGCATAAAACCTAAGTCGGGGGATAAGTCGGATAAACAACGGAGTAGATTATGGAGCTGAGGTAATGGAAGTAATTAATGTAGCCGAGGGGACAAGGAGACAAGCATTAAATATTTGTGATCATGAGTTTTCAAGTGAAATGACCAAAATACCCCTAAGCTTAACTTAACCGATGTTAGTTAAATGTTAACCATGGTTAAGGAACCAAGGTTAGTTTTTTCTCTTGTGGCCCAAAATCAGCCACACCCTTCATAAATTATGGACCACATAATCTTTACCATAGTTATCAATTAATCCTAGTTAAGTTATTTATTAACTATAGTTAAGTTATTATATGATTTTATATTAAACCAAAACCCATTAATTGTTTCTAGTTGATCCAAACATTGCCTTAAGCTATCTTCTTAGATCTTCATCACTTAAGGTGAAATTGGTAAATTTTTGTGTGATAACGAGCCGCTTCGAATTCGGGATTCCGATGTTAACTCAGGTGGGAGAAAGAACCTATCTATCGTCGGAATGGATAAGTAGTGTATAATTAAAAATTGTGTAGGGCGACCTAAACCCTACTAGTGGTCGAGTAATCGACAAGACCAAAATCATATTGAATCCTTTTCTGAAATATCAATGATGATTTGAGGATTGTAGGTTTATCGATGTTAGAATAACTTTATCTTATACGAGGGGTATTGACTTTATCGTTATTATTATTATTGAATTGCTTTATGTGATATTTTCATGTTGGAATATTTTGTTGATTAATTTATTATGCATGATCTACCTGGTTTTTAATATTGTGCTTAATTGATTCTTAAGTGAAGATATGTGTAGTTCGGATGTTGTTGGTTTGGGTGAGAGGATAATGGTGACTTAGAGGAGCCTAACCTAGATTGATTATTTCAAAGAGGAGGTGTGACATAGAACATGTGTTGATGCTATGATGGAAGGTTAAGGCATCAGGTTGTTATTAATGTGAGTCGGTGAGATTCATATGTTTGCATTGTTGTTCACAACCGTGTATTTGTAATACACGAGGTCTGAAGTTATCGCTAGACTGTTCACCTTAGGTATAGGTTGTGCAGCTATAGTGTTATTGATTTTCATGAGCACCCTCGGGAGTGGATAGGGTGTGCACCGAGATAACTGTGCAGCTATAGTGTCATTGCTTTGCATGAGCATTCTCACCATGGAAGAGAATATGCACCGAGAATTTGAAACATGTCGCTTGAACAACTGACCGACATTCCCAACAAGGGATGTGTGAAGGAATTGGTAGTGGCCACGTCAGCATAAAGGCTTAGATTGCATGAGTTGAGGGTTGATTCCGGCAAGTGTACCGGATTCGTCGTCAAGTAATAAAAAGATCGATCCCACAGAGACCATGATCTCAAATAACAATTAATTATTAAATCAATTAAACTGGACTATATAAAAAAAGGATTTGGAAAAGATTTGATTTTTGATATAAGAATTAACTAGAAAATCAGATATTTAAGAATGCAATCAATTAAAAGAGGAAAGTAAATCAATTTGGGGTTTTTCAAATCTAAAGAGATTCCTAGGAATTGGGTTACCAACAAGATTGTTCATGTTACCAAATTGACTACCCCTTGTTAATTATCAAAGTTGCTTTGAAGGCGAATTTATCCTCAATAAGTTAATGCTCCCTCTCGGGTTACAAAAACCGTGCCCAATTAAACCAACCCCTACTCTCGTGGTAATTGAATTTAAATTGAACCCTTTAAGTTTTGTGACAATTCGTGAACCCTCGAAGGACCGCTTCTAACTCTCGTGATTTAAGTCCTAAGTTTGATTCCTATAGATCCGATACCTAAGTTCACCGCTGGGTTCCTCCTTAGAGTATCTACGACATGCAAATAAGTGCGCACCAGATTCACAAGTATTGCCATGGTCATGGCAGGCTCGATTAACAAAAACATGAATTAAAACCTAAGAGAAGAGAAGAAGAAGAAGAAGAGAGAAAATCCTAATTTTGCCTAAGGTAGCAGCCCAAAAGTCTCTCAGAGTCCCCCTATTTTCGAGCCTAAGTGCTCTATTTATAGATTAGGGTAACTTGAATCCCAAGCAATCACAAATTCAGATCAAATCAGTTTCTAAAGATCCATATATTGCGTGTCACGGCCGTGATGGCCATCACGGCCAGGCCGTGACGGATTCTGCCTTGGAGGTTGCTTCACTGGTTGGTCTGTCACGGCCGTGACCACCATTACGGCTAGGCCGTGATCAGTTCTGACTTTTCCATTATTTCTTTTCAGCTCTACTCGATCACGGCCGTGATGGCCATCACCGCTAGGCCGTGATTAGTTCTGTTTGTCTCGTTCTCTTGCTTTTCAAGCCCCATCTTCATGCCAGCTCCATCATGGTTAATCCTGAGCATTTAATCCTTAATTCCTGCACACCAATACCACAAAACCGCCTCACCAGTTCCAAGGTAAAAACTAACAAAAATCAAATTAGAAATGCCTAAACTATATGAAAATGCATGCAAAATGTCAATGAAATATGAGGTGAAGTCACACTCATCAAACTACCCCAAGCTTAAGACTTTGCTTGTCCTCAAGCATTCACTAAGACCAGAAAATATAAACAATCAGAGCATGTATAGTGAACCAAGAACCCGAGTAACTAATCCAAGTGACAGGCATATTCAAATAAGTACCCAAGAGACAATCAATTTCAAGTCCAATTAGAAGCTTAGGTTCCCTAAGTTCATATCTCTCGCTGATTCGGGCACTCTTCTCACCTCACTCAAGTGTTTAAGGGTATATGACAATTCACTTAATTTCCTCAAGGAAGGTATTCTACCATAAGCTTGACTATTAACCAAATCTCTACTTTATTAATGAAAACACATAGGAATCAAGAGGTCTTTTATTTTGGTTGTAATGGGGCCATGGGATTAATTGTTAGGTGGGGAAGTCAAGAAAAGGAAAATTCAAGAAGGCTAAACAAAATATCAAACATTGCAAAGCATGACAACCTTCTAAAATACCTTTTTGGGCTTTAATTCACTTTTCCACCTTTCTCTTTTTTTTTCCTTTTTACTTTCTATTTATCACTTTCTTTTTCTCATCCCCTTCTCCATTTTTTTTTGTTTATTTTATTTTATTTTATTTATTTGGATAAGGAGATATTTTCAATTTAAGAGAAATATTTTCTAACTTTCTCATCCCACAATTTATTTTTCAAACTACCTTTTTATCCTTTTTTGCAATACTTTAAGTGGTGTCATACCAAGCATTATTCATCAAAATAAATCAAGGTACCAAGAAAAGTATTTTATTCTTTTAGGCTCAAAATTGGGTAACTACGAAGTACCATTTAATCAATCGAAGCTCAGAAGGCCAGAAAAATACCTAGTGCCTCAATCAAGTTCTAGAGAATACAATCCAAGAGGAATAAAACACTCAATCATAAAGAGTGGGGTAGATTTAGTGAGTACCCATTTTAGGCTCAAAAATCTCACATTTAGTAGTTTAAAATCAATGAGAAACACAAATCCAAGGAACCACATGCTAATTATCAACTATCAAAAGATCATCTCAAGCATTTTTATTTTTAACCTATCACAAGAATACAAAAATTGGGTTCAGAAATTCACTATCTCAATTCATTTGGCACCAAGTTCTCACAATTGGATGCAACATGAAAAATTCAAAAATTCAAAAAATTGCAAAAATACCCCTACCCCAAGCTTAAAAACTTACATTGTCCCCAATGTAAATAATCAAGTCGGAGAGAGGAGAAAAATGGAACAACTCGCCGAGGTGGTAGAGGGTGCTGGCTCACATGCCAGTCAAAGAGATGCTGGAAAATGTGTCATGGCCGTGATGATCATCACAGCTAGGCCATGATCAATTATGGTCTATAGGAGCTGGCCTGTCACGGCCGTGAGTTCCATCACGGCTAGGCCGTGATACATTCTAATCTTCAGGGTCCTTCTCATCACGCCTGTGATGGATATCACGGCCTGGGCGTGATGATTTCTGACTTTATTTTTCCTTGCCTTTTTGCTCTTACTGCTTTCATAACCTGAAAATAGTTGACACGTTGTCGCGCACGTGTCAAAAAGATAGCGGTTTACAAAACCTGTAGTTAGGGCGCGACAACTCGAGTATCGTCTCACAAGGACTCTTGGGTTGTTATTCGCAGAAAAATCAGTTTGGGGGGGGGGGGGGGGGTTGAATTGGAATTTCATTGAGAAGACAGAGCAGAAAACAGAACAATTAAGCGGTAATCAATAAGCTAAGAACGATTAATCTACTGTTTCGGTTTCCCAACTATCATCGGCTCACATAATTCCATGCCCTAAGCGGATTCTAATCCCTTTTCGATTGTAGCAGCAATTAACAAGCGAAATTGACGCTACGAGATATATATTCCTAATTCTGAATTAAGCAAACGGATGAAGCTCTCGTGAATTAAGCAAACACGATTGAACGCACGCGAATTAAGCAAACGCGATTAAGTATAGGAACATAAAATCATCGAAATAAATCAATACTTAGTCTACTCAATTCTGAATTAAGCAAACAGAAAATATAGCATAGTATTGAAAGGGAGAAGCAAATCAATCCGGGAATTACAGAACCTCAAGTGTCGGCGGAAGCCGATAACAGCAGATTAATCCAAAGAAATTAGTTCTCCATCACGAATATAACAAAAACTAAGAATAATATGTGAACAATGAAAATTCTGGATGCCTCTTCAGTCTGGTGTGCTTCTATTTATAAGGTGGCCACGCATTACGACCGTGATGGCCGTCACGGCCTGGCCGTGATGCATTCTGGAATGAGCGCGCTTTCAAATTCTAGCCTGTCACGGCCGTGATGCCTATCACGGCCAGGCCGTGATCGCTTCAGACTTTGGGTGCTGATCTGTCACGACCGTGACCTCCATCACGGCTGGGCCGTGATCAATTCTGTCCTTCAGGGTTCTCTCATCACGCCCGTGATGTGCATCATGGTTGGGCCGTGATGCTTTCTGACTTTCATGATCTCCTCATCACGCCCGTGATGTGTGTCACGGCTGAGCCGTGATCCTTTCTGTCTTCCGTGGGTAGCTCATCACGGCCGTGACCAGTGTCACGGCCTGGGCGTGATGGCCTCTTCTTCAGGTGTCCTTCCCTTTTTGCTCTTCTTATTATCCTGAAAACATGAAATAGCAGTAAATGCTTTATTTGACTCAAAATCAACTAAAATACCCTAAAACTACTTTACAGACTCAAAATGTTGCTTGAGGACAACTATGTCCAAATTTGGGCGAAAACGAGATTAAACTCGAATAAAACCATGGTCTTACTAGTCATAAAACAAGTCGAGCCAGAGGCTGGTCAAAACACCCCAAACTTAGACTTTGCTTTTCCCCCTCTTTTGCAACAATGTAACCCCATATTCATCTACTTGAAACAACTGAGAATTCTATCATTCATGTAATCATTAATCTAAGTTGAGGATCCAAGTTACACACAAAAGGGAGATCACCAAATTCAGACAATCGCCTTCCTCGCAAGGGTATTTAATGTTTCACTCATTCGCTCAGTTTGTCTAGGCTATGAATTTTCCCCTCAATTTCACATTTCAAGAGAACTTCCCATGAATTTGATTTCCATCTCGAACAAAGTTCCCACGAAAACATGCATGCAACATCAGAAGGTCTTTTAAAGGTTGTAATGGGGCCTGGCTAAAGGTAGGATATTCAAAGGCACTAGGCTTAAGTCCCTAGGAACTAAGAGAGCATGAGCATTTTGACATATTGAATTCTCACTCAAGTTCCTTTTTCCATTCTTCTTTTTGCCTTGGGTGACTACAACCTTTTTCTTTCAATACCCCTTTTTTGACATTTTTGTTCTTTTCTTCTTTTCTCTTTTTTTTTCTTTTTGCCTTTGGTTCCAACCTTTATTTTTTCTCTTTTTCTCAATCCCAAACAACACATCATATCCTTGTAGCCACCCCAAACTTAGTTTCTTGCAACCCTTCTCTTGCTAAGCTTCCATGCTCTCCTAATCCTAAGAACGGGTTTACATGATTTTTCAGATTTTTGGCTTGTAACATAGGGTCATCAAGAAACAATAGGCTAATTAGGCTCAATGTGGCTAACTAGGGAACATGCATTAGGTATTGGTTCAATTTAGGCCAAGTAGTTAATTCAAAGAAAATTGCCTAAATCATCTGATGCAACAGATAAGCATGCAAACCATGAAGAGACTCAAGCAAATTCGAGAAAGTGCAACTTGAAAGTGATTCACACAATTAAAAACATGTTGATGGCTCAAATCCTCACCTGGACATTTTTCGCAAATTGTTTGACCGAGATTCAATCCCTAGTGTGTGCATCCCTTCACCCCAAACTTATCATAAATCATGCAATCACAACAAAATATCTCAAAGTTCAATTTTCAATTTTTCACATGGGGATCAATTTCAATTTTCAAAACCTAGGGGGAAATCATCAACAGTCAACACGTGTCATGCAATCGATCTATGCAAAATTTGATTAAAATCCAACAAGCTCACCGACACAAGACTCACACACAAACGACTCAAAGCAACACAAACAAAACAAAAACAAAACAATTGGTTCCCTCCCCCACACTTAAAACATACATTATCCTCAATGAAAGAACATAGATATAAAACAAGAGTGAAGGAAAGGAGAAGGTGCTCCCTGATCAAGTTGTAGTGTAGGTGGGCTCTCCCAAGGAGAGCTCCTCAACAGTAACATCTTCAGGCACAGAGCTCTCATGGAATATCTTCAAGCGCTGCCCGTTAACCTTAAAGACCTTGTTGCTACCTGCATTTCTTATTTCTATTGCACCATGAGGGAAAACATTAGGAACAACAAATGGGCCAATCCACTTGGATCGAAGTTTCCCAGCCATCACTTTCAGGCGGGAGTTAAACAATAGAACCTGTTGGCCCACAGAGAATTCCTTCCTAGAAATCATCTGATCATGGAAGTGCTTGGTTTTCTCTTTGTATATTCGAGAGCTTTCATAGGCTTCTAGCCTAAGCTCTTCAAGTTGCTGTAATTGGAGTTTCCTTTCAATGCCTACCTTTTGCATTTCCAAATTACAGCTTCTGACCGCCCAGTAAGCACGGTGCTCAATCTCTACAGGAAGATGACATGCCTTACCGAACACAAGTCTATAGGGAGACATCCCTATTGGTGTCTTGAAGGTTGTTCTTTGAGCCCAAAGTTCGTCTTCCAGACGACGACTGATAGTGTGATTTTACATCATGTTTCCTGTACACTTTTGCATGCATTTTGCATATAGATTAGGCATTCTTAGTTTGATTTTTATTAGTTTTTACCTTGGAATAGGTGAAGGTGGTTTTGTGTGTTGTTTTGCAGAAATTGATGAAAAATGCTCAGATTTGGCCATAATGAACTTGGATGAAATAGAGCTTGAAAAGAGAAGAAATTGAGCCAAGCATAATTCTGAAGCCTCGCCCCGCGAAACAAAATTTGCCTCGCGACCCTGAGAGCTGACTGTGCCAGGGAAATGCAACTTTTTCGGTTTCGCGTCGCGAAGACACTCTCACCTCGCGAGAGTCCCAATTCTATGAAACAGCAGATTTTTAATATTTGCCTCCCGAGAAGCCATTCGCCTCGCGAACGAGCGCAGAACAGATTGGTATAAGTTGTTGTTTTAGGGCAGAACTGAATAGTTTTTGAGAGTTTTTGAGTTTTTAGAGTCTCTTGGACTCTCTTGGAGGAGAGAGGCAGACTTGGAGGCTGCGGCTGGAAGAGGGTTCCAACCCTGAAGGGGGATGTTTTCCTTGCTCTGGGACTGGAAGAAGATTGGAGGATCCTCCTATGGAGTTTTCTTCATCCCTTCTCTCTTTCTCTTTGTATTCTCTTTTTATGAGTAGTTAAATCCCTGTTGTTGGGATTAGATGTAACCAACTGATTGTTTATGTATTTATCTTGACTGATTATTCTATGTTCATGCCTTCATATTAGTGATTAATTTTCTGTGCTTAATGCTTGTTGTGGCTAGCACCCCCATGACTCGATTTGTGTTTTGGTATGCAATTGGGAAATTCGTATCAGAACCGGAACTGAATTTAATCACCTAGTAACCCTTTCATCTAGGAATGGAGTTAGGTTTACTAGTAATCGCGTAATCCCTAATCTTAATGCAAATTCATTAATCTAGGCCACCTAAGGAATTAGGGTCTATTAGTGGATTTAGGCTCTTGCCATCCGAGGAATCGGGGTTTGAGTAATTTAGTGGATTGATTTTAATATCTGAAGCATGAATGGGAGGTATCTAGTCCTGATAGTACATGAGTTAGAGGTTTGGTGAAGTCTAGTCCCAACATATCCTTTCTGCACTCCAAGTGTTCGTTAAAAGTCCCCGAAAAGACAAAAAGATTTTATTTCTTTTCTTTTGTTTGTTTTACTTTCTCTTGATTAATAGTTTAGTCTAGATAGTTGCTGAGTTTGTGAATTGGTAATTGACATCCAATCCCCGTGGATACGATAACCGGTCTTACCACCGTATTACTTGCACGACTGGGTATACTTGCCCATATTCATCAACAAGTTTTTGGCGCCGTTGCCGGGGATTGGTTTTGCCAATATCATTAGTAACAGAGGAGGCAACTAATTTAGACATTTTTATTCTCTTTTATTTTTCTGTATATATTTGATCTTTTTGTTTTGAGTTGTGTTTGTGCAAGGTGGATGCAGTTCATGGACAATCACTATTATCCACCTGAAGAGGAAGCCTCAAGTCACGCTTTGGAGGACAACTGGTGTTTGGGAGACTGCATGGATTTGATGGATCATGTTACTCCCGCACAAGTTGACTATATGACGGGAAGGCTTATATATAACTTCTCCGAGGAGGATTGGGAAACCTTTTGTTCATATTTACCACCTCCACCACCATGTATGATTCCCATAGAGCCACATGAAGCAGAATTTGAGAAAAATGTGGTTGTGGGAATGGATCAAATTGAAGATGAAGTGGTGATGGTGGACAAGTCACAAGAAGAGGGAGTACTTTCCACAAGTCCTTGGGAAATTGAAGAATGGGAATGGAAGGGGCAAACACCGTTGAAAGCTGCTCTAGAACAGTATTCCCAAGAGCTATCCGCCTCTGAGGCCAAGGCAAGAGCCAATTGTGAGAGTATCGAAGCTGTGATGCAGAACTTCAAAAAGCAAGTTGAGGAGATTTGCAAACAGTTAGTACAAAAGTCACCTGAAGCCCAATTTGAGGAAAATCTGGTTTGGGGGATAGTTCAAGATGAAGACGAAGTGGTAGTGGATTCCACCATGCTTGCTAAGGAATCTGAAATTTTTGCATTGGACAAATATGTCGGCTTGCATGCATGTGTGGACATTGGTAAGTTAGTCCCTTCCACTTGTCTGGCAAACTTCCTAGTGAAAATGCCATTTGACCCGCTAGGAAGTGAGTGCATTATTATAGTTGAAGAGGTCAATGGAGCTTTCACACACTGGCTGGGTGGAGTTGAAGATAAAGTCATACTACTGCAATCACCACTCCATAAATCATGGGATCCGGGTGGAGGATGCCCTTATACTGTGAGCACCAACTGGTCTTTATACCACAGGCTTTGGGATCCAGGTGGATGCTTCTTAATGAGTCAAGCTAGTGACGTTAAAGAAGCGCTTATTGGGAGGCAACCCAACTTTTCTTCACCGTTCTCTTTAGTTAAATTTTGTTTTTGATTTTAACCTCTTGAATAATTTGAGAAGCTCAAGAGGAAAAATAATAAATTGAGAATTGCCAAGTGTTTGCAGGATAAGAAGGAAGGAAGGGAGAGCAAGAAGACAAGGAGAAGAGCAAAAGGGGCGGAGACAACAAAGTCAACACCTGCTACCGCCTCGGTCAGCCGTTCCATTTTTATTTTATTTTATATTTTTCTACACTCTCCGACTTGATTGTTTACATTGGGGACAATGTAAATTTTTAAGCTTGGGGTAGGGGTATTTTACATTTGCATTTTGCATGTTGCATTCATATAGTTTTGCATGATAGCTTTGCATGATCACACAATTAGATTGTCCTTGCTTAGATTTTGTATTCGATTGTAAGAACTAAGTGCCCAATAATTTGTGATAGTGAATTGTTGAACCCAATTTATTATTCTTGTGATATGACTACAAATGAAAATGCTTGAGATAATCTTGGATAGTTGATAATTAGCATATGGTTCTATAGATTTGTGTTTTTCGTTGATTTTTGAACTACACGAAATGTGAGATTTTGAGCCAAAGGGGTACTCACTAAATTTTACCCCATTCTTTGTGTTAGAGTGTTATTCCTCTTGGTCTGTTTTCTCTAGAACTTGACTTGAAACCATTTTAAAGCTTAAAAATTTTTGAAAACATTTTGAAAATGATTGAGGCAATAGGTATTTTTCTGGCCTTCTGAGCTTTGAATGATGAAATGCTATCCCTTAGTTGACCGATTTTGAGCCTGAATGAATAAAATGCTTTTCTTGGTACCCTGAAATGTTTTGATAAATATGCTTGATTAGGGACCTTCTAAAGTATTACAAAAAGGGTGAAAAAGGTAGTGAAAAAGTTTGGGATGAAAGAATCAGAAAAAAGTTTCTCTTTAGCTGAAAAATCTCCCCTTCTCCAAATAAAAGAAAAACAAAAGAAAAAGTAAAATAAATAGAGAAGGGGACGAAAAAAAAGAAAAGAAAAGAAACATGAGAAATAAAAAGAAAAAGAAAGAAAAGAAAGGTGGAAAGTGAATTGAAACCCAAAAGGTATTTTAGAAAGTCATGCTGTACAAATGTTGATATGTTGTGTAGCCTTTTGAAATGTCCTTTTATTGATTTCCCCACCTAACGATTAATCCCACGGCCTCGTTACAACCAAGTAAAAGACCTCTTGATTCTAAATTGTTTTCATTAATAAAGTAGAGATTTGGTTGATAGTCAAGCCTATGGTAGGATTCATTCCTTGAGGAAAATTGAGCGAAATGTTATATACCCTTAACACTTGAGTGAGGTGAGGAAGTGAGCCAAGCAAAAGAACAAGCTTGGGGTGAGCTTCAGGTGAAAAAGAGTGCCCGAATCAGTGAGAATATAAATTTAAGGAACCTAAGCCTCTAATTGGACTTGAATTGATTGTCTCTTGCTGAATTGTTTGAAATGCCTATTACTTGGATTAGTATTTACTGGGGTTCGTGGTTCACTATCCATGTTTTAATTATTTTGATCTTCTGGCCTTAGTGATTGCTTGAGGACAAGCAATTGAATAAGCTTGGGGTGATTTGATAGTGTGATTTTACATCATGTTTCCTGTACACTTTTGCATGCATTTTGCATATAGATTAGGCATTCTTAGTTTGATTTTTATTAGTTTTTACCTTGGAACAGGTGAAAGTGGTTTTGTGTGTTGTTTTGCAGAAATTGATGAAAAATGCTCAGATTTGGCTATAATGAAGCTTGGATGAAATAGAGCTTGAAAAGAGAAGAAATTGAGCCAAGCAGAATTCTGAAGCCTCGCCCCGCGAAACATAATTCGCCTCGCGACCCTGAGAGCTGACTGTGCCAGAGAAATGCAACTTTTTCGGTTTCGTGTCGCGAAGACACTCTCGCCTCGCGAGAGTCCCAATTCTCTGAAACAGCAGATTTTTAATATTCGTCTCGCGAGAAGCCATTCGCCTCGCGAACGAGCGCAGAACAGATTGGTATAAGTTGCTGTTTTAGGGCAGAACTGAATAGTTTTTGAGAGTTTTTGAGTTTTTAGAGTCTCTTGGACTCTCTTAGAGGAGAGAGGCAGACTTGGAGGCTGCGGCTGGAAGAGGGTTCCAACCCTGAAGGGGGATGTTTTCCTTGCTCTGGGACTGGAAGAAGATTGGAGGATCCTCCTATGGAGTTTGCTTCATCCCTTCTATCTTTCTCTTTGTATTCTCTTTTTATGAGTTGTTAAATCCCTGTTGTTGGGATTAGGTGTAACCAACTGATTGTTTATGTATTTATCTTGACTGATTATTCTATGTTCATGCCTTCATATTAGTGATTAATTTTCTGTGCTTAATGCTTGTTGTGGCTAGCACCCCCATGACTCGATTTATGTTTTGGTACGCAATTGGGAAATTCGTATCAGAACCGGAACTGAATTTAATCACCTAGTAACCCTTTCATCTAGGAATGGAGTTAGGTTTACTAGTAATTGCGTAATCCCTAATCTTAATGCAAATTCATTAATCTAGGCCACCTAAGGAATTAGGGTCTATTAGTGGATTTAGGCTCTTGCCATCCGAGGAATCGGGGTTTGAGTAATTTAGTGGATTGATTTTAATATCTGAAGCATGAATGGGAGGTATCTAGTCCTGATAGTACATGAATTAGAGGTTTGGTGAAGTCTAGTCCCAACATATCCTTTCTGCACTCCAAGTGTTCGTTAAAAGTCCCCGAAAAGACAAAAAGATTTTATATCTTTTCTTTTGTTTGTTTTACTTTCTCTTGATTAATAGTTTGGTCTAGATAGTTGCTGAGTTTGTGAATTGGTAATTGACATCCAATCCCCGTGGATACGATAACCGGTCTTACCACCGTATTACTTGCACGACTAGGTATACTTGCCCATATTCGTCAACAGCGGCTCCAGTCCTTCATGTTTGGCTGCACCACTTTCTCTAAGATCTGTTTGATCTCTCTGTTTGAGACCTCAGGCTGCCCATTAGTCTGGGGATGATATGCAGTGGAGACCCTGTGCACAACTCCATACTTCTGGAGTAAAGCTTCCATGGTGCGGTTGCAAAAATGAGTGCCCTGGTCACTTATGATAGCCCGAGGTATTCCAAACCTGCAGAAAATATTGGACCTGACAAAATTTGCAACAACTCTAGAATCATTAGTCCTAGTGGGGACAACTTCCACCTACTTTGAAACATAATCGACAGCAAGTAGAATATAGAGAAAACCAAAAGATGCAGGGAAAGGACCCATAAAGTCAATTCCCCACACATCAAACACCTCACAGAAAAGCATAGGTTGCTGAGGCATTTCACTCTTACGAGTGATGGCTGTACCTGCTGTTTGACACTCTCTACAAGTACGGTAAACCTCATAAGCATCCCTAAAAATGGTGGGCCAGTAAAAACCTGAATCTAGGACTTTCCTTGCAGTCCTCTGTGGCCCAAAGTGTCCCCCTACTTGAGAGGCATGAGAAAAGTGCAAAATAGACTCAATCTCATAGTCGGGGACACATCTCCTAATTACCTGATCACTGCCAAATTTCCAAAGATATGGATCATCCCAAACATAGTATTTGGCATCACTCTTGAGTTTGTGAATTTGCGCCCTAGTTGCACCTGTGGGAAAAACACCAGCAACAAGATAGTTAACAATATCAGCAAACCAAGGAGTTACCCCATGCAACTGTAAAAGCCGCTCATCAGGAAAGTCATCCTGAATGGGGGAAGGATCCTCATTCCTCTCTATTCTGCTCAAGTGATCAGCTACTAAATTCTTAGCTCCACTCTTGTCTTTAATCTCCACACTAAACTCTTGGAGCAACAACATCCACCGAATCAATCTCGGCTTTGCTTCTGGTTTCTTTAACAAGTACTTTAGAGCTGCATGGTCAGTACAAAACAACAACCTTGGAACCTAGCAAATATGATCTAAATTTATCAAGAGCAAAAACAATAGCTAGAAGTTCCTTCTCAATAGTGGTGTAATTAGCCTGTGCAGCATCTAGAGTCCTAGAAGCATAGTAAATCACATGGACGGCCTTGCCCACCCTTTGTGCCAGGACCGCCCCCACAGCATAGTTAGAGGCATCACACATGATCTCAAAGGGAAGGGTCCAGTCAGGAGGCTGGATGATGGGAGTAGTGGTCAATGCCTTCTTCAAGAAATCAAACGCCTTCTTGCAGTTGTCATCAAAGTTGAAAGTGGAGTCATTCTTCAACAAGTTTGACAGAGGAAGCGCTATCTTGCTGAAATCCTTTATGAAGCGCCTGTAGAAACCTGCATGACCAAGAAAAGAACGAATCTCGCGAACGGTAAGGCAGTATAGAAATCACATCAATCTTAGCAGGATCTACTGAAATACCCTTTTTAGAAATAATATGCCCCAAAACAATCCCCTGTTCAACCATAAAATGGCATTTTTCATAGTTTAAAACAAGGTCAGTTTCGATGCATCTTTTCAAAACCAGAGTCAAACTATGCAAGCATGCATCAAATGAGGAACCATAAACAGTAAAATCATCCATGAATACTTCCATGTAATTCTCAATATACTCAGTAAAAATACTAATCATGCACCTCTGGAATGTACTAGGAGCATTGCAAAGACCAAATGGCATCCTCCTGTAAGCAAATGTGCCGAAAGGGCACGTCAAAGTGGTCTTTTCCTGATCCTTTGGTGCAATGTGGATCTGGAAGTAACCTGAAAAACCATCAAGAAAACAGTAATGTGATTTACCGGCTAGCCGTTCAAGCATCTGATCGATGAACGGCAAAGGAAAGTGATCCTTTCTAGTAGCCTGGTTCAACCTCCTGTAATCAATGCAAACTCTCCAGCTATTCTGGACTCTAGTGGGAACAAGTTCATCATTTTCATTTTTCGCCACTGTGAGTCCAGACTTATTAAGTACAACTTGTACTGGGCTCACCCAATTACTGTCAGAGATAGGGTATATGATGCCCGCATGCAGGAGTTTTGTCACCTCCTTCCTCACAACATCAAGGATCAAAGGATTGAGCCGCCTTTGGGGCTGCCTAACTGTTTTAGCCCCATCCTCCAACAAAATCCTATGCATACACCTGGAGGGGCTAATACCTGGTATGTCAGCCAAGGTCCACCCAATTGCCTTCTTATGCTTCTTCAGAACCTCCAAGAGCTTAGTTTCCTGGTCAGCATCAAGGTTAGAGGAGATGATAACTGGAAGTTTCTCATTCCTCTCCAAATAGGCATACTTCAGATTTTCAGGAAGTGGCTTAAGCTCTAGGGAGGGTGGCTGCTCAATAGATGGTGTGTTGGGGGCAGCCGTGCTGTCAAGAACTTCAGCTGAACAAACAGCTTCACTCACACTGTCACCCTGCAAGGTAGCATCAATCTCAGCACAAACAGCACAAGGGTCAGTGTTAGTACAATCAGCACATGAATAAATATCATCAAAACCAGAGATAGATGGAAAATCAGCAACCAAGTCATCATAGGTGTCATCAACAATTTCAGAGAGCAACTCTATTTGAAAGACAGAGTGCTCTTCCAAGGGATGCTTCATAGCATCAAAAATGTTGAATTTTGCAACAATGTCACCAAACTCCATGGACATGGTTCCATCATCAACATCAATCTTTGTCTTCGCCGTCTTCATGAACGGTCTGCCCAGAATGATCAGTGATCTGCTTGAATTTGTTTCCCCTGCCATGTCTAGGATGTAAAAATCGGCAGGGAAAATCAAGTCATTAACTTGCACCAGCACATCTTCTACCACTCCAATGGGGCAAGTATTGGTCCTGTTTGCCAACTGGATAGTGAGACCTGTATGTTGCAAAGGACCAAGATCAATATTGCTGAAGACAGAAGTGGGCATGGCATTAATAGAAGCTCCTAAATCCAACATGCAATTGTCGAATTTACTGTCCCCAATGGTGCATGGAATAGCAACAGTTCCCGGATCCTTGCATTTCTGTGGCATTGCCTGAGTGAGGGCTGAAACAGTAACCTTCTCAGGTGCAGGCTTAGGTTGAATGAGGGCTGAAACATTTCGCCCCAAATTCACTCTCTCATTACCTTTCAACATCCTCTTGTGTGTGCACAAATCCTTCAGAAACCTTGCATATTTTGGAACCTGTTTAATCACATCAAGGAGTGGAATGTTTACCGCCACCTTTCTGAACACATCCAGAATCTCCCTCTCCTTGTCTTCCCCATCAATCTTTTTATTTTTCAGCACTCTCTGTGGGAAGGGAATTGGTGGCACATACTCTTTTTCAGCCTCAACAACAGCAGAAGGCTCAGGTGTTACCTCAACAGTTTCCTTATCTTTTTCAGGGGCTGCCTCTACAACTTTCCCGGACCTCAAAGAAATTGCACTCACATTAGGATTTGAAACATTAGGGTTCACCACTGTTTGTGCAGGTAGTTGGTTCGATCCTTGAGCTTGCTGCATGGCATTCATCGAAGTGGCAAGCTGTCCAATCTGTGTTTGCAAAGCATGAATACTAGAGTCCGTTCGCTGCTGAAATTGGAGATTTTGTGCAACCATTTGCTTGACAAGGTCCTCTAGTGAAGGTCCAGAAGGTGCAGAGGTGGTCACTTGGGGAGAATTCTGTGGTGGTGCCAACGGTAACATTGGTTGTTGCTGTTGGGCAGATGAGTTCCCATACCGAAGGTTTGGATGATTCCTCCAGTTAGGATGGTACTTATTTATGGAAAGGTCAGGAATGTTGTACCGGTTCTGATTATTGCCTTGATTGTAAAGATTGGCTGCATAAGCTTGAGGCAAATCAGTGACTGACTCATCTTTCAGAATGGGGCATGCATCGGTCAGGTGCTCAGGAGAGGTGCAAATGCCACACAACCTTGCTGGTTGAACCTTATCCATTTCCAACTGCTTCACCAAAGAAGTGAGCTCATCAAGTCTGGTCTCAAGGGCCTTGTTGGAAGAAGAAACATGGACCTCATTCACTCCCCTTGTCTCGGCAGAATTGCTTCTAGTTGTGAACTGCTGGGAGTTGAGTGACATGTTCTCAATCAATTGCTTGGCAGCGGCTGGGGTCTTATCAACAAGTGCTCCCCCACTAGTAGCATCTAGAATATTTCTGTCCATTGGCAGCAATCCCTCATAAAAGTACTAAATAAGTAGCTGCTCAGAAATCTGGTGTTGAGGACAACTGGATACCAACTTCTTGAATCTCTCCCAGCACTCGGCCAATGACTCATTGCCTTTTCTAATGCCACATATTTCCTTCCTGATTGATGCAGCTCTGGAGGCAGGGAAGTACCTTTCTAGGAAGACTTTCTTCAGATCATTCCAGGTTGTAACAGAATTCGGTTCAAGGTAATACAACCAATCCTTCGCAGCACCTTGAAGTGAGAATGGGAAGGCTCTCAGCTTGATATGATCTTCTGTTATTCCTTCCGGTCTCAAGGGTGTAGAGCAGACAACCTGGAATTCCTTCAGATGTTTATGTGGATCCTCACCTGCAAGACCACTGAACCTTGGCAACAAGTGTATCAAACCAGATTTTAATTCAAAAGGGGCAACAACATCAGCATACTCAATACACAAGCCATTATAATTAACAACAAGGGCAGCAAGCTGTCTTAATGTTCTTTGATCAGCCATGTTAGAAACAGGTGCAGAATTAGAATTACTACTGGTTGGTGAACTAGTGGTAGCCTGAATTGCCCTACGGCGTGCGTGCAAAGTTCCTTCAGTCTGAGGATCAAATTCAAACAAATTAGGACAACCAGACCTAGTAGCCAGAACTAATTCAGCAGAAAATCAAAAACGAAAAATGAGAAAATAACAACAAGAGTCCCCGACAACGGCGCCAATTTTGACACGCTGCCACGCACGTGTCAAAAAGTGAGTGGTTTACAAAACCTGTAGTTAGGGCGCGACAACTCGAGTATCGTCTCACAAGGACTCTTGGGTTGTTATTCGCAGAAAAATCAGTTTTGGGGGGGGGGGGGGGGTTGAATTGGAATTTGATTGAGAAGACAGCATAAAACAGAACAATTAAGCGGCAATCAATAAGCTAAGAATGATTAATCTACTGTTTCGGTTTCCCAACTATCATCGGCTCACATAATTCCATGCCCTCTGCGGATTCTAATCCCTTTTCGATTGTAGCAGCAATTAACAAGCGAAATTGACGCTACGAGATATATATTCCTAATTCCGAATTAAGAAAACGGATGAAGCTCTCGTGAATTAAGCAAACACGATTGAACGCACGCGAATTAAGCAAACGCGATTAAGTATAGGAACATAAAATCATCGAAATAAATCAATACTTAGTCTACACAATTCTGAATTAAGCAAACAGAAAATATAGCATAGTATTGAAAGGGAGAAGCAAATCAATCCGGGAATTACAAAACCTCAAGTGTCGGCGGAAGCCAATAACAGCAGATTAATCCAAAGAAATTACTTCTCCATCACGAATATAACAAAAACCTAAGAATAATATGTGAACAGTGAAAATTCTGGATGCCTCTTCAGTCTGGTGCGCTTCTATTTATAAGGTGGCCACGCATCACGGCCGTGATGGCCGTCACGGCCTGGCCGTGATGCATTCTGGAATGAGCGCGCTTTCAAATTCTAGCCTGTCACGGCCGTGATGCCTATCACGGCCAGGCCATGATCGCTTCTGACTTTGGGAGCTGATCTGTCACGGCCGTGACCTCCATCACGGCTGGGCCGTGATCAATTCTGTCCTTCAGGGTTCTCTCATCATGCCCGTGATGTGCATCACGGCTGGGCCGTGATGCTTTCTGACTTTCATGATCTCCTCATCACGCCCGTGATGTGTGTCACGGCTGGGCCGTGATCCTTTCTGTCTTCCATGGGTAGCTCATCATGGCCGTGACCAGTGTCACAGCCTGGGCGTGATGGCCTCTGCTTTAGGTGTCCTTCCCTTTTTGCTCTTCTTATTATCCTGAAAACATGAAATAGCAGTAAATGCTTTATTTGACTCAAAATCAACTAAAATACCGTAAAACTACTTTACAGACTCAAAATGTTGCTTGAGGACAATTACGTCCAAATTTGGGTGAAAACGAGATTAAACTCGAATAAAACCATGGTCTTACTAGTCATAAAACTAGTCGAGCCAGAGGCTGATCAATACTTGGCAAAACCATCAATCAGTGATCTTCTTCTCCTGATCTTCTCTAATTATTCAAAATTAAAATTCAAAAAACAAAAGGAAAAGGGAAAGAAAACTTGGGTTGCCTCCCAAGAAGCGCTTATTTATGGTCTTAAGCTTGACCATACTCCCTTGGATCAACCGAGGTCGGCTGAGCTTGGAGGTGAAAGAACACCTCTCTTCCATGGAAGTCCTTCGAAGAGCCTATTTTGCTCATATGGCCAATTGCGCTTTCGCTTTGCTCTTTTCACTATGAGTTTCATGGCCTTACTCCCTCCCGGCGAAAGTTCTAACTCCACATGATGAGCAACTCCCATTTCATCATTATTTGGCGCATCATTCGTCATGCAAAGTTTGGGAGTTGCTTCCATATTAGGCTCTTCCTTCACCTCTGGAGGTATTATCTCAATCCTGCACACATGACTCTCAAAAGGAGGGTTGTTATATGAGTTAGTCAAATCAAAATCTACCCTACCTTCCTCTACATTTAAAGAGAGCTTGCCAATTTTTACGTCTATTATTTCTCCAGCTGTGGCCAAGAATGGCCTTCCAAGAATGATAAGGAATTTAGAATTCCCGTTCATATCCAACATCATGAAATCGGTAGGAATGAAAATTTTCCCTACCTTTATGGGAACATTCTCTAGTATGCCTAGAGGAGTTTTAGTTGAGCCATCCGCAAATTGTAAAGATAATTTGGGTGGACTCAATTTCTTGGTTCTTAACCTCTCAAAGATAGTAAGCGGCATCAAACTCGTACTAGCCCCTAAGTCACATAAGACTTGGTCTATTTTCACTTCTCCAATTGAGCAAGCAATAGAGAAACTTACTAGATCTTTTAATTTAAGAGGCATATTAGTTTTTATCATGGCATTATGCTCCTCAATTAAGCTCTTAGTTTCTTTTTCTACTTGCTTTTTCTTGACCAACCTTTGTGGGAAAGGTATTGGGGGTTGGTACGATGGTGGAGGGACATACTTTGGCTCTATCTCTTCATGTTCACTCATGTCCACTTCACATTCCACATCCTTTTCAACTATCCCAAGCTTATCATCCCTTAAGTATATATCATTACAGTGCTCATTGGGATTAACATCGGGCTGTCCTGGAAACATACCCTTAGTTCTGGTATATGTACTAGCTTGTTGGGCAATCTGAGTTTCTAACATCTTATTATGGATGGCTAAGTTATCTACCTTAGATGCTAACTCTTTTATTGCCTCATTGACTGCCCTACCTTGTTGCCTAAACTCTTCATTTTGTTTTGTTTGAGTTTCAACAAAATTTTTCAAAAGAGACTCAAGTCTAGACTTTTGTACCTGGGGATACCCTGATGCACGTTTCCTATTACCTTGGCCTTCCTGGAACTCATGGTTCAACGTGTTGTTGTAGTTCCCGTAGGAGAGGTAAGGGATATTCTTCCTTCCTTGGTTGTAAGAATTTGGGGGAACATAGTTTGGCAACTTCGGGTTCATGTAATAGAAATTGTGACAAGAATTCACTTGTTCCTCCGAAGCACCAGATCCAGGAGCCATACCATGTGCGCACTCCATTATGTCATGTCCCAGCATTCCACAAATCTCACAAACAATATTAGTAGCACCTATTGAACTCACATTAGCCTTTTCAAGCTGATCAAAGCGTTTATTCAATGAATCAAATTTTAACATAATTAGATCAGTGCTATTCATTTCAAACTTACCCCCCGAAAGATTTTTCGGTTTATTACCTCTTTCCGAACCCCATTGGTGGTAGTTGGTTGCTACGTTTTCAATGATATTGAATGCCTCAGCCGGAGGTCTATCCATAAAGGCTCTACCAGCTGCGGAGTCAAGTAACACCTTCGAAGAGTAGTTGTAGAAGGTATGCACTAACAACCACCTCTCGAGTCCATGATGTTGGCAAGACTCTAACAATCCTTTGTAACGATCCCAAGCTTCGGATAAGCATTCTCCGTCCTTTTGGAAGAAGCCGGTGAACTGAGTTCGTAGGTAAGTCGTCTTGGATGGAGGGAAGAATTTCTCCAAGAATGCCTGCTCCAGTTGGTCCCAAGTCGACAAGGTATTAGCGGGCACTTGCTTCAGCCAAGCTTTTACCTTTCCAGTAAGAGAGGAGGGGAACAACCTCAAGCGAATAGCATCAATCGGGGCACCATTAATCCTAATTGCATCGGTGAACTCCAAGAATGTCTCCACATGATCAGTCGAGTCCTCCGAGGGCAATCCTCCGAATTGATGTTGCCTAATCATGCTAATTAGCATAGGCGGTATAGTGTAGTTCTCCGCCTCGATTTCTGGCATAGCAATCCCAGTTTGTAAACCCCTAGCATTTGGGGATGCGTAGTCCTTCAGTGGTTTTGTATCCGGTAGATTCGCCATGAGTGGAATGAGAATCAACCTCTCCCTCTCTCTTTGTAGTCTCCTACGTCTATGAAAGGTCCTTTCGATTTCGGGGTCGACCTCAATAAGGTTTCCAATACTTAGGGATCTTTGCATAAAAGACAAAAACACCTATAAGAGAGAGATAGATACTCTAGAAAGAAAAAGAGATAAATGAAAAAAAGGGAATTTTTTTTAAAAGGAAATAATTAAAAAGAAAAAGTCCAGAAAAATCAATTTAAAAATTAAATTGAGATTCAAGAAAGCACAGTCCCCGACAACGGCGCCAAAAACTTGATGTGTTGATTCCGGCAAGTGTACCGGATTCGTCGTCAAATAATAAAAAGATCGATCCCACAGAGACCGTGATCTCAAATAACAATTAATTATTAAATCAATTAAACTGGACTATATAAAAAGAGGATTTGGAAAAGATTTGATTTTTGATATAAGAATTAACTAGGAAATTAGATATTTAAGAGATTTGATTTTTTTTAATGTGGAAATTGAGGTTTTCACATGTATATTTGTCTAATATTAAAAATCAAGGTTTTGAGATTCTTGATTATTGATTTGGGATTCTTAAAATGTTTTAATGTTATTTGATGAATTAATTTGATAATTTTTTTTAAGATTCTTTTAATTGTGGTTTTGTTTCTTTTGTTGTGGTGTATATGTGGCTCCTTAGTTTTATTTTCGTACAAAATGTGCAGTCCTATCTCATTTGTGTTTACGCTACTTGAATTAACTTTTTCTTTTTGTTTGATGGCAAAATCGCAAATCTCACTTGAATTGATTTTTCTATTTCATATTTGGAAGCATTGCCTCACTTTGTCAAGTCACTAACGTTTGAATTAGTTTCACTTTGCCAAATTCAAATTAGACTTATTTGGAATTACAATTTGCTCATGTATACTGACGCACGGCTTCACTTTGTAGTGATTTTTATCGGATCCTAATTAAATTTTTTTTTAATTATAGTATGAGTCAAATTCCACTTTAGTCAATGGTAAGAAATATGCTTAATTTTGTAATAACTTTTGAGTGATTTTAGTGGAAAAAAATTTATTGGAGTATGAGTTTATATGTGGGCAATATGCAATTGAACAAAGTAACTATTATGGATAGGTATCTTTTACCTAGGATCGATGAGCTTAGATCAATGGAGTAGAGTAGTGGTTGATTCTAGTAAAGTAGATGCAGAGATAGGGTGAGAGAAGCCTAAGACAATGACAAGTGTGAGAAGTTTCCTAGAATTGGAGAAGTATTATAGGAAGTTATAAACGAGTTCTCTAGACTAGCCTTACCTCTCACCAAGCTGATTAGGAAGGGAAAATCTTTTGTATAGGATACAACTTGAAGTTTTTAATGATCAGTAGAGCCTTAAACAATTGTTAAGAGATAGAGACAGAGACATAGATGAAGAGTTAAATATAAGGCAAAGAAAGTGGAAGAATTTTCTTAGTAACTATAATTTTGAGTTGAAGTATAGTCCGAGAAAGGCTAATGCAGTGGTCGATACTCGGAATAGGAAATTTCCGCACAAGTCTAACTTGAAGTTTCAAGAGATGAACCTAATAGAAGAGTCTAGAGACATGAATTTGGATATCTTTTTAAGGCTTAAAACTTGGAATTGAATAGGTTGAAAATTTGTAGTGACCTTAGAAAATAGATTAAGCGAGTGTAGTTTTTAAACTAGGATTTGAAATCTCTTTTGGATCAAGATAATTATGTGTTTTATAATAATGATGTAGTGTTGTTTAAGAATAGGAGCATTGTCCCTAAGGAGGGGAGCCTTAGAGGGGAAAAAATGTTAGAAGAGATACATAAAAGAAGTTAACCATGTGTCTAGGAATAACCAAGAAGCATCAAGATTTAAAGAAGTTTTAGTGGACGGGAATAAAAATGGAAGTGAGATTAAAGAATTTTATATATATGTCCAAATTTTATTATAATGTTGTAATTTTGTTATATAATTTTTAGAGGATTACTTTCCTTGAAATTTCAAATTGCTTCTCAAGTGACAAAGTATTAATTGCGATTGATATTCCCCTATGATTTGTTTTCCATATAGATTAATGGCGTGTCTAATCCTAACAAACTTATATTTCATAACAAAAAGTGAAAAAATGTTATTTCTTATTTGTATGTGCCTACTCAAGGATCGAGATTGAATTGATTTCTTATACTATTGTGGTGTTAATTTTTACAGTTGTTTTTGCATAATGTCTGCACAGTTTAATTGTAATTTTGTTAAATATTATTCTCCATTTTGTTATCACATATTTTTTTTAGTAAGATCTTCTTATCAACATAAAGTGAAACTATTTTTTCCTCTTTTGAAATTATCATTTTGGGATAGCTAAAAATTAGTATGTGAACGTGCTACTGCTTCACATTTCTTTATTTATAAAATTTATAAAATTCCTCAGTTATGTGTAGAATATAAGAAATTTGGTATAGAGTTCGTAAGAGATATTATGTCTACGTGTGAATGATATAAAATATTACATCAATTTCTTTTATGGATTATTTATTAAATTTAATTTGTGAGAATGCTTATGAAGATAAAATGCAAGTGAATGTGTTCTAATTATAGGCGGATGGATAGAAACAAATGCTTAAGTGCATGACTTTATTATATAAATGTTATTATTGACTTCATTTTAAAATTAATTTTTTTTCTTTAAAAACAAAAAATAATATTTTTTTTTAAGTTAAGGGGCCATGAATTGTACATTTATTATCTGGTGGAATATTTAATGACTACACACACACAGACACACACACACACACACACACACACACATATATATATATATATATATATTAATGATGTGATTAGGAATGTAGATCCCCTTTTATGATAGTGCGAAGTAGGTGAGAAGATATTGTTAAGATCAGATTTAATCAAAGAGATCGCAATTAGGATTAATAATTGAGGGAAGGATGCGCATTGCGCAAAATAGATAAAAAGTGTTATGTCGACAAGAAAAGAAAGCATTTAGAATTTTAGGAAGAGGAACATGTAATCTTGAGAGGCACTCTTAAGTTTTGGATAGGGAGGTCAATGTCATTCAGAAAATTGACTCTTTGTTTCATGGGACCTTTCCTAATTCTCGAAAGAGTCGTGCCCGTTGCTTACCAATTGGCTCTTCTGCCACAATTGGCAAATCTTCATGATGTTTCCCATGTGTCCTAACTTCGAAAATATGTACCTGATGAGTCTCATGTGATAGCTCCTGAGTCTTTACAATTGAAGGATAATTTGATCTATAAGTCTAGGCCTAGTCAAATCTTGGACAAGGGCACAAAGACTCTAAGGAACAAGACAATTCCATTGGTGAAAGTGTTATGGGAAAGGATTAACTCCGAAGGAAACTACTTGAAAGATGGAAGAGGACATCGTATGTCAATACCCAGATCTTGTTGTTTAAGGTAAGGTAACCTTTATGTTTGGTTTTCAGCATATGTTACAATATGTGTGTGAGTATGTGATGAATTTCGGGGACGAAATTCTCTAAGGAGGGGAGAAATGTAACATCCTAAAAATTCAAATATAATTATTTTAATAAAAAAAGGGTAGTATAAGAGTTTATTATAATTGTTTCTTTATAATAAAAATCCAGTGGGTTCCACAATAATATAAAATTGATTTAAAAAATAAAATAAAAATAAGGATAAGAACCTACCCTGGACTAAATTAATGCGGCAATAATGATAGGAAACATAAGCATATCAAGGCCCATGCTGTGTTACCCATTATAAATAGATAGTTTGAGTGTTTTAAGCCCAATTTCACATAATATGATTAGACACCTAGCTTCAGATGGATATTTTTAACCAAAGAGAACTTGTTTTAATTCGAGATCTGCATAAGAAATATAGCCATGTCTCTTAGCTTTCCATAGACACCAAATTCGTCCAAATTGGATTCTTGTAGCTCAAGTTATGACCAAATTCGTACACATTATTCATGTTCCAGCGCCAGAACCCTTTTTTTAAATTCTATCCACGTTTTGACTATATAAACGTTGGTTTCAGCTTTTGTGTTCTTCATAACAGTTGTAGACAATTCTTTTATCTTTCCAAATATATAAAAGTTATAATTTTTGAATGTCTATAACTCAAGATATGTGCGAAATACATCACCATATGCAGATTAAGCGGGCTTAGCGCATTTTTACACGTTTTGGGCTATTGGGGGCTCTATAAATAGAATCTTAACACTCTTAGGGTGCGTTTTTGACCCCTAATTACACCTAGAAACTCAGAAACGACTAAGAAGAGAAGAAATTCAAGGATTAAGAAGAGACAGTTGTGGAAGAGGGAGTCTAGGAAGATGAAGATGATGATAACTCTTGGCAAACGTTAGGATTCGCAGTAGGAAACGCTTAGAGCTATATGGAGGTCTTCAAGAGGTGAGTAAGAATACTTTTATGAACCATTTACATGGTATATATGATTGTTTTTGTTGATAAGGGATTACCATGTGGTTTTGGGAGTTTTTAATTGACTTGATGCATATTGTTAGTAACCTAAATTCTAAAATTGGGGTTTTGTTTAAAAGGGGAATTAATTGATCAATTGATGTTGTAACGTGCTTATTCATGTATGATGTGTTGTTATATTCATGATTGTTTGTTGTTGGTGGAAGTTTATATGTTTAAAATTGAGGGAAATAGTTTGTTACATGCATGAGACATGACATATTTGAGCTATAATATGATGTATGATGTTTGCCACAATACCACCTATGATAGAGGTATCGAAAAGTAATACCACCGTAATGGGGAATCGAAAGTAACATCCCATATAATTGGGATGTCGAAAAAGAGTAATACCGCCTAAAAAGGGGTATCGAAAGTAACACCGCCACACGTTGGGGTGTCGAAAAGGGAGAAATATCGTCATGTGCACATGGGAGGTATCGAAATAGAAATGTCCCCGACAGGAGGGTGACATCGAAACATTCCTCATGAGTAGGGGTGGGCAATGGGACGCCATTGTCATGTGATGTGTGAGATTTATGGCATGCTGGTAAGAGACCAGTTTAGTTATGAGGCCTTCGAGCCACTTGGATTAATTTAGAATTTACTTGGTATGTGGAATGTGATGCATTGAGACGAGTTGACATTATGCTATATGCATTTGACTTGATGAAATTTTTGTTGTTATTAAAAGTATTTTTTTATATATTATTTTGGGAAATTAGCGGATACCATGGACAGCTTTTTCGGTTACCGCACCGGCTGAGAACAACACTATTTTTGAAACATTTTATAAATGTATTGTTGTGCACTGTGATTTTATATCTCATTATGAGTGTTGTTTTCAGAGCCCGAGGACATCGCTGTGAGGATCCAGAGATCTGAAGAGTTATATTTGATTAGCTAGTTGGTTAGTAATGTAGTATGGTTCAGAGTATTATGCGGACGACGTTCTTTGGTTTACATACTATTTTTCTCAGATTGTAATTAGACGCCCGGTTTTGAGGCTTTTAGTTTTTATTCAAATGATTGGATCTAATGATATTTTTTAATACTTTGTAAATACTATTATTTTATTTAGTACGAGGTATTTTCATACTTAGTTATTTGAGAAAAATTTTATGACTTATGTTTTTTTAATTAAATGTTTTGAAGGATTTTTATTGAAATTAATTTGGGTTACTAATGTAACGAAGGGTGTTACATTTTTGGTATCAGAGCAGTTCGATTCTAAATCGGATTGTGGCATTGGGACTTTTATATACAAAACTTGGGCTCATAGGATGCTTGTTAGAGTTATAAATGCTGAATGCTATTCTTTGGGATATTGGACCTGATCAACCCAGTATTTCATTGGTAGTGAGCAGACTTATGGCAATTAATAGGTAAGGGACGAACATTGCACTTGCACCAGCTTTGGATTGTATAGCCAGAGTTATGCAAGCGCAGGCGGGGACTCTCCGTCAACTGAATGGGAATGGAGGCCAATCACTAATGGAGTGGTGGCAACCTAGGACCCTTAGCACGTGTGACTTTCCGAATTCAAGAAGAACAACTCGTCATCATTCCGAGGCAGCTTAGATCCGAAGGAGGCTGAATTTCTTCAACTCGTACAGGAGAAAAGTTACTCTATTGTTGATTCAGGAGCAACACATTCTTTTATATATCCTTCATGTGTGAAATTTGAAGTCACCTATCTTTCTTTTATCCTTTGATCCACGTGTTTCTACTTCTATGGGGGATAATATTATTTCTTCCAGTTCTTGTTTAAATTGTTTTATTGTGCATCGGGACGTGCCTTATGCCTTCGATCTTATTTGTTATCTATGTCTGGGTTAGATGCTATTTTTGGTAAGGAGTGATTGTCTTTAAACTCGTTGTCATAAAGTACTCTAATAGAACTATTTTTTATTTTTGATATCTCTTCACAACCAGTGTCTATCGATTTTTCTTCGGTGTCAATCCTTATTGTATTGGTTGTTCCTTCTAATAAGTGCTTAGTTGAGGGAACTCAAGGATCGATACATACTCTAGTTTTCTGGTAAGGTGGGAATTTATAGTGATGTGACATTAATACTCATAGCATGTGAGTAAAACACTTTCTTAAAACCTTAATGGAATGAATTATTGAAGGATGTGATCTCTTAATTTGTTTTGAATTTTTTTAATGTGGAAATTGAGGTTTTCACATGTATATTTGTCTAATATGAAGAATCGAGGTTTTGAGATTCTTGATTATTGATTTGGGATTCTTAAAACGTTTTAATGTTATTTGATGAATTAATTTGATAATTTTTTTTAAGAATCTTTTAATTGTGGTTTTGTTTCTTTTGTTATGGTGTATATGTGGCTCCTTAGTTTTATTTTCGTACAAAATGTGCGGTCCTATCTCATTTGTGTTTACGCTACTTGAATTAACTTTTTCTTTTTGTTTGATGGCAAAATCACAAATCTCACTTGAATTGATTTTTCTATTTCATATTTGGAAGCATTGCTTCACTTTGTCAAGTCACTAACATTTGAATTAGTTTCACTTTGCCAAATTCAAATTAGACTTATTTGGAATCACAATTTGCTCATGTATACTGATGCACGGCTTCACTCTGTAGTTATTTTTATCGGATCCTAATTAATTTTTTTTTAATTATAGTATGAGTCAAATTCCGCTTTAGTCAATGGTAAGAAATATGCTTGATTTTGTAATAACTTTTGAGTGATTTTAGTGGAAAAAAATTTATTGGAGAATGAGGTTATATGTGGGCAATATGCAATTGAACAAAGTAACTATTATGGATAGGTATCTTTTACCTAGGATAGATGAGCTTAGATCAATGGAGTAGAGTAGTGGTTGATTCTAGTAAAGTAGCTGCAAAGATAGGGTGAGAGAAGCCTAAGACAATGACAAGTGTGAGAAGTTTCCTAGAATTGGAGAAGTATTATAGGAAGTTATAAACGAGTTCTCTAGACTATCCTTACCTCTCACCAAGCTGATTAGGAAGGGAAAATCTCTTGTATAGGATACAACTTGAAGTTTTTAATGATCAGTAGTGAGACGCCCCGACGTCTCATTAAAGAAAACCCAAAATATTAACACCTAATTTCGTTTATTATCGTTAAGAGAATATATTAAAACAGCGGAAAATTTACAACTTAAAGTTATAAACACATATGTAAACATACATATAGCATACAACTATAATTATATACATACCTGTTAGTATTGCTGTAAAGGGATTCCCTTATGTAGGATCCCGATGTATACCCAATCTAGTGACATCAACAAAATACATCAAAAGCCAAACTGAAAAGTCTCACTGATGCACTCCACACCCCGTCCCCTCTCCAAAAATACAGTAAAACCTCACTATACCTATACTGATGGCACTGGCCCTAGCCATCATACATTACCACCCTCGTCTGCATCCTGAGGTCCGGCAGGTCCGGACACTCCTCCGCTATCACTTGAAGAACTCCTGGCCGACGGCCCTTGAAACCTCTACCTGTAGAGTCTGCTATCCCAAGGATGTAGTCGTCTAGAAGATACCTGCGAAGACTCAGAAACCGTAGCAAGAACCTCTGGCGGTGCGGGTATCTCAGGAAGGGGTGCCAGGCTCGGAGCGGGGGCGATTGGTAGGTCCTGAGCGGCAGCAACTGGGTCCTCCTCCGGAATAGGTGCCAACTCAGGCTCCGGCGCTGGTGCAGGTGCAGGTGCAAATCCGGGTACCAGGGCATCAAGAGGTACCATGAAGGGTACATGGGCCATCCCAAACATAGGCGGCATAGGTGGTATGTGTCCATCAGGATGTCCTATTGGAAATGGGAAGGTCATGCAGAAACAAAACGTGCCAACAAATCCGATGGGCGCTCCCTGCCCAAGCCCCGTAGTGATGGACGCAGGACCCGTATATACTGCGAAACGAGCGACCGGGTCCACAAGCCACCCGTGCGGGTCTAAGCACTCCACCTCACGGGTCCCCGAGAGGGGGAACCTTGGATCCTGGGTCATCCATGGGTGGTCCCAGTGCGCCATCTGCTCTGTCGGAGTCTGAAGTACAAAATGTATAGGTACACAACACACAGCAAAAGAAAAGGGGATAAGAAGCCATATAACATCAAACGTGGAAAGGGATTAGCCACATTTAATTAAATAACGACACACTAAACATACATCTCCAAACTCTGGGTGTATATATATATATATATAACACAATCATCCTCAATCCACATCTAAGATCCTTCCTCTACCCTCCATCATGATGCAATGCAAATGCTGCATGAATAGTCTCCTCAGGTATCGGCCATATCCAGATATCACAACAATATAATCGACATGTCCCAGAGTCCCCGGCGCACACGCTCGTCCGCGGATGGAGAGTGCCCACGCAAAGCAATGGCACTATAGACGCACAACCCGGTGCACACCTCTGGACCACAATCCAGGATGCTCATGCAATGCATGAACTATAGCTGCGACTAAAATGAAATCATCTCTGGACGGTCAGCCGTTAGCCTATCCCCGATAATTTTCCCTCCGAGGCATAGACCCCAATCGACCATGTTTCAGGTCCCTCATATCACAGACCATGTTTCAGGTCACCCCCTAGTGCCCTAACCGGTCATCCCAACCTCATAGATAACCTCAAAATAATCTCATCTCATTAATCTCAACCTCATCTCACGATAATTATCTTGGTTGGGCACTGCTATCACATATTGTATGCAATTCCCAAATACATTCTCGTGTCTCAACATAACTTATGATTTATTCAATCCTCTAAGCACAATCATTACACTCATTCGATCACCATAATCATCATCATATATCCTCATATTATAATATCATTTCCGAATGATAAATACCAAAAATATAATCATGATAATAATAATAATCACAACAATAATAATAATAATAATAATAATAATAACAATAATGATAATAATAATAATGATGATAATAATGACAATAATAATAATACTCATAATAATAATACTAATAATAAATACTAATAATAATAATTATTATTATTATTATTATTATTATCATCCCAGTAGTAGTAGTAATAATATTAAAATAATAATAATGATAATAATAGTAACAATAATAATAATAATAATAATAATAATAACAACAACAACAACAATACTAATAAGTATAAACACTTCTAAAATAATTACCACACTCACGATATCATATACCAAGTATCAAGTTCACATCAACCAGTCAAACAGGCAATCATCACGTAATAAAATAATCTATGTATGTAGCGTAATGACGATAAACGCACAATTTCTATATCATTATCGGTACCACTGAGTAGTTCCCAATGTGGTATAGACATTGTCCGTTACTCGCTCTCGTGTAGGGTTTGGGTCGCCCTACACCATTATCTAATTAAATGTAACCGCGCCGTTTCCGACGTTAAATAGTTTCTTTCCCCCACCTGGGATATCTTAGGCTAGCTCTGGAGCAACGAAACGGACACTCCCTATACTCCCTCAAATCTGCCACGCACAGTTCCACACCCTCCGAGGCTCCAAAAATTCACCTGGACACATCATTGCGAAGCACACGTTACGTGTAGTCCAAATCTGAAGACGGAATTGGAAACCGATAAATGAATTGAAAGATAACCTCAATACCGTCGTCGATGGCATTTAGGCATAAAAAGGACTTAGGCTTACCTTAGCCTAATCAAGAAAAGAAAGATAGGATAATGAAGTAGACGTCGCGAAGATCACAACGATATAATCGGTTTCTTGATAGGACGAACGGATTGATCGGAAATCTCTCTAGAATTTTTCTCTTACCCTCACGGTTTCTCTCTCTATATATTTCTTTACGCCATTTAACTTCTTCTCAGACTTCTTTTCTTTTCTTTTATCTTAGTGTTATATTAATTTAAAATACCCCAACATTCTTCATGATAAAGTGGTATAATGACTCATCCATGCTATGGTTATAGGCTAGCATTTACGTGGACTAAGGGAAAGAAAGGCAATCAAATGACATGGTTCAAGGTTGCCTCTTTGAGAAAGGAAGAAGAAAAAAATAAATAAACAAAGGCAAGTAGGTGACATAGGTTTGATATTGGTCAAAGAAATTTGCATGAAGAAAAATAGAAGTAGGAGGTGGCGTGAATTTGAGGGAGGAAATGTAGTCAGGAGATGTGTCTTTCTTATTGAAATGAATTTACCACTTCATGAAAGAAATGAAAGAACTAAAGGCACAAAATAATTGAGCAGCTAGGTGGCGTGTTTCTTTGTTAAACATAGAGTGAATCTTAAAATTTTGAATGACTTTATAATAGCCACAAGCAGGAGGTGGCACTCCTTCATGCAGCCAAAAGTAAAAAAAAAAAAATGGAGGTGCCATTACTATACCAACTGCCGTGTTCACTACTCACATGGTCAAATAAAATGGCATGAAGAAAGATAGTAAACAGGAGATGACTCACTTAAGCTAGCCATTAGGCTTTAAAGGTGGCGTGAATCAAAGGAGAGAATGAAAGACATTACCACTTGCATGATGAAAGAAAATGTACTAAGGAGGAGGTGGCACTTCCATATCATGTGTCCAGAATTTGAAGAAATGAAGGTATCCTTCATGCATCAAAACGGTGACCTACTTGCTCATGAAAAAAAATAACAACTAAAATTAACTTAGTTAATTTAATTAGGTTAAACTTGTAACTAGGGTCTAATTAATTAAGACTAATTATAATTAATCATAATAAGTAAAACTTGAGTAAATTAATTATAATCATCTAGCTATGGTTAAGATTTATATCTATGTCTAATTATCTTTTAATTTTGTTAATGATAAACCATCTTAATTAAGGATTTAAATTTAAGTGCTTGCCTATTGAAAATTTTGGGTTGTTTAAATTTTATTTTGAACTTGCATATGTGTTTGGGTTCTTAAATAATTTTAGATTTATCTAACCCTCATTCCCATCTAATTAAAATATCTCATCATTTCCTGAAAGATAGGATGTTACAAGTAGAGCCTTAAACAGTTGTTAAGAGATAGAGACAGAGACATAGACGAAGAGTTAAATATAAGGCAAAGAAAGTGGATGAATTTTTCTAGTAACTATAATTTTGTGTTGAAGTATTGTCGGGGAAAGGCTAATGCAGTGGTCGATACTCGGAGTAGGAAATTTCCGCACAAGTCTAACTTGAAGTTTCAAGAGATGAACCTAATAGAAGAGTCTAGAGACATGAATTTGGATATCTTTTTAAGGCTTAAAACTTGGAATTGAATAGGTTGAAAATTTGTCGTGACCTTAGAAAATAGATTAAGCGAGTGTATTTTTTAAACTAGGATTTGAAATCTCTTTTGGATCAAGAGAATTATGTGTTATATAATAATGGTGTAGTGTTGTTTAAGAATAGGATCATTGTCCCTAAGGAGGGGAGCCTTAGAGAGAAAAAATATGTTAGAAGAGACACATAAAAGAACGTTAACCATGTGTCTAAGAATAACCAAGAAGCATCAAGATTTAAAGAAGTTTTAGTGGACGGGAATAAAAATGGAAGTGAGATTAAAGAATTTTATATATATGTTCAAATTTTATTATAATGTTGTAATTTTGTTATATAATTTTTAGAGGATCACTTTCCTTGAAATTTCAAATTGTTTCTCAAGTGACAAAGTATTAATCGCGATTGATATTCCCCTATGATTTGTTTTCCATATAGATTAATGGCATGTCTAATCCTAACAAACTTATATTTCTTAACAAAAAGTGAAAAAATGTTATTTCTTATTTATATGTGCCTACTCAAGGATCGAGATTGAATTGGTTTCTTATACTATTGTGGTGTTAATTTTTACAGTTGTTTTTGCATAATGTCTGCATAGTTTAATTGTAATTTTGTTAAACATTATTCTCCATTTTGTTATCACATATTTTTTTTAGTAAGATCTTATTATCAACATAAAGTGAAACTATTTCTTCCTCTTTTGAAATTATCATTTTGGGATAGCTAAAAATTTGTATGTGAACGTGCTACTGCTTCACATTTCTTTATTTATAAAATTTATAAAATTCCTCAGTTATGTGTAGAATATAAGAAATTTGATATAGAGTTCGTAAGAGATATTATGTCTACGTGTGGATGATATAAAATATTACATCAATTTCTTTTATGGATTGTTTGTTAAATTTAATTTGTGAGAATGCTTATGAAGATGAAATGCAAGTGAAGGTGTTCTGATTATAGGCGTATGGATAGAAACAAATGCTTAAGTGCATGATTTTATTATATAAATGTTATTATTGGCTTCATTTTAAAATTAATTTTTTTTCTTTAAAAAAAAGAAAAAATTTAAGTTAAGTTAAGGGGCCATGAATTGTACATTTATTATCTGGTGGAATATTTAATGACTATATATATATATATATATATATATATATATTAATGATGTGATTAGGAATGTAGATCCCCTTTTATGATAGCACGAAGTATGTGAGAAGATATTGTTAAGATCAGATTTAATCAAAGAGATCGCAATTAGGATTAATAATTGAGAGAAGGATGCGCATTGCGCAGAATAGATAAAAAATGTTATGTCGACAAGAAAAGAAAGCATTTAGAATTTTAGGAAGAGGAACATGTAATCTTGAGAGGCACTCTTAAGTTTTAGATGGGGATGTCAATGTCATTCGGAAAACCGACTCTTTGTTTCACGGGACCTTTCCTAATTCTCGAAAGAGTCGTGCCCGTTGCTTATCAATTGGCTCTTATGCCACAATTGGCAAATCTTCATGATGTTTTCCATGTGTCGCAACTTAGAAAACATGTACCTGATGAGTCTCATGTGATAGCTCCTGAGTCTTTACAATTGAAGGATAATTTGATCTATAAGTCTAGGCCTAGTCAAATCTTGGACAAGGGCACAAAGACTCTAAGGAACAAGACAATTCCATTGGTGAAAGTGTTATGGGAAATGATTAACTCCGAAGGAAACTTCTTGAAAGATGGAAGAGGACATCGTATGTCAATACCTAGATCTTGATGTTTAAGGTAAGGTAACCTTTATTTTCTCAAAAAAAAAAAAAAAAGGTAAGGTAACCTTTATGTTTGGTTTTCAGCATATTTTACAATATGTGTGTGAGTATGTGATGAATTTCGGGGACAAAATTCTCTAAGGAGGAAAGAAATGTAACATCCTAAAAATTCAAATATAATTATTTTAATAAAAAAAAAGGGTAGTATAAGAGTTTATTATAATTGTTTTCTTTATAATAAAAATCCAGTGGGTTCCACAATAATGTAAAATTGATTTTAAAAAATAAAATAAAATAAGGATAAGAACCTACCCTGGACTAAATTAATGCGGCAATAATGATAGGAAACATAAGCATATCAAGGCCCATGCTATGTTACCCATTATGAATAGATAGTTTGAGTGTTTTAAGCCCAATTTCGTATAATATGATTAGATACCTAACTTCATATGGATATTTTATAACCAAAGAGAATTTTTTTGAATTCAAGATCTTCATAATAAATTTAGCCCTGTCTCTTAACTTTCCATAGAGACCAAATTCGTCAAAATTGGATTCTTGTAGCTCAAGTTATGACCAAATTCGTACACACTATTCATGTTCCAGCGCCAGAACCGTTTTTTTAAATTCTATCCACGTTTTGACTATCTAAACGTTGGTTTCAGATTTTGTGGTCTTCTTAATAGTTGTAGACAATTCTTTTATCTTTCCAACGATATAAAATTTATAGTTTTTTAATGTCTATAACACAAGATATGTGCGAAATACAGCACCATATGCAGAGTAAGCGGGCTTAGCGCGTTTTTACACGTTTTGGGCTATTGGGGGCTCTATAAATAGAATCTTAACACTCTTAGGGTGTTTTTTTGAACCCTAATTACACCTAGAAACTCAGAAACGACTAAGAAGAGAAGAAATTCAAGGATTAAGAAGAGATAGTTGTGGAAGAGGGAGTCTAGGAAGATGAAGATGATGATAACTCTTGGCAAACGTTAGGATTCGCAGTAGGAAACGCTTAGAGCTATTTGGAGGTCTTCAAGAGGTGAGTAACAATACTTTTTATGAACTCTTTCCATGGTATATATGATTGTTTTTGTTGATAAGGGATTACCATGTGGTTCTTGGAGTCTTTAATTGACTTGATGCATATTGTTAGTAACCTAAATTCTAAAATTGGGGTTTTGTTTAAAAGGGGAATTAATTGATCAATTGATGTTGTAACGTGCTTATTCATGTATGATGTGTTGTGATATTCATGATTGTTTGTTGTTGGTGGAAGTTTATATGTTAAAAATTGAGGGAAATAGTTTGTTACATGCATGAGACATGACATATTTGAGCTATAATATGTTGTATGATGTTTGCCGCAATACCACCTATGATAGGGGTATCGAAAAGTAATACCACCATAATGGGGTATCGAAAGTAACATCCCCATATAATTGGGATGTCGAAAAAGAGCAATACCGCCTAAAAAGGGGTATCGAAAGTAACACCGCCACACATTGGGGTGTCGAAAAGGGAGAAATACCGCCATGTGCACATGGGAGGTATCGAAATAGAAATGTCCCCGACAGGAGGGTGACATCGAAACATTCCTCATGAGTAGGGGTGGGCAATGGGACGCCATTGTCATGTGATGTGTGAGATTTATGGCATGCTGGCAAGATACCAGTTTAGTTATGAGGCCTTCGAGCCACTTGGATTAATTTAGAATTTACTTGGTATGTGGAATATGATGCATTGAGACGAGTTGACCTTATGCTATATGCATTTGACTTGATAAAATTTTTGTTGTTATTAAAAGTTTTTTTTATATATTATTTTGGGAAATTAGCGGATGCTATCGGTAGTTTTTCCTGTTACCGCATCGGCTGAGAACAACACTATTTTTGAAACATTTTATAAATGTATTGTTGTGCACTGGGATTTTATATCTCATTATAAGTGTCGTTTTCAGAGCTCGAGAACACCGCTGTTAAGGATCCAGAGATCTGAAGAGTTATCTTTGATTAGCTAGTTGGTTAGTAATGTAGTATGGTTTGGAGTATTATGCGGACGACGTTCTTTGGTTTACATACTATTTTTCTAAGATTGTAATTAGACGCCCGGTTTTGAGGCTTTTAGTTTTTATTCAAATGATTTTATTTAATTATATTTTTCAATACTTTGTAAATACTATTATTTTATTTAGTACGAGGTATTTTCATACTTAGTTATTTGAGAAAAATTTTATGACTTGTGTTTTTTTAATTAAATGTTTTGAAGGATTTTTATTGAAATTAATTTGGGTTACTAATGTAACGAATGGCGTTACAGGAGACCCTTCTTAGCTACAGCTGGTGCCTTGATTAATGTACCCAAAGGAGAGCTTATATTGAGGGTGAATGGAAAACAAATGGTTGTGAAAATGTTTGATAGGGAGCCTATGGACACTTCATCAATTATCCATGCTCAAGTTCACTATGTGCAAAGTCAAGAGGTTCAGAAAATTTCTAAGGATGAACATCGGAAGAAAAAGAAGAGCAATGGAAAAGGAAGGAAAAAAAAGAAGAAGTCTCAATGGTCATATCAATTCCAACCACTTTGGCCAATAGAGGATCATTCATCAAAGAAAGGGATTACACCAATGTTTCATATTGAGAACAATGTGAGGAGTGGTGGAAAGAAAAGCAACAACAAGTCACCATTCTTCTCATCCTTCAAACCACCTTGAGCATCAAATAATCAGGCGTCAAGATAGTGACGTTAAAGAAGTGCTACTTGGGAGGCAACCCAAGAATAGATTTCCATTCCATTTTCTTCTTGCATTTTTTTCTTGTTCTTTATCATTCAAAATAGAAATAGTTCATTGAAATGTTGAGTTGTTCCTTGATATGTAAGCCATGTAATGTGGTGTAATTGATTTGAATTGTTGTGCAGGTACATCTAAGGAAAGTGGACCAAAGGAAGGGAAGAAATGACATAAGAGAATGGTGAAAATGGCCCTCTGATAGCACTGGGCACAAAACCAAGACAAAACACTGCAGAAACGCTGCATTGCAGGCACTGGGCGCCCATCTACAGTGCTGAACGTTGGCTCGGCAAAAAAAAAATTGCATAAGCCTCATCCATGCACAGAAGAAAGGGGATGCTCTTAACCCTTTACTTTTCAACCCTCTTTACTTTTCAAATCATATTTCAATAAATTACACAAACTTGTGACTAGGAATGGATTTTTGTGTAGATTCCTTTGTGAGCATGACACTTTTGCTTGGCTGAAATTTCTAGCATTATGCATTGTGTACTAATTGAGCATATGATTTCATTGAGACCTTTTATCCTTGTGACTTGTTTGTTGACAATCATTCATACTATGAATGTGCAATATTGGATGTATGGATTTCTCTTGCACATGATCATAAACTGTGAGCTTTTGAGCCCAAACAGATTACTTGTTTCTTCATGTGTCCTTGTCCATCACGTGCATGTTCTCACTTTTTCTTGCCTTGATGCTTGACACTGTTGCATTGTTTTTGTATATGCATATATGATTGAGGCATTATTTCTTTGTTTAAGCTTAGTGCCATAATTGTCATCCTATCATTTGCCATTGCTATGCCCAATTGAGTCTTGGCCTGTTTTTCTTGTCATGATAGCTCATTATAAGCCTAAATCGAAAAAACAATTTTGTCTCACTATTTTGGCATAAAGGAATGTTTGGACTTAAGTTTGGGGTTGTTCTCTTGCTTAGGGACAAGCAAGCAAATTAAGTTTGGGGTGGGATTAGGCCACTGTGGATGCCTACTGGGAAAAAAAACAAAGTTTGAAAAAGAAAAAAAGAAAAAGAAAAATAGAAAAAGCCAAAAGGAGAAAAAGGAACAAAGAAAAATATACAAAAATACAAAAAAGTAAAGAAAAAGGCAAAAAATAGAAGTGAAAGAAAGAAAAAGAAAAGAATGAAACAAAAGAAGTAACAAAAGAAGAAAAAAAAGGGTTGTAAATAAATAAAAGGGGAAATGGTACAAGTTATGTGTAATATATACTTGTTGTCCAGCAGAGCAATGGAGGCCCAAAAGTCAATATTCCTTGAAGCCAAAGTAGCTTAGCCTCTATCCTTGATTTTATCCACCCCTACCCTAGCCCCATTACAACCAAATAAAAGACCTCATGATATGTGTTGAATTGATATTTGTGATGTGTGTTCTTAGCATGTTGTCAACATTAGGATTGGGGTGTGCATAGTGATTGGAATTGAGAGAAAATAATACCCAAGAGAGGATGAGTGAAACACTTGATAAAGAGGTTGAAAGGGGCAATTTTGTGCATTCAATGGAGCTGATTTTGTAGTGTGTTTGATTGTCTTAAAACATGAAGCATGTGATCAATTGGAATTGATGCATTGATTGTGTGATGCTTGTGCATTTTGCAAAAGTGTTAAGGAGTTGAAATCTTGCATGAGTAATGTGCTTCACAAGAGAATTGAACATGAAAATCCATTTCTCAAACCCTTATGTGAATTTAATTGTTTGCTTGAGGATAAGAAAAATCTCTAAGTGTGGGGTTGTGATGAATGTGCAATATATATGCAAGTTTGTAAGTCTTAATAGGAATAAGTGTGTAAATAATCTTAGGAATTATAGAGAAAAGTGATGAGAAAATACACACATTCATTTGAATAGAGTTTTGATACTTAGATTTTATTTTGTAAGAAGAAATACACTCAAAAGATGTTGGAAATGTGCAGGAATGAAGGTCTAGCGCTCATCTCTAGAAACAGGTGCTCAGCTCTAGCAAAATACAGAAAACGGGAGGTGCAGTACCAGGGCTAACGCTCAGAGCTGGTGTGAGGCGCTCAGCGCCAACAGAAAGCAGCAGAGGTAGAGCTCAGCGCTAGCAGTGGGGCGCCCAGCGCCAAGATCAGACAGAAAGCCACGTTTTTGCGCATATTTGGACAGATTGTGAGGGATCATTGGCTCATTTTTTGTGCGCTTTCACCTTGGAACACTACATTCTCTTTGCATCCTTTGGAGATTCAAGCTTGGAAACAAGATTTGGAGCTTCAATGGCTTTCTCGACTCATTTCTACTCAAGTTCTTCCATCTCTTCCCTTTTTACTATGAGTTTCTAGATCTTTTAGGTTAGGTTAGGATGATTTCAATTGGATCTTGATGTAATTACGTTTTACCTCTGATTTCAATTCAATTTCGTTCAATTTGATTAATCTCTTCTATACTTAATGCTTTTCTTGGATTGATTAACCTTGAATAGATTTTAGATTCAATTTCACAATTGGAAATTTGGTTATTTGTTTGGAATATGAAGTAGATTACTATTGTGCTGTTGATTCTAAGAATATAACTTCATTGCAATACATTCTTATGAGTCTTATGCTTAATGTTTGTGCTAATCTTGCACCACATAAGAAATTAGGGTTCTTGATTGGTAGCAAAAGGATATCACCTAAGGAATTAGGGATAAATCTAAATTAGTGACTTGAATGTCAATTGAATGAATTGAATTGAGGTTAGAGTTGAACAAAGTTACATTAGATAAAAATTGAGGGATTCCAATACCTAACCGCTTTTACCTATATTGACTTCATTCTTTAATTGCACTTGATTCATTCATCTTTGTGACAACACTTAATCAAAAATTAATAAAATCTCTTGAAACTATGAAATTCATTCGTTCAAATATCGATTGCCTAAGCTACGTTGTTTCTTGATCACAATCTTCGTTGGGAACGATACTCTACTTTCACTTTATTACTTGTACGATTTGGTACACTTGCCAATTCATCAACAAGTTTTTGTCCAACCTCATATCTTCTTTCTATGACTTGTCATCATTGAGAAACTCTTCCAAGGTGCCTCCAACATGTTCATCTTGTTTACAAATGTGACACCCTAAACCCGGCATCACATGGTCACCCAATTACGAAAATAAAACTGATTATAATGCTGGTTATTTTTGGAAAGTATCATTCTCTCGATGGATAAGTACACTAAAAACGGTAGTTATTTTTTCTTTGAAAGGATGAAACAAGATAAAGGTGATGAACACTCAGAGCATGAATTGAAGACAACATATATATTTATATTCATAACATGTTCCAATGAGAGCCAGGTTCTAGTACATAAGTTAGGGCCTTATCAACGGCCTTTGCAACAGAATTAGACATCTAGAAGATACAACTTAAAAGACAGTAAGTAAAGACACGGGGAAAGAGGGTCCGGAACCACATCCAAAAAGGTAACTCTAAAAAGTTAGAAGATGGAAGACTATCCACAAAATGCTCCGAATTGGTTACTGACACTAGCTGCAAGTAGGGTCTCGACAAATGCTCCCACGAGACGAGACATCAGGTAATGGATCTATGACGTCTCCACCCTCATCTACGGAATCGTCATCATCGTCATGATCCATCACGTGATACTCCGGCTCATCCTCTTCCATGACCTCATAGAAGCCTTCCTCAGGGTCCTCCTCGGGATCCTCCTTAGGGTCCTCCTCAGGGTCCTCGTCGATCGGTGCTGCCTGCACAACGTCTAGAGGTGGTGGCTCATGTAGCAGTCCATTAGCTCACAATGCGTGAAGGTAATACCAAGTCGAAGGCAGAGCTACCCTCCTAGTCTCCACGATATGGCTCCTACGGATTGGGTCTTCGTCAGCATTTAAGTCGGTTGTGGTGATTGCTCCGTGGTATGTGGCAGATGTCGCCCCCGGGTGTATCAGCCATGCCCCGGCATTCCTCGCGTCGTCGAAGACCTCAGTCTTTGACATTGTCAGCACAGGTGGGATATTGGGATCCATTTGAGCTCATATACATATGACGATACCAAAAAGGAAGAGAGAATAACAAGTATAAATGAAAGAGTGAGATACCGACAATGGATATATCGCACAACAACCATATACATGATACATACAACACTTTGGCATATTAACATTTTAAACATTATTCATAGGTAAACAACAAGTATTATTTCAGTGGGTCTCATACCCGAATCAATCAATTTTATAAAGATAATGCATGACACTTCAATCATCGGGCTCTAAACTTAATCTCAGGAGATACCATCACCGTTTTATCATTAAGAAAGAAAGAGTTGATCAGGCTCGTATGCCGCATTGGCAAGTTGTCTCCATCACCTCATGCACCCGGATCAACATCATCACGAATCCCTTATAACGGCCATTCGGATGCATACATCATCAAATACCACATCTTAAGCGGGTATTCGGTAACTCAAGCACGTCTGCTAAGGGGAAATGCATATGAATAAAAGACTTTTCATTATCGAGACTTTTCTTTGTGTTCACTTTTTTCCGTTATCGAAGCCCACAGCTAACGACAATTCACAATTTTCATTACTTGAAAATCAATAACACAAGACACGCAGTCTGGGTGCTCAATCACAACACCTTAGACCGATGCCGCAATCCAAGGTTGTGGTCGTAGAAACAATTATAATTTTATCCATGTTTTATTCCAACATGATAAGGGCTCCTAGCCCATAACAACGAAATTAGGACACACAGTCCTCAATTCCAAAATTAGGACTCCTAGCCCATAATATCACGATTAGGACCCTTGGTCCATAATTCTTGACACGGATCCCAGATCACGTGCATAAACTGAATGCTAGAGGCGACGTCTCGTGAACTAGATTCTCTTTCACATGTGCTTACTTTTCGCTCAGTGAAAATCAAAAACCAAAACAAATCCTCGGTCACTTATCCAAGTAACCGAAACGTTCCTAAATCATTTAGGAGAAAATATTTTCCTTTACAAATTCTTTTATAAAACCATTTGGAAATTTGTTTGATTTTGAAATCCTTGATGGAATAAAATAAAATATTTTCAAAGGGGTTTTTCCTTCATAAAACACATAGCTCGAAAGAGGTTTTCTCTCATACAAACTTTGGATCATAAAAAGGTAGTTTCTATTGATTTAAAAACACTTCAACGTTTCTTTTCAAAACAAGAATCTTATTCTCTTGAAGTAAGCGTTTTAAACAAGGAACTTTTATAAATGAAATCAATACTTTCAAAGTCCTATTCAAGGCTTATTAAGGCTTTTAATCCTTATAATCATTGTGCACAGACTCAAGTCCGGCTTCTCAAACTTCAATCAACAGTAATATATTCTCAACAATAATATCACAGTTAACGATAGTTCATCACATATATATATACAACTCACAATACTTTAAGGCAAGTAATAATCAACTTCAAGTCATAATCACAATAGTTCAAGTAAACAAGTCATTCAAGTTTTTGCTCCATATCATAATAATATTCAAATCACACAAGTAAACACATACACACATGCATATAGTCATTGAATATCCCTAGGCAATCCCCTCTTACCTTCTGTGAAGGTAAGGAGATTAGATGCTCGAAGAGGTATACCACGAACGTCCTTGATTCCTCCGCGATGGAAGTCTAAGGTTATGAACACAAAATTACAAGTTAAAATCAAACAAGAACACTAAACCACAAGGTATAGGTTCGGCCAAGACTAGTTCTTAGGGTTAGAGATTCCCGAAAATTATACAACTCATGGATTTATGATCCTTAAGTGTTAGGAGTTCATAAACAATGATCATTTAACAAAGTTGAATTAAAATCCCGCTAAGTTATAAACTTAGGGTATTCGGTCAAGGCTAGTAAAATAGGTTAGCATTCACTAAACTTTCCAATCTCTTAGGTTTAGCATCCATATGTATTAAGGAGCTCAAAACCATGATCCTTTTGGAAAAATAAGAACAAAGTATCCTAGGTCCATAACCTTCTAGGTTCAGCCTTCATAGGATTTATAGGCTAGAAGTCTTTAAACTTTCCAATTTCTTAGACTTAGCATCCAAATATCTTATGGAGCTCAAGTCCACGATCATTTTGGAAAACAATGGAAACTTAAACATTCCAATCTCTTAGACCTAGCATCCAAATATATTATGGAGCTCAAATCCATAATCATCTTGGAAAAATGAAAGTAATACATCCTAGCTTTAATAACATAGAATAAACAAGTTAGAAATCCTTAAACTTTCCAATCTCTTAGACTTAGCATCCAAATATCTTATGGAGCTCAAGTCCATGATCATTTTGGAAAATAAAAACTCAAACATCCTAGCACCTAAACACTAAGTTTCGTCCATCATAGGATGATGAGGAAAATATTCTTTGTTTAACAACAACTCTTAGGTTTTGAATCACAAGATATTAAGAGTTCTAAATCCATGATCATACTTGGAAAGTTGGAACATAGTATCATAGGCTTACTTATTCATATTTTCGGCCATCATAGGAACAAGCTATCAAAACTTCCAAGATTTATAGATTCAAGATCAAGGGATAGTTAGAAACTCAAACACATGATCATATTCCAGAAGTTGAAACAAAAACTTCCTTGGTCACAAATGCAAGCATTCGGCCTTCATTGGAAGAGATAGGTAGAAATTTTTGTTTTACACAACCTCTTAGTATGTGAAAATATAAGTTAATACAAGACTATAGAAAGTGGTTTCAACTCAAAAGGAGTTTTCTACCATTTTAGAGAGATTTTAGAAGTTTAAAGCATATAAAGAACACATAAAGTAAACTAAGAAATAAAATATGAAACTTGCAAAAAGATTCATATGAGAGCATTACCCTTAGTATAAGGAAGAACTTTAATGAAGAACTCAAGTAGAAAAGATGAATAAAAACTAAAGCTTTAAGAGCTTGAACTTTCAAGAGAAAAGAAGAATATGGAGGTTTAATGGAGTTTGAAGAAGGAAGATGATGAAGTGAAAATGAGAGGGATATATATAGAGAGGGGGGAGAAGTCCACGGCTCCAAGGGGAAAAGAGGGAGAGCTTGTTGAGCAAGCTTGGTAGTTTAATGCTTGATTGGATGGAAGAAGAGAGAGAAATGACTTTTTGGATTAGAATAGTATTATAATTTGAAAAATGTGGTGATTACACTTTTGGAGTGTGTCATAGACTCTTCCAACATATCTCCTTACTTCTTTTATGGTCCCTAATTTGTTCTATTTTGTACCCGGTTACATTTCCGATCGTAATTCTTCCGACGTTTTCTCCTGAATAAAATATTTTATTTTATTTTTGAATGAAAATTTTCAAAATAACCAAATTTGAAGGAAACTTAATAAAAACACTAATTGTCTCGTTCACGTATCAAAATTAGGTTTTCTGCACAGTAAACTTGTACCGACAGTGAAAACGCAGACCGGCTTCCGTCTGAATTTTCAACCGAAATTTTTACCGTGACTTCATATGATATAACAACACAAGAAAATGATTTTATTTTAATTAAAATCATCCTATGATTTTAATCTAAAATAAACACATTTAAATATGTATTTACTACTACAGACAACATAGGAAAAACAGGATGTTACAACAAACCTCTTCTTGTTCAATTAATTGGTCCTTCCAATCTTGCGCAACTTCTTCTTCATGGCTATTGGGTTGATCCTCTAAAAATGAATATTGGAATGCATCAACCATTTGTTTTGATAGCTGACCTACTTGATATTCAAGGTGTTTGAATGAGTCCTCTTGTCTCTTGAATTGAACCCTTGTTTCGTTCATGAACTGGACTAAAGCATCTTCAAAAATTGAAGTCCTTTCCATTTGAAATTGTTTTTGATGGTTCGGTTCTTGGAAGTCCTGCCATGTTCCCTCACGAGCACCATTTATATGGTTTCCATCACAAAAATCACACATATTTTGGTTAGAATATAATGCACCTACTTTACTTCCATGCAATTGTTCAGAGATATACGACGATAGGTGCAACAACAACTCATTTTGTGCATGTAGGTATCTCCACATCCATTCCAAATATTGTAGGTCAAAGGCACAAATAGTAGAATGAAAATCAAAATAACAATTGAACTACATGCTAAACACAATAGCACAATAATAAAAACAAACAAACAGAAAAGGGTACAAGAAGTTAGAAACACAAAAACCACACTAAGAAATGAACCTAAAACAGGAAAAAAAAATGCTCTAATATGCACCTCCTTTGCTTTGTTGATATTGAAATCAACAATCCCAGGCAACGGTGCCAAAAACTTGTTGATTAAATTGGCAAGTGTACCAAATCGTGACAAGTAATAAAGTGAGAGTATAGTATCATTCCCAACGAGGATTGTATTTCAATTACCAACTTACAAATTAATCACTATTTGAGCATACAAGTAAATGAATAAATGAATTATTATTATTACGAAAAAATGAAAAAACAGAACAATGGATTAGAACAAGATATCTAATGACAAGTGTAGTGAACTAACGATAGTTAGGGATAAAATCCGCTCAACTCTCCTCTTATTCAACTCATCACACTCTCAATTCAAGCAACATTCACTCAATTGATGTTCAAATTCACAATATTAGACTAGATTCAATTTTGCAATTGAAAAGTTGGTTATTGAATTGGAATCTGAAGTTACTCGCCCTAATTGTGATGATCCTAGGGATAGGACTTGATGATTGTGTGTTATTATGAATTCTCTTGCTCAATGCTTGGTTTGATTTGAGAAGACCTAAGGAATTAGGGTTCTTGACTTGAATCAAAGGGACTTTGCATTAAGGAATTGAACCTAGTCTAATATTGTGAATTTGAACATCAATTGAGTGAATGTTGCTTGAATTGAGAGTGGAATGAGTTGAATAAGAGGAGAGTTGAGCAGATTTTATCCCTAACTATCGTTAGTTCACTACACTTATCATTAGATATCTTGTTCTAATCCATTGTTATGTTTTTTCCATTTTTCGTAATAATAATAATTCATTCATTTACTTGTAAGCTCAAATAGTGATTAATTTGCAAGTTGGTAATTGGAACACAATCCTCGTTGGGAACGATACTCTACTCTCACTTTATTACTTGTCACGATTTGGTACACTTGCCAATTCAATCAACAGTGGTTATTCATTCACAGGTTGGTGCATCAATTTGGTATATTGTTTACAAATTTGTAACAGAAAACGGCCTTTAGTTGGAGTTTTGAAACACAAACAAGGAGTTGAGTTTTATATTCACTTTGGGATATGCATTGGAAATGTATATCCTATAAAAACTTATTACTTTCTGGTTGTGTGTTGTTATCATAGGGGCAGGTCTCATCCTTTTTCATTGTGGGTTGGTGTTTGTAAGTAATTGGGTGGTACTTTTATATATGAGTTTGAGTACCCCTTGTACTCTTATCAATATATTTCTTTGCTCATAAAAAAAAGATATATTGTAACTATAAGTTGAGGAGTAGTGCGTGTTAAAAAGAAAAATGAAAGTTTTATTTTTCAATAAGAAAAGGGTTTCAAATGTTTTCTTTCATAAGACAAAAATATCTATTTTATAAGCAAAAATTATATAGATAAAGAGTACAATGGGTACTCTAACCCATATACAAAAGCATGAACCAAAGTAAAACCTATGTAAGTAAAGTATTGATTTTAAGGGGAACCAATATTGCTATTACAAAAGCCTACACTAACTACCAGAAACAATAAAGGCCAAAATATATTAACAATAATACAAAGGGTACTCTAACCTATTCACATCAATCATTTATATTTACATCAATCAGTTTTTTCTGGCTCTTAGATTCCTTTGTTTATGGGTTCGAGTACCCCTGGTACTCGCATCAATATATCATTGCTTATCAAAAAAAAAGTTACGAACCATGTAAATGTTCTAGTTACACAAGTATGACAACAAACATAAATTGGGGTTCAACCATCACTCATAATAAGAGAATATTGCTTTGAATTTTTCCCCTTTAACCACACCCAATTCTTAACCTTAATTGTAACACCCTCCTTGGGTGCTACATGGTTAACACGTTGCGGAAAAATAAAATTACAAATGCTGGTTACTTTCGGAAAATAAACTTTTCTAGTTTCTTAACCTTATTCAAAAGTGGTTATAATTTTTGTTTCTTCCTCCATACACGCACACACCATATATATATATATATACACATTATCATATTTATACATAAGCATCATCACTGTTTCTACATTAGGACCTTTAATAGTACATGTCATTTGTAAGGATAACAACATAAATATAACATAGTGGTAAGTCTGGAACCACAACTCAAAAACGATGGCTCTCAGTAGCCAGAATACAGACTGTCAAAAACCACTACCTCAAAAATGTAATCAAAACCCTACAGCTGGTTAACTCTAGTGATAGCCGTTGGGAAGGCCGCTGTGGTCCTCACTAACTACAGGATTATCCGGTGAGGATACCTCTGCCCCCTCCAACAACAGGGACTACACCATCATCAAGAGGATGGTACTCAGGATCCTCCCCTAAGTCCTCCTGGGGATCCTCCTCTATCCCCTCGTCAACCTCCGGGACAAGTACAATCGGTGCGGGAGGTGACAATGGTGCTGCCTCATGGAGTGACTGAACATGTGGAGGATGATGCTCCAGATCTCCCTGCGCCACTAGGTACAGAAGAAGTAACCAAATCGGAGGTAGTGAATCCTCTACAGTCTCCACGCTGTGAGAACGTCTCAACGGTCCTGCCGCCATAGTGGCAGTAATAGTACACACCGAGCTGGTGTAGGTGGCACTGCGGGTCCCAAGGTTTATCACCCACGCACCACCGTCATCAGTGTGCTCAAACGTCAGGGACCGGATCCCCGAATAAGATAGATTCCCCTCGTGGTTCATCTGTACTCATATATATATATATATATATATATATATATACACAACACAGTAAAAACCCAACAAAAAATAACGCAAGGGTGAGATACTGACAAATGAGTTTCAACATGATAACCACATGCGCGAAACACAAAAATAGTATATACATATATTCACAACATATGAAATCCTCAAATAAACATAATATTTTAAACAGTGGGATTCATACCCAACAGTCATTACAATTTATAAAAATGCATGACACTTCAACATTCATCCTCCAACTTTGATATTTAATCTTCGGAGATCTTAACTTTCATTCGTCAAGCAGATCGGGCTCGATAATACATGGCACATTGACCAACAAAAAAAATGGTACAATGGCCAACAATACATGGCGCAATGGTCAACAATACATGGCACATTGGCCAACAAAACACGGCACAATGGTCAACAATACATGGCACATTGTCCAACAAAGGCACAATGGTCAACAAAGGCACGTCTGCCAAAATGCATGTAAAACATTTATTCTCGTCACTTTCTTTTTAATTTATTCTTCCCTTGTAGAGGCTCAAAGGCTCACGACCATTTTTTTTTTTAAACATTAAATATTTTCATCCTCAACACAGGACACGCAGTCCGAGTGCTCAATCACGAAGCCCTAGACCGATGCACCAATCTTAGGTTCGCAGACATGGAACATAAAGTTCACCATATCATTTACAGGACATAAGTCCACAACATATTTTACAGGACACAAAGTCCACAACAACTAACACGGATCAATGATCTACGTGTTTTTATCACAGAACACTAGAATCCCGACGTCTCAACTACTAGGTTCACTTTTATTCTTGAACATCATTTTCGTTTTGTGAAACATCAAATACAAAACAAAATCTCTGAAACTTATCCAAGTTTATCGGAATTATTTTCGCTGAGTAAAAACTCTTTTGCAGAAAATATTTTCCGTTTTGAAATTCGTTTATCTAACGTTAAATTGTCGAGAAATTCATTTCCTCTTGAAAATCTCTTTTCCGAAAATATCAAATCCTAAAAAAATCATTCCCGACTCATTTCTGTCCAAAGAAATAAATTGTTTTTCGTAGTTTCACCATAACTTCTTTTTTGAATTACTCTTCTTGTAGAAATAAATTCATTTATACATCAAATAACTTTTCTTTTACAAAAAGTTTTTCAACGTCAAAATTTAAATTATTTTTGAAACTTAACTTATTGTAATAACTATTTATTTTATTTTTTAATTTATTTTGGAAAAATTAACGTACCTGAAAAATTTTCACGGTTTCGTCCTCACCATTGCTCATAGACAACTCTTTCACCGAAATATTATTAAATAATATTACTTTCCACATTTTCTTCTAATTCCACAAATTAAATCACTTTAATTTCTCTTCAAGCTTTTATCTTTAATTTTAATTGAGTACTGACCATTGTCACTTCTCAGTCAATCACTCAACAACAGCAAATCCATATATTACAGTTATAACATGCATCACAGTTATAACATAATAATTCACATAAACCACATAAAACTACATAAACCAACACGTAATGAGTAAATCAAACAACACGATATCACTACAAGATAATTATACAGACAACCCACAGATAGCATGTAATTATCAAAAACTCCTCAGGTAAACTCCCCTTACCTCTTGAAGTTTCAGTTTCCTCCTCGAAGTGTCTCTTTGATTTTCGGTTCCTCCTCACAACTTAATACGACAACTAACAGCTTATCCTTCACAACAAAATCACAACATAAGTTACAAAATGAAACAAAAATCCCATCTCACTCACATGATCTAGGGTTCGGTCATATCAACAAAAACAGGCTAGAGATTTCTAAATTTTTCAAGCTTTTGGATTGATGATCCTAAGGCATTAGAGAGACAAGATTAAGTGCCACAAGACAAAGATTGAGACAAAAAACCATCTAACCCATATGGTTAGGGTTTCGGTCTTCACAAAAAATTTAGGCTAGGGATTTTAAAAATTCTCAAGCTTCTAGATCTAATAACTAGAAGTATTAGAAAGACTAAATCAAGTGTCATACTTAAAAAAATGAAACAAAACTCATTTACCCCACAAGACTAGGGTTTCGGCCATCACAAGAAAAATAGGGAGGAAATTTATTTTGCATCCATGCTTTTGGATAATCAATATAGAAGTTATAGAGAGTTCATAAAAATTGTTACCACATTAAAATGATTTTTCTGTGATTTTCTAAAATTATTTGAAGAAAAACCCTAGAAATGGCAACATGATGTTCTTGACATGATTCAAATGAAATGAATGAAAATAAGAGAACTCATGATCATAGAGATGAGAGTTTACCTCTTGATTGATGGAAAAAAAAAAGTGAAGAGAGTGATCCTAAACAAGCTTTGATATCAATAGAGTCTTTTGGGTTTTGAGAGAAAAGTGCTTAGAAGAAGATGAAATGAAGTGATCAAATGGCTAAGTGTTGTAGAAGGGGGTGGGAGCCGCGTGGGTCTAGGGGCAATTTTTTCCAAAACTAATTGGGACAAGCTTGTAATTTCATGGAAAGTCCAAGGGTATTTTGGACTTTTCACCAAAATTAAATATCTAGATATTTTGTTGCCATCATGACTTGATAAGGTGCAATAAATGCTCGTCATGTCAATCACTTCAACTTCGTATACGGCTCCGTCGTTTTTCCCGACTTAGGTTTTTACCAAGGTTTACAAAACCGGACCGGTCATCGAACCGGTGAAGGCAGCGGTTCGAGGTTCAATGGTCCAACCGAGGTTGAACCGTGGTTGAACCGGTTATAATTAAATAATATTATTTTAATTTTTAATATAATATTTATAACAATATTAAACAAAAAAACAACATAACAACTAAAATTATTAAGCACAATTTTTATTATTTTGAAATTAAACTAAATAAATATAAAGATATATGTTAAAATCATCTTCATAGGGAAAACCAACCCAAAATCTACAACCAGCCCACATATGTTAGAAAACAAAAGAATTGGGTTTTGACTAGGATGATCCAAATCCTTTTATACTATTTTTTTTCTTTTTTTTTAAGAAAACCTGTTCAGGCCGGTTCACTACCGGTTTTACCGGTTTTCCGGTTTTTGCACCGGTTCAATGCATGATCGGTTTTTCCTACTGACCGAACCGGCCATGGTCCCGGTTCCCGGTCGGACCGGCCGGTCCGGTCCGGTTTTCAAAACCCTGGTTTTTACGCGTGTTTTTTTTTGAAGATTTCACCTGTATAAAATATAATATTTTATTTTTACCCGGAAATTTTTAAAAAAAACCAATATCGTTGCAAATACGATATAAACCTAAATCGTTTCATTCACGAGTCAAAATTAGGTTTTCTGATTAGTAAAATCTTACTGTCAGTGAAAATGCAGACCGGGTTTCGTCTGAATTTTCAACCCAAAATTTAACCGTAACATTCTACTATTAAGTTGAGTCTAAATATGATTTTGGTTAAACTTAACCAAAATCATTTTCTAAGTCTCGGATAAAAATATAAATATTTATATATCTTACCGATATTAGAAAGCAATAAAAATCGAGGTGTTGCATTAATCATTTCAAGAACACGGTTGAAATATGCATGCTCTAAGTTGAAGATAATCTGATTCCTTTGTTTTCGGATTGCCCAAACCAGGAATGGCCCTGAGCACGGTTGAGGTGGGCGATCGCCCAGGGCCCAATTTTTTGGGGGCAACACATAACGTAAAATTTGATATAGTATATATAAATATTATATAAAAATTTAAAAATTCATATAATTTATAAAATTTTTACATACCATCCATGTTACTATTGCATCAACTGAAAGAAGTTTTTCTAAATTGAAATTGTTAAAATCTTATTTATGATCTACTATGTCATAATGAAGATCAAATAGTCTTGCTTCGATTTCTATCGAAAATGATTTTTTTAAAAAACCTTAATTATGATTGGATTATTAAATATTTTGCAGTAAAAAATATAAGGAGGACAATCTTCAAATGATTATGAGAGTACCATTTTCCTGAGTTCGCCCAAGGCACCCTGACCCAAACCACAAAAAATCAAATGATATTTCAAATAGTCATTAGTTTTTGTTTTTTTTTTTGGAAACCCATACCCATATGCTGTAGAATTTAAGTGTTCTTTTATTTCCCCGTGTAAAGGGTTTCAAATGTTATTATAGCTATGATAATTTAGGGTTGGGCTATGGTGCACCACCCACATTTTGCACCACCCATTACACCATTCATATGTGACAAATTTCGAACCAATCAAATTACCACATGGGTTTGATCAAAATTTCAAACTTTCTAGTTGTATTTCTACTGTAGTCAAATATATGAATACAATATATTGTAGTATAGTATATGTATTCTTTGTATTCGTAAATTTAACCCATATTAAAATAATGTTTTTTATTAAAAAAAATGATTATATTGTAAAATAATATTTTAATATGAATTAAAATAATGTTCGTTGTCAATAATATTTTGCAATATAATCAGTTTTTTTTAATCAAAAAATATTATTTTAATATGAGTTAAATTTGCAAATACAAAAAACATATATACTATATTACAATATACTGTATTCATATAGTTTGACTACATTAGAAATACAACTAGAAAGTTTGAAATTTTGACCAAACCCGTGTGGCAATTTGATTGGTCCAAAATTTGTCACATATGGGTGATGTAATGGGTAGTGCAAAATATGAGTGGTGCATCTTAGCCCAACCCTGATAATTTATACCATTAATTTTCTCATCAAAAAATTATAATCACTTCATTGCTCAAACACAAGAATTCAAATCCCCCTTCAACGGTAAATGCATTCGATCCCCCATTCCCTCCCTTTTCTTCATGTGCTTTATTTATATATCATGACACTGTCCCTTCCTATGACGATTATATAATCGATCAGTCATATAATGCTGTTTGGTACTAACAGAAAAGCGTACAAACGACATATGAATTCAAATAGAATGATGCTATATGGTACAAACATGTTTTTGACGAATGCATAGGAATTTTTTTGCAACCAATGAAATGAAAGATATGACAGAAATCACACCGATAACATACAAAATTGAAAATAAAAATAAAAAAAATATAGCTCTGTTATAATACTTTTCAAACTAAAGTACAAATCTAATTTCGTACTAAATACCATTTTCCGTTCAAATAACACCTCTATCTGTATTGTGTTTTTATAAATTAGTGGGGTCTACATTTGTTTCACTTTTATTTGTGATTGGAAGAGCTGGTTTCAAATGACTTTGGTCACATTTTTCGTACCATATAGCAGTGTCGGTTGTTTTTATCTCAGATTATTTCTGATTCTGCAATATACGTATGTGAGTATCATTTGCTAACTCAAAGTTCTATCAAGTGTGTCAAAGTACAGTGTCACTATCGATCAGTGTGTGAAAGCTCCTTGTTACCAACAAATTACCGAATCATTGCAGTATTGTATAGCATTTTTAAGGCTCTTGGTTGATCATCTAACTTATTACTCCTTTTTCTACTTTTGGCGGTTTAATTATTGTATTTGGATTGAGTACTTCTAGTACTCTATTCAATATGTCTTTGTTTATAAATAAAAAATAAAAAATTTGCAGTACTATACAGCACTTGCGATCTTTTGGTGGCGTTGGAAATTATTTTAACGCAGGGTCCTGGGAGAAGCTTGCTTTGTGCAAGGGTAGCCAAAGATCAATGGAAATTATGAATTGAAGTGGAAACATTTGACATGATGAGATGAAGACTCAAACATCACCCACTTATTTTCTTCTCCATTTTAATTTTTCGAAACACCCAATCATAGCTTATAACTCCAGTGTTAAATATTGATCACTTATGTGTGGAGATAAACCATTTAGCGTTTTTCCTAAATATTATAGATTTAATTTTGTTTTGACATCTGAGCACTTAGGTAGAACACACGCTAAATGATTACTCTCCTTGCTATAAAAGTTCTGTTAATTGAACATCGAGATTTAGATATTATATATAATACCCTATGCATTTATTTATATTTCTTACTTACTTTTTTTTATCTTTTTTATATACATGTTTTTAAAATACAAAGGTGTCCCAGTCTAATGTTTAAAAATCATTCTCTCATATATCTGTCATGAAAAGTGTCTTGTTACTTTGCGCCAGTTATAAGGTCAGTGGAGACGTGGAGTGATGATACTTGTCCTCGCGTACTTAGTGTCAAACTCAGAATATGTCAAGCAAATGATTCAATTAATGATTTTAGGGGGTTATGATCACTTGCCACACAATCTCGTACGTTAATATAGCTTTAATTACTCCAATAACTGAATTTGAGCCTGCAATAAAAAGTTTAAGAAACATGAAAAGTGATAGTTTGATCTTTCAGAAAGGATGAGATTTTTCATTTTAAACTATGCACATTCAATGGATAGCGAAATTTAGGAAAATATATTTTTTTATAAACAAAATGTATATTGAAGAGAGTACAAGAAATACTCTAACCCATATAAAAAAAGAAACAAAGAGGATAGGCAAAATGTAATATAATGTTGTGCCTAAGTGTGCATTTGATTTGCAAAAATTCAGGACACTAGACAGCATAAAAATTTTTGTCCCCTGTTTGATTTGAAAAGTGGTCAGGGGACAAGATAAAAAAGGGGTGATGGACAGGACAAAAACCCAAAATTTTGTCCCCCACCAAAATCATGAGACAAAAAATTGTCACATGAACAGATTAACAACAGACAAAATTATATATCCTTACATCCATCTCCTCTCCCCCTTTCTCTCTCCTCTCTCTCTCCTTCTCTTTCTTTCTCTCCCTCTCTCTCCCTTCTCTCTCCCCTCTCTCTCTCTATCTCTTCCTCTCTCCCCCTCTCTATACAAAATTATATATTAAATAATATATATATATTATAAAGGGTATTCGATAAATTTAATATTATTTTGTTTGTGTTTTCCATTTTCCATCAAACAATGTATAAGACAAAGAATTGTCCTGTAACTTAAGGATTTGTCCTATGCTGTCCTTATACCTTTTACAAATCAAACATTATTCTGATACCTTTTGTAAATCAAACACATCCTAAGAGAAAGTCACTGTTATTGTTACAAATGCCACCACTCATGTATCACAAAGTGTTACAAATCCCACCACCCACGTATCATGGAAGGTTAGGAAAAGTTAATGATATCTAAAGTATGTCTAAACAACATTAATGGATGGAGAAGTTGTTTTTTTTGGCGCTTTGCCGCGATTGTTACTAAGAAGAGTGCTTGATATTATTCATGTGGCAGAGTTCCAATATTTCTTTGTGAGTTTTGGAGGAAAAGGGAGGGGAAGGCTTTGAGAGGAAGAAGGAGGAAAGAGATGAGGAAGGGAATGATACTCCCCCATCTTGTATGGAATTTATTTTTTAACAAAAGAATTAAAATCCTTCAAAATCATTCAAATTGGGGGAACTAAAAATATCAACTAGAAGATGATTTTGGAAGGCTATCTTTCTTTCCATCATCCCTTTCCCCTTTCTTTTTTCCAAAGCCTTCACATTCCTTCCCCTCCCAAATTCACAAACAAAACCTAAATGAAATTCCTCGATCAAATACTGCAGTTGAATCCGCGTTTTGTCCGCCAATATATATCCTTCTAGTCATATTTCGAAAATATCTTGCTTTTGTCATAGGCTATTAGGCTTTGATAAAGAAAAGGTGCACATTAAGCATATAATATATTGTCATGTATTTCTTTTTTAGTTTTTTTTTTATAAACAGAACATTATATATAGTGTAGTTCAGACAAATAATTGAGTACAAATATATATATATATATATATATATATATATATATATATATAGTACACGAAAATCCTTGAGTTACAGCACAACTTTTTGTTCGATATATTGTTTGGTGGACAATGGATAACACAAGTAAAATAATATAAAATTTACTTAAATACCCTTTATAATATACAATTATATATATATATATATATATATACACAATGACTCTGTTCGGTAAAAACTAGCGGATAAGCTAGCTAATAGTGGATTGGATTTAAAGTGTTTGATAAAATAAGCGGTTGGACTAGCTGATAAATTTTTTTTGACTGATGGGCTAGCTGATAAATGTAAAATGACATAAAAAAATATGTTTACATATTTTTTTATATAAATTATCATATATATATATATATATATATATTTACTTTAAAATAATTATCACTTTTTAACACTTTAATTTATTTTAAATTATTTATCATCTAAAAAGTTAAAATATTATATTTTAATTTTAATATTAATTTAGTTTTAATTATTTTAGTAAATAAAATGGAATAATAAAAAGAAAATTATATATTGATATGATTTTTATATAAATTTTCTTTTTTATAGATAAAAATATACTTTCTATTTTTTATCTTAAATATAAATCTAAATAGTGAAATTAATTCTTATTTATATACCATGTTAAATGATTAGTGTTTTATTTTATTAGCTAAGGATGAGTGAGAATTTTAATTAAGATAGTAGGGATAAAAATAGAAGAAAAAATGATAAGTATACCCTATAAGCTCAAACGCTACGGAAAAAACGATATACTCTAATTTTAGAAACGGTTACCAAACGGAGTTACTTTTCCATTCATTGTATGCTAGCGGATTTGACAAACCAAACAGACTCAATATGATTTATGTACATTATATAAATCAGATAATAATCGTGATAACATATGATATTATGTTGTATGATGATGATGATGATGATGATGATGATGATAATAATAATAATAATAATAATAATAATAATAATAATTATAATTATAATAATAATAATTATTATTATTATTATTATTATTATTATTTACATAAAACATAAGTTACGTTTTATGTTCCAGTAAAAAAAAGTTACGTTTTACACTAGAGAGAGAGATTAATGAGAATTAATAGCGGACATTTTTGTCTTTTTGATAGTTTGTCCTTAGAGCAATTTTTTGTCTCATGGTTTAGTGATGAACAAAAATTATGAGTTTTTATACTGTCCCATATCATTTTTTGAATTAAACACGGAACAAATACTTTTGTCCTATCATGTCCCTTATTTTTATGCAAGTCAAATGCATCCTTAGTGAGAGTCTCGAGAAGGTGCACCATTAATTGCTATTTACATAATCCATAGCATGTTTGGGAAAGCTAGATTATCGGAGTTTTAGATGTTTTTTTGGGAAAAAAAATGTTTTATAAAAAATCAGTTATAGTTAGGTATCTAGATTAATTTGTAAAAAAAAGCTTTTATTTTCATAAAAAAGTTGTTTTAGCAAAAGTTCTTAGTATGGACTGTTTTCATAAAAAAAAAGCTTTTATTTTTAGATGGATTTTATTAATTATGCTTTAATGAGAGAAGCATTTTCCATGATGACCTCAATGACTCTCCACCAAATATTATAAATAAATAACTTTATATCATTTTTTGTAATCTATTATGTAAAAATAATTTTTTTCGCACCATCCAAACGAAATAGATTATCTTAAAATCGGTTTTCAGCAAACATACCCAAACAAAAACAGATTCTGATTATAATCAATTTTTACAAGATATATAATTGATTATCACCGTAATCTATTTTTTTTAGTTTTCTCAAAGAAAGTCTAAGTGCTGAGTTATTTGGATTGAGGCAAATTGGGCAGGTTCTGGACAGTGTGGTAAAACAAGGAATTCGGAAAATACTGGTTTTTGTGTACTGGTCTTTGAGGGGTGGTGATAAGATGTAAAGATAATATTATTCTTAGTTTTAGATAAGTATTTTATTTACATTTGACTACTTTGTTGGTGATACTATATAAATGGGTTAGAGTATCTCAAATAATGTCTCTTTAATAAATTGGTGTTTATCAAAGTGGTTTGTCTTCATTTGCAGTTGGCTAGCACTGTTGTGTTTCTGGTTCTTGCCATAATTGCATATACAAATGACTTTAGTTTTTTGGCGTTTACTGGTTTTTTGGCGTTATTGGAATAGGCCGGCTTGTATTTCCTTTCTTTGTATTTATGAACTATATAGTAGGGATGTAAACCAGTTGAACCAAAACAACCACTTGAAAAGTTTGACTTGTGAGAAAAAATAAGTTGCTCAAATTTGTCTCATTTAATAAATGAGTCTAATTAAAAGTTTAAGTTTGATTTATTAAAAAAAATATAACTTGAGTTTGGTTTGTTTAATTCATTTATAACTTGATTATTTTTGTATTTATGTAAATTATTCTTAAATTATTTTTTAAGTTTTCAATTTATTATTTAATAAAGGTTTTAATATTATATGATAATTTGTAAACAGAAATATATATGCTTAATATGTGGTATGTGAAATTCAAAAATTCTAGACTATTACATTTTCATTATACAATAAATAAAAAATTCATAACTTCTTGACTACTACAAAAAAGAAATTTCAAAATTAATATTAACACTCTTAATAAAGTTCTACATATTTCCATAATATAAATAACAAAGGTTAGTAAAATCCACATCATCAAAATTAATTATAAACAATTTTATAACCATATGTTTTATTATTTATTATTTATTTTATAAACAAAATTATAACCATACATTTTAATTAACAAATAAAAAACATTTTTCATAAAAATTGTCATTATAAAACTATACAAAAGTGTTTTTATACAAAAACTAGGATATATGTAATTTTAAATTTTCGATGATATATATAAACGAGCTATTCACGAGTCATTAATGTTGAATATATATAGCTCGGGCTTGACTCGTTCAAATAATCGAGTTCAATCTCAAGCTTGTATTTGTTTATTTAATTAAACAAACGAGCTTGATTGAATATTTAACAAGTTGTCGATCCAAAATTGTTCAAGAATAACTCAGATCATTGACACCCCGCTTTATAACGTCTATTACGTGATTTTTTTTTATATGGGTTAAAATATCATTTATACTTTTATTAATATAAATTTTGCGAATTTAATCCACATGGTCTATTCTCGCCATTACCAACATATAAAGGACTTTAAACTAACAGAAAACACTTCTACCAATCTTCAGTATACAAGATTTTGATCATAAATTCATTCTTATAATGATAATCTAACGTCATTTATTGCTGCAGACTGACTTGAATTTTTTTATAAAATAGTATCTAAATAAAAAAAAATTATTTATAAAAAAGGTCTTAAATTTTAGCTGAAGAAAAACAAGAAGGGATGAATTAAATGTTATTCAGTATTGAGAAACACGGATGGAGATCCTCTGTCTCACTTTCCTGTCACATTCTCCATCCTCCACCAATACAATCTGTCACTTAATAAAATAAAATCTTAACTCATTAACACTCATATACATTCTCAGTTTTTGATTGGTCGGGAATAACGAGACACTATTTTTTGGGACAGCGGATTTGTATTCGAGAAACACGTGCAAGAAAATGAACTCGCATAAAATGTTTCCTGTAAAAGATTTGTAGATATTGACTAATTAATACAAATTAATTAACTGATTTGTTTACAGAACTTAATTTTACGAAGAAAAAGAAAAAGATATATACAGGCTTTCAACAGGTCTCAGTATTTGATTCCTATAACACCACACGTAGGCAAGCCAAACATGTATTCTTGTATATGTAGTTTATTGGATTGGATATTATAAATGTTCTCCAAACCAAACATAAATAACTTTTACCATTGTTGAAATTATTGCCACTCTGCTTTTTGGTTGAGTATGTGAAGAGCACTAATCATCAAAATCCTGTTTGAATATGAGGATCACTAGTACGAGGGTTAGGTGCTTTTTAAATTGCTTTCTGCAATTTCTCTGCCTTTTCACCTTATTATGTGCTTGTCGCAACTTTATTTAACATCCATATGCTATGTTAGTGATACAAATGATATGATAGCTTCTTTTTCAAAGAAAAAATGACCCATTTTTGTCATTTTGTGGATGCTCTTCAGCACTGACTATGGTACATATTCGTTCATTACATACTACTGACAAGCAAATTGTCAATACAAAGCTGTCAATATAGCAAATTTGATCAGGGAATTTGTGGTTGTAATTAGGACCAAGGAAGCACACACCAGCAACAAATTTTCAGTGTCTACATTGTTAAGAAAGACTTTTGACTCAAGAAACTCAGCACATATATGGATTTACCGACAATAACCTTTTGCTCTGATACCACTTGTTAGGAACGAGGAAGCACCAATATCGAGAGATCTTTTTTCCATAAGCTAACTGAAGAATTACATAAGTGGATTTGACACCACATCTTAACCCAATACCTCAATTAAGGCAAAGAGTTTACGAGTTTTCTTCACTTATATAGATTTCAACTGCTCAAATTCTTTTCAATGTGAAACCTTTTAATACACATCTCACTAATACTTGAAATTCCCAATAGTGGTCCATTGAAAATAAACATAAGATTCTATATTTTCGATTTTTAATGTTTAATCAACATTTAAATGAATAAATTAAAAGGAAAATATAATTTTACGTTAATCCGACAATTTAGTGGGTGTTTGGGAAATATTGAGCTTCAAAAGAGTCTCTTCATCAATACCCCAAATATCATTGATGAACAAGCCAACCACCTCATTTCTTCTTCTTCTAATCACTGTTTGGGTGTGAAAGACTTTGGTATTTCTATTACCAAATTTAACTCAATATTCTTCCCTTTATTTTTAATACCAAAGCATTTCCTCATGAGCTAGCACTTTGTTGTACTCACATTGGAGATCCTATTCCGACCTAATCAGATAAGAGGACGAGTCAATATCCAATTGTCTATGAACTCCTTTGATACGACCTTCAAGAATTATTTTGTTTTTGAAAATGTTGCCAAAGTCTTCTCTATTAAAAATAATGGATTTCTATTGAACTCCATCAAGCTTAAAAACCACGTTGCCATCAGATTCCTGCTACGAATGCTTAACAAGAGATTCATAATCCGGATGAGAAATCCAAGCTGCTTGAAAATGAAAATAGTAGTTAGCCTTTTTACTTTGAGATTTCATGCAGCTAAGTAACAAGGGATTATGGTTCGAATCATGATAGGGAAGAACCTCCACCAGAGCTTGAGGAAATCAATAATCCTCCAATCAACATCAGCTAAACATCTATTCAACTTCTTTCTCACATGGTGGCCCGGGCTGAGTATTTTTCCTCTAAGTGAAATACCCTCCAATAATGTCAAGATCCCTTAGATCACATCCCGACACATAATAGAAAATATAATAGCTCTAGCCAAGCAAAAGGAATCAGGCCACCTTAGGACACTGACTAAGGAATCGATGTATAGAAGCTTTTTTTAATTAATTGAAAGTCACAAAAAAAAAGAGTAAATAGCCAATTTGGTCCCTGAAACTGTGAGATCGTGTCAATTTGGTCCCTCAAATTAACGAAATTGCAAAAAGGTCCCTGAAACTGTCAAACATTGATCAAGTTGGTCCCTCCGTTAGGCAGGGTTACTTGACGCCGTTAATAGCGCTGACGTGGCACGTTAAGTACCCATGTGGCATGACAGCTGTACCACAGTTTCAGGGACCAATCTGACACTAAATTTCAGGGACCAAATTGACACTCAAAGAACTAAAAACCTCTCTTCTTCTTCCTTCGGCTGTCTTCTTCCATCTTCTTTTGCTTCACCTTTCTGATCACCTCATACTGAAATTCAGCCAATGTCATTGTTTCCTCACCGGTCTTATTCCTCTTCGGCTTGGACCTCTCCAACACCTCCCCAACCGTACGCATCCTCTTCCTCAAACCCCTACTTCTCAACCTCCCACCACCCCATTCAGCAAAACCTCCCCCTTCCCTCACCCCGCATGCCATGGAAAATCAAAAAAATGAACTAGAGTGGGAAAAAAAAATAGGGTTCATTTCTATTGAATGAATGGCAGAGGCTTCAGCTTGGTCTTAGAAGCTTGTTGTGGATTTATTTGTCCAAGTCTTTCTCAATCCATTGGAAGATAAGGAAATGGCCAAACCAGTTTTTCATTCACATCTCCTTTTAATTTTGTTTCTTGCCATCCATATTTCAGAACAGTTACAATTTTCTCAGTCTCAGACACTTGTGAAAGTCCAGAACCTTCTTGGCTACCCTTCAGCTCTAGGCAGCTTAAACAGCAACACAGATTACTGCAACATTGAACCTACCCCATATTTGACACTAGTCTGCTATGAGGACAACTTGACACAGCTGCATGTTGTTGGCAACAATGAGTTTACTGGGATGCTTTTGAGTAATTTTTCATGCAATGATGATCTCCATTTTGTAAAACCAAAGACCAGGGTTGTGTTGTATGCTAGCAACTGTTTATCAAGTGAGGACCTAGACCAGCACCCTTCCAACTTCTGCAACAATGAGGCTCTGGCAGTGAATTTAATACCCCATCAAGAGAAGAATAAAAAAACTACAAGGTTCAGTTTCACATTGGAGCATGTTATCAGCCAGGTTCAGTTACATAATAAAGATGAAGTGAAAACACCTACAAGGTCCACATTGGAGCAAGTCATCAGCCAGGTTTATGTTAAAGATGAAGTGAAAACACCTCCAAGGTCCTTAATGGAGCATATCATGAAAAGGGTTCCAGACAAACATGCAGTGACAACACTAACAAGATCCATAAAGGAGAATGTCATGAGCCGGGTACATAACAACCATGTTGTGAGGACACCTACAAGGTCCATAATAGAACATGTATCATCTGTTAACACAGCAAAACTACTCACAGATGCAAGTAAATACACAAATCCTTTGTCTTGTTGGTATACCAAGTTTAACTACATGCAAATTGGGATTATCTCGTTTTTTGTTTTATGGTTCATTAGGATAAGAAACGTAACTGGTAGTGTGGTTTTCTGTCTGTCTGACTGTAGAAATATCAACATATACAGAAAATTTTGAATTTAGAGTTGAAGAAAATTCTGGACTCATTGCTAGAGTAGACTATATCAATTTAAACAGGCGACACATTTATTGTGGTGAAGTGCAGAAGATATCAAAGAAACCAGGAAAATAGAAAATGTCATTCAATCTCTAGCATGATTTCTGTTGAAAATGATATTTTCTTTAGTACATTTAATCTCTAGCGTGATTTCTGTTGAAAATGATATTTTCTGAGTATGTGGTCACCTATCCACAGAATAGGATATGTTACAGAAATCCAGATGCAAAACTTCATTCCGGCAGTATACATAAAAATTCTAGCATGTTTTCATACTCACATTTGCTTATTGCATGATATTTTTCCTCTGTTGTAACTAGATAGTTTTGTCATTGTTTTGTATCATTTTGCTGAATGGGGTGGTGGGAGGTTGAGAAGTAGGGGTTTGAGGAAGAGGATGCGTACGGTTGGGGAGGTGTTGGAGAGGTCCAAGCCGAAGAGGAATAAGACCGGTGAGGAAACAATGACATTGGCTGAATTTCAGTAACAGGTGATCGGAAAGGTGAAGCAAAAGAAGATGGAAGAAGACAGCCGAAGGAAGAAGAAGAGAGGTTTTTAGTCCTTTGAGTGTCAATTTGGTCCCTGAAATTTAGTGTCAGATTGGTCCCTGAAACTGTGGTACAGCTGTCATGCCACGTGGGCACTTAACGTGCCACGTCAACGCCATTAACGGCGTCAAGTAACCCTGCCTAACGGAGGGACCAACTTGATCAACGTTTGACAGTTTCAGGGACCTTTTTGCAATTTCGTTAATTTGAGGGACTAAATTGACACGATCTCACAGTTTCAGGGACCAAATTGGCTATTTACTCCAAAAAAAAATTAATGTATTGAATATATCTCTAACTATTAGAAATTTTCTATTTTTTATCTTTTAACATTTGTCGGAGAATTATTAAGAGAATTAATTTTAAAAAAAATTAGAATTATTTTTTAAAAAAATGGAGAGAGTAACAAAACTTTGAACCATATTGGAGTAATAGTGAGCGTGGCAGTCTCACTGGGACCTAATTGGTGCGAGCAAGCCAAGACTAATTGTTTAAAGTTCACAAATTAAGTTATCGATTTTCTTAGTGTGGTCATAATTAGCAGCATCTTTCGTCATTGCACATTTAATAACTTTACACTTACTTTCGTGAATGATCATTAATTGCAAACTACATATGTACTCCCTTTGGTTCATATTATAAGCAACAAATTAATATAATATATATTAAGTTGTTTAGTTAATCTCATTTAATTTGGTTAACAAATTAGGTTGTTACCTAAATTAACTTTTATGGTAATGAGAAGTTACTTGTGTTGTTGAGAATAGAAGAATCATTGAAAAATAAATTTTGTATTAAATGAAGGATATTTTAGGAATAATGTCATTAAATGAGTCATTGAAAAACAAAATTTTCTTATATATTGGACAAAAGGAGTTGATATTTTTTGCTTATAATATGGACTAGAGGGAGTATATCATTTTGACAAATATTAACCAGTGCGCGACACTAATTAAAGAATTAATGATAAAAAGTTTATATCAAGAAATGTTGTATTCAATATACATCTAAAAGTTTAAAAGTTATATTTTTTTATGCAAAATATTTCTTAACCAATGCCTTAATGATACTAATTAGTAAGACCTATCATTTTAATCACTTCCTTTAATATGATTTTTCACAAGGAAAATGATTAAGAAATCTATAAAGGAAATTTTATATGAAAATTGATTTATTAATTTAATATATCGAAAAGTTTTATAACATAAAGTTTCCTTTTGTTTTAATAAATTTGTCTTATAAATAAATTTCTTTTGTTAAATCATTAATAAGTGTGCTTAAGACACTAGTTAGTCCAAGCAGTGTCTCAATTATGAAGTACATTTTGTTTTACTAAATAAAGGCAATAATGGTTGCCTGGTGACCACATTCCGACCAAAGGTTGCTATAATAAAGTGCATTTTGGTTTGCCAAGCAAATATGGAGGAAAAAGGGCAATCTTTCAACCGCACATTATTTGGTCTCAAATTTAACCTCCAAAGCCTTAATTTAAAAACAGATATTTAATAAGCACTGATTTTTCGCTCTCTCCTGGGAGACCAACTACTATAGAAATGGAATAAACAAGGCTAAGGGGAAAATATATTTAAACATACACTTCAGGAAGCATATTCATTATTAGATTGCTATTTTTTTTTTTTTTTTGACTGGTTTTATTATATTGCTATTGAGGTATAGAGATAATAACAAATACAAAAGAAAATATAGATATTTATTCTAATATAAGTATATATTTACGACCCTCTTAATTGGAAATACTTCATGCATATGTTTCGTGATTGCGTCGAACAATAAACCTTAAAGGTAATTTATTTTTATTTTTTAGAAAAGAAGCTCAAGGAATCTCATTAGCGATCAAAGCAACAATACAAGGGGAACATGATAGAAAATACGGGGACCAGCAGTGAAAAGAGTCGCCCTAGCTAACGAATGAGCTACTCTGTTCGCTTGTCTCCTGACAAAACTTATCCCAAAGTTTGGAAAAAAACAAAGAAAGTTATAACATGCTCTAATAGTTACTCCATATTCGGAGATGTCAACTTCAGGAGATTTGGCATGGTTGACCACTACTTGGCAATCTAGCTCAAAAATAACATGGTCTAAATTCAACTCTTGGATCCATTGAATAGCTTTGAGAAGACCCATGGCTTCCCCCTCAAGAACTGGGAGACAAGAAGGCACTCAATCAGTCCTAGCTTGAATAAAAGCACCATGATCATCTCTAATACACATACCAAAAGTAGTTTTCCCTGCATCTTCAAAGAAACTTGCATCAACATTATATTTATAGTAACCTGGAGGTGGAACTTCTCATGTTGTAGCACCCAAATTGCGTCCAGCACTTTGAAGTTGAGTGCCTGGTGAATTTGCATGCTTCCAATCCAGATAAAAATTGGAGGATCTATGAATAATAACATCCAATGTTGGTGTCCTTCCCTGCCAGAGTTTATCATTTCTTGCGCTCCAAATGGCCCAAAGGGACATCGCAAATGCCACCCTCCTATCCACATCCAATGAACTAAGGACAGTGAAGAGTAATTCACGAAAATTCTGGGCAACCTGCAGTTGAGGAAAAATAAAATCCCAGATTCGTTGTCTCACCCAACATTCTTTGCTAATATTGCAAGTAATCAAAAGATGCCAAATATTTTCATACTCTTGTTCACAGAAAACACAAGTGCTTGAGCAGCTAACTCCTTTATATTGAAGTTGGACTCTAGTAGGCAGACAATCCCTACAAGCTCTCCATAGAAAAAACTTCACTCTAGGTGGCACTTTGAGCTTCCAAATCATGGACCAATCTCCAGCTATTTTCAAATGACTCGTATATGCAAGATTATTCAAAGCAGCTTGATATGCAGTTTTAACTGAGTAAAGCCCATTGTTACTAGGTCCCCAAATAATTCTATCCTCACTCACTAGCTCATTAAGAGGGGTGTTTAAAATTTTTCGTGCTAGGTGAGTAGGTAGAAAACTGTCAATAAGGGGTTGGTTCCAACATTTTAGACCATGGATCCATAAATCACTAATTGCTAGATTTTGAAATTCAAAAGGCAAACCCATGGGACAAGAAATCATCTCCCCATCACGTAACCAGGGGGCATCCCACAAAGGGATTGTGTCACCACTTCTAATGCTCCATCTCACTCCTTGCTTCACCAAAGCCTTGGACATCCATATACTCCTCCAAGAATAAGAGGGATTATGTCCCAAGTATGCATCCAAGAAGTCACCATGTGAAAAATATTTGGCTTTAAAGATCTTAGCGACAAGAGCATCAGGTTGCACTACAAATTTTCAAGCTTGTTTGCCTAGCATAGCCAAGTTAAAGGCATACATATTACGGAAACCAAGACCACCCCATATTTTAGGCATAGAAAGTTTATCCCAAGACAACCATTGAATTCCTTTATTTTCTCCATTTTTTGCACCCCACCAGAAGGAATTTAGCATTTTTTGTATTTCATCACCAAGAGAAGGAGGAAGAAGATACATACTCATACAATAAGCAAGAATAGCTTGGGCCACTGATTTAATCAAAACCTCTTTCCCTGCCATAGATAATGTCTTCCCCTTCCAAGAGCTCACCTTTTTCCAAATACGGTCCTTAATATATTGGAAAATTTGCCTTTTATTTTTGCCAATAAGGGATGGGATTCCAAGGTAATTACCAACATCAGTTTTCTCTTGCACACCCAAAATTCCAGCAAGCGATCGACGCCTTTGTTGCTGGACATTGTTGCTAAAAATCATGGCAAATTTATCAAAATTAATTTCTGCCCCGATGCCAGCTCGTATCTATGAAGTAAATCTTTCACAAATATCACTTCTTGATCCACTGCTCTCGTGAATAAAAGACTATCATCCGCAAAAAGAAGGTGAGATACAATATGAGCTCTCCTACAAATTTTGATACCATGAATGTAACCACTTCTCTCAGCTTATTTAATAAGAGAGGACAAGCCTTCCGTACACAGAATATAGAAATAAGGAGATAACGGATCACCCTGGCGAAGGCCCCGACCTGGAATAACTGAACCTGCTTTCTCATTATTCATAAGGACTGAATATTGACCAGAAGACACACATCATCATTCAATTCACCCACTGAATGTTAAAACCCATTTTAATCATAACAGCATGCAGATAGTCCCAATTAACACGATCATGAGCTTTACTCACATTTAGCTTAAAGGTAATTTATGTATTGAACAATTTTGTATCGAAAGAAAAAAATAATTTAACAATTTACATTTTCTCACGTGTAAATGTGATTCAGGGTAATACTCTGTGCAGGGCCGGCCAAACGTTAAGCCGTTAAAATCCTAGCTTTAGATGCAAAAATAAATATTAATTCTTAGTTTTGATAAAGCAATAAGTCATATATATTAACAAAAAAGACTAACTTGATCAAAATGGATTCTCTCACTTAAAATAAAAAGATATTATTCAAAATTTGTTTTAAGTCTCACTCGTTTTTAAGTCGGGTCATGACTATGTGCACGTGAGAAACTGAGAATTTGGATGTATAGTAAGGATTTTATCACCTATATGATTTTTTTTTTATCAGCGTCACCTATATGAATTAATGCCATGTATATCAATGAATAGAAGAACAGCACATACGTTTGAAAATTAAAATAAGTACATTATATGGTGGTTTTTTTTATATATTGTTAATATATATATGAGTTTAATTTCTATGTATTATTAGTATAAAGTTTTTTATACTGACAATCAATCAGAAAATGAAATCACAAAATTGATGACTTTTAATATATTTAGGATAAGAATCAAAGATTTATAATGATATGTCAATTTCTGATTAGTTGACAGTGTAAAAAAAATTATACTGTCAATATATACCAATTAAATCATATATATATATATATATAAAAATTAAAAAAAGATAAAAAGTAAGCAAAAGATACAAATAAATATATACAATATTATATAATATATCAAAACTTTAATATTTAAATAACTGAATAAGAGTACTCTAGATATATAAATAAAAATATATAAATATAGCTAAAGACGGGGGAACATGGGGCAAACTTAATCAGAGGCCTACGAATATATATAAATCATTATTCTTATCATGTTCCCCACGTCAGTTAAAATTCCCATCATGTCTGCGTGTCTCAGTTCCCTATTTATATAAAAAAAATTAACTGTAATTTCATAGATATATTAAGTATATTTTTTAATGACAATAGGACATATATAATAATTATTACATATTATATATTTTTATTGATAAGTTATTATACATATTTTATTATCATTAAAAAATAACACCTAATATATATATCCATAATGGAATTATAGCTAAGTCTTCTTGTTTATAAAGTGAGTGATAATATCTACACATGTTACACGCAAGTTATGTTTTCTATTGATAAGTTTTTTTTTTCTTTTCCAAACTGAGTTTAGAAATTATGAACTGAGTAAATAAATTAAGATGTATTTACTTTTGATTTAACATAGTTTTATAGATTTCAATTAAATTAAATAAATTTAGGATAAATATAATCTTACTTGTTGAACTTAGCGATAAATTCATTTTAAAAAACCTTTTTTATTATATGTATATTTTATTTTCAAACTAATTATTGTTTTAGAGAATAAGTCATATTTCATATTATTTTTCATTTTAAAAAGTCAAGAAAATGTTATTATTTTTAAATTTTACCATTGTCTCTTTATGTGTAGGGGTGTTCATTGGTTCAGACCGATCCGATGAACCTGAATCGAACCAACTAAATTTGTTCGAATTTTTTTTTTGTATTTGAATCCGAACCGAACAGAATTCGATGGTAATTGATTCGATTCTTAGATTCAAGGATTCTAAATCCGAGCCAAACCGAACCGAAACAATTACTATATTTTAATATATATATATATATATATATATAATAGTTATTATATTTTAATATTTATATAGATTTTAATGTTTTAATAGTTTAATATTGTTATATTTATTATATTTTATTTTTATATATAATTTAATAATTTATATATTTAATGTTTACATATATTTTAATATTTAGTATTTTCAAGTCCCAACCGAACTAAACCAACCCGCTCTTAATTGGTTTGGTTTGGTTCGAATTTCCTGACGAAAAATTGGAAATCTGAACCAAACCAATTGATTTTGGTTGATTCGAATTTATTTTTCATGCAAGTTCGAACCAAACCAACCCGTGAACACATCACCCCTATAATCATATTTCAAAGAAGTAGAATAAGGGATTGTATTAATGGAGGCAGAGAGCGTATATGTGTTAGAACAGGACAAAACAAGATGCATGCAATTGAAAGGTAAAACATTTTGGTTCAATTGAAATGAGTGGAATAAAAAAGAACACAATCATGTTATCCAATGTTTTTAAAGTACTGATTAAAGAATGTATAAATAATAAGTTTTTGTGGAAAAACAAAACTTAAAACCTTTTAGGATAATAAATACAATACTTTCTTATAAAAAAAATTACTTTTTTTTTAATTCATTAACCAATATTATTATGATATTAGTTAGTATTTCCCATTTGTTTTATCTATACACACTAACGCTACCATTTTCAACCTCATTTTCTGTAAATCCTAAATAATGTCCACTCTATTTTCCGTCAACGACAATGATGATTGAGAAGATATTAGTATTACTCCCTCTGTTTTTTAATTACCGACTCTTTAAGCACCAACAAAAAAATTATAGACTGACTCTTTCAGAATTTAATTTTGTTCTATTTTGGCTGACGTTTACACCAATCAATAATTATTACAAGTTTTGAATCATAGGCTTAATAGTGATGCACAACAACTCCTTATATTTGCAACATTTATAAAATAACAAATTCCCAATAAATATAATTTAGTTAAATAATATGATTTTTTATTACTGATTAATATTATTTACTATATTTTCTTAATGTTACTTCAAAGCCTTAAACATGTCTTATGATAAAAAAAAAAAAGCTTTAAACATCAATTTGTATATAAAAAAAAAAAAAAAACCGTAAACATCAATCTCTTTAAAATGGAAGTAGTATTCAGTCAAAAAAAAAAAAATGGAGGTAGTATTTATTATAATGAATATATAGTAACCATTTTACTTAATGAGTATTGTTTTTAACTTTTTATCAAAGCTAATTTGATTTTCAGTGTGAAAAATTAAGTATTCAATTTATCAGCTATTATTTATATGTAATAAATTTCAAATATTTATTATAAATTAATAATCAATAAAAGTTCAATATTTAACCTCAATTAGATACCAAACTTTACTCATAAAAACTCCCATTGAAAAATGAAATGAAAAAAGAAAAGAAAAGAAAAGAAAATATAGCTCAGGAGAATCCTTTTTATGTGATGTCTGTGTCGTCCAAATTAAATGAAAACGAAGTGTCAATTTGTGTAAAAGTCCACACATACACAGGACAAAGAAAAATAATGAAACATGTCAAAAAAAATTTAAAAAAGTAATAAAAAGATGGAAAGGATTAAGAAAGGAGAAAAAAAACAGAAAGACAAAGCCTTTATCGCCTCAAGATAAAACTAGACCAATTCCATTTTTAAATTTTTTACTCCTTGGTTCCTTATCCTTGGTGTTTGAAGGATTTTATTAATAAATTAAGAAATTATTAATTTATATATATATATATGGAAAAAATAAGAGATAACAATTTCTAATAAAGCAAATATTTTTTTCCCTTCACTTATGTAAATAAATAGGTATAAGAAAAATATTCTTCCACAGGATAATATCAATGGCAGAAAAATAAATAACAATGACACCACAATTTTTAACGTGGAAAACTCCCAAATGTAGGGATAAAAATCACGGAACCAAGTCCAACAAAAACTTTCACTATAAATAATAATGGGTACACCAAGTCTTCCTAGAAATATTAGGGAACACCAAATCAACGGCACATCACCCAAAAGGTGGATACAAGCAAGCAACAAGAGAGAAACCTCACAAAAATGCGTATAACAACCCAGTTCAAAGAGAAGGAAAAACTACAAATAAAATATATCAAAATAAAGAGCTCAATGACAGGAACAACATACTAAAATTTCAACAAAGATGGAGCAAGTTTGTTGTACAACTTCCACCACTTGAACCCTCTTTCTTCTTCTCTTTTTCCTGGCGCTCTCTGTATCTCGTGCCCCTCTGTTTTTCTTTTGTGGAACTACTGTGGGACCCACTTAGGAGTGGCCCACCCAACAAATCTCCCCCTCACGACTCAAGTGGGAAGATACTGCTCGACCTAGCCCGCCTTCTTTCTACAGCAAATCAACTTTGTCATAGGCAAGGTCTTTGTCATCATATATGAACCATTTTCATCAGTATGAATCTTTTCAAGTGAAAATGCCTTTATCTCTAGCGCATCTCGTATCCAATGATACCGCACCTCAATGTGCTTTGACATGGAATGAAAAGTCGGGTTCTTGCTGAGATGGATAGCACTCTGACTGTCACAAAATAACACAGACTTCTCTTGCTTGAGGCCCAACTCTTGTAGGAATTTCTACATCCACAAAAGTTCTTTAGAAGCTTCAGTAATGACAATATATTCAGCATCAGTGGTAGACAAAGCAACACATTTTTGTAATTTTGATTGCCAAGACACTGCTCCCCTGCAAAAGTCATCAAGTATCCAGAAGTAGATTTACTAGAATCAACATCACCAGTCATATCTGCATCTGTGTAGCCATCTAACACGGGTTGACCACCCCCAAAGCATAAACATACTTTGGAAGTGCCTCTGAGATACCTGAGAATCCACTTCACTGCTTGCTAGTGGTCTCTGTCGGGATTAAAGAGAAAACGACTAACAACTCCAATAGCATGGGCAATATCCGGCCTTGTGCATACCATAGCATACACCAAACTACCAACCGCGGATGCATAAGGAACCTTCTTCATCTCTTCTTTGTCTTTCTCACTTGTAGGGCAAAGTTGAGAGCTCAACTTGAAATGACTTGCAAGCGGAGTACTAACAGGTTTGGAATTGCTCATGTTAAACCTCTCTAATACCTTCTCAATATACTTATGTTGAGACAACCACAATTTACCATTCTTCCTGTCACAAGTAATTCTCATGCCAAGGATTTGCTTTGCAGGACCCAAATCCTTCATAGCAAAGGACTTGCTCAAATCTTTCTTCAGACAATCAATCTTCTTAGTATCATGACCAACAATCAACATGTCATCCATATATAGCAAGAGGATAATAAAATCATCATCAGGTAATTTCTTCACAAACACACAATGATCTGAAGTGGTTTTACTATAACCATGTTTCTCCATGAAAGAATCAAATTTCTTGTACCTTTGCCTTGGTGCTTGCTTGAGTCCATACAAACTTTTCTTCAACTTGCACACAAGTTGCTCTTTTCCTTTGACCTTAAAGCCTTCAGGTTGCTCCATATAAATTTCCTCCTCCAAATCACCATGAAGGAATTTTGTCTTCACATCAAGTTGTTCATCCTCTAGGTTCAAGCTAGCTGCTAATCCAAGCACAAATAGGTGAGAAAATTTCTTCAACGTTAATACCTTTCCTCTGATTGAAGCCTTTCACAACCAATCTTGCTTTGTACCTTGGTTGTGAGCTATTCTCTTCTGATTTCAACTTGAACACCCACTTGTTCTTGAGTGCTTTCCTACCCTTAGTCAACTTCACCAATTCAAACGTGTGATTCTCATGCAAGGAATTCATTTCTTCTTGCATGGCCTTCAACCACTCTTCCTTGTGCACATTTACAATAGCCTCTTCATAGCTTTCTGGCTCTCCACCATCATTGATCATCACATACTCATGTGGAGTGTATCTTTGGGAAGCATGACGCTTTCTAGTAGATCTTCTCAACTAAGGCTCAAGTGGTGGCTCAAATGGAACCTCTTCAACTTGTTCATCATGGTGAGCTGTAGGGTCATCAGCTGCATTCCTATCATCTACCTGTATATCTCTCCCATCAACAAAAGTTCCACTAGGAGGTTTAGGCGCAACATCAATATAACTTCTGGCAACTGCTTTCTGTTTCTCAGCTTTCACAAAATCTTTAATGGTTTGATCTTCAAGAAATATCACATCCGGGCTTCTAATAATTTTTCTGTCAGCTGGATCCCAGAGTCTATAACCAAATTCTTCATGACCATAATCCAAGAAGACACACTGTTTAGATTTCCCATCAAGCTTGGACCTCTCATCTCTTTTAATGTGAACAAAAGTCCTGCAGCCAAACACTCTCAAGTGGCTATAAAAGACATCTTTCCCTGTCCATACTCTGTTTGGAACATCACCATCTAGTGGCACAGAAGGAGAAAGGTTGATCAAATCCACTGCAATTCTCATTGCTTCATCCTAGAAGGCTTTGGGTAGTTTTGCATGAGAGAGCATACACCTGATTCTATCATTAATGGTACGATTCATTCTCGCTGCAACCCCATTATGCTGAGGAGTCTTTGGAACTGTCTTCTCAAGCCCGATTCCATGTTCTTTCAATATTCTTCAAACGGACCCCTATATTCACCACCATTATCTGCTCGGACACATTTCAACTTGCTTCCTTTTTCTCTTTCAACACTTGCATGAAAGTGCTTGAAGACACCAAGTACCTGGTCTTTAGATTTCAGAGCAAAAGCCCACACTTTTCTAGAGTAATCATCAATAAAAGTAATAAAATACGAAGCACCACCAAGAAACTTACAATCCATAGTGAAAACATCAGTATGAACTAAATCAAGAACATTTGGCCTCCTATGAGGACCAGAACTACGAAATGAAATTCTATGTTGTTTTCCAACAAAACAATGAGAGCATGTATTTAAAGGTGTACCTTTCATAGGAAGAGAATTTTTCCTGGCAAGGATGTTGAGTCCTTTCTCACTCAAGTGACCAAGGTGCATATACCACAAATCAGAAGAAGCATCTTCAACTGCATTCACTTCCTCCCTGCTTAACTTTCCAGGCATCCTGTAGAGAGTACTGAAGGTTTCTTCTTTTGCCACCACTAGTGACCCACCACCAAAGTAAGTATGATAACCCTCAATGTCCAAGGCTTTAACAGAAATCAAGTTGAGATGGATATCTGGAACATGTCTGACATTCTTCATTGCAGCTTGCACCCAATTCTAGTTTCAATCCAAACATCTCTCATACTAACAATTTTACATACCCCTTCATTTCCCATTTTAACTGTGCCAAAATCATTAGCAGTATAAGATGAGAAGAAATCACGCCTAGGAGTGACATGGTATGAGGCTCCAGAATCAACAATCCAACTAGAATCATGGCATGCTAGATTTATAGAATTATCATCACAGACAATGTAAACATCACTATCAGATGCAACTGCAGTTGTGTCTATATCATTTTTCTTCTCTTTGTCTTCATCTCTTTCTCTTCACTTCTCTCTCTTTAGGAACCTGCATTGTCTTTTGATGTGTCCCACCTTGCCACAATGATAACATGTCACTTCTTTTCTAGTCCTGGACTTGCTTCTTGACTTGCTATGACTGTCAGATTTTCAATGCTTATGGAAATGTCTGGTTTGGCTTCTCCCCCGCGACTCTGCAACTAGTGCTTCTGACTGAGTAGAGGTAACAATCAAATCACGCTCCTTTTTTCTAGCTTCTTCATTCAACATACTCTATTTTACCATTGACATTATCAACTTCCCAATAGGAGCTGAATTAGTCAATGTCACAACCAGAACTTCCCAAGTGTCAGACAAGGAACTAAGCAACAACAAGGCTTGCAACTCATCATCTAATTTAATATCTGCTTCTGTCAACTGTCACAGTATTCTGAAAAATACTCATATGCACTGCCATTGAATCACCTTCTTTGTATTTCATATTCACTGGCTTCCGGATCATAAATGCTTTATTTTGCATATTCTTCCACTCATACAGCTCGACCAATTTCTTCCATATTTTTTGAGCATCTGTTTCTGTGTCTACATGAGGATATACACTCAAATCCAGTCACTGCCTAATCAAAGAAACTGCATTTCTATTCATCTTCTTCCATTCACTTTCATTTTTATCCTTGGGTCGAGCAGTGTCTCCCTCAATGGGATCATACAAGTCTTTGTTGTATAACATATCTTCCATGAGGGTTTTCCAAAGTGTATAATTCATAGAATTCAACTTAATCATATTTGGCCTTTGATTTTCTTCCATTTAAATGCACAAAACAGAACAACCTAAGCTCTAGATACCAATCTGTTGGGAAAAAAACCAGAGATAACAATCTCTAATGAAGCAAATGTTTTTTTCCCTTCACCTGTGCAAATAAATAGGCACAACAAAAATATTCTTCCACGGGATAATATCAATGGCAGAAAAATAAATAACAATGACCACAATTTTTAACGTGGAAAACTCCCTAGTGTAGGGATAAAAACCACAGGACCAAGTCCAGCAAAAACTTTCACTATAAATAATAATGGGTACACCAAGTCTTCCTAGAAATACTAGGGAACACTAAATCAATAGCACATCACCCAAAATGTGGATACAAGCAAGCAACAAGAGAGAAACCTCACAAAAATGGGTATAACAACCCAGCTCAAAGAGAAGGTAAAACCACAAATAAAATATATCAAAATAAAGAGCTCAAGGAACAACATACTAAAATTTCAGCAAAGATGGAGCAAGTTTGTTGTACCATCTTCCACCACTTGAACCCTCTTTCTTCTTCTCTTTTTCCCGGCGCTCTCTGTCTTTCGTGCCCCTCCGTTTTTCTTTTGTGGAACTACTGTGGGACCCACTTAGGAGTGACCCACCCAACAATTTATATATATCAAAATACTCTTATTTCTACAATTAATTGTTTACAAAATCCAATTGCAACATTTATTTGTGGATACCCAACTACAACATTTATTTGTGTATATTTATATCAAATACCCTTATTTCTACCATTAATTTGTGTACATTTGTGCACTTTTGTTTTGGAACATGTATCATTTATGACTGAATTTAGGTTTGTATATTTTCAAGGTAAATCAACTTAGTTAAATAAGGGTATACATGGAAAAAATTGGTCAATTATACCTTGGGTTTATAAAACACCCATTGTTTTGAAACAAAAACAAATAACTAAAAACACAAAGATAAGGAATGGATGGAGTAATAATCTTCTTATTAAATGCTTTTTAAAAAATTAATCTTCTTATTAAAAAAGTAAATTAAATACTAAATACAGTTATTTTACTAGTTAATAGATTTTTAAAACAATTAGCAGAACTTAAGAGCGCGCATTTATTAAAATGACTAACATTTCTTTGAAAAACTAAATTTTTTTTTTAAGCAAGAAATGACATGCAAAAGTATCACAATGATACACTAACATCCCAATTAGGTTGGCACCTTAGCAATCACCAATCATATGCTGCACACACAATTTATTGTAAAAAAAGAAAGAATACATCCAACATGGGGGGACATTGACCTTACCCATGGAACCTTATTTAAATCTATAGTAAGGAAATCCTATCCTATTATGATAGAAATCTTCACTAATGAATCTAGGAATGGTTTCCCACCAAACAAAACCTTGAGAGGAAACACCCTTAGAGGCTAGTTTGTTTGCACATGAGTTACCTTCTCTAAAAATGTGAGAGAAACAAAAATTCATTTTACTAACTAAAAACAAACAATTCCTCCATCTGTTCCATAGCTGCCAAGGAACCACTTCCAGAGACTGAAAAGCATGGATAACCAACCGGGAATCACACTCAAGCCCAAAATTATACCAGCCCTTCTTATAAGCAATTTCCATGGCAGACATAGCCCCATATAGTTCAGCATGAAGGGCATAATTAATACCAAGATTGATCTGAAAACAACCCAAAGATGCTGCACTGCTGTCTCTAAAAATACCACCACACCCTGCTAAACCAGGGGAACCTCTAGCTGTACCATCAGTATTGCACTTAACCCAAAATCGAATTGGGGGATTCCAAATGACCTGCTTAATGACAGGTGCTTTCCTTGGTTTAGTGACAACCTCAAAAGCCTTCAAAATTAAGAAATCACTCATGGATGAAGACATATGGCCCTTGCTAAGATTACCAGCCATTGAAACATTAGCACAGCTCAAATTCATGACTGATTGCAATTGGATTACTTTGTTATAAAATCTAATTCTATTTCAAATATATAAAAGATTGCATGTTTTCTTTGAAAAACTATTTTATCTGTTATGAAATAAGAAAAACTTAGGTATAATTCTTTTAAAAGTTTATAATACTTTTTCAATAACAACACAATATAAGTAATAACTTTGTTTTGGTTACTAATATATGTAATAACCTATAAATAAAAACAAAAATATATAACAATTTCTATAAATATTTTATGTTATTTTAAAATAATATCACAAGCACCAAAAAAATTATGGATTAAAGTAATATGCATCGTCGGTGTAGAAATTTTTACAGTGACATTTACTAACATTTTGATATGTGTGCTATTATTTTAATAAATAAGATAGAAAAATAATAATAGTATTAATTTGTCAAGATATTATTAAATATCAGTGTGAAATTTTTATACTTACGGTACATAGAAATTAAACACAATAGCTGATGTTTAGCAAAGATTTCCATTCGTATGTGTAAGAATGTTGAGTAGTGTGCGCAGCATGTCAATTGTGAAAATTACTGCACAATTCTACCGTCATAATAAAAAAGAATTGCTAGTTATTCATTATTTAGGTGGAAGTGTAGTAAGCTAGCTTATAGCTTATTTGATTCGTTTATTTGTTTGTTTGTTTGTCTGTCTAAAATAGAGATGTTTGATAAAAAAACTTATCTCATTAACTTATAACTTTTGTTCATAATCTATTCTATAGCTTATAGCTTATGTCCATTAGCTTGTTAATTTCTATCTTCTTTTTTTCCCCGGTAAGTATAGAAATTCATTAATAAGATCTAGCTTTAGCATCAAAGTGGCTAATCTCTCCACTTTATAGGATGGGTTGACGAAGAACCACCCAATCATGTGCTAGAAGCTAGATAACAAACCAAGAGCAAAAATGTTCTATCATACAAAAATCCCCTCCAAATCAGATATCAAATTTAAACCTAGGTGCAAGATAACTATTAAAAACACCTAATCAACAAAACTCAGCTCCTCGGTACCAGACCCTTTATTATTTTAACAAAAAGTTTATCTCTTTTTTATCCTTATTATTTTAACAAAATTCCAACTTTATCTTATCCCCACTTCATAAAATAAAATTTTTATAAAAAATTGTATTAACATGTTATTTTGTTTATATTATTTAATAAAAAAAAAGAATTAATATTCTTATGACAAAGCTTTAATTAGAATTTGAAAAGAGTTACATAAAGTCCTATAATAAATATATTCTTTTATGTCCTTTAATATTTATAAGTTAGTTCAACAACTAATTTTATCAAACACGTCAAATCAGATCAGTTAGCTTTTGAGCTATCACGTAAAAATTAACTTATAAGCTACAAACTAATTTATCAACTATTTTTGTTAAAGAGAGCCTTATGATGACTTAAATGGAAATAAGAAGAATAACAAATTGCGTCATAATATATATATATATATATATAATAATAATAATAATAATAATAATAATAATAGACATATCAAGTGAGAGGGCCTATTTTATGTGAGAGTGAGAAGAATAAGTCATAGCCATTAGATCAAATCATGAATGATGAAGATTAAAACATAAAGTCGTGTGACTTTTTTAAGTGGTCATGTGATCATCAAATAACTTTCAATCTTGATCATCCATGTATGATCAAGATTTATCCCTCTCACTCTCATATAAGAAGAGCCCCTCTCACTAGATATGCCATATATATAGACATGCTTAAAGTCAATTATGATCATTGGACTTTTCATGAAGTTATACAGTAAAATTTGCATATTCATCATCCTTGCCCTTTTAATTAATCAAACTGAAATATTAACTTAAAATTTTAGATAAATTTTTATTAACATAACTATTTTACTTTTAAAGATAACAATTTATATAATTGATACATTTTCAATATGCTTTTGATATAACATTTTGGATTTAATTGATATACACAATCTGTATAAAGAATTTTTACATTATTAATCAGTACACTTGTTATAACTCTCTTAAAATTCAAACATATATAGAATGTTTCGTGATTAATTGATAATGTAAAAAACTTTACCTCGACGATACATTAAAATTAATGAATTCTAACATTTCTTTTATAAAAAATAAAAATATATAGTAGTAAATTGAGTCACTCCATCAAGTCATAAATTTTAACCCAACCTAACCCACCACAGGGCAAGTTGGTTGTTTACTTGTTAGGTTCTTTTATTAACAATGATGCTTCATATAATATTTTTTCCACATGTTCTTTTATTGATAGAGGCGTAGACAGACATATATACAGAAATCTTATCTGCGTTGTTTTTGTATATGACAGTATTTTGTCTTGTTTTTCAAACATTTGTGCAGGCATCACATTTTTTTTTCCTCATAGCAAATCTTTTTCCGAAATAAATTATTGTTATTTTTTCACACCTTTAATGAAGTTCAGATACTTATAATTAAAAGTGAAGGTCCAAATTGATCTTTGAAAAATTTTGGGGACCCATTTTTTGTCCCTGCAAAAAAATAAATGAACCATTTAGTCCATCAAATTTTTAGAGCGGTACACAATTAGTCCCTAGATTTAGTTTGGAAGTTCATTTACCTGCTTATGTGTTCCATTAACCATCCTACATGGCCCGCTAGTGATCATGCGTGACTTATGACGAATTTCCTAGGTGAAAAACGAATAAAAAGTGAAAAATGTGCACAATTTTAAAATCAAATACGAGAAAATTATGCACTTCTTTTTTGACTTTTCATTAATTTTTCATGACGAAAATTCGTCATAGACCAAGTAGGACCACTAACGGACTAAGTAGGATGGTTAATGAGACACGTAGACAAGTAAATAGATGTCGGAAATAAATCTAGGACTAACATGTCCCGCGTTTGAAATTTTGCACTCAAGAAAAAAGGGTTTTAGCGACCAAAGAAATCGATCGCTATTTAATGATTTTCTTACACTAAATTAGTTAGTGACTGAATTAGCGACCAACAGATAGCGGTTGATGAAACCCTGATCACTAATTTATATAGCGACCAATTTTCATTCGGTCGCTAATTAGCGACCGCAACTTTCATTCGCTAAATGGTTCTGGTTTAGTCCCTAAAAATGGTCACCTGAACCAACTAAGAGACCAAAATCCAGCGACTGATTATTTAAATATAGTGATTGACATATGTCACGATCGTCCCGTCCGGGAGCCACAAAAAAGAAATAAAAAAATAGAGGAGTCGCCACCAATATTTTACTTGGTAAAAACAATGGGAAAACCAATTATTTAAGGAAAAAAACTGGTCTAAAAAAAGAAAGAGATTTGAGTTCGGGAGTCGGTTACGAGTAGGGAAGGTGTTAGCACCGTACATCGTCCGTTTAAAAAATTGTACCTTAAGTTAGTTTTGCCGAAGATTTAATAACTTTTTAAATATTAATTTTACCCCAAAAAATATCTACAAGAAAGAATTATTTTTGTTTTGGATATTTGTATTTTATTTCTGATTTTGTATATAAAACAAATTCATTGGTGTTAAAACCTAAATGAGGTTGAACATGACACATAAGTCCAAAGGGCAACCTCAAATCTAAGGGATTGAACATGGCACCGAGCCCATAGAGCATCCCTAAATAAAACAAGTTCGCTTGTTAAATAGTTATTTAAAAATAAAGAAACCCTAAAATAAGGAAAATTTAGTTTTGGCTTGACAGAACGATTGATTCTGCTCCTACGTATTCTCATGTGCGATGAGAAACTCAAAGCCACGTAGTTCTTTAAAAAAAACTTGATTTGTTGGTTGATTTTAATTTTTGAAAAGGATTTTTATTTTTTGATTTTTGTTTTTATTTATTTCATTTTTTTATTTTTGTTTTTATTTGTTTATATATATATATATATATATATATATTTTAAAAGGAATTTTTAAATTTAGAAAATATTTTTTATTGAAAGTCACGTAACTTTCATTTTCAAAGAAGGAAATAATTTTTTCATTTTTTTCATTTTTTTTTTATTTTTTTTAAAAGGATTTATTTCTTTTATTTAAAAAGGTTTTTGATATATTTCATTTTTTTTATCGAAACTCCTAAGCGAGATAGAACATGACAGATACATCTACGGAGCTATCCCGCATCTAAGGAATTGAGTGTGAAACCTCTCACAAAACAATCCCATAATTATTTATGAATTATATTTTAGTTATTTTGTTTATGAGAATAAGTAGATGAATAAAAAAAGTAGAGGCTAACTCCAAACAGAAAAACCCATTTGGTTTAGATGAAAGCCATCAAGTCTGGGCCATTTAACTAACCCATGAGCCCCATACCTAGCTAAATTGAATTTCTAAAACTAAATATAAAAGAAATCAAAACAATAAAAAAAACAAAATAAAAGTGAAATAATCCATCACATAACGTTAGGGTTAGAAAAGCAACCACTTGGTACTTTATAACACCCTGTTTTTCCTATATTTTATATAGTAGTAAATATATATTTAAATGTATTTATCTTATATTAAATTCAGAGGATGATTTTAATTAAACTAAAATCATTTTCTTGTGTTGTTATAGCATATAAAGTCACGGTAAAATTTTCGGTTGAAAATTCAGACGGAAGCCGGTCTGCGTTTTCACTCCCGGTACAAGTTTACGGTACAGAAAACCTAATTTTGACCCGTGAATGAGATCGTTAGTGCTTTTATTATGTTTCCTTCAACTTTGGTTATTTTGAAAATTTTCGTTCAAAAATAAAATATAATATTTTATTCGGACGAAAACGTCGGAAGAATTACGATCGGAAATGCAACCGGATACGAAATGGAGGAGAATAGGAGACATAAAAGGCTTGAGGTGAGATGAGGGAGTGAGGTGACTCACTAGAGGTATGGCCTAAGCTACCTCCTAAAAAGTAGTCACGATTGACTTTTTGAAATATATCATATTATATTCTAAAAACCTATTTTTCTCTTTCCTCTTCAACCAAACAAGGCACAAAGTCAAAATTTGCTCTCCAAGCTCATTCCTCTCCTCAATTTCGTGCCACTCTCTCCCCTCTCTATATATACCCCTTTCATTTTCACTTCATCATCTTCCTTCTTCAACCTCCATTAAACCTTCATCTTCTTCTTTCTTCTAAAAGTTCACGCTCTAAAAGCTTTAGTTTTTATTCATCTTTTCTACTTAAGTTCTTCATTAAAGTTCTTCCTTATACTAAGAGTAATGCTCTCATATGAATCTTTTTGCAAGTTTCATCTTTTATTTCTTAGTTTACTTTATGTGTTCTTTATATGCTTTAAACTTCTAAAATCTCTCTAAAATGGTAGAAAACTCCTTTTGAGTTGAAACCACTTTCTATAGTCTTGTATTAACTTATATTTTCACATACTACGAGGTTGTGTAAAACAAAAATCTCTATCCATCTCTTCAATGAAGGTCGAATGCTTGCATTTGTGACCTAGGAAGTTTTTGTTTCAACTTTTGGAATATGATCATGTGTTTGAGTTTCTAACTATCCCTTGATCTTGAATCTATAAATATTGGAAGTTTTAATAGCTTGTTCCTATGATGGCCGAAAAAAAATGAATAAGTAGGCCTATGATACTATGTTTAAACTTTCCAAGTATTGATCATGGATTTAGAACTCTTAATAACTTGTTTATCTTATGTTATTAAAGCTAGTATGTGTTACTTTCATTTTTCCAAGATGATCATGGACTTGAGCTCCATAAGATATTTGGATGCTAAGTCTAAGAGATTGGAAAGTTTAAGGATTTATAACTTGTTTATTTTATGTTATTAAAGCTAGTATGTGTTATTTTCATTTTTCCAAGATGATCATGGGCTTGAGCCCCATAAGATATTTGGACGCTAAGTCTAAGAGATTGGAAAGTTTAAGGATTTATAACTTGTTTATTCTATGTTATTAAAGCTAGTATGTGTTACTTTCATTTTTCTAAGATGATCATGGACTTGAGCACCATAAGGTATTTGGATGCTAAGTCTAAGAGATTGGAAAGTTTAAAGATCTCTAGCCTATAAATCCTATGAAGGCCGAACCTAGAAGGTTATGGACCTAGGATACCTTGTTCTTATTTTTCCAAAATGATCATGGTTTTGAGCTCCTTAACACATATGGATGCTAAACCTAAGAGATTGGAAGGTTTAGTGAATGCTAGCCTATTTTACTAGCCTTGGCCGAATGCCCTATGTTTTTAACTTAGTGGAATTTTAATTCAACTTTGTTAAATGATCATTGTTTATGAACTCCTAACACTTAAGGATCATAAATCCATGAGTTGTATAATTTTTGGGAATCTCTAACCCTAAGAACTAGTCTTGGCCGAACCTATACCATGCGGTTTAGTGTTCTTGTTTTGATTTTAACTTGTGATTTTGTGTTCATAACCTTAGACTTCCATCGCGGAGGAAACGACAACGTTCAAAGAAACTACCTCGTCGAGCATCTAATCTTCTTACCTTCACAGAAAGTAAGAAGGGATTGCCTGGGGATATTCAATGACTATATGCATGTGTGTATGTGTTTACTTGAGTGATTTGAATATTATTATGATGTGGAGCAAAAACTTGAATGACTTGTTTACTTGAACTATTGTCATTATTACTTGAAGTTGATTATTACTTGCCTTAAAGTATTGTGAGTTGTATATATGTGATGAACTGTCATTAATTGTGATATTATTGTTGAGAATATATTACCGTTGATTGAAGTTTGAGAAGTCGTACTTGAGTCTGTGCACAATAATTATAAGGATTAAAAGCCTTAATAAGCCTTGAATATAACTTTGAAAGTATTGGTTTCATTCGTAAAAGTTCCTTGTTTAAAACGCTTACTTCAAAGAGAATGAGATTCTAGTTTTGAAAAGAAATGTTGAAGTGTTTTTAAGTCAATAGAAACTACCTTTTTATGATCCAAAGTTGGTACGAGAGAAAACCTTTTTCCAAACTATGTGTTTCATGGAGGAAAAACCCCTTTGAAAATATTTGACTTTATTCTATCAAGGATTTCAAAAGCAAACGAATTTCCAAATGTTTTATAAAAGACTTTGTAAAGGAAAAGATTTTCTCCTAAATGATTTAGAAACGTTCCGGTTACTTAGATAAGTGATCGAGGTTTTGTTTTGGTTTTTGATTTTCACTGAGCGAAAAGTAAGCACATGTGAAAGATGATACTAGTTCGCGAGACGTCGCCTCTAGCATTCAGTTTATGCACGTGATCTGGGATCCGTGTCAAGAATTATGGACAAATGGTCCCAATCGTGATATTATGGGCTAGGAGTCCTAATTTTGGAATTGAGGACTGTGTGTCCCAATTTCGTTATTATGGGCTAGGAGTCCTTATCATGTTGAAATAAAACATGGATAAAATTATAATTGTTTCTACGACCACAACCTCGGACTGTGGCATCGGTCTAAGGTGTTGTGATTGAGCACTTGGACTGCGTGTCTTGTGTTATTGATTTTCAAGTAATAAAAATTGTGAATAGTCATTAGCTTTGGGCTTCGACAACGGAAAAGAGTGAACACAAAGAAAAGTCTCGATAATGAAAAGTTTTTTATTCATATGCATTTCCCCTTAGCAGACGTGCTTGAGTTATTCGAATACCCGCTTAAGATGTGGTATTCGATGAGGTATACATCCGAATGACCGTTATAAGGGATTCGTGATGATGTTGATCCAGGCGCATGAGGTGACGGTGCCACCTTGCCAAACGGGGCATATGTGCCTGATCAACTCTTTCTTTCTTAATGATAAAACAGTGATGGAATATCATGAGATTAAGATTAGAGCCTGATGATAGAAATGTCATGCATTATCTTTATAAGATTGATTGATTCGGGTATGAGACCCACTGAAATAATACTTGTTGTTTACCGATGAGTAATATTTAAAATATTAATATGCTAAGGTGTTGTATGTATCATGTGTATGGTTGTTGTGCGATATATCCGGTGTCCGTATCTCGCTCTTTCATTTCTACTTGTTATTCTCTCTTCCTTTTGGTATCGCAGTATGTACATGAGTCCAGATGGATCCCAATATCCCACTTATGCCGACAACATTGAAGCTTGAGGTCTTCGACGACGCAGGGAGTGCTGGGGCATGGCAGATACACCCAGAGGCGACATCTGCCACATACCACGGAGCAATCACCACGACCGATTTAAATGCTGACGGAGACCCAATCCGTAGAAGCCACACTGTGGAAACTAGGAGGGTAGCTCTGTCTCCGATTTGGTATTACCTTCACACACTACAAGCTCACGGACTGCTACATGAGCCACCACCTCTAGACGTAGAGTCGGCAACGCCGATTGAGGAGGATCCCGAGGAGGATCCTGAGGAGGACCCTGAGGAAGACTTCGATGAGGTCATGGAGGAGGATGAGCCAGAGGATCACGTTATGGATCATGACGACGACGGCGATTCCGTAGATGAGGGCGGCGACTTATAGATCCATTACCTAAGGTCTCGTCTCGTGGGAGCCTTTGTGGAGACCCTGCTTACAGCCAGTGTCGGTAACCAGTTCGAAACGTTTTGTGGATAATCTTTCGTCATCCGACTTTTAGAGTTATCTTTTGGATGTGGTTCCGGACCCTCTTTCCCTGTGTCTCTACTTACTCTCTTCTAAGCTTTATCTTCTAGATGTCTAATTCTGTGCAATGGCCGTTGATAAGGCCCTATCTTATGTACTGAAACTTGGCTCTCATTGGGACATGTTATATATATATATATGCTGTCTTCAATTCATGTTCTGAGTGTTCATCACCTCTATCTTGTTTCATTCCTTCATCTCAAAAAAAAAACTACCATTTTTAGTGTACTTGTCCATCGAGTAAATGATACTTTCCGAAAGTAACCAGCTTTGTAAATCAGAAATATTTCCGTATTTGGGTAACCATGTGATACCGGGTTTAGGGTGTCACATTAGTGGTATCAGAGCGAGTCGAGTCTTTCGGGAATGTTTGGGTTTAGGCCTGTTGTGTCAATGTTGTGTATTCTCTGATCGAGTCTTGTTTGAATTACTTCTAAGAAGTAATGTGTGTTATCCGACGAGTTACCTTTTATTTTCTGGTTACCATCTCACTGATTGTGTCTTACAAGTCAGCATGGAACCAGGAGGAGTGCGCGGGCATAGCGGTCATGGCCGAGGCAACGGCGGGATGGACTTCGCTGCCCAAGCTTTGACTGACGTTGCGGCTGCCATAGCTTTCCAGACTGCCAACGCGGCCGCCCAGAATCAACAGGAGTAGCAAAGAGCTGAACAGGCTGCAGAGGGGAAGAATCTGAATGCCTTCCGACGCCAGAATCCGTCACAGTTTGACAGGGACGTGGACCCGACTAAAGCTGATCTTTGGATCCAAGAGCTGGAAAAGATCTTTGAGCTGGTACACACCCCAGAGGAAGCAAAGGTGCCTTATGCAACATTCCAACTGAATGGAGATGTTGAATACTGGTGGAAGGGCACCAGACAACTACTAGTAGCTGAACATCAGGCGATCACTTGCAACAAATTTCTTGGTAAATATTTTCCCCAGATTGCTCGGACAAAGAAAGAGCAGGTATTCCTAAGGCTGAGTCAGCGGGACATGACGGTGGGGGAATATGCGGCAAGGTTTGAGTCCCTTGCCAAATACTTCCGCTTTTTCGAGAACAACCCCGATAAGGAGTGGAAGTGGGAGAAGTTCGAAGCCGGTCTGCACTTCGAGATCAAGGAATCTGTGATGCCCTTGGAAATCAGGAATTTCCAACCCTTGGTAGAGAAATGCCGTAAGGTAAAACTGATGCGCAAGGGGTGAGATAGAAGGGGAAATGTTGGAGGACTCGTTTGTCCCCAGAGTCAATATCAGGGACAGAACCAAAATTAGAAGCAGAATCAAAAGAAGCCATATTATCAATCACCCAGTAACAACCAGAAACAACAGCAACAACATCGTTCCGGTACTTCGAGAACGGGAATTCGAGGCCAGAGAAACAATAATCAAGGCCAAGAGAGGAAGTGTTACCGGTGCGGGGATCCCAGTCATCTAGCTAATACTTTCCCAAAGAAAGAGATGAAGTGCTTTAACTGCGATTGTATAGGGCACATAGACAGGGACTGCAGAGCACCGAAAAGAGAACCAACTATCAATCATGCCAAAGCAGGCAAGCCGACTACTAAAGGGCGAGTGTATACGATGAGTGGAGCTGAAGCATCAAATTCTGCAGATCTGGTGCATGGTAAGTGCGATTTAGCCGGTAATCTTTTAACTGTACTTTTCGATTCAGATGCAACTCATTCTTTTATCTAGATGGATCGTGTGAAACTTCTAGACTTGCCTATTTCTTCCTTACCATATAACTTGATTGTTTCTACCCCAACTGCTGAGCCAGTAACTGTTAATTCCATTTGCTTAAATTGTCCTATCAATGTTCAGGATAGGCACTTTCTTGTAGACTCAATCCGTTTCCTTTAATGCAACTAGACGTAATTTTAGGCATGGATTGGTTATCTTACAACCATATCCTGATAGACTGTGCTCAAAGAACCTTAGTCTTTAGGGATGAGATTTCTGGATTATTATCTGCTAGTCAGGTAAGAGCTTCTTTGAAAGAGGGAGATCAAGGTTACATGCTGTTGTTTTCCTCAGATGTTAAGAGTGAGTTAGACTTAGAATCCGTACCTGTCGTCAATGAATTTCCAGAAGTTTTCCCTGAGGATGTACCTGGTCTACCGCCTGTTCGAGATATCGAGTTTGCAATTAATCGGGTTCCAGGCACTGGGCCGATATCCATGGCACCATATCGCATGTCACCATCGGAGTTAGAAACCCTGAAGGAACAACTTGAAGAGTTGATGAGAAAGGAATTCATTCGACCCAGTGTATCACCGTGGGGAGCTCCAGTTCTGTTAGTAAAGAAGAAGGATGGGACTTCTCGACTCTATGTAGATTTTCGGCAGTTGAATAAGGTCACGATCAAGAACAGATATCCGCTCCCAATGATTGATGATCTCATGGACCAGTTGCGTGGCGCGACCGTATTCTCGAAAATAGATTTACGGTCAGGCTACCATCAAATTCGTGTGAAAGCAGAGGATGTCCCAAAGACAGCATTTCAAACACGCTACGTGCATTATGAGTACCCAGTGATGCCGTTTGGAGTGACGAATGCTCCTGCCATATTCATGGATTACATGAATAGGATTTTTCGTCCTTACTAAGATCAATTTGTTGTCGTCTTCATTGATGATATTTTGATCTATTCTCCAAACAAGGAAAAACATGCTGAACATCTCAGTATTGTCCTTCAGACCTTGAAAGAGAAGCAACTCTATGTGAAGCCAGAAAAATGCGAATTCTGGTTGGACCAAGTGCAATTCTTAGGTCATGTAATATCATGCGAAGGAATCGCAGTGGATCGGTCAAAAGTCGGGGCTGTTTTTGAATGGAAAAGGCCAACAACGGCAACTGAAATCCGTAGCTTTGTGGGTTTAGCGGGTTACTATAGGAGATTCATTAAGGGATTTTCCAAGATAGTGGGACCCCTTACCCAGTTAACTCGGAAAGACCTAGCGTTTGTCTGGATGGAGGCTTGTGAAGGAAGTTTCCAAGAGCTTAAGAGAAGGTTGACAACCTCACTCGTTTTGATCCTACCTGATCGTAAGGAACCTTTTGAGGTTTATTGTGACGCTTCACATCAGGGATTGGGTTGTGTGCTGATGCATAACCGAAAGGTCGTAGCATATGCTTCAATGCAGTTGAAGATTCACGAAAGGAATTACCCGACGCATGACTTGGAGTTGGCAGCGGTAGTCTTTGCCCTAAAAATCTGGAGGCATTATTTGTATGGAGCTACTTTTAATGTTTTCAGTGACCACAAGAGTTTGAAGTTCCTCTTCGACCAGAAGGAGTTGAACATGCGTCAGAGGCGTTGGTTGGAAGTTTTGAAGGACTACGACTTCAACTACAGTATCACCCTGGGAAGGCGAATTTGGTGGCGGATGCGCTGAGCGGGAAGTCAATACATTCATCATTGATGATGGTTAAAGAGCAGGGATTGTTGGAACAATTCCGAGATCTAAGTTTATTAGTTAAGACATTTTCGGGAAGGCTGTGTCTGAATAGGATCACCGTTTCGAACGGATTGATGGAACAAATAAAAGAAAAACAACGGGAGTGATCAGTATCTGCAGGAAGAAAGGGACTTAGTGCGACAGGGAGCACTGTCAGAATTCAGAGAAGGAACGGATGGGATTTTGAGACTCGGTCAAAGAATCTGTATACCAGATGACGTCGAGCTTAGGAAGTTGATTTTATAGGAGGCTCACAGGAGTAAGCTGAGTTTACGCCCAGGAGCCACGAAGATGTATCAAGATCTCAAGAAGTTATACTGGTGGTATGGAATGAAAAGGGACGTAATGGAATACGTCGCTTCTTGTCTGATATGTCAAAAGGCTAAGATTGAACACCAGAGGCCAACAGGAATGTTAAAACCATTGGATACCCCAGAATGGAAGTGGGATGGTATTTCAATGGACTTTGTGACCAGCTTACCAAGGACTCGGAAGGGACATGAGGCTATATGGGTAATTGTGGATCGACTGACCAAGTCAGCTCACTTTTTACCTATCAACATGAAGTACCCGATGAAAAGGATGACTCAGTTGTACATCGACGAGATTGTTAGGTTGCACGGTATACCCTCGAGTATCATTTCGGATTGTGATCCAAGGTTTACATCAGGATTTTGGAAGGGACTACAAAACTCGTTGGGAACAAAGCTCAAATTAAGTTCTGCGTACCATCCACAAACTGACGGGCAGTTAGAGAGGACAATCCAATCACTCGAAGATTTACTAAGAGCGTGCGTGATGGAAGACACTGGGAGCTGGGACGAGTTCCTACCGTTGATAGAATTCACCTACAACAATAGTTTTCATTCCAGTATAGGGATAGCACCCTATGAGGCTTTGTATGGTCGACGATGCCGAACACCTTTGTGTTGGTACCATGATGGTGAGAGTCTACTGTAAGGACCAGAGATCGTACAACAAACGACCGAGAAGGTGAAGATGATCCCGGAGAAAATACGGACAGCCCAAAGTCGACAGAAAAGTTACGCTGACAAGAGACGACAACCTCTTGAGTTTGAGGAAGGCGAGCATGTGTTCTTGAGAGTCACACCAACGACTGTGGTTGGCAGAGTGATAAAATCCAGAAAGCTTACTCCCAAATTTATTGGACCCTACCAAATTCTTCGTCGCGTAGGTCCAGTAGTGTACAAAATATCTTTACCTCCTTTTCTTTCCAACATCCATGATGTTTTCCATGTCTCTCAATTGAGAAAGTATATTCCTGATCCATCACATGTTATTAAACCTGATAAAGTACAATTAAAAGAGAACCTGTCATTCGAGACTTCGCCGGAACGAATCGCGGATAAGATGCTGAAGAAGCTGATGAGCTCCGGCAAGCGTACCGAATCGAAGTAAGTAATAATTAAAACGGCAAGTAAATTACCGAGTATCGAACTCAGGGATTTGGAAACCAAGTACCACTTCACAAATTAAGCAACTATTTAGACTGAGAAATAGGTTTGAAAAGATTTAAAGAAAATAAAAGAAACAGTAAAAGAAATAAAATATTTTTCGGGTTTTTAAATATGAAAAGAGATTTCCAGGAATTGGGTTACCAACAAGACCGCTCATGCTACTAAATTGACTAACCCTCTTGTTAATTATCGAAATTTGCTTTGAAGGCGAATTTATCCTAAATAAGTTAATGCTCCCTCTCGGGTTACAAGAACCGTGCCCAATTAAACCGACCCCTACTCTCGTGGTAATTGAATTTAAATTGAACCCTTTAAGTTTTGTGACAATTCGTGAACCCTCAAAGGACCGCTTCTAACTCTCGTGATTTAAGTCCTAAGTTTGATTCCAATAGATCCGATACCTAAGTTCACCGCTAAGTTCGTCCTTAGATTATCTATGACATGCAAATAAGTGCGCACCGGATTCACAAGTAATTCACGCAATAGGAATCGAATCGAAAGCGAAATTGAAATTAACAAGAAGTAAAACGTCAAATCATAACACAAAACAAATCTTGGGCATAGCCCCAATCCCTAGAAACAAAAAGACTACTCAAGCATTGCCATGGTCATGGCAAGCTTGATTAACAAAAGCATAAAAGAAAACCTAAGAGAGAAGAAGAAATTGGAGAAGAAGAGAAATCCTAGTTTTTACCTAAAGTAGCAGCCCAAGTCCCCCTATTTTCGAGTCTCTAGGTCCTATTTATAAGGTAGGGTAACTTGCATCCCAAGCAATTACAAGATCAGATAAAATCAGCTTTTAAAATTCCAGATATTGCGCGTCACGGCCGTGATGGCTGTCACGGCTAGGCCGTGACGGATTCTGACTTGGGAAACTTGGCTCTGATGGCTTGTCACGGTCGTGATGGCCATCACGGCCTGGCCGTGACAGGTTCTGACTTTTGTGTACTTTCCTTTTCAGCCTTGTTCGATCATGGCCGTGACGGCTGTCACGGCTAGGCCGTGATGGGCTCTGTTTGGCTTAGTTTTCTTACTTTTCAAGCTCCATCTTCATGCAAGCTCCATCATGGTTGATCATGAGCATTTTAATCTTCATATCCAAATCAATATCTCCAAATAAATAACCAAATCTTATCATATCCTTTATTGATGTGTTAGGCAATTATTATCCAAATCCAAAAAGATTTGGATCCAATCTTTTATCTCAATGCCAATTGAATTATCTTTTAATCATAACAATTCAAATCCAAGTTGATTTGGATTCAAATCCATCACGCGGGCCCTTACAATTTACTTGGCAATCTTCAATTTAATTGATTTCCATTCTTTTCTTCTTGATACTTTCCTAAAAATCAAAAATAAGAATAATATCAGAAAATTAATCAAAATCTAATTAAAATTCATTAAATACACACATTGGCTCTAAAATAACCAAAATAGGAAAACAAAGTCTAATTTGGTCTAAATCAAGCATTCAACAAAATTTAATTGATGAAATCCGCTCTAAAATAATAGATAAAACATGATAAGACAGCGAATTATCAGCAGCTCAGAGGTAAACAAATCCCTTTAGTCAAAGTCATCTGGAACGAGACAACCGGAGAAGCTACATGGGAAGCGGAGGACAAAATGAAATTGCAATACCCTGAGTTATTTCGAGGTGCGTAATTTCGAGGACGAAATTCTTTTTAGAGGGGTAGTATTGTAACATCATGTTTTTCCTATATTTTATGTAGCAGTAAATGCATATTTAAATGTGTTTATTTTATATTAAACTCAGAGGATGATTTTAATTAAACTAAAAACATTTCCATGTGTTGTTATAGCATATAAAGTCACGGTAAAATTTTCGGTTGAAAATTCAGACGGAAGCCGGTCTGCGTTTTCACTGCCGGTACAAGTTTACGGTACAGAAAACATAATTTTGACCTATGACCGAGATAGTTAGTGTTTTTATTATTTTTCCTTAAACTTTGATTATTTTGAAAATTTTCGTTCAAAAATAAGATATAATATTTTATTCGGGCGAAAAAGTCGGAAGAATTACGATCGGAAATGTAACCGGGTACGAAATGAAGCAGAATAAGAGACATAAAAGGCTTGAAGTGAGATGAGGGAGTAAGGTGACTCACTAGAGGTATGGCCTAAGCTACCTCCTAAAAATTGGTCATGATGGACTTTTTGAAATATATCATATTGTATTCTAAAAACCTATTTTTCTCTTTCCTCTTCAACCAAACAAGGCACAAGGTCAAAACTTGTTCTCCAATCTCATTCCTCTCTCCTAAATTTTGTTCCACTCTCTCCCCTCTCTATATATACCCCTTTCATTTTTACTTCATCATCTTCCTCCTTCAACCTCCATAAAACCTTCATCTTCTTCTTTCTTCTAAAAGTTCAAGCTCTTAAAGCTTTAGTTTTTATTCATCTTTTCTACTTAAGTTCTTCATTAAAGTTCTTCCTTATACTAAGGGTAATGCTCTCATATGAATCTTTTTTCAAGTTTCATCTTTTATTTCTTAGTTTACTTTATGTGTTCTTTATATGCTTTAAACTTCTAAAATCTCTCTAAAATGGTAGAAAACTCCTTTTGAGTTGAAACCACTTTCTATAGTCTTGTATTAAATTATATTTTCATATAATAAGAGGTTGTGTAAAACAAAAATCTCTATCCATCTCTTCCAATGAAGGCCGAATGCTTGCATTTGTGACCTAGGAAGTTTTTGTTTCAACTTTTGGAATATGATCATGTGTTTGAGTTTCTAACTATCCCTTGATCTTGAATCTATAAATATTGGAAGTTTTGATGGCTTGTTCCTATGATGACCGAAAAATATGAATAAGTAGGCCTGGGATACTATGTTTCAACTTTCCAAGTATTGATCATGGATTTAGAACTCTTAATAACTTGTTTATTTTATGTTATTAAAGCTAGTATGTGTTACTTTCATTTTTCCAAGATGATCATGGACTTGAGCTCCATAAGATATTGGATGCTAAGTCTAAGAGATTGGAAAGTTTAAGGATTTATAACTTGTTTATTTTATGTTATTAAAGCTAGTATGTGTTATTTTCATTTTTCCAAGATGATCATGGGCTTGATCCCCATAAGATATTTGGACGCTAAGTCCAAGAGATTGGAAAGTTTAAGGATTTATAACTTGTTTATTCTATGATATTAAATCTAGTATGTGTTACTTTCATTTTTCCAAGATGATCATGGACTCGAGCTTCATAAGATATTTGGATGCTAAGTCTAAGAGATTGGAAAGTTTAAAGATTTATAGCCTATAAATCCTATGAAGGCCGAACCTAGAAGGTTTTGGACCTATGATACCTTGTTCTTATATTTTCAAAATGATCATGGTTTTAAGCTCCTTAACACATATGGATGCTAAACCTAAGAGATTGGAAAGTTTAGTGAATGCTAGCCTATTTTACTAGCCTTGGCCGAATGCCCTATGTTTTTAACTTAGTGGAATTTTAATTCAACTTTGTTAAATGATCATTGTTTATGAACTCCTAACACTTAAGGATCATAAATCCATGAGTTGTATAATTTTTGGGAATCTCTAACCTTAAGAACTAGTCTTGGCCGAACCTATACCATGCGGTTTAGTGTTCTTGTTTTGATTTTAACTTGTGATTTTGTGTTCATAACCTTAGACTTCCATCGTGGAGGAAACGAGAACGTCCACAGAAACTACCTCGTCGAGCATCTAATCTTCTTACCTTAACAGAACGTAAGAGGGGATTGCCTAGGGATATTCAATGACTATATGCATGTGTGTATGTGTTTACTTGAGTGATTTGAATATTATTATGATGTGGAGCAAAAACTTGAATGACTTGTTTACTTGAACTATTGTGATTATTACTTGAAGTTGATTATTACTTGCCTTAAAGTATTGTGAGTTGTATATATGTGATGAACTGTCATTAATTGTGATATTATTGTTGAGAATATATTACCGTTGATTGAAGTTTGAGAAGCCGGACTTGAGTCTGTGCATAATAATTATAAGGATTAAAAGCCTTAATAAGCCTTGAATATAACTTTGAAAGTATTGGTTTCATTCGTAAAAGTTCCTTTTATTTAAAACGCTTACTTCAAAGAGAATGAGATTCTAGTTTTGAAAAGAGACGTTGAAGTGTTTTTAAGTCAATAGAAACTACCTTTTTATGATCCAAAGTTGGTACGAGAGAAAACCTTTTTCCTAACTATGTGTTTCATGGAGGAAAAAACCCTTTGAAAATATTTAACTTTATTCCATCAAGGATTTCAAAAGTAAACGAATTTCCAAATGTTTTATAAAAGACTTTATAAAGGAAAAGATTTTCTCCTAAATGATTTAGAAACGTTACGGTTACTTAGATAAGTGATCGAGGTTTTGTTTTGATTTTTGATTTTCACTGAGCGAAAAGTAAGCACATGTGAAAGATGATACTAGTTCGTGAGACGTCGCCTCTAGCATTCAGTTTATGCATGTGATCTGGGATCCGTGTCAAGAATTATGGACAAAGGGTCCCAATCGTGATATTATGGGCTAGGAGTCCTAATTTTGGAATTGAGGACTGTGTGTCCCAATTTCGTTGTTATGGGCTAGGAGTCCTTATCATGTTGAAATAAAACATGGATAAAATTATAATTGTTTCTACGACCACAACCTCGGACTGTGGCATCGGTCTAAGGTGTTGTGATTGAGCACTCGAACTGCGTGTCCTGTGTTATTGATTTTCAAGTAATGAAAATTGTTAATAGTCGTTAGCTTTGGGCTTCGACAACGGAAAAGAGTGAACACAAAGAAAAGTCTTGATAATGAAAAGTTTTTTATTCATATGCATTTCCCCTTAGCAGACGTGCTTGAGTTATCCGAATACCCGCTTAAGATATGGTATTCGATGAGGTATACATCCGAATGGCCGTTATAAGGGATTCGTGATGATGTTGATCCTGGCGCATGAGGTGATGGAGACACCTTGCCAAACAGGGCGTATGAGCCTGATCAACTCTTTCTTTCTTAATGATAAAACAGTGATCGAATCTCATGAGATTAAGATTAGAGCCTGTTGATAGAAGTGTCATGCATTATCTTTATAGGATATTTTTTATTCGGGTATGAGACCCACTGAAATAATACTTGTTGTTTACCGATGAGGAATGTTTAAAATGTTAATATGCCAAGGTGTTGTATGTATCATGTGTATGGTTGTTGTGCGATATATCCGGCATCAGTATCTCACTCTTTCATTTCTACTTGTTATTCTCTCTTCCTTTTGGCATCGCCGTATGTACATGAGTCCAGATGGATCCCAATATCCCACTTGTGCCGACAACATCGAAGACTGAGGTCTTCGACGACGCAGGGAGTGCTGGGGCATGGCAGATACACCCAGGGGCGACATCTGCCACATACCACGGAGCAATCACCACGACCGATTTAAATGCTGACGGAGATCCAATCCGTAGAAGCCACACTGTGGAAACTAGGAGGGTAGCTCTGCCTCTGATTTGGTATTACCTTCACACATTGCAAGTTCACGGACTGCTACATGAGCGACCACCTCTAGACGTAGAGTCGACAGCACCGATTGAGGAGGATCCCGAGGAGGACCCTGAGGAAGACTTCGATGAGGTCATGGAGGAGGATGAGCCGGAGGATCACGTTATGGATCATGACGACGACGACGATTCCGTAGATGAGGGCGGCGATGTTATAGATCCATTACCTGAGGTCTCGTCTTGTGGGAGCCTTTGTGGAGACCCTGCTTGCAGCCAGTGTCAGTAACTAGTTCGGAGCGTTTTATGGATAATCTTCCATCATCTGACTTTTAGAGTTATCTTTTGGATATGGTTCCGGGCCCTCTTTCCCTGTGTCTTTACTTACTCTCTTTTAAGTTGTATCTTCTAGATGTCTAATTCTGTTGCAATGGTCGTTGATAAGGCCCTATCTTATGTACTGAAACTTGGCTCTCATTGGGACATGTTATATATATATATATATATATATATATATATCTGTGTGTGTGTGTGTGTGTGTTGTCTTCAATTCATGTTCTGAGTGTTCATCACCTCTATCTTGTTTCATTCCTTCATCTCAAAAAAAAAAAACTACCGTTTTTAGTGTACTCGTCCATCGAGTAAATGATACTTTCTGAAAGTAACCAGCTTTGTAAATCAGAAATATTTCCGTATTTGGGTAACCATGTGATGTCGGGTTTAGGGTGTCACATCCTTCACTTGCGCGGTGCGGCACCGAGAGAGGGGTAGGAACGGTGAGCGTAGGAGGAGCTCACGACGGAGATGGAGGCGGCGAGTCTGGACCCGTGTGCACGACTCAGGCGATTGTGGCCGTGGTGGCGAGTGCGGTGCTGGGCAAGGGACCAGCAGCATCGTGCAGAGACAGTGGCCGTACATAGGGCGACTCGGCGTGGAGGCTTCAGGTGGTGTTAGGCAGGGACGAGCGGCGTCGTGGTGGAGGCACGGCGGCGGCAAAACGTGGTGGCAGTGGCGAAGAACAGTGTAGGGATGCTTTTATTTCTCTTTTCCTTTTTTCCTGGTTGTTGGATTTGGATTAGTTTTTGTAATTTTGGGGAACTGAGATTATGGTGAAAATGAATGTTGAAGATGGGTGAAGCTAAAAATATGGATATTGAAGATGGGTTTCAAGTCTTTTTTGTGGTAGTCAGGGGTGAAGGTGAGGGATGATTCTGATTTCGGAGGAGAAGATAGTGGCTAGAAGGATGGCCTCCATGTTACTGATTTTCGTTGCCCCCTCCTCAGAATTTAATTTTCCTGTATGCTCCCCCCTGTGTGTTGTTGCTGTTCTCTTCTTATAGTGGAAGATTTCATCTACTTTCACCTTGGGACCTGATGATTTTCTGTGTGCAGAGGCTCAACTTCCTCTAGTCCCTTTTCAATTCCCATTTATGTATTCTCTACCACTGATCTATGCACAGGAGCTCTGAGAACTTAACCAAAAATGGTGTTTGATGACTTGAGACCCTGAAGGAGAAAGATCATCATGGAGATTGTGTTTGTTGGGGAATGAGGAAAAATGACGTTAGAGGATGGAGGAAGATGGCATATCCTATTTTGTTTTTTATTTTTATTTTCTAACCAGAAATCAGATGTATTGATTTGTTTAAGTTAGCTTGGGCTTTCTACTACCAAAAAGGTTAGTCATTGGACCAAGATGAGATGGGTTAGATGGTGGACTAAAAAAAAACTTGTAACAAAACAAAATGGGTCAAAAACATAAACATATATATTTTTAGATTACTTTTTTAGTTATTTTTAATTATTTGTTTTTATTTTTTCAAAACATTAATTAAAAGGACAACCGGACAAAATTAGGTATTCACAATATATTCGGTTGGTAAATTTCCCAAGAGTCATATTTTAGAGACGGAATCATTTAAGTCGCTGTTTGGTCCTAATGAAATTATTAATTTTTAAATTTTTTTTTCTTCAGAATCTGAATACCACAAAATAAAAATAAAATTAAAATAAATTAAATTAAACAAAATTAAATTAAATAAATAAATTAAATTAAATTAAACTAAATTAAATAAAATTCGAATAAACTATATAAATAAAAATGGACAAGTACAAATGTAAGGTACATATGTCACACAACCGCTAAAAACCTAATCTATGTGAGGAGGGGGTGAGGGTGGTAGGCTAATGTCATCGTAATCCATGGCAGCGACATCAGCACCAGCGATGACGGCATTAGTAGCAGCAGCCGTGGCATCAACAGTAGCAGTATCGTCGTGTGTGCCACCGGATCCGGAACTACTGGGTCGGCACCACAAGTACCTAAACAGCTCATCCATGTAACGCTCTTCGTTACATTAGTAACTCAAATTAATTTTCAATAAAAACCTTTAAAAATTTTAAATTAAATAATCGAGTCATAAAATTTTTCACAATAATTTAAGTCTGAAAGTATCTCGTATATTCAAAATAATTAAATAAACTAATAGTGCTAAATAAACCATTACATCCAAATAAAATAAAGCCTCAAAACACGGGCGTCTAATAAACCAAAAAAATAAATAAATAATAAACTATAACTAATATCTTCAAGACTCTCTCAAGACATTGCATCATCTATCTCATCATCTGTAAACTCTGAAAGACAACACTAATGAGATTTAAAATCTCAGTAAGTAAACACAGTTCTAAAAGGTTTTCGAAAAGATGTTTCTTTCAACCGGCGCGGTAACCGGAAAAACAACAATGGTAATCCGTCATTTCCAAAATAATTTAATCTCAAAGTATTTCAAATAATAAAATAAATAAATCATGACACATACAATAATATCAATTAATCAAACAGAGTGCAATGACATATCATTGCCTTCTCTTTGTAGGAGGCCCTTTGCAATTGTCTCGCATTAGGCCAATCTGTCATCGCTACGATTTAATCCCTTTGCCATCCCTACGAAAGAGGTATCCACAACCTTGCAATGTCCAACATTGCCTTCTCCATGTAGGAGGCCCTCTACCATCGCTTCGCATTAGGTTAATCTGTCATCGCTACGAGTTAGGCCCTTTGTCATCTCTATGAATGAGGTATCCACAACCTTGCAATGCCCAACATTGCCTTCTCCATGTAGGAGACCCTTTGTCATCGCCTCGTATTAAACCAATCTGTCATCGTTACGAGTTAGACCCTTTGCCATCTCTATGAAGGAGGTATCCCAAACAATCATCTCTCCCCGAGGGAGATAACCAAACACGCACATATTATCACAAGATTATTCCAAATTAACCTCAATAAATAACATCATGTCACATGCATCAATATTTCATCAAGTTCATATCAAAACAACATTAAGGCATCACATATTATAAAAAGACATAACAAATAATAATAATCATATCACCCTATATGTAAATAGTCAATCTCAAAAAATTAATCACCAATAAGAAAACAATTATAAACAAAACCCCAAATAATTACCCATTAATTTCATACTCAAATCCTTTTAAAATATTTATATCATGAAAGTTTAAGGAAAATGTGTTTATTTATTTCTTGGAGATCTCCAAATATGCTTTAAAAATTACCTATGACAAAAGTTAGTGGTTCAACAAAAAAATTCTTCTTTTCCTCACTAATGTTCTTGGATCTATCCGGTGAAAACCGGCTACTCTTCTATCACTGTTTGCAGCGCTAGACAACTTTCGTTCCTCTCTATTATTTTTGTTAAATTTCTACCCTATTCAGTTTAAGTGTTTCCATGGGCTAAAGGCCTAAAAGCCCTCCAAGGCTCCAACGTGCCCACCCAACTTGATTGTTATTTATTTTTATTTTTTTTATCCTTTTTTAGTTTTTTTCTTAGTGAAAGAAAGGAAGCACCTGACTTGGGTAAAACTCACAATTCCAACGTCAGGTTTGCTTGCACCTTTTTCTCTTTTTTTTGTTTTTGTTTTTTTTTAAACAATATTATATCATTTACAATCATTAAATAATTCTAATAATTTTTTATTACTAATAATTTTCTACACTAAATCTTATAATAATTTAATTTTTTTATTAAAAGACTATATTAAAAAATTTTGGATGTTACACTCCATACGACTATCGGAACCTATTTTTGTTTGAGTATGTTTACTGAAAAGCGGTTTTATGATAATTTATTTCGTTTGGGTGATAAAAAATAATCACTTTTATATTATAAATCACAAAAAATGATATGAAGTTATTTGTTTATATTAATAATGTGTAGGAGGTCGGAGAGAAATGTCAATTAGTTGAGAGGGACATGGGACTTGGAGGAAAAAAAAACTTTTTTTGCCCATCTAACAACTATTCTTATCAGATGGGTAGAAAAAGCTTTTTTATTCAAGAAAAAAACTTTTTCTATAATTTAAGCTAATTATCAAACATAACATATTATTTCCAAAACAGCTTTCGTAGACCAAAAAACAACTGAGTGGCAAATCTATCTTTTCAATGAATGATCTTGTTTTTATTTTTTGGCCAAATTTAATTATAAGTCGGACAGTAAAATAAAATTAGCTCCGTATCCTTGAGTACTAGATAACGGAGAAATATGATGGTAAAGACTATTTACAAATTCTTTAAAATTATAGGAACGAAATCATAAAAAAAATATATAGGGACTAAAATCAAAATTTGCAAACTTTGACCGGACCAAAAACTTATCTAATCCTTGGAGATATAATTAGTTTAGTCATGTCTTTGGGTTAAAACAAGGAGAAACGGGGGGTGTTGGCTGTGTATCTTCCTCGGTTTATGTTGCTGTAAATGTAATTTCAGTCTACTATATCACGTCCTGACTGGTAACAAATCTGGTGGAGTTTTTTTTTTTAATCAAAATTATATGTAAAAGCATTACAATAGAAACAGATATCCCAATTATGTTGACACCCCCTACAATTACCAATATGATGAAATCTGGTGGAGTAGGAACAATGGAACCCTGTTATACAAGTGATGCTGCACTAATTGAGAGAAGACACCAAGTTCTGTTAAAATTCTGCAAGTGGCTTTTGTGTATGCTTTTTCTTCCAGCTGGTTGTGGAAACTAGTTCACGTGGGGTCTTGAGGGGGTTTTTTGTTGCTCTGATTTTGCAGATCTATATAATTTGATGTATTGTTTATGGGTTTGCCATTTAATAATAATTTTGTTTATAAAAAAATATAATTAACTATCCAATTGTTAGCTAGTATATAAGAGCCATCCTTGTTGGCATTCTATCACTTTTACCCATTCAATCAATTCACTTTTCATAGATTCTTTCTCTTCTTCCATGGTGCCATGCTTCCTAACAGTTGGGCTGACCCAGTCCCAGACAATAATTAGTTAGTATGATTTGGTTTTTGACTTGGTTTATGATTGAATATATATATATATCGCAAATGGAAATGTTGCTGGATATATAATTTGGGGTCCGGAACTTGCATTCTGTCTAAAGTCGAAACGTGTCTTGAGAGTTCAGATTTTCAATGTAGAAGAAGCGTGCGTATAGGTGGGTGTGTGACACAAAAGAAGCTAGAGATCATATCTTTTTGAATATACAGCAGATATGCTGCTATAATCATATAAAGCATATATTCTGCTCCATATTTTGTCTACAATATTGATCAAATAAAATAAACTGTTCATGGTAAACATTTTTAATTATTTTTCAGAAATTAATATCTCAGTTCGCTTCATGACATGAAGCCTATTTATCTTGTTAGGCTCTTGTTCAAAAGAATTGGAATGACTTTTATTAACATAAATGTGCTTGACAATAACACAGGTTAAGGTTAAATATAGTAGTAACCATTGACTACTCTTACATTAATTCAACCAAGGCGAAGAGAAGGGAGAAGGACTCAACTATAAATATCAATAAGTAATGTTTTTATATTTAATTTTGAAGAAAAAAAAAACTTGTTAATGCGAGTCAAAAAGAGTGCACATGGATGCGCAGAAACTAGGCCTGTGTACAGTAAAACGTGCATGCATGCATATGCATGTCTTCATTGATATGTATATAAGTAGATTGTAATGTAGGACATGCTTTGTGTAAGTATTGATAAGTGGAAAAAGTAGATATAGAGTAGTGATATTTACCCATTAAATTTTTTGCATCATTTCTATATTTTGCTTGTTTGAATAAAGAAATTGGTAAAAGTATATTAAAATGCGTACTTTATTTAATATCTATAAAAAAATGTAAAAAAAAAAAGTGCAAATATTGTTAGATATAAATAGGGATGAATGACAATGGGATGGAGCAGGACGGGTACGAGTAGTAATCCCCTATCAGCTGCCCTCTAGATGGCAGACGACGCATTCTTCTAAAAGTCCTCCCTCTTTGCTTTGCGTGTACCCACATGAGTATTCGTTACTCGGGTTTAAATGAATTTTATTATTATTTGCGAGTATCTATTAAATTATGAAAAATTTCATGCTACTTCTTATTGTATATGGATTATAGTATTTCTTATACTCTCCTTTTTATTAATATTATTTTGCTTATCAAAAGAAATTTATGAAAATTTTAAAAATATAAAACATCTCAAAACAAAATAAATGTTTTCTTATCACATACTAAACATATATTTTTTCAGTTGTCTGACTAGTTGTGAGTATCTATAAGAGGGTAAAATAAAAAGTAGGGCAACGTTGATTTCTTTAAACAAGTTACGAGGTATTTAAGTAATTTCATATATCAAATACTCATGGGCACATGTACTTTAATATTTGACCTGATGCCCACCCCCCATTAATATATAAGTGGGTAAAGAAAAAAATTATTTATTTTACAAGCGGATACCTGAATGAAATCTATAGCGGATTTTATTCATGGTTATATGCTATTATCAATAATTTTGTCATCTCTAAATATAAGGTATATATGAAGTCATTTTCACGTTCTGAATTGGAGAGACTTAGATGAGGCACACTACAGCTATTGTGAAAGTGATTGACAAAGAGATCTCAAACCCCTAAACTATTGGCAGGCAAGTGCTTGCGATGCCAAGCAGAAATTGTGTCATGCGTCAAGCAAGCTAAAGCACTTTCAGTTTCAAGATTATTCTTTTTTTCGTTACAAGGATATCAATTTTGTGCTCAGAGCTAGGACCACATTTACATTCAATGTCTCTGGACTGGAATTTTGTTTGTGATGGTAAAAGGGTATATAACCTCTTAATCTTTAGTCATATATATATATATATATATATATATATATATATATATATATATATATATATATATATATGAGTGCTAAGACATAACCAATTGTTTTTTTTTTCTTTATAAGCAAAATTTATTAAAGAGGGTATAAAGGGTATTTCAACTTATAAATTATATAATTTATCAAAAAAAAAACTTATAAATTATATACAAGTCAAAATTAAAAATAACTAATACACATGGACTTTGATATATATAATAAATGGACTATAAAATTACCAATTCAAAAAAGAAAAGACCCAACCAATTGAATTGATTTCATTTGTTGGCATATATCACATGCCTAGATGATCTAACTGACCTAGCAATACACTGAGTGTTCAACATCAAACATAAATTCTGTGAATCTATATATCTCCCAAGAAGAGAGAGAGAGAGAGATTTTGGGTCTTCAAGTTAATGGCTAGAATCATGAAAAATAATTATTTCAAAAGTACTGAAAACGAAAGGCATTTTGTTCAAACAAGAAGTTGCATTCTTCTACTTTAATTTAGAGTGGATTAATGACTGACAAACTTGTCTCTCTATCTCTGACTAAAATAAGCACATAGGATTATTACAAGTGTCCCGCACCTAGCAAATTGTAATGTACAAGTGCTTAACTAGTTGATAGAGAACATGAAGAGACCTTATAAGTTAAGAAATTTCCAAGCATTATTGGCATTAGTAGTCATTCCAGCTGTTTTAGAGGGGAAAAAAACTTCTTTCCCAATCACCCACTTAATGAAAGATGAGGTAGTTGCGAGCACATGATCGAGCTCAGAATATGGTATATACCCTATGTCACATGCTACCTCTAGGAAGCTTAATATATAGGTATAGATAACCCTTCTCTTCTATGCACCCCCCCATGTGTGGCCACTACTATGTATTGTTAAAGCTCATCAGATATGCATTTGAAGAAAGCAGCAGGGTGGTGGGGCAAACTTTTCAAATAGAAAATTATGATAAATTCTATAGTATTTAGGGTTTATGATTGGAGATTTAGTTTAACTTTTTCTCAAATAAATTAATTGTGGAATGGGATTATTTTTTCAAACATGAATCATGATTTGTTGGGTATTTTGGGTTGGATTAACTGATTAAGCTTTGGTGATTTTTGGCTCAATGAATAGGAATCCATGTTTTTGCTGGCTGAATTAATGGTGTATTAATCCATCTTCTTGTATTTCTAGGTAATGTTAGTATTTTGTCATTTAATATTGATGTATATGGGTTAGAATCCCCTATACTCTTTTTTTTTTATAAGCAAAATTTGTATTGAATTGAGTACAATGGATACCCAAACCCGTATACAATGTGACTATAATGGCCTCTATACTCTTATTAAATAAAAAATTTGCTTATAAAAATGTGTATATTATGGACGTACTAAGCCCAATAATTGACTATAATAGTATAATTTGTGTTATATATGTACGTGGGCAGGAACCAATTTAATTATTTTATTTTGTTTTATCTAAAATTCTTTAGAGTAAGTTTTGACACATATAACTTATTATTTTGATCAAAAATAAATTTCACCAATGCAACCATTAAATTGAAATTTCTCATAGAACATTTCAAGTCAATATAATTTCATATAATTTTAAATTTAGTTGATTTTTCATCAAACTATACTATAAATTTTTATGTATAATATGTTTTATAAAATATAAACAAATGTTTTGTTCAAAAAATATATATATAAACAAATGTAGATTATTAGATTAAGAGTTTAATATTTATAAATATTAAGTTAACCTAAAATTTGACGTATATTATTATGAAATAAATATCATATCATTCAATCATTTAATTGGTCAAATTATACATGTGGCATTGTGAGGGTGATTTGATTTTTCTCTAAAATATGGCCATTCATAAAATTTAATCATATTATTTCCTTCTTTTTATTTTATTAATTCATTTAACCTATCAATTGTCTTCCATTATTTTCAAACTGATTTTAATTTGAAACAACCTAAATATGTCGTATATAATACTTGCAAAAATCAAAATAAAAGAAAATTCATAAAGTAAAAATTTCTTTTAATTAAAGAAATGTTCCTCAATAATGACATCTAAAATAAAAACAAAAATGCATTTACCTTCAAACTTGAATCAACATAATATATTGGACATTGCCTTAAGAGGAAAAAAAACAAAGTATGAATAATACAAGACCTTAGAAACATAATATAAAATTAAAACAGTAAGCCATTATAGGTACTATAACCACTTGACTACGAGTCTTCTATTAATACCTTTTTTTTCTCTTAAAAAAAGCATTTGTGTCGACTGGCTAGCCAATTGGAACTCGTCATTGAACCTAGGTTTCATCACTCTTGGTAACCCTCTGAAGGGTTGGTCCAACCTTGTTTAATGATTTCATTGAGGCTTCCATATCTCGTGTAGGCTCTGTGTAGTTTACTTTGACTTTTGTTTTGGACTTGCATGCCCCTTTTCAGTAAAAATAAATAAATTTCCAAACATGGTTGAGAAATTGAGGTACAAGATATATAGTCAGTAATTTAAAAATATCTACTCAGATATACGAGAGTCAAAATGGGCTAGGGTTCTAGCCCAACATAAAACGTGGAATGAATTAACAAAATTTAAGCCCGTAGTATTCTTACCTTGGTCCGGCTCAATAATTCGTTAGTCCGATATGGGTTGGCCTGTGGTGGGCTGAGCCAACTTGCTGGCCCGAATATTTTTTAATTTTTGTGATAGGATCCTATACTTCTTTGAGATATGATGGACTTCTATGTTATTTTGTAATGATATGCAGCCCTAACCTTTCAAGAAGGTGAAGCTTTGGGTATCTTAGAGGCTCTTCAGCTGGCTCATAGTCTAGGCTCCCATAATGTGATCTTTGAATATGATAGTAAGCTGGTGGTTGATGCCTTGTCCTCTCATGCATCCAATAATACTGAGTCGGGCAGTATTTTATCTAGATGCCAAGCTATTCTATCCAATCACACTGATTACAAGTTAGTGTTTGTTGGGAGTCAAGTCAATAGGGTAGCTCATAGTCTTCCTAGGGCTTCCTTATCTTATACTAGCCCCCACATGTTTTATTCTGCTCCCTTGTTTCTTGAACATTTATTATTGGATGAAATGAAATAACTTTATTCTCTCAAAAAAAAAAATTTGTGATGAATTTAATCATTTGGTAACTGTAGTATTACTTATCAAATAGTTCAGATAATTTATTTTAGTTTTCAACATAGTTAAATCAAACATTTTCTTTACATTGTTAAGAAATAAAAAAGCAAACATAATTTATTTTAATCTTTTATTTTATTATTTATATTACTAAGAAATGATTTTTAAAAAAAATAGGGGCCTATGAACCAGCTTATTTAGCCATAGCCAATAAAGGGTTGGATAAAACTAGAAAATTACTTCTTCTTCTTTTTGGTTCCCAAGTTATTCGCTGCGTGCAATTTTCTCGTGGCACTGGACGATATTGAATGACTAACCTCTCCCAACCAATCTTCTACATACACAAAAGTTAGGGATCGAACCCACCACTTATTTCAGAAGCCCAAATCCATTACCACTTGAATCAAACATATGTTAATAAACTAGAAAATTACTAATCCACAATTAATTTGACCCGACTCAACCCCACCTTTAAATATGTTGGCTCGTCATTAGGCTAGCTCGAATCGACACCACTACTTAGAGACACCCATGCAGAGTGCAAACCACCTTTATGCGGAAAAGAAATACGCATTTTTACAGCAAAAAAGAAAAGAAAAGAAATACGCATTCGATACTACATCAAAAAATGGTTTTTTTTATCAGTAACAAAGATAATACGAAACACTCGTATATAAATATAAGTATAAATAAATATGATAATATAATATATTTTAATGTAAAATAAATATCTTATGCTAATATAAAAATATCTTATGTACTAATATAAATATCATATTTTAAATATTTATTAAATAATAGAATTGCAATGCTTAAGTACAACCGCCAATGTGGGTCATGAAAAGACTTGGTAGTTGGTACCCCAACTTAAGCATTGGACCCCGTCAAAAAAAAAAACTTAAGCATTGGACAGTGCCGTGCATGACAAGACTAGCTAAAAGGTCGAAGAAGCAAAATAACCCCCACCTCAACATGATGGATACTCACTTTAAAAACAGGAAGGAAAATCTGAACCTATATTAAACAGTTGTATTTTGAGATGAATTAAATAAAAGCTTATCATAAATCGATGGGGGTTTAACATTGATTTAAGCTGGGGCTTGGCCTCCTCATTGGTCTTAAATTTTCCGTGTAATTCACTTTTTTTTCCTTTCTCAAAGATGATTATCCCATGAATATTTTTTTAAGGATAAAATTAAGATTCGTTGAACAAGACTCTCTTGTATTCCCGCTACAAGATGCATATATATCCCTGTTACCTTTTAAACACTTTCAAAAGTGCAAAATCAAGAATTGCTTTCACTCAAATTTACAATGTTTTTTGAACATCAAATGTCCTTTTGTTTTTTAGTGTATTTTCGAGATAAGTATATATAAAAGTTGATAAAAAGTAAGTGTGATATAGAAATAAACACATACGGTATCATATATGGTGTCTAAACTTTGATGTTCAAATATCACAACTCCAAATTTAAGGGGAATTGACAAACACAAAAGGGCATCTAACCTAAACTAACTATAACAAGAACATGAAAAATGGCCTTCTCTTTAGATTTGAGAATAATGAGCTACTTATTTCAAGCCTCCAACCATAGCAAAAGACATGAGCACGTGGATAAGAGTAAAGTGTAAGGGCTTATTTGTGAGTTTGGAAGAGGAGGGGAGGGGAAGGAAAGGGAAGGCTTTGGAAAAAAGAAGGGGAAAAAGGATGAGGAAAAGGAAAATAGACCTCCAAAATTTTCCTTTAGTCCATTTTTTTAGTTCCCCAAACTGGAGGATTTTGATTCTTTTGGTTAAAAAATAAATCCATGCAAGATGGGGGAGTATCATTCCCTTCTCTTATCTCTTTCCCCTTCTTCCTCTCAAAAGTCTTCCCCTCCGTTCCCCTTCAAAACTCACAAACAAGCCCTTAATGAACAAGTGTGGTCCATGGTCCCTTGGTTACATGGAGGTGATAGTTCACGCCCATCGTGGGATCCCTGTCATCGACTTTTCTTACCATATGCCCAAAAATGGGTTAGGCAGACCAACTTAACATGGTTACGGACAACACAAGTTCCTTAGTTGTGTCATTTCAGACCATGACAATTTTAGAATGCAATCGTTCAATTGATAAGGGACAATGTTGTTATTCCCACCATCGAAGGTTGCCCTTAATTTGGTAGAATGGGGAGGTAATGAATTCAAAACTTCATCCACGACTCCACATTCTTAGAAATTAGGATGACACATGAATTATGAATACTCCTAGTAAAAGTTTTTTTTTTTGTGGTCCTTACTTTCTTGGTAAAGCAACTTTTCTTTGATATAGACCTAATTAGATAGTGCCTCCATTCCCAAAATGGACAGCCTTCCATCATAACATTCACTACATCAAATGAGGCAACCGATGGCAGATAACTTGTGGCGGTTCTACAAAACCACCGTGAGTTGGTCACTTGCTGGCGATTCTCGTGGAGGTTCTCCAATCGCTGCAAACAGTCACTTGCTTAGTCCAATTTTCAAATAGTTTAATTTTAATATTCTGGCAATGTAATATTTTTTTTTTATATTGTCAATCAATTACAATTCATCGTATATGTGACTTTTCAGATAGTTATAATAAAATATAAAGATTTATCATGATGTGATAATTTGTAATTGGTTGACAGTATAAATTTTTTTTACACTCATATTGCATATCAATTAAATCCTTACCAAAAATAAAGGGAGAATATGTTTTCAAGAATGCTATAATATTTGATCCTTTGCCAATGGGAACTGGTAAATTTTCCCTAGTAGATTGTGGACCATGCTACCTAAAATCTTATAAAATACATGTATGGATAAATGGGTAATGATATTTGAACACAAAAATGATGTCCAACATCATATAAAAGTACTCATCATCATTTATTTATTGTTTTCTTCTCTCTCATCATGTATTTTATCACTCCCAAGACATTTATGAACTCTACAGTGTCTATACAAGATATCCAAATTATGTGTCAAAATATCATTACTCATCCGTAAATCATGCAATATTGATGATAGCTTGATTGTTATGAATCATTGAGTATGCACTAGATTGTATCAGCAACTTTGATAGTATTATCACCCAATTCTATGTTTAAATAAAGCTAGTATTTTGGTAAAAAAAAAAAAAAAACTAGTATTTGAATATGAATTCGCACTGGTGTCATATTGGCAGGAGTTTGGCCATGGTTCTTGGTTTAGTTAATCTTTTAACTCTGAACTATTCGAAAACTTTCAAATAGATTCTTAAATTTTAGAAGTTTATAATTGAATCCTTACACTTTTAAAAAAATTATAATTGAGTTCTTCATGCATATTTTGTTAGGGTTCCTTAAGTTTCCATTATATTTACATTAAGTAACCTTTCTGTTTATGCTTTGGAGAGTCCCTGAACTTTGTGGGAAAATTAAAATAGGCCCTTATATTTTTTAGGAAATTTTAAATAGATCCCAGTATTTTTAGAAGAATTTTAAAAAATCCCTACATTTTTTGCGAACCCTAACGGTGGACTCAATTACAAATTTTTTCAAAATTCAGATATTCAATTACAATTTTTTTTCAAAATTTAATGACCTATTTAAAAATTCTCAAATAATTCAGAAATGTCGAGATTAATCAAACATTTGTATTAATTAGTCGTTGGCTGCATTGCAGTTGGTAATTCATGCATCCTTTAGTGGTCAAGGTCTTACAATCTTTGTAAGATGCTAGTCTTCTATAGGGATTATCTACTGTCTTCAGCTCCATCCCTTTGGCAAACTATCGCTTGAAGTAGCTAACAAGGGTCCGACCTCATTTGCTGCAAATTATAAATTGGGTCGTATGGGCTGATCTCTCTATAACCTTCTAACTTTTGTTAGTAGTTAATTGTGTGTTTGGGTAAACAATTTAATTAAGAGCTTATCACATAAGACCTTATCGCATGAGAGCTTATGCCATAAGCGCTTAAAGAAAGAGAGGGACGTGAGAGGATTCGAATAGTGAAAAACACGGAGACGGTGTTTAGTGCATAAGCTCTTATCATAATTCCATAAGCTTCTCTCAGTGACTTAAGAAAATAAGTCAAAAACTTCTTATGGGATGGCATAAATTATTTTTATAAGCTCTGCCAAACACACTGCACAAGAGCTTATGTCATCAGATAAATCAAAGGAAGCTTAAATAAGCTCTTCCAAACTCTCTCTTAAATATGTGACTAGAGTATTATACATTGGTGAATAGTCTTTCAAACGAGGGGGAGCTGTGATTATAATCATTACACAATTACTGGGAATGGGTATCCTATGAATTGATATAGATCCAATTTCTTTCTTCCCCGAATACAATCTGTCTCTAGGCTGTGCCTTAACAATCTCTGTCTCCCATCTTTCTCATTATGGTGAAGATTTTGAAATGTAACTGCATGACATGTTTGGCAAGAGGAACATAGACATATTATTGCAATAATAGAAAGAGTGGAACAGATCTTACATGGTCTGAAGTTAATAGCATGGCTTACATAGCCAAAGTGGGCGTCATTCTAAAATATATTAAGTTTGAAAGGGTGCCGTTTATGGTGCACTTTTTAAAGAAAGGTACATCCAAGAACCACTTTTTGGACTTGCCACAACCTATTTTTAGTCACAACCCATTTTTAGTCACAACCCCTATCCCACACCCATCACCGTTGATGAGGAGGAGTTTGTGACAACAACGATAGGAGAAGCCAAGGAGGGAGAGGAAAGTGTTCCTTGTGGAACACACATTCTCCTAGCTGTAGTCTAGCCTGCAGGGACAGTTGCCTTGTGGACCAAACAGGCAGGGGCTGTGGTCGAGTTTGGTGAAAGGGGAGGAGTCGGTGGCACAGCGGAAGAGGGAGTTGGAGGAATGGCCATCCATAGAACCTCCTTCACTGTCGCCACCCCCAACCACCATTGTAGTTTCCCATCCACGGAACCTCCTTCACTGACCTACCTAGCAGTATTCTTCACTTCACATTTTAAACTTACCAATTTACAAGAGACTTATTGTGTTGTTTATTTGTTATATTCAAGGATCAATGTGCTACGTTGATTGTCAAGGAACATGCTTTCGTTTATTTGTTATTATCCATGTTTTTTACAAGAATGAAGTGTAACAAAAAAAAAAATCATGTATTCATAAAGTGGGTTTTAACTTTTAACGGACACCATCACTCTTGCTTTCTATTCATGGCGAATTTTTGGGTGCAATGAAGCTGCTTTTAGGATGGTTTCTGAGTTTCTAGGATGTGGGTGGTGAGAAAGAAGGGTAGGGGATGATGGGAGCCGGGGTGGTGGTGGTGAGTGGTGGCAGTGTTCAGGTAACCAATAATCAAATCTTAAATGCATGTGTTCTTGGTACCAAATTTCGACCCCGAAATCTAAATGCATGTGCCATGTTGTCAGTATCTAAACTATTTAGTTATAACATGCACATCAGCTTCCATCAAATTTCACATTATTGGTAGAGAATCCACTAAATGCCTTGGAATCTAATGAAAATTGGCACCTCTTTGCTGACCTTTTTGCAAAAGTGACTTGGCTAAACGAGCTTACAACCATGCTTCAATACACAGCAACACAAGTAATTATATCTCCCACATTATATAGGCTAACATAGTCATGATTATCTCATCATGCAATGCTTGTAGATGGCTTCAACTTCTTAGGTGGTGGGTTTCCTCCAGAGATAAGCACGTACAAATAAAAACAGAGCATTGCAGAACTGCAAGTAAAAATTCCACGCATGCAAAAGGAGTCAGACTCGGACTCGGACCAAAATCAGGACATTCTTGCAGCTAAGAGACTGAAAGAACAATTAGTAAATTCAAATACCAAAATAAAATGAGTAGGCTGGAAGCAATGGACTGAGATACCTTATAATAGCACTGATGCCAGATGGAAATATTTTCTTTGCCTGCATACAGAAAAGCAAATAAGTATAACAATGAAATGAGGATCAAGATAAGGACAATATTTGTCAAAATAGATGTACTACCAATGAGTAGCTCTGAAAATTCTTCCAGATAAGGACCCCTGACAATGCTGTAAAATAAGGAAACAAGTCACCAGATGACATAACAATTATCTAAGTAATATCATGCTGCAGCCTTTAAGTTTCTACCTTCTCATTTCCTAAACCTTCTCTGTCTTAATACTAATGAAATCATATACCTGCTTGTCCTAGAATAAATGGTAAACTCGATTTTCCTTGCCTCCAGACCTTCAAGCTAAGGGTGCTGAGGAATAGTAAAGCACCACCGAAGAGCACACCACTGGTCAGTGTTGCAGGACTCCGTGAAAAAAGGAATCCAATAATCCCTCCAGTTAGAACAAATCCACCTACAACAAAAGACAAAGATAACATATCACATTGTGGTTTAAATAGAAGTAATAGCTTAATAGGGGATAAATTTTCCCTTTTTATACTAAAAATAGTGTACCACATTTTCTTAATATTGATGTTACAATCAAAAGGTAACCCACAAATTCAAGACCCTGTTCATCAGAATGGTCCGTTTTAAACTACCAGCTAGACGAAAAATGGTTAATAAGCCATAATGTATAAGACATTTGCCTTCATAAAGCCTTTTTTGAGGCAAATCCATTCACTATATTATGAGGAATAAAATAAATGCCATGTGTATATCAAATGCAACCTGCCAGTAATGTCCGAAAGAGATTTTTCTTTTCTCCATTTATATAAGTATAAGAAAAATTTTAAACAAAAAACCTTTTATAAACTTTTAGGATTTCACTGTTAATGTCAAAATCAAGCAATTTTGCCCCTTTTGTTTCAACTGCCCCTTGAAATTCATGGAGGGTTACCATTTAACAATTGAAATGAGAAGCACAAATTGAACGATTTTGATAACAAGAGAGACTAAAAGTGCAATTAAACCAAACTTTTAAATTGAAATGTATTATGACTTACTGTAAAGTCACGTAACATGCAAATTATCAAACGGGGAAAACTTACCAAAGGGTATGCCTAAACAAAAATCATGAAGTTTCGCACTCCTTTTCTGTTGACTGACAACTTCCTGCTTTACCTCTCCAGATCCTACTTTTTCATCATCATGGTCTTCTTTTGTTAGATATGGATTCTGCTTTTCTCCGGCATGCAATTTTGACACATCAGCAGCAGCATGACTTAGTGTACTTTTGGTATCAGAACCAGCAATATCAGTGCCATGCCTCTCCAGGCTCATAAAAACTGATAACTATATGAGATATGCGTCCTGTTTAGTATCAATATCAAAAAATGGCTCTAGCTAACTTCCACTTAACAAAAATATATTCTTTATGCAAGCCAGTTTATATAAATTTCTAGGAATATATCATGCAATCTCAAAGGAGTGACATACCCAAGCATATAGATCTACTATGATTTCAACTAAAACCGAACTATTTGCACGTTTCATTAGATCATCAATGCCCACTTGTTCATGTGTGTTAGGATTCGGGGTGTGCCAACACCTGGGTTTGACACACATCTCGACCCAAAACCTTAAGGTCTTAAGCGTATGGGTCTTCTCCACTTATATAGCCTTCAACTTGTCAATTGTTTCCAATATGAGATTTCTTCGTCAACATTGCTCAATCTTGGAATTCCCAATAATGTACACTTGTAGCAATATTTTATGCGTTCTCACTAGAATTACATACACGTGTCAATTATAGATAAATAGCCATAACATTTGCAATTTCATTCTCCCCCATCCCCTCTTGTGCTCCTGAGGAAATTAATTAAAATCCAAGCACCGGAGACACACAATTTCACGAGCAGCAATTATTACTATAATTATTTGCATATAACCAATTAATTTCATAGAAATGAAAATATAAAGAAAATTAAAGATTGGAAGGAAGCGAAGAAGGTGTAACCTTGGAGTTGGAGCGAAGGGAAGGGCATGGAAGGAAATGTCTCTGCTTCTGAATCTGGAAATTTCTACGAACGGCGGAGAAGTAGCACAGCTGAGAGTGAGAGATCGTCGCAGCCATCACTGATCGCGAGATCGATTGCGTTGCGGCACTGCCTGCAAATGCAAATTTCGAATAACAAATTCAATGTTTTATATTCATTCACCAATCACATGATTAGTTAGACCACCGACGAGTCCACAGTCTGGTCGGAATGAAAAAATAAAACACGCAAACTTTAGAAATTTATTTAAAAAATTAATTGTGTGATAGAATGAAAATTGATTCGATGTTTGGTGTCAACCGGATAGCATTATAATTTTAGTATAAATTTTAAAAAAATTGTTTTTATTCTAAATGTTTTAATATTCTATTAGAGTTATTTTTTTTATAGTTTTTTTTAATTATATAAAAAGACAAAATTATTCTTGTGATAAAATTACATATAATTTTTAAATTTTAAAAATATTGTCTAACTTCAATTTTTTTATTTTATAATTTTAAATATTCATTTTGAGTTTTTAATTTATATATATATTTTGTTATATTTTTCAGTTTTTTAAGATAATATAAAATAACAAAATTAGCCTTGTGATAAAATAAAATAGTTGTAAAAAAATTTATTTATTATTTTAAATATTTTATATTTACTATATCTTTTATTAATCATGTTATATTTTATTATACTTTAAAATATTATTTTATCATACTTTAATTATTTTATTATATTTTAAATCTCATTATCATATCCTCTTGAGTTCTAATTAGGGGTGTTCGTAGATTGGATTGGATCGGTTTTGAGCTAAAAAGTCATCCAATCCAATGATGAAAACATTGTGCGGTTTGGATTGGATCGGTTTGCTTCCTTAAAAAATATGATCCGATCCAATCCAATCAAATGCGGTTTTGATTGGATTGGATAATTCGGTTTTTGTCACTACAAGAATAAGGTTAATTAGCGACGGAAATTTTGCGACGGTCTCAAAACCGTCGCTAATTTAATGTTTTGCGACGGCTGAAGCCGTCGCAAATGGTAGAGGAAATTACTGACGGAAGTTCCGTCGCAAATCTGTCAGTAACGTTCCCGCCATTTTACGCGAAATGTTGGCACCAATTTGCGACGGGCATGGCCGTCGCTAATGTGAGACGGATGGTAATTTTGCGACGGTCGTTCACAGTTTGCGACGGAATCGTAATTTGCGACGGCCTAGCCGTCGCTAATATTAAAAGGCCGTCGCTAATTTCCAATATGTAACTCGAACAGTTTTCTTCCTCCCTCAGTTGTCTTCTTCGGCGCAACGGGTTTCCCTCTCATCTCTGCAGCATCCAGACCACCAAAAATGGCGAGTTTTCACTTCTTATTTCTACTTTGTTCATTTTTCTTTCAAAATATTACATTACCTTCCCTCATTTCTTCTTTCTAATTTGTTCACCTTCTCTTTTACGATTTTGCGGGCGTAAAATACTAAGGATTGTTACTACGCTTCACAAGTACAATTGGATAGCTCACGAACAGGTGTGAAATATTATTCATACAACAATATATATCTCGTACTTTAGTTCTTTTGTGGGGGCCAGCTCAAAAATGAGAGCCGTAGTTTATACGAGTCTTTCTCCATGCAATAATGTTGCGGCACTGTTAGGAGCAAAAATAGAACTAAAGTTGCAAAAATAGATTACACAAATAACGTTTATTTGTGTAATCATGTCTGTGAATTATGTATGTAAAAAATAATGTTTCTTCTATTATACTTGCTTTGTGTGTTTATCAATGTAAAGTTGCCCCTCTTGACTACTAGTTTACTTTAATCCATTTTTCTTGTAGAAGAGGTCTTTGGGTTGGGTTGGGTTTAGGAGAAGAGAGCTTGTAAGGCCAAATAGGATTTTCAATGTATAATTTAAGGATGAATTTTATGCATTTTATTAATGACCACACCTCGAGGTGGATGTAGAGCTCGTTCATATTATCTTCTTACTAGAGTGAGTGCGAGAATTGTATTGCTCTTTTAGGGATCGATTAAGGTGATTCATTTTAAGATTTAGCAACATCTAGGATGCTTAATTTACTGCTTTTTAGTTCAAAGTATTATTATATAATTGATTTGTTGCTAATGAGCTGCATAACTAGCTAGGTTATACGATACGATCCTGATTGCATTTTTGACTAATTTATATCAAGAAAATTATTGTACGATTATTTAGTGCTTGCTTTGGAGGACTCTTATGCTAACAAAATGTACTTTAGAATAATGGCTACAAGTGAGCCACTCCCTGTCAAGATTAACGGCTGTTTTGGACTCTGATGTTAACAATATATTTGAATTTATGCTAAAAATTATACTATCTAAATGTCAAATTAATCTACTATGAACTTCTCAATTTATTTTTTTTTACAGCTGAATTTTAATTTGAGTTGCAGGACATTTAGGGATAAGAAAGAGGTTGTGGAACCTGAGGCGAGATCCGAAAGGGATCGGAGAAGCTGTTTTTGCCTACCAGGTTAAATATTATAAATTTATAAGGTCTAACATATTTGGACATTTGGCGTTTTTTTTCGATGATTGCCAATATCTTTGTGTGGTGACTACGAGATGCCCTTAAAAGCAAGCGTGTGTGAACATGCTACAAAAATAATAAAACATAGCATTAGCTTATTAATATTCAAGTGCTATCCAAATATGAATGGAATCTGCTTGTAACCAAAAGCGAGGTTTTCTTACCTAAGCACGGGGTAAACAGTTTCCATGTAAACTGATCATTGTTGTTGTGGTCTATACGAGACCGAGTTACATAAAAAAAATCGCTTGTGTGCTTGTGTTTTTCGACTCCACATGGCAGCCGTATGATCTAGATTAGTTGGTGATATATATGAATTAGACCCATGTAATTTATAAAATGTGGATGAGATAATTGGGATTGTGAATTTTGTTATATTGTGAGGGATATGTACTACATGGTATGGTTATGATGTTTTTTGTCATCTTGACCTATGGATGTGTATTTTTAAGTAACTAGAGATGCTAAGGCACAAGTACATTTTACACTTGAGTTGATGCACAATTTTATACTTCGGTAAATTCATGTTTTCTGTTTTAACTTTCTTCTTTATACTATGATTTTGTTCATCTAGTATATAGAAAGATGGCAAGTTTGTTATAAAAAGAATAAAAGAATGGTTTTACCATAATGAGATTGAGTTGATCATTGGTTTTGTAGATAGTGACTATCTGAGGTGATCATGCTCACCTTTTGATAAATCTCTATGCACTGTATCTATATAGTGATCAAGAAAACTTCATTATTATGCCAAGGTTAAGGAAAGGTAAAGGGAAAAAAAATATCATGAGTGTTCATTTGAATGACTACATGATAAATCATCATGTCAATCTCGTGCAATTAATTTTACCAATTGGATTTTGTTTCATCTCTGTTATTTCAAGTATTCTACAGAATTTGTTTTTCATATTTGGTTTCTCCACACAAAAAAAAAATTGAGATGGATTTATATTAGAGGAAACAACTCTGCTTTGGGAGATTTAATGGATTGATTTTTTTATGTAGGAAACGTACATGTATGTGAAATTTAAGTGATTGTGAAGCTCTTTTCTTCTTATTTGAGTTGGTATGTGGATGTGCAATTGAGGAACATGTAGGAGGCATTCTCCTCACTGGCATGACACAACATCAATGTTAGTTGTTCCTTTTGTAGTAGAGAAAATAAATAGCAGTTTTTACCTAATCATGTAATAGACCTTGACAGATGGATCACATAGAAGGATATTAACTATTTTTTTTTCTTTCTTTCCTCAACTAAATATAGTTAGAGTAAGATTTCCAATACAATAATGCATTGCCATTTATCATTCTCATCTATATTGAAGAAAAGTTTTTCAAATGGGGTTGATACTAATATATATTTTTCTTGATGACTTTGATCTTGAATTGGCTTGATATAGGAATACATGTAGTATGGTACTTCTGACTTTAAAGTACACCTATGATTTAGAAGATAAGGAAATAAGGATGGAATTATTTTTGGATGTTAGCATTATTTTACTGGCCTTCGATTATTGGTATATAGTATGGTTAACTTGCATTTCTACAAAAATATTGTTACCAGTGTACTTTCCTCATTTCCCCCCCACTAAAATAAGCTTTCTAGTGGTCCCATTGAACTGCAGAATGTGTTTTGGATAGGGTATTTGGTAGAGTTGGTAAGTCAAATTATTGTTTGTCATTTTAATAACAAAAAAAAAAAGACAGGAAAAGAGAATGAAAGTGATTTCAATTATGAGCATTAGTCTACAAAGTGATATTTGAATGAACATTCTTGCTTACACATGGCGCTCTACTTGATTTTGAATTAAACCTAGAGGGTCTGTCAATTAATTTAGCACATGACTGCATGGTGAGACTTAACTTTGAAATGGTCATTTTAAGCAATTTTTGGATTCTCATGCTTTGTTTATATTTACATCATTTATAGCAATGACTTTAATGGTGCTACCTCTGCTACTTTACAAAGTAATGAGTTTAATAATAGACAGGTGAATATTGTTATAAAAAAAATTACTATGAAGGGCGATGTTTAATAAATGCTAATGCAAATATGCCTAAGTTCTTGATCGGATGCCATGAGCTTTATGACTACAATGTTTTATTAATTGTATGCATTTTTTTAGGTCTGTTATTTTCTTCTTTGATTATAGATGCAACCGAGGCTTGTAGGTTGGTGGAAGTTATGATTTTTTATTATTTATAATGAGTGCAAGTAAATATAAGCAATATGTTATATCCAATCTTGTCTTAGGTTAGATCTTTTTGTTGTCAAGAGCTAATATTGTATTAATTTCTTAATTGTTGTTGTTGTCACTATGCTTCAAGAAAGTCTACTAATGAGAGGGCGATTAAACTTAAGTGACCTATTTATAGATTAGAGACCTGATGTTGATAAAATGTCATATGATGTGAACATGAATTGTATCCTTAAGCTATTGATATATGGTCCATGCACATGAATCTTTGTTTTGTGTTTGTCAAAATTCTTGGTTTGTGTTTGATAGGAATTTCTTGAGCCTGGTGAGAGAATTGGTTAGTTTTATGAGAGTATGGTAATTTGAAGCATGGGTTTTATGCTGCTGATGTGTGCATCTCCTATGCTTCTGTGGGCTCGCTAATGTCTATTGATCTTTGCTGATATCTTATTATTTTAAAGCTAGTTTCAAGCTGGTTGCTTAGTTCTATATCTTGTTTGGTTGTGTTGGCTAGCTGTTTGGTTTTTTGTTGTTGGTTTAAGTGGATATTGTCCTAAGTTATGTGCTTTTGTTGATGGGTTTTGGGAAATCCTTATACTCTCTTTATTAATAAATCTTTTACTTATTAAAAAAAAAAGAGGATACGAAGAGGATCTTGCCTTGTGTATATGGACTATGTATATTAAATGGTGTTCCTATGTGAATGACCAATTGTGTGTGGCCTAGATGCATGATATGATTATCTTGGGTATGATTTAGAATGTGGACTTGTATATTGATGATATGCGGATTACATTTAATTTACAGTCCGTCTGTTATATTTCCATGTTGATAAATGCTATAATATGTATTTTATGGTTTGAACCTTTACATGAGCATCTTTGGATGAAGTAGGTGGGCATGTACGGTGTTTTGAGAACATGATGGTCGATGACCATGAACTAGTTCAGAGTTAATTCTAGATTTTGCACGTGCCCTTATAATTCGAGGACGAATTCATTTTTAGGGGTAGAATATAATATCCGGCTATTTTAATTATTTACATTATAAGTTTTATTAAATTGAAAACCTCTATTCATATAAATGATATATAAGTTTTATTAAATTGAAAACCTCTATTCATATTTATATTTATGATTATATTCAATTTTCTGTTGGGCGGGTTCTTGATTTGTGAAAGTTATATACATTTCTAGTTGTGCTAGTGTTGCTCTCATTCTAATTGGTAAGTGATTTTAATTACTTTTTCCTTGTGGTTTAATGTAGTCTATTAAGTGGTTACTATTGATGCTGTCTTTGCTCTTTAAAAATGAACTATTATGTAACATTAACAAATAAGATAAATGAGGAAAAACATGAGCATGATAAGAATATTACACAATCAACTATGCATGTAACCTGACAATTTTTTTATGCTTGTGCTATCGTTTATAAACTACACCATGTGCTTTGTTTTTCCTTATTCACTATATGGTTAGTAGCTTGCAATAAACTATGTGATAAATTATATAGACAATGACTATCCTATTTGGTTTATTTTTCTTTCATTGCTATCAAACCATTGCTCTGATTTAATGGCAATGCAAGTGTATGTTGTATTTTTTTTTTATGATAAATAATGTGTGAATGTGATGCTCTCTTGAATATAACCGTTGAATTTAATTTTTGAAGAGGATACTTCCTCTATTTGGAATTTCATTATAGTTATCTTTTTTTTTGGCGCAAATGCGAGAGGATGGAATTTGTTCCTTTGAATCGTACTTGGATGTATGATAGGGTTTATCCGGCGTAGAGGGGGTTAAAACAATCTTTCTTAGATGGTGTTGAAGAATTTATTACCAAGGCAAGTCAGCAGGATACTTATAACAATGGGGGGTTGATTAGATGTCCTTGTATGAAGTGTAACTGTACCCGAATTAAGAATGTAGACGATGTGAGGGTCGACCTATATAAAGTTGGGTTTAGGCCTAATTACTGGATTTGGACAAATCATGGAGAAGAAATGCCGCAATTTGATTTTGGCATTGACCAGAATTGCACAGGTGGTTCAAGTAGTGGTTAATAAGTTGGATATGGAGATCATATTGTTTCCATGGAGGAGATGGTGTGTGACGCTCTTATGATGTCCGGGTCGTTTGAGTCCAATAATACAGAAGAGCCTCCTAATGCAGATGCACAAAAATTTTATAATCTCCTAACAGAGGCAAATAAGCCTTTGTGGGAAGGGTCCCCCGACTCGACGTTATCGATGTGTGTTCAACTGTTATCTGCCAAGTCCAATTGGAGCATACCCGAGTTAGGCTTGGATTTCATTGCCAAAATGGTTTTGGCCGGGACGCCTTTCAAAGGAGGATTACCCAAGAATTATTATGATGCGAAGAGGTTAATGTCCAAGTTAGGATTGGAGTCCAAGAGGATTGACTGTTGCCAGAATGGGTGCATGCTCTTTTACGATAATGAATTCGACAAAAATGATGGCGCATTGGTTGAGTGCAGGTTTTGTCACGCAAGGTTAGTTTGCCAATGGATAAAGGGGCTCAGGATGCCTGATGGTTATTCTTCTAACTTGGCAAGATGTGCTGATGTTATAAAAGGCAAGTTGCATGGGATGAAAAGCCATGATTGTCATGTGTTTATGGAGTGCTTACTTCCTATCGCCTTCAGTTCGTTGCCCCCCCATGTTTTGAATGCCCTTACTGAAATAAGTGAATTCTTCAAGGACTTGTGTTCTGCAACTTTAAGGGAAGACGATTTGACCAGGATGGAACAAAACATTCCACTCATTTTGTGCAAGCTGGAGAGAATATTCCCCCCTGGCTTCTTTGATTCAATGGAGCATCTTCCGATTCATCTTGCATATGAAGCAAGACTTGGTGGTCCAGTTCAATATAGGTGGATGTATCCATTTGAAAGGTAATTTAAGTATCACAGTTATTGATCTTATTTCATGCATATTAGTTAATTAATAATAACCTCGTCATTTTTTAATAGATTCATGGGCGAGTCAAAACGATCGGTGAAAAATAAGGCTAGGGTTGAAGGTTCGATATGTGCGTCTTACTTACACCGTGAGACAATTCATTTCTGCTCTCATTATTTCAAACACATGGTTTTGTCTCCAACAACTAGAAGGAACGAAACGGAAAATGAAAGTGGAAGACTACCGGAACCTTATCAATTTTTTGTCTTCTCGGTCGTCATTCAGGAAAGGAGTTGACACATTATTTAACGGAGGCAGAGTGGAACTCAGCTCATGTTCATGTATTGATCAATTGCGCCGAGGTTAAACCATACCATGAGTAAGTATGAGCTTATAATTTTTATTCCTTCGATAGCATATGTCAATTTTCATTGATGTTATCCATATATGTTCAGTTCATTCTTGTCTTCTCGTGATGCATCTGCTCGTACTCATGAAGATTTTCCAAAATGGTTTAAGCAACAAGTAAGTATCTCCCCATTTATCATTATGTTATTCACTATAATGTATGCGGATAAAAACATATGTCGTTAAACTTTGTGAATAGGTTTACAATGAGGCACCTCATCTGTCATTAATCAACATTTACGAAACTTGGTGACGGTCCTCGACACAAGTCAAAGAATGGCACACATACTTCGTGAATGGGTACAAATTTCATACTCAATCATGGACGGAAGACAAAACAACAATAAATAGTGGTGTTTACGTAAAGGGTGAGCCAGGCGGAGTTGCGAGATGACTTTTATGGTGTCATACAACACATATATGAGTTGTCATATCGTTATTTAGACTACCCTAAGAGAATAGTGTTGTTTTATTGTAATTGGTTCGATCCATCTAGTAGAGGCACTAATTTGAATAAAAAATATAATATTGTGGACATCCAAATGAGTAGAAGATATCATATGTTTGATCCGTTTATCATGGCACATAATGTGAGACAAGTATATTACGTTCCTTATCCAAGCAACTCAAACAGAAAAACGAGGTTGGTGTGTTGCAATCAAGACAAAACCAAGGGGTCGCATTGAAATAGATGTTTCAGAGTTGGATGAGCCATATCAAACAGATGAAATGTCACGTGCAAATGAGGTCATTGAAGTAGAACCAATCTCATGTTTACAAGACACACAAGTTGTAGGGGAAGAAGTGGATACCTCCAGCTTGACATCAAATCAAGTCATTCCGGATGAAGATGTTGAAGAAGCGAGAATCAACGAGAAGATGAAGAAGATGAAGATGGCTATGAATATGACACTAGCTCAAATTCTGAATAACAAATACTTTATTTATTTTAGTGATGTATTTTGTATTAGGTAGTATTGTCATTGTCATAACTTTAAGTTCATTATGATTAGCATCATTTTCCATTATTTACAAATGTGTGTTTGTGCTTACTTTAAGTTAATTATTATCACCATCATTTTCCATTATTTACAAATGTGTGTTTGTGCTTACTTTAAGTTAATTATTATCACCATCAATTTCCATTATTTGCAAATTTGTGTTTTGGTTACTTTTAATTAATTATTATTAGCATCATTTTTCACTATAGACATGGGTGATGGTAAGGGAAAGGGTAAGGCACTGCTTTGGAGGGGTACGTCGTCGTGGTCAACCTCGCTTTGTGACACGGACAGTCGATGACGGATTCGTGTCCCTCCCATCTACATCTGTTACACTACGCCCCACCGCCCACACCCATGCCTCCACATGATATGGCACCAGCACCCCCACTGTTGCTCCTACACCATGTCCATCGCCCATACCCGTGCCTACACATGTTCGACACCTCCCTACCTACCCTGTTGCTCCAGCCACTCAGTTCATGGACACCTCCATTGGGATCACGATGATGCCCACCCCGAGGATTCCGACTCGGACCCATGCAGACAATTCCGGACAACCGGATGCATCGGGGTAGATTTACCCATGGGACGGTGATCATCGGTCTCATGGTGATGACGAGGAGACTTATGGATATTCCTCGCCTATATCATCGAGATGATGAGGAGATCGAGGTTATGTCGGATGACCGAGTTATTGTTACCCCGATAGGTAAAGGGTAAGAAAGATCTCAAATATTGTTATTTTATTGTTGAGTGCAGATTTTATATATATGTGTATTGATTGTTCTCATGTTCTATTGATAAGGTTCCTTCAGTCGAGAAAATCTGCAGAGGCCGTCACGTATGCAGTTACATCTCGGTTTGATCGGGCCTGGAAGCATTGGAGTGAGCTTGAGGATCGGGATCGGGATCGATTCTTTGCGGCTTTTAAGGTATTTTGTACTTTTGAATTTACTTCCATTTTTTAGTTACTTTTAATGTTTCTTTAGTTTATTATTATCCTAAAAATATTATATTCTCCTTATTTACAGGAGAGAAGGCTGCTTGGAGAGTAGAGCATTCCGCTGATGTAGAGATAATTTTTCATCAAAAGCGAGCAAACGCCTCTCCGAGTTGTTGACTAGATATCGGAAAAAGGGACAGCGTCCAAAATGGTGTTTCCCACCCATTTGGGAGGAGCTATGTGCTTCTTGGGCTACACCTGAATTTAAGAAAAAATCCGCCAGTGCAAAGCTCAACGGGACCTCGGAAAAGGGTGGGAGCCTGCACACTGCTGGCGGCAGCATCGTGTAAGGAGCATGCTCGACGCCTTGTAAGTTCCAACATCATATTTTGTTAATTCATTAGATGTCGGCTATTAAGGTAGTGTAACTTCAAATATGAACAAGTTTTTTTTTGGTGCAAGGCTAGGGAGCTTGGCCGTAGCGTTAAGCGGTTGAGCTTCATGCCCGAACTCATACTAGGAAGGGTACCGCGAGTATGTAGATGAGCGTTCTAGACGCACTCGGGTGATTTACATGTCTCTTTGTTGGAAATTATTTTTATTTTATATTTAATAATTATGGTCATTTTGTATGATTATGTGTATCAATTTTAATGACGGAGGACTATCCCGATAAGTTATCTCGGAGTTCGGTCTCGGGCAGCCTCATCTTCCCCTTCTTCCACCACACTTAACCCGAGAGGTGGAAGCCCAATTGGAGTTGCGAGGCATGGGTCGAGGTTCTTTGGCGGTAAGAACAAGGGTCGCATATATGGTATGGGAGACCTAGCCGGTAACTATCGACGCGGGTGCTCCAAAGCATCTTCACTCAGCAGAGTCGAGCATCGTCGAATACTAGGCCTCGCGCCGATCTCATGAGTCTGCGCAGAGATGGTAAAGATGCGACGAAATCGGCGGCTCAGGATGAGATCAATCGACAGATGATTACACAACAAACACAGATGAAGGAGCAGATAGAGATGATGGCAGCTGCACAGAGAGAGCTCATGCTGCGTTTAGGAACCAGCACCCCTCAGCCACAGTCGCAGCAGGACCAACACCTTCACGGCACACCCTCCCCATGACCACCACCACCGTCCCAGCCTGATGGTCATCAGGATACCAGTTACGAGGATGATCAATACTTTACAGATTTGTTACTGAGTTTCTATAGAGAGGGTTATTTGTTTTTTTTATATTATATTTTATTTTGTATGATACACTCTGTCAAAACAATTTGCTTTTATTTATGAATTTTATTTATTGTTTAAAATTATTATTCATTTATCATAATATAGTCTAAATTCTAATTAATATAGAAAATAACTAATGTTTATATTAATTTTGAATTTTATATTAAATATTAAATAATTATTTAAAAATACTTTATATTTTAAATAATTAATTAATAAAAAATTACTTTATTAAATTATTTAGTTTTATAAAAATGTGTTGCAATTTGCGACGGCTATTCCGTCGCTAATTTACGTTGATTTGCGACGGTTAGGCCGTCGCTAATTTGTATAATTTGCGACGGCTATGCCGTCGCTAATTTCTCAAAATTTAGCCGTCGCAAATCAACATAATTTAGCGACGGAATAAGCCGTCGCTAATTAGCGACGGTCATTTAAAAAACCGTCAGAAACCTTTTGCGACGACCCAACATGTGACGGATTTATGGCCGTCGCAAATCCGTCAGAAACATGTGTTTTGCGACGGATTTAAGCTTTTTGCGACGGCCTTTGACCCTCGCTAAATTCATTTTTTCTTGTAGTGTGTCATACTTTATTTTTTTTTCTAATGTCAAGTGTCATTTCTACTTATTTAATAGTGGTAAAGATAATCTTTGTTTTAATTTGGGAGTTAGAGGAGAAAAAAATTATTGATATTTTTTAACACGTTCTTTTATATTAATTCTCTATATTTACTCTCACTTATCATATTTTTTCCTTGAATCGGCTACAAATAAATTGTAGCTAATTATATTTCAAATTTACTTAATTGTTTTCCTATTTTTCATGATTACTCAATCAAATATATATATACATATATACATATATATATATATATATATATGTGTGTGTGTGTGTGTGTGTGTTATGCATCAAAACTTTTAGTAAAATATAACTTTAAGGCATTAGTATTTATTCTAAATAGTCTTATATATGTCATTCCAACAAAAATATTAAAAAGAATGAGGGATATAAAAGTATGAAGAATAATGTTTAAGTATGAGTAATACTATAATTTCAAAAAGAATAGTATATGTATATAATAGATCGGTTTGGATTGGATTGGATTTCACTATAGGATCCAAAATCCGATCCAATCCAATAAAAAATTACGGTTTTTTCGGTTTTCGGTTTTTGCGGTTTGAATCGGGTTGGATCGATTGATGAACACCTCTAGTTCTAACTCAGCTCCCCCCTCAGGATAGAATTTTAACTAGATGGACATGATAGGATATGTAACAAGATTGACTTATCATATCCTGCTGGCTCACCAAACAATAGTTTCAGACATGATATGATAGCTTATCATATCATGTCTCTCTTATCGTGACCAACAAACGGGCCGTAAAAGTAATTATTAAGGATAAAATAGATTTTTTAACACACTAAATTTTTTTAAAAATTATTACTTAGTTAAAAAAAATTTAACAAAATAAATAATAACAAACTCACTCTTAATGAAGTGTTCAATAAGTTAAAAATAATTTATTTTCATAGATTTCTTTTAACAAGCTTATTGTAATTCAAGTACTTTTTTTTTTTAATGAATCATTCAAGTATCTTTTAGTATGTAGTTATGTGCTTGAAAATAGGGAGCACCCAAATAAGGGGTGAGATCCTTGGGCCCATAATTGCGTCGCGAGCATTCTATTAAGGGCTTCTATTAACTTGAGCCCAGTAAGGACACATCCTTCGGTATCTCTTAGCTATAGGTAGGTTTGGATAGGGTATTATAGTACTAGTCTTTATATCCGTGATTGAAAAAATATATATACCCGAACTCATACCCATGTGGGTAGCAACTTTAATATCTTTACCCGTACTATCTGGGTACCTAAGTACCCACACCCACACCCGTTACCTGTATTTTAACTAAGAAAAAATAATAAATAACATAAAGACCATTATAACTCAATTAAAAAACCATTCAAAGATATTTTAAATATACTTATGAAACATTAGAAATCAAAATATTAAACTAAATAAAAACATTTAAAACATCAAAAACGAGTAAATATCACAATAAACATCGAAAACAATAAATTCATTAACTTGTAAGTTCGAAAAAGTTAAAACACTAATGAACCTTAGGTTTAGAACTTTTACATTAATTTTACTAGTATGTTACCCATGCAATGCACGGGGTCGCACGAAAAAGATCATAATATTTTTGTAATATGAAAAATAGATAAATATAGATGTAATTTGGTTGAATTTGGAGAAGAAAAATATAGGAAATTATCACAGTTGATGTATAAAAATTCTCATTATAGTCAGATTCCAAACAAATTATGCATATTTATCATTAACACGGAAAGTGTAAAACGTTATATAGTAATATAATAATGCAACTGATAAAGTTGTTGTACATTGGTGTAAACACCGCATTATCGTAACAAAAAACCATTTAGTACATATATATATATAGAATGTTAAATGTTCCCACGGTGTATCATATTTGTTAAAACTTCCAAAGAAAAAACCTAAAATGTTGAAGCACTTATTCTAAAAACATGCATAACAGCCACAAAATAAAAAATAATTAAATATCAGACACACGTAGTGATTTTTTTTTAAAAAAAAAGGATATTGTTGAACTTTTTCTTAAATTAAATTGCTCTTATTAAGTTTTTCTTGACTTCTTTAGTACTGCAAGATTAAGTTCTTTTAATTCCTTTAGTAATGCAAGATTAACACAATATTTATGCAATATAAAAAGTACATAAATGTAAATAAATTATTTGTATTTGGATTTGGACACCAAAAAAGGAAGAATATTGTTTATGTTAAATATATGTTTATTTTAAAAGAAAAATTTAAACTGATGAGTCATAAAAAAATTTCATTACAAACAGATGATGTATTTTTGACGATATTATATTTTCAAAGCAACAACTGTGTTTCAATTTCAACTTGATTAATTATTTTTCAAACACTTCATGCCATTTTTTAGTACTGCAAGCTTAAGTTTTGATCAACTTTCAAATCATACTCCTGTATAGGTAAAACCAAAATAAAAAATTTAAATTGAAGATTCATAATGTTCTTGAAAAGGTAGAACGATTCCATGTTTTCATTGAATAAAATTTCTATTTCCAGATAAGTAGACACATAGATGTAATGAACGTAAAATGATTTTGCAAATCTTATCATCCAAATTCACTTTATTCTCTCAAAACCAAGAGTTGTGTCATTTTAATAATTAAGCCACTTTAATTTTCATGCTAAGCCTAACTTTGAAAAAACCCAAAAATAAATTTCTTGGTTTATATAAGTAGGTCCAATTCAACCAGTGATATTCCAAAGAGGGTCATGGCCATGGTCTGATTGCGTCACCTAGCCTAATCCATAGCCTCATTCCAAAAAGGAACATTAGTTGGACAAAAAAAAAAGCTAAATGGAACTAATAGGATAAAAGACTAAACAGGACTAATAGGAACCTTATCTACAACTTGGAAGCCATGGCACTTTCCACCTCTACTTTGTGAGAACTACAAATTCTTTGTCTTTGCCACATTGCAAGATCAATAACCAATAATTAGATTAATGATATCATCTAACATCCACATTCTTGTGGTTCTTTATATACAAATATTACTCAAGAATATAAAGAGAATTGAAGAAACACTTAAATTGCTTCGTAACTATTGCCAATCTCATTGGTTTTTATGAGTGAAACTCATAATAAGCATCAGATTTCCCTCATGATTACTCCCTTTCATTATGTTCTTGGAGATGAATGTTACCAAACAGATCGCAGTTGGATAAAAAATTCTTTTACATGGATAAACAAACTCCCTAGTCACGTTAAAAAAAAAAAATCTCAAAGGAACATGCAACAATAAAAAGAAAACACTATCTCAATTGTAATACTGGCATAAGATGCATTGAACCTGATACCTAGAGGCCTATTTAAGGATAATCATGATAAATAGTGCATTGGCAAGCTCTTAAAACTAAAATTACACATGCTAGAATATTTGAGCAACAAATGCAAGATTAAATTTTGGGGACCCCTCCACTATGTCTTTTGGAGTGAGGTATCTCTTGCAATCTAATTTTTTTTCCCAACTGAAAAACCAAATTTGCTCTGTCTATTGGATCACTGTTGACCAGAGCAGATAGGCTAGAGTGTAGTAGAGCAAGAGCATTAAGCAAGTAAGCATAAGCCTCTCCATCCTGCAAACAGAAGACAAAGTCTAATATAACAACTTGTGTGACTTAGAACCATAATTTTGGAACAAATGGAGATGCAAATTATCAGCAAAATGTATCAGAACAATTTTGTAAGTTATAAACATTACAGGATGCAACAACAGCCCGTTATAAACCCATCAACACAAATTCTTATCACAAATCAACTATAGACAACGCCTAAGTAAAACATGATCTTAATCCCAAATCTGCCACAAGAGGAAAACAATTACTATCACCCAATAAAGGTGAAGGGCATTGTACCAAGTCTATGGAAGAGAAAATAAACCTTAGTGACTTGATTCAATGCTTGAAAACAAACTTTTTGAAAGCATAAGTCCTCTCATCTAAGAAATTCTTCATAGACATCCATGATTTCACTCTTCCACCATCCTCCTATGTACAAAATAATATATAAGTAAAAAAAATATATATTAAAGGGTAGGACAACATTATTTCATACCTAACATGATGGGCACCTATGTATCAGACATGAAAATGAAGTAGGGGAAGAAAATTATACAGTGTTGGACTCTTTCTAGTTTTCCCAAAACTTGAGAAAACAATTTAGTATAAGGAAGTGAAGTATATAAGAAAAAGAAAGTAATTATCTATATGAGCTTTTTCTACCTAAATAAGTGTTTTGGATACCACAACTGCACCCCGAAAACCAAAATGCACACACCAAGAGGCATGATATTGAACCAAGCAACTCTAGCATTTGTTGCTTCACTAACTTCCCTCATCTTCTTCTTTGTAGAAAGCAGCATTCAAGAATAGGAGGTTATGAAATGCATTAATCAAACATCAAGCCTAATGAATATAAGCCTCCTATCTTCTATATATATATATATATATATATATATATATATATATTGAAGTGGTTAAAACTTAAAATTCCTCCAAAACAAAACTTAAAAGAACCTAACTTCATAAAAGTCTCACGACTGAAATATTACATCCCGAATAAATCAAACATAACAATAAATATATGAGATTTACCTGTTCTTCAAATATGTTAGTTTCTCAATAAAGCAAAAAAAAAAAGTTAGTTTCTCATGGATGGCTTCCACAACTCTTCAGCAAGGAACTCACTAATAGCGTGAATCCACAAGTGAACGGCTTCGTCGTCAAGTAATAAAAAGATCGAACCCACAGAAACCGTGATCTTAAGCAACAATTAATTATTAAATTAATTAATCTAAACAAGAAAAAGATTTGGTTTTTGAAATAAGAATTAACTAACAAATCAAATATTTAAAAAGCAATCAAACATAATCGCAAAGCAAATCAAATCTGGAGTTTTCCAAATTAAAAGAGATTTCTAGGAATTGAGATACCAACAAGACTGCTTATGTTACTAAATTGACTACCCTTCTTGTTAATTATCAAAATGCTTTGAAGGTGAATTTATCCTAATAAAGTTAATATTCCCTCTTGAGATACAAGAGACGTGCCCAATTAAACCAACCCCTACTCTCGTGGTAATTGTATTTAAATTGAACCCATTAAGGTTTGTGATAATTCAATGAACCCTCGAAGGACCGCTTCTAACTCTCGTGATTTAAGTCCTAAGTTCAATTCTTATGGATCCAATACCTAGGTTCACTTCTTAGTTCCTCCCTAGAATATCTAAGATATGCAAATAGGTGATCAATCAATTCACATGGATGAAGCACAATAAGAACCAAATCTAAAGCAAATTGAAATTAACAAAAAGGGAAAAATATCAATTCATCACATAAAACAAGTCTTGGGCATAGCCCCAATTCCTAGAAATAAAAAGACTACTCAAGCATTGCCATGTTCATAGCAATATTGATTAACAAAAGCATAAAAATCCTAAGAGAAGAGAAGAAATTGGAGAATAAGATAAATCCTAATTTTAGCCAAAGGTAGAAGCCAAGAGATCCCTATTTTCGAGCCTAAGAGTCCTATTTATAATGTAGGGTAACTCGGGATTAAAGCAATTACAAATCAGATCAAAAAAACAAATCAAAATCCCAGATTTTGCGCGTTACGACCGTGATGCCTGTCATGGCCAGGCCTTGACCAATTCTGACTTGGAGAGCTGCTTCACTAATGGTTGTCACGACCGGGTCGTGATGGCTGTCATGGCCAGGGCGTGACAGCTTGTGACTTTTACGTTCTTCATTTTCTTCAGCCCTACGCGATCATGGCCGTGATACTTGTCACATCCAGGCCGTGATGGTCTCTGTTTGGCTCATTTTTCTTGTTTTTCAAGTTCCATCTTCATGCAAACTCCAAATTAACTGGTCTTGAGCAATTTAATCATCAATTCTTGCACACAAACACCACAAAACCACCTTACCCGTTCCAAGGTAAAAACTAACAAAAATCAAAATAAAATATACATGAACTATATGAAAATGCATGCAAAATGACAAGGAAATATGAGATGAAATCACACTCATCACTCACTAATAAAACATTGTCAAATCCATTTTCCCCTCTCCACAAATCTAAGTCCCACTCAAACACCATAGTTTAAAGACTGTATATCAAATTAGTGTCAAGAAGAAGCACTAAGTCGAAAGGAATTCGTGTCCTATTCCAACACTATCACATGCTTATATACGTTATAGAGGAACTTCACAGGCTTACATTAGTAGAGGCCTTCATATGAAAATTGAAAAGAATCATAACCTTATATATGGTTTCCTTCTCCTTGTCTAGGGACATATTGTAAACGCCTGCACTCAAAAACAATTAAGCAAATCACAAATCACATGAAAAATCCACTAATCAATAATAATAAATAAAAAAAACACCTTTTTGTTTTCACCTCAATTTTGATAATACACATCCTTGGTAGTACATGCCACCTTCAAAACCGCCATTGTCAGCAGAGGCTGTGGCCTTGAAAAATGAAAATAAAATCAAGACTTTGATGCATTGGTTAACTATTAACAAAATAAACTAAACACACTGAATTTATTCAGAGTATATAATCAATATTTGCAATGGATAATGAATGTTGCAGCTAGTATCTTAGCAGGAGGTGATGCGGTGGTAGCTGACGGTGGTAGGACGATCTGAAAGGTGAGTGCTATGACCTTTCGACGGTGGTGGCTGATGAGTGTGATTTCACCTCATATTTCCATGACATTTTGCATGCATTTTCATATAGTTTAGGCGTATTTTATTTGATTATTTGTTAGTTTTTACCTTGGAACGGGTAAGGTGGTTTTGTGGTGCTTGTGTGCAGGAATCGAATATTAAATTGCTCAGGATCAGGTGTGTTGAAGCTGGAATGAAGATGGAGCTTGGAAGGCAAGAAAATGAGGCAAACAGAGCTGATCATGGCCTAGCCGTGATGGCCATCACGGCTGTGATCAAGTGGAGCTGAAAAGAAAGAATGAAAAGTCAGAGCTGATCACGGCCAGGTCGTGATGCCCATCACGGCCGTGACATGTCAACTGAGCCAGACCCTCACAGGCAGAATTGATCACGGTCAGGCCGTGACAGATCAATCAGTGAAGCAACCTCCAAGGCAGAATCTGTCACGGCCGTGACACGCAATCTATGGATCTTTAGAAACTGATTTGATCTGGTTTTTGTATTGGCTTGGGATTCAAGTTATCCCAGATTATAAATAGCCCTCTAGGGCTCGAAACTGGGCACTTGGGGGGGACTGCTAACCTTAGGCAAAATTAGGATTCTTCTTCTTCTTCTTCTCAATCTCTTCTCTCCTCTAAGATTTTCTCTTTATGTTATTTTTAATCAAGCTTGCTACAATCATGGCAATGCTTGAGTAGTAGCCTTGTTTCTAGGAATTGGGGCTATGCCCAAGACTTGTTTATGGTGATGAATTGATGTTTGATTTCTTGTTAATTTCAATTTTTGCTTTGATTTGATCCCTATTGTTTTAATTACTCGTAAATTCGGTGGCCACTTATTTGCGTGTCGTATATACACTAAGGACAAACTTAGCGGTGAACTTAGGTATCAGATCTATAGGAATCAAACTTAGGACTTAAATCATGAGAGTTAGAAGCGGTCCTTCGAGGGTTCACGAATTGTCACGAAACTTAAAGGGTTCGATTTAAATTCAATTACCACGAGAGTAGGGATTGATTTAATTGGACACGGTTTTTGTAACCCGAGAGGGAACATTAAATAATTTATGATAAATTCGCCTTCAAAGCAAATTTTGGTAATTAACAAGGAGAGTAGTCAATTTAGTAACATAGGCAGTTTTGTGGTATCTCAATTCCTGGAAATCCCTTTTGAATTTGAAAAAACCCCTATTTGAATTGCTTTCCTATTTTGTTTAACTGCAATTTTAAATTCGATTATTACTTAATTCCGATTTCAAAAACCAAATCTTATTCTAGTTCAGTGAAATCAATTTAACAACTAATTGTTATTTAAGATCACGGTCACTTGCGGATTCGAGGCCCAACCACCAAGTTTTTTGCGTCGTTGCCGGGGACTGTGTTTTCTTGAATTTCAATTTAATTTTTAAATTGATTTTTCTGGACAATTTTTTATTTTATTATTTATTTATTTTTTTTCTAGAGTATCTATCTCTCTGCCATAGGTATTTTTCTCTTTTATGTAAAGATCCCTAAGTCTTGGAAATCTTATTGAAGTTGACCCCGAGATCGAAAGGACATTTCATAGACGTAGGAGACTACAAAGACAAAGAGAGAGAGAGAGAGAGGTTGATTCCTATTCCACTCATGGCGAATCTACCGGATACCAAACCACTGAAGGACTACACATCCCCAAATGCTAGGGGTTTGCGAACTGGGATTGCTAGGCCAGAAATTGAGTGGAGAACTACACTATACCGCCTCAGTTAATTATCATAATTAGGCAACATCAGTTTGGAGGATTACCCTCGGAGGACCCGACTGATCATGTGGAGACATTCTTGGAATTCACCAATGCAATAAGGATTCAAGGTGTCCCGATCGATGCTATACGCTTGAGATTATTCCCCTTCTCTCTGACTGGAAAGGCGAAATCTTGGTTGAAGCAAGTGCTCGCTAATACGTTGTCAACTTGGGACCAACTAGAGCAAGCATTATTGGAGAAATTCTTCCCTCCATCCAAGACTGCTTACCTACGGACTCAGATCACCGGCTTCTTCCAAAAGGACAGAGAATGCTTATCCAAAGCTTGGGATCGTTGCAAGGGATTGCTAGAGTCTTGCCCACATCATGGACTCGAGAGGTGGTTGTTAGTGCATACCTTCTACAACGGACCGGATTACTCATCAAAGGTGTCGCTTGACTCAACAGCTGGTGGAGCCTTTTTGAACAGACCTCTTACTGAAGTGTTCAATATCATTGAAAACGTAGCCACCAACTATCACCAATGGGGTTCAGAAAGAGGTAATAACCCGAAAAGGCTTTCGGGGGGTAGGTTCGAAATGAATAGTACCAATTTGATTATGTCTAAATTCGACTCATTAAATAAACGCTTTGATAAGCTTGAAAAGGCTCATGTGAGTTCAATCGGTGCTACTAATGTTGTTTGTGAGATTTGTGGAATGCAAGGACATGACATAATGGAGTGCCCACATGGTATCGCTCCTGAGTCCGGTGCTTCGGGGGAACAAGTGAACTCTTGTCACAATTTCTATGACACGAACCCGAAGCTACCAAATTATGCTCCCCCAAATCCCTACAACCAGAGGAAGAATAATCCTTATATTTCCTACGGGAACTACAACAACACGTTGAACCACGAATTCCAAGAAGGGTAAGGTAATAGGAAACCCGCATCGGGGTATCCCCAGGTACAAAAATCTAAACTCGAGTCTCTTATGGAAAATTTTGTTGCTACTCAAACTAAGCAGAATGAAGAATTTAGGCAACAAGGTAGGGCAATTAATGAGGCAATAAAATAATTAACATCTAAGGTAGACAACTTAGCCATCCATAGCAAGATGTTAGAAACTTAAATTGCCCAACAAACGGGAAATTCAATGAGGCAACCAGGCAAGTTTCCTAGACAACCTGAGGTGAACCCAAATAATGAACAGTGTAAAGCTGTGAGTCTAAGGAGTGGTAAGAAACTTGAGAATCCCGAGGCTAAAGGGGAGAGTGATAACAAGAGTGTAGCTGAGGAGGAGGAACCTACTAAGACACAACCCTTAGGAGAGGAAGAGCCTAGTGAAAAAGTGTCTAAGTATATCCCTCCACCACCTTGCCAACCTCCGATACCTTTTCCTCAAAGGTTGGCTAAGGCCAAGTTAGATAAGCAATTTGGAAAATTTCTAGAGGTCCTTAAGAAATTGTACATTAATGTACCCTTCACTGAGGCATTACAACAAATGCCGACATATGCTAAATTTCTCAAGGATATCTTGTCAAATAAGAGAAAGCTAGAGGACTATGAAACAGTGGCTTTAACTGAGGAGTGCAGTGCTTTAATTCAAAATAAATTGCCTCCTAAATTGAAAAATCCAGGTAATTTCCCTATTCCTTCCTTCATTAGTAACACTAGTTTTGATAAAGCTCTTTGTGATATGGGGGCTAGTGTTAGTCTTATGCCCCTCTCTATTTGCAAGAAGTTGGAGATGGGTGAACTAAAACCCACAGCAATCTCCCTTCAATTGGCGGATCGGTCAGTCAAATTCCCTACAGGCATCTTGGAGGATGTTCCTATTAGAGTGGGTAAATTTTTTATTCTTGTGGATTTTGTGGTACTTGAAATGGAAGAGGATTCCCAAATCCCCATTATTCTTGGTAGGCCTTTCTTGGCTACCGCGGGGCAATTATTGATGTTAAAAATGGAAATTTGACTTTAACTGTGGGTGATGATAAAGTTGAATTTGATTTAGCTAAATCTATTAAACACCCTTCTTTTGAAGATTCTTGTTGTAAGGTTGATTTAATGCACCAAGTGGTGAAAGAAGAATCCCATCAAGCTTGTGTTGATGACCCATTAGAAATGTGTTTGATTGGTGGGGACTTAAATGCTCATGGAGGAGAAGTAAGGAATTATGCCCGCTTTCTGGAGGCTAGTCCAGAAATTTCTCCTAACAAAACAAAGAAAGAGAAACTTGAGTTAACACCAAAGAGTAAGGATCTAAAAGATGAAAAAGCCCCTAAGGTGGAACTAAAACCTCTTCCCTCCACATTGAGGTATGAATTTCTTGGTCCTAACTCTTCATATCCGGTAATTATGAATGCTAGATTGAATGAGTTGGAAACTGAGAAATTGCTTAGGGAGCTTAGAATGAATAGAAAAGTGATAGGATATACAATTGATGATATTAAAGGCATAAATCCTTCTTTTTGCATGCATCGCATTTTAATGGAAGATGAGCATAAACCATCCATTGAGCATCAACGTAAGTTGAACCCTAATATGAAAGAAGTGGTTAAGAAAGAAGTGCTTAAGTTGTTAGATGCGGGGGTTATTTATCCAATCTCCGATAGTGAATGGGTTAGTCCGGTGCATGTGGTTCATAAGAAAGGGGGGATGACTGTTATTCAAAATGAAAATAATGAACTAATCCCTACTAGGACAGTAATCGGTTGGAGAATGTGCATTGATTATAGGAAGTTAAATAAGGCAACAAGGAAAGATCACTTCCCTCTCTCATTTATTGATCAAATGCTTGAAAGGTTAGCTAGGCATTCATACTTTTGTTACTTGGGTGGATATTCCGGTTTTCATCAAATTCCTATACACCCTAGTGATCAAGAAAAGACCACGTTTACTTGTCCCTATGGCACTTTTGCCTATAGAAAAATGCCTTTTGGTCTATGTAATGCACCGCCTACCTTTCAAAGATGCATGACTGCAATTTTTTCTGAATTTATTGAAAACATCATGGAAGTTTTTATGGATGATTTTTCTGTATATGGAACTACCTTTGATGATTGTTTAACAAATTTGTCTAAGATTTTGCAGCGATGTGAAGAAAACAATTTGGTATTGAATTGGTAGAAATGCCATTTTATGGTAAAAGAAGGTATAGTGCTTGGGCACTTGATTTCTGGTAGAGTTATTGAGGTGGACAGGGCCAAAATATATGTTATTGAAAATTTGCCCCCACCGATAAACGTGAAAGGAGTTAGAAATTTCTTGGGACACGCCGGGGTTTACCGGCGTTTCATCAAAGATTTTTCAAAAATTTCTAAACCCTTATCTAACCTATTAATGAAAGATGTTCCATTTGATTTTAATGAGGAATGTTTGAGTGCGTTTTATAGGTTGAAGGAAGCTTTGACCACCACTCCCATTTTGCAAACACCAGATTGGAATGAGCCATTTGAAGTAATGTGTGATGCTAGTGACTACACAGTGGGAGCAGTGTTGGGTCAAAGGATAGACAAGAAGGTCCATGCAATATACTATGCAAGCAAAACTCTAGATGGAGCTCAAGCCAATTATGCCACGACTGAGAAAGAGTTGCTTGCGGTTGTCTTTGCCTTCGAGAAATTCAGATCATACCTTGGGGGGTCTAAAGTCATAGTTTACACGGACCACTCCGCACTAAAGCACCTCATGATTAAGACGGAAGCAAAGCCAAGACTCATCCGGTGGATTCTTGTTGAGTCACCGGCAAGTGTACCGGGTCGTCGCAAGTAATAAAATAACACGGTAAGTAATTACCGAGGTCGAACACAAGGATTGGGCTACCAATTCGACTAATTCGCGAGAAGTTCGATACGTTTGGTCAAGTAACAGAAAGTGGTTGAGATTGGAGAGAAAATAGGATCGCAATCAAATTAACAAATCAATTAAGCTAAGGTATTAAAATCAGAAATTAAATATCTAAGGTCACAATTCCACCTACCCAATCATGCATAGTACCCAAGTGATGATGTTTTCCTCCCTAAGTTTAATTATAATGTCAACCAGGACCCCCAAATTCTCCTAAATCCACTGTCGTGCTCAATAGGACGTATTCAATGATTGAGTTAATTACTTACTAGGTCTCATAACCCTAATCATCAAGCTCTATTAAATCCGGTTCCTATAAGGTTGCACCGATCTCCTATTCACTCTCGTGCAATATTCGATCGATGATCCCAATTCAAGTTCTAAAACGCGAATTGCCTCCTAAGCCTCAACACGTTTAACTAGTCAATCATGCATGCATATGATCAACGCAATATAATCAGAATTGGAAAACACAAATTGAGAAAAGGGAGAGAAACATACATCACATCGAATCACTACACCGTCATGGGTGGTTTCATTGATCCCTTAGACAAGGGGATTAGTTCCTCATGTTCGTAACGACAAACAATCGGCCATAATCACCATTGTAAAATAAGAAAATAAAAGAAGGAGACGCAGCTCCAGAGAATAAGAATTTGGTCCCAGAACGCTACTAAACAGTGGAGAACAAAAAGCTACCCAATTCTGCCCTAAAACAGCAATATATAGGATTCAGGATCTGCGCGCGCTCGCGAGGCGAGTAGCCTCTAGCGAGGCGAATATTAAAAATGGCGCGCTTTCAAATTGGACTCTCGCGAGGCGAGAGGATGTTTCGCGGGGCGAGACTTCAATTTCCAGTCTGTCACGGCCGTGACCTTCATCACGGCTACGCCGTGATGGTCTCTGTCCTCCAGGTCTTCATGATTCGCGAGGCGAGCAACCTCTCACGAGACGAGACAGAAAGGATGACTGTTGCTGCTCAGCTGGTCTTCAGGCTCGCGAGGCGAGCTCCCTCTCGCTGGGCGAGTATCTCGAGAATGGTAATTTCCATTGTTTTCTTCATTTTCCTTGACTCTAGGAGCTTCACTTCTAACCTGAAACATAAAAAGAAACAAAAAACGTAATTCTACTCCAAATAGACTAAAAACTACTAAAAATACATAAACCGAGTCAAAGTCTAACTTAGGAACAAAACAAGGCCAAATTTGGGCGAAAACGAGATTGAACTCGAATAATTAGCACATAAACCACAGTCTTACTAGTTATAAAACTAGATAAGCCAGAGGCTTATCAAACACCCCAAACTTAAACCTTGCTTGTCCCCAAGCAAGCTAAAACTCAAAAAGACTCAAGACTTGGCAAGCTTAAGGGATTCAATCGATTTCGCACAACTTTCATGCAATCTTAACAAAACAGTTTTTATTCAATGATTTCCCCCTTGCATCAATGTAATTCCCACATTCATTTACTTTAAACAATTAAGAACTTCATCATTCATGCAATCATTAATTTAAGTTGAGGATCAAAGTCACACACAAAAGGAAGATCACCAATTTCAAACAATTGCCTTCCTCACAAGGGTATGTAAAATTTCACTCATTCGCTCAAATTCGTCTAGGCTATCAACTTTTCACTCAATTTCACATATCAAGAGCACTTCCCATGAATTTGATTTTCATCTCAAAAATAGTTCCCACGAAAACATGCATGCAACATCAAAAGGTCTTTTAAAGGTTGTAATGGGGCCTGGCTAAGGGTAGGATGTTCAAGGATACTAGGCTTAAGTCCCTAGGAACTAAGAGAGCATGAGCATTTGACACATTGAATCTCCACTCAATTCCTTTTTTCATTTTTCTTTTTGCCTTGGGTGACTACAGCCCTTTCCTTGCTAAGCTTTTTGTTTTGCCCCTTTTCTTTTGGCAATTTTTTTTTTCTTTTTTCCTTTTTGCCTTGGGTTTCAACCTTTATTTTTTTTTTCTTTTTCTCAACCCATAATGACATATCAAACCTTGTAGCCACCCCAAACTTAGTTTCTTACAACCCTTCTCTTGCTAAGCTTCCATGCTCTCCTAATCCTAAGATTGAGTTAACATGGTTTTTTCAGATTTTGGCTTATAATATAGGGTCATCAAGAAACAATAGGCCAATTAGGCTCAATGTGGCTAACTAGGGAACATGCATCAGGGATGGTTCTTTTTAGGCCAAGTAGTTATTCAAAGAAAATTGCCTAAATCATTTGATGCAACACATAGACATGCAAACCATGAAGAGATTCAAGCAAATTCGGGAAAGTGCAACTTAAAAGTGATCCTCACAATCAAAAACAAAGTTGGAGGCTCAAATCCTCACCTGGACATTTTTGCAAATTGTTTGACCGAGATACAATTCCTAGTGTGTGCACCCATTCACCCCAAACTTGTCATAAATCAAGCAATCACAATAAAGTTTCTCAAAGTTCAATTTTCAATTTTTCACATGGGGATCAACTTTTCAGAACCTAGGGGGAAATCATCGATGGTCAAAATAATTCATGCAATCAATCTATGCTAAATTTAATTAAAATCCAACAAGCTTGCCGACACAACATTCATACACAAACTCTTGATCTTCTCAAATTATTCAAGAGTGACAAACAAAAACAAAAGGAAAAGGGAAAAGAAAACAAAACAAAAGGAGAAAGAATAGAAAAGAGCAAGGATAGAAATTTTTATCTCAAGGGGGGTCCAAGCGGACCCCATGCTGTCAGTTGAATTCCTTGCATCTTTCCATCTCTCTACTACCCCGCCTCACAGCGTGGCTAGTTTTGGCCCCATCCTCATCCAATCTGGGCTCTCCATGTTGATCCATTCACAAGAAAACATGAAAGGTAAAGCAATAACATACAATATATATATATATATATATATATATATATATATATACATACAATATTCCAAGTTTACCAGTGAAAGGTCAGTAAACAGAGTTTCTAGCTAGCTATAATGTACAACCATATCGAACTACTAACTAGAACTCTAAACAAAATAATGCAGGGGCCCGGATCACTGATCAAAATCAATGTCGTCCGTCGGGTCACCCTGGTCATCCGGTGCCTCCTCATCCTCTGGTCCCTCGGGCACCCCCCTGTGGCATAGCACGCTGGTCCCCAGGGTAGTCCTGCCACCCAAGCCGAGGGGACAACTCCTCCTCGTAGGGGTATACGGGCACCCGACCCTCCTGCTGGGCCAATGACATCTCTCTGAAAAACTCTCGCAGCACCTCCTGATCCCGCCTCATAGCCTGCTGGTTCTGCAAGAGCAGAGCCATGTCTGATGATCATGGCCTGAGTGGGTAGGGGTGGCGGCCTCCTAGGTGCGGCCGGGGCTATGTAGCAAAAACGCCGGATGTACTCCCGGTCAATGGGCTGCCGTGGGACATTCTCCATCACGGTACTCACCGGCACCCCCGCCCGACGGATAAGCTCGGTGATCAGCAGCCCATGACCCAGGCTCTCCTTCAATACTCGGGAGTTCGCCTTCATCTGGATGTCCGTGACGATGACTCCCTCGACGTTAATCGTGCAACCTGTGAGAATGCCGTAGAGGAGATGGGCTCTGGCGGTGGTGACTGTGGACTCATGCGAGCTCACTCTAAGGTTGACGTGTAAGAACGACGACCTGACCTTAGCATCTGGGGTGAGGTCCTACCTCCTCAACCTCAAAAGGTTCCCCGACGTCCCCATCTCCCATGCTGCTCCTTGGACACAGCATGTGTCCACAATGGCCTGAGCTAGGCCCTGCACCGCGGGAAGCTGCTCGTACTCGCAGGCCTCATCTCCGATGGGGATCCCCAGGCACGAGTTAATGTCTGATGCGGTGAATGTAATGGGGACCCCTTGAACCTGCGTCACGCAACTCGGATCTGTAATCTCGAGTTTGAGAGCGTTGGCGTAAAATTCCTGCACCAGTTTGATATCATACCGGTGAGGAAGATCAGTCAACATCTCCCAACCTCGGTTGTGAATCTGCTCGGAGATGCTGGCATAGTTGTTGCCCACCAGGGACACACGCCGCTCTAAAACCATCTCCTTCCTCACCACCAGGTCCCAATGCTTCCTGTGATCAGGAGAGCGGAACCTGGGAGAGTAGGAGGTGGCCCTAGAGGAGGCGCCCGGTCTTGAAGGCAACACTACGTCGTCACCCTGAGCAGATGCACGCTTTTTGTGCTTAACTTGCTGCTTCTCGGCGTTCTTAGGCGGAGCCATAACCTGAAAATCAGAAAAGTCCCAGTACAGTTCATAAACCAGTATTTCAGAATATTTATAACAGAGGGACTAGACAAGGTTATGATCATGGCATCTACCCTACTACCAGTTATACAGACATTTTGTGCAGTGTGTGGTGTGTCTGTTTGCATTCCACAGAGCATGAACAAGGGCAGATTGAGTTCAAGTGAGATGTCTTACCTTGCAGAGATGAATGAGCACGAATGCGTGAGGGCGAGAATATGAGAGTGAGTGAGGCAGAGTGTGAGAGTTAGTGAGCTGAGTGGGAGGGGAAGTTGAATAGTGACCCACGCGAGAGAGAGAGAACAGTGAAGGGTCGCGAAATGCTTCGCGATCCGCTCGCGGGGCTATATAATTTTCATCTTTCGCGAGGCGAGAGGACCCTCGCGACGCGAATTTTAAATTCTGCCCCAAATTGAAAACCCTAATTACAGATTCGCGAGGCGAATCTGGAAAAATTGTTCTTCACATTTTCCAGAATCGTGAGGCGAATATGGAATTCCACCAGCTGATGATTCCCAGAATCGCGAGGCGAAAGTGACCCTCACGACGCGAGACAGAAGCATGAGTAAGCCTCTGAGATTCAGGGCTTCTGTCTCGCGAGGCTACACCAGATTCGCTGGGTGAATCTGGTTATTTTTAATTTTTAATTTTTTCTATGTTTTTTTAGGAGAAAATGACAGAAACTTAAACACAATAAAGGATATCTAGCTTGGGTTGCCTCCCAAGTAGCGCGTGTTTAACGTCCCGAGCCTGACTCAAGTCACTCCTAAGGGTTAGTCCAGAAGAAGGACTTGCTTGCCGTTTGGGATTGATTCCCCATGATAATGTTTCAATCTTTGCCCATTTACCTTGAAGTTGCCAGAGGCCCCTTCTAATTCCACTGCTCCGTGTGGGAAGACTTGGAGGATCTTGAATGGTCCCGACTACCTCGATTTCAGCTTTCCAGGAAAGAGCCTCAACCTTGAATTATAAAGGAGTACCGTTTGTCCGGGCTCAAACCTTCTAGGCAAGATGTGCTTGTCATGCCATGCCTTAGTCCGCTCCTTGTAGATTCTTGCATTTTCATAAGCTTGCATGCGGATCTCGGACAACTCATTTAAATCCAAAAGCCTCTTCTCACCGGCCTTCGTCAAGTCAAAGTTGAGTTCTCGAATTGCCCAATAAGACTTTTCCTCCAACTCCACAGGCAAGTGGCATGCCTTTCCAAACACCAAATTGTACGGAGACCTTCCAATTGGAGTCTTGAAGGCGGTCCTGTAAGCCCATAAAGCATTATCTAACTTTTTTGACCAATCCTTCCGTGAGGAGTTGACGGTTTTCTCAAGAATGCACTTCAACTCACGGTTGGATACCTCCGCTTGCCCATTTGTCCGGGGATGATAAGGAGTAGAGACTTTATGATTGACCCCATACTTCTCAAGAAGCTTGTGCATTTGATTGTTGCAAAAGTGGGATCCCCCATCACTAATCAACACTCTAGGGACCCCAAACCTCGAGAAGATATTGCGCCTTAGGAATTCCATGACTACCCGCGCATCATCCGTACTTTTTGGGATTGCCTTTACCCACTTTGACACGTAGTCCACAGCCACCAAAATGTATTGGTAGGAGAAAGATGGTGGGAATGGTCCCATGAAATCTATCCCCCACACATCAAAGGGCTTTACTTCAACCATGCAATTCAAGGGGAGTTCATGCCGCTTAGAGATATTGCCAACTCTTTGGCAACGATCACAGTTTTCAACAAAGGTGTGGGCATCCTTGAAGAGCGTCGGCCAATAGAACCCGCTTTGGAGGATCTTTTCTGCGGTCTTCTTTCCCCCATAATGCCCACCATAATCCGAGCTATGACAATGCCACAACACGTTTCCGATTTGGTCATGGGGAATGCACCTCCTTAGGATCCCATCCGAGCATTGCTTGAAAAGATAGGGGTCCTCCCACACATAATACTTTGCATCTGAGAAGAACTTCTTCCTTTGTTGATTAGTCCAACCTTGCGGAACCACATTTGAAGATTTGAAGTTGGCCATGTCTGCGAACCAAGGAGAGAAGTTTTCAATGAGTGCAAACAATTTTTCATCAGGAAATTCTTCCTTGATGTCTAACAATTCCTCCTTGGCGTCGGGATTGACCAACCTAGATAAGTGGTCCGCCACACCATTCTCGGATCCCTTTCTGTCCTTGATCTCTAGATCAAATTCCTGCAAAAGAAGAATCCACCGAATTAATCTAGGTTTGGCCTCTTGTTTTGTCATCAAGTGTTTTATGGCCGCATGATCTGTGAAAACAACAATCTTAGATCCCACAATATAGGATCTAAACTTATCTAAAGCATAAACCACAGCAAGTAGTTCCTTTTCAGTGGTGGAATAATTAGCTTGTGCCTCATTCAAAACCTTACTTGCATAATAAATGACATGAGCTAATTTTTCCACCCTTTGTCCCAAAACAGCCCCCACCGCATAATCACTAGCATCACACATGATTTCAAATGGCAAATTCCAATTAGTTGCAGTGATTATGGGTGCGGTGACAAGCATATTTTTCAGAATAGTGAAGGCATTTAAACAAGAAGCATTAAATTCAAAGGATACATCCTTCACAAGAAGGTGACAAAGCGACCTTGCGATTTTGGAGAAGTCCTTGATGAATCTCCGGTAGAACCCGGCATGCCCCAAGAAACTCCTCACCCCCTTTACAGTGGTTAGTCGGGGTAGCTTCTCAATCAACTCAATCTTGGCTTTATCAACTTCAATCCCCCTTTGGGAGATTTTGTGCCCCAAGACTATACCTTCCTTGACCATGAAGTGGCATTTCTCCCAATTGAGCACAAGGTTAGTCTCTTGGCACCTTTTAAGCACCAAAGTCAAGTTCTTCAAACAGTTGTCATATGAGGTCCCAAAGATCGAGAAGTCATCCATGAACACCTCAATGCATTTCTCCACCATGTCCGAGAAAATATAAAGCAAGCACCTTTGGAAAGTAGCAGGAGCGTTGCACAAACCAAAGGGCATCCTCCTATAGGCAAAGACTCCATAGGGACAAGTGAAGGCCGTCTTCTCTTGGTCTTGAGGATCCACTACAATTTGATTATAGCCGGAGTAACCATCTAAGAAGCAATAGTACTCATATCCAGCTAACCTTTCAAGCATCTGGTCAATGAAGGGGAGAGGGAAGTGATCCTTCCTTATTGCCTCATTTAGCCTTCTATAATCAATACAAACTCTCCACCTCGTGATGGTCCTTGTTGGGATCAATTCATTGTTTCATTGACCACCACGGTTGTGCCACCTTTCTTTGGGACCACATGAATTGGACTAACCCAATTGCTATCCGAGATTGGATAGATGATTCCGGCATCTAAAAGTTTAATCACTTCCTTACGCACAGCTTCCTTCATGATGGGATTTAGCCGTCTTTGTGGCTGAACCACCGGCTTATAATCATCTTCCATCAAAATTTTGTGCATGCATAGGGAAGGGCTTATACCTTTTAGGTCTGAAATCTTCCACCCAATGGCGGATTTGTGTTCCCTAAGAACTCTCAACAGCTTTTCTTCTGCAACCTTTTTCAAGGCATTGTTAATGATCACCGGATGTTGTCCCTTCTCCCTCAAGAATGCATACCTTAAGTGGGATGGGAGTTGCTTCAATTCTGGTGCCTTGCCATCTTCTTCCATTCCTTCGTTGTTGAACTTTTCCTTTGCACATTCATCCCTTGGGAGACTCGGTAAGGCTTCCATGTGTTTTAAGCATTCAAGATAGTCATCATCCCCCAAAGGGTCTTCTTCCTCACTATCATCATCATGGTATTTTACCAACACTTGTGCAAGTGAAGAACCATGGGCTTCTCTAGTGGTCTTTTCCTTGACAATTGAGTCCACCATATCCACTCGATACACATCCGATCTCTCAGCTGGGTGCTTCATTGCTTCAAAGACATTGAAGACTACATTCTCATCTTGCACACGGAGGGTGAGTTTCCCTTGTTGCACATCTATCAGAGCACGCCCAGTGGCTAAGAAGGGCCTTCCCAATATGAGAGGGATCTCGGCGTCTTAATCCATATCAAGCACCACAAAATCCACCGGAAATATGAACTTGTCCACCTTCACTAACAAGTCTTCAACCACCCCATAAGGATATTTTATAGAGCGATCGGCTAGTTGGAGTGACATCCGTATATCTTTGACTTCTTTGATCCCCAACCTCTTCATCATAGCGAGGGGCATCAAGTTGATGCTTGCCCCTGGATCACACAATGCCTTTCCTAGAGTCATCTCCCCAATGGTGCATGGTATAGAAAAAGAACCGGGTCCTTCAACTTTGGAGGTAGTTTTCTTTGAACGATGGCACTGCACTCCTCGGTCAAAGCAACCGTTTCCTCATCCACTATTTTCGGCTTCTTGGAGAGAAGCTCCTTCAGAAACCGAGCATAGGATGACATTTGTTCCAGGGCTTCCGCAAATGGAATGTTAATTTGAAGTTTGCGGAAGACATCAAGGAATTTACTAAACTGTTTATCATGTAGAGGCTGCTTCAATCTTTCAGGATATGGTACCTTCATGTAGGGCGGGAGGTCTAGGGGTTCAACCCACTTCTTTTTTCGGAACTCTTCATCTACAAGTTTCAGCCTTCCCCCTTGCTCCGGTGCCTTGTCACTTGCCAACTCCTCTTTCTTAGGTTGCTCTTCCTCAACATGTGGTTGTTCTTCCTCAATTTCCTGAGAACTAGTTGCACCCCTGTTAGATCCCAACACCCTTCCGATTCTAGTTGTTATGGCATTGCATTGGTTCTTAGGGTTGTTCTCGGTATCACCTGGGAAAGTGCCTGGGAGACGCTCATTTAGTTGCTTTGCGAGCTGAGCTATCTGCGTCTCTAGATTCTGAATTGTCGCCCCTGTATGAGTTTCCAACTTGTCAATGGCTGTGCTTGTATTGATCGACAACTTCTCAACTGTCGCACTCATCTTCTCAAAAGGCAACTCCCAGGGTTGCCTTCCACCATCAGTTATTTGCAATTGATTAGGCCCCGGAAGAACCTGCTGAGTATTATGCTGATGGATTCCATAGTTTGGCCTCTGACCCTGTTGAGGTTGTTGTTGCCAATTCTGGTGAGGTTGTTGTTGCCCGGCTAGACCACCACTAGCATTACTCCAAGCTAAACCCGGATGGTCTCTCCTCATATAACCCCTATTCTGATTCTGACTGTTCCTCTGATAGTTGTTCTGGGGCACACTGTCATAGAAATTGTGGCATGAGTCCACATGTTCTCGAGAGAAGTTGAACGGACAGCTCTGAATGTCATGATCTCCGTTACAATTTCCACAACCCGGAGGCATTCCCTCGTGTATCACATTAACCTTCTTGTTCTCAGACAAAGCCGCAATTTGCATCTTCAACAGTTTATTTTGCTCTAGAATGGCTTCCATTGCTGCAGAACTGACTCCACTTGAGGTTTCTCTACCACGGTTGTAATCATTGTACGACATCTTCTCCAATAATGCCCATCCGTCCTCGGCTGATAAATAGGAAAAGGAACCGCCAGTTGCGGCATCACAATTCATCTGGTAGCGCCCCCTTAACCCGTTAAAGAAATGTTGAACCTTGGAGACCGGGTCAAAGAACGCCGAAGGACATCTTCTCAAGAGCACATTGTACCTCTCCCAAGCTTCATTATAGGTTTCATCTTCTGTCTGTCTGAAAGATGTGACGGCTACTCTTGCTTGTGCCGCTTTCTGAGGAGGAGAATACTTGGTTAGGAACTTTTGTGCCATTTGCTCCCAAGTTCTGATACTGTTCCGATCCAAGCTGTCAAACCAATCGCGAGCGACATCCCTAAGAGAGAGAGGGAATAGCCGCAAGCGAAACTCATCCTGAGTAACTCCTCTTATCTTCTGCATGTCACAAGCTTTAAGGAAGCGAGTGATGTGTCTGTGAGGGTCTTGCTTGCCACTCCCATCAAACTGATTCTCGCGGATCTGGGTTGTGACACATCCTTCCACTCTGAAGGAATCCGTATTCAGGTTGCCCCTCACGATAGAAGAAGCACAATCATCCAGGTTGGGCAGATCGTACTCGAAGAGAGGCTTGTAACGAGGAGGAGGAGGAGGAGGAGGAGGAGGGTTTCCTTCGGTCATCCTCTCAGAATTACTTGCTTCAAGCCTCTTTCGCTCTCTGGCTTCTTTCCTTAAGCGCTTCTCGGTCTTGGTGATCTCCAAATCAAACAGCAGGTCCTCTTGTGAAAGGGTACCTCGCATACAAAAACAAGGCAAGACCAAGTGGAATCAAAGAAGTAGAGAGAAATAAAAATAAATAAATAATAGAAAAATAGAAACAAAAACAGCTTAACCAAATAATCAAATTCCCTAAAAATTAGGAAAATTGGTTGTGCCAATCCCCGACAACGGCGCCAAAAACTTGTTGAGTCACCGGCAAGTGTACCGGGTCGTCGCAAGTAATAAAATAACACGGTAAGTAATTACCGAGGTCGAACACAAGGATTGGGCTACCAATTCAACTAATTCGCGAGAAGTTCGATACGTTTGGTCAAGTAACAGAAAGTGGTTGAGATTGGAGAGAAAATAGGATCGCAATCAAATTAACAAATCAATTAAGCTAAGGTATTAAAATCATAAATTAAATATCTAAGGTCACAATTCCACCTACCCAATCATGCATAGTACCCAAGTGATGATGTTTTCCTCCCTAAGTTCAATTATAATGTCAACCAGGACCCCCAAATTCTCCTAAATCCACTGTCGTGCTCAATAGGACGTATTCAATGATTGAGTTAATTACTTACTAGGTCTCATAACCCTAATCATCAAACTCTATTAAATCTGGTTCCTATAAGGTTGCACCGATCTCCTATTCACTCTCGTGCAATATTCGATCGATGATCCCAATTCAAGTTCTAAAACACGAATTGCCTCCTAAGCCTCAACACGTTTAACTAGTCAATCACGCATGTATATGATCAACGCAATATAATCAGAATTGGAAAACACAAATTGAGAAAAGGGAGAGAAACATACATCACATCGAATCACTACACCGTCATGGGTGGTTTCATTGATCCCTTAGACAAGGGGATTAGTTCCACATGTTCGTAACGACAAACAATCGGCCATAATCACCATTGTAAAATAAGAAAATAAAAGAAGGAGACATAGCTCCAGAGAACAAGAATTTCGTCCCAAAACGCTACAAAACAGTGGAGAACAAAAGGCTACCCAATTCTACCCTAAAACAGCAATATATAGGATTCAGGATTTGCGCGCGCTCGCGAGTAGCCTCTCGCGAGGCGAATATTAAAAATGGCGCGTTTTCAAATTGGACTCTCGCGAGGCGAGAGGATGTTTCGCGGGGCGAGACTTCAATATCCAGTCTGTCACGGCCGTGACCTTCATCACGGCTAGGCCGTGATGGTCTCTGTCCTCCAGGTCTTCATGATTCGCGAGGCGAGCAGCCTCTCGCGAGGCGAGACAGAAAGGATGACTGTTGCTGCTCAGCCGGTCTTCAGGCTTGCGAGGCGAGCTCCCTCTCGCGGGGCGAGTATCTCCAGAATGGCAATTTCCACTGTTTTCTTCATTTTCCTTGACTCTAGGAGCTTCACTTCTAACCTGAAACATAAAAAGAAACAAAAAACGTAATTCTACTCCAAATAGACTAAAAACTACTAAAAATACATAAACCGAGTCAAAGTCTAACTTAGGAACAAAACAAGGCCAAATTTGGGCGAAAACGAGATTGAACTCAAATAATTAGCACATAAACCACAGTCTTACTAGTTATAAAACTAGATAAGCCAGAGGCTTATCAATTCTCCTTCTGCAAGAATTTGACTTGGAGATTCAGGACCGGAAAGGGACAGAGAACTTGGTTGCGGACCACTTATCCAAACTTGAACCATTGTAACATGAGAAGGACAACTTGCCGATAGATGATTCTTTCCCCGATGAGCAACTGTTCGCCATCTTGGAAGAGAATGCTCCATGGTATGCGGACTTTGTGAATTATTTTGTATGTGGGATTATACCACCGGAGTTTAATTATCAACAAAAGAAGAAGTTTTTTTCCGATCTCAAGAACTACGTGTGGGACGAGCCTTACATTTTTCGCAAGTGTGCAGATAGCATTTACAGAAGGTGTATTTCGAAAGCCGAGGTTCCAAGTACCTTAAGTTGTTGTCATTCCTCATCTTACGGGGGACATGCTAGTACCTCGAAGACAGCAGCAAAGGTGCTTCAAGCTGGTTTCTACTGGCCTCATATTTTCAGAGATGCCCGAATGTTCGTACTTGCTTGTGATCCATGTCAAAGAATGGGGAACATCTCTAAGAAGCATGAAATGCCACTCAACACTATGCTAGAAGTGGAGATATTTGATGTTTGGGGAGTTGACTACGTGGGACCCTTTCCTTCCTCTTGCAATAATAAGTTCATTCTTGTAGTCGTTGATTACGTCTCTAAATGGGTGGAAGCCATTCCTTCCCCAACAAGTGATGCAAAAACCATAATCAAACTATTCAAGAAGGTGATTTTTCCAAGGTTTGGAATTCCAAGGGCAGTCATTAGTGATGGAGGATCGCACTTCATTGAAAAACAATTTGAGAAACTCCTACTCAAATATGGAGTCACTCATAGGGTTGCTACACCTTACCACCCTCAGACAAGTGGGTAAGTCGAGGTTTCCAATCGAGAGATAAAGAGCATTCTGGAAAAGACTGTTTTAGGTTCGAGAAAGGATTGGTCCTTAAAGCTTGATGACGCTCTTTGGGCTTACCGTACGGCTTCCAAGACTCCTATCGGGATGACACCCTTTAGACTTATTTACGGTAAGCCATGTCACTTACTAGTCGAGCTTGAGCATAAGGCTTTGTGGGCTATTAAGATGCTAAACTTTGATATAAAAGCCGCTGGGGAAAAGAGAATCCTTCAACTTCAGGAACTTGATGAGCTAAGATTGGATGCTTATGAGTTTGCACGATCTTACAAGGAGATAACAAAGAAGTGGCATGATAAGCATATCCTTCATAGAGAATTCCATGAAGGAGAACTAGTGCTACTCTACAACTCGATGTTGCGGTTATTCCAAGGAAAGCTCAAGTCTAGATGGTCCGGACCATTTAAAGTAATGAAATTATTTCCGTATGGTGCCGTCGAGGTTAACCAGGAACGTGGAACATTCAAGGTCAATAGACAGAGACTGAAACACTACCTTGGAGAACATCCACTTGAGCAGGAGGTTGCGATTTCCCTCCTCAATCCAACATCGAAGGATTGAAAGGACTATGGTCAAGCTTAGGACCGTAAATAAGCACTTCTTGGGAGGCAACCCAAGCTTTCTTTCCCTACTTAGTTTGTTTTGAATTTTGTTTTTGAATAATCGAGAAGAATTAGAGAAGAAAGATCATAAATTAATGGATTTGTCAAGTGTTTTCAGGTCAGGAAGGCATGAAGAGTGAAAAGGGCATGGAAAAAAGGTTAGAATCAATCACGCCCAGGCCGTGACATGGGTCACGGTCGTGATGAGTCAACAGCTGAAAGTCAGACAGTATCACGGCCCAGCCGTGATTGCCATCACGGGCGTGACAAGAAGGCCCCAGAAGATCAGAGTCTATCATGGCCAGACCATGATATCCATCACGACCGTGATGTGAAGACCAAAAAAAGTCAGGAAGGATCACGGCCAGGCCGTGATGGTGATCACGACCATGACAGGCCAGCTAAAACAAAATAGATTCCATCATGGGCCAGCCGTGATACACATCACGCCCATGAAGAATGATTTACTAGACACAGAACGCGTCACGACCTGCCCGTGATGAGGGTCACGGCCGTGACGCCTGTTTTGCTCTGATTTTTAGACCAAAAACCCCATCCCCTCTGTTCACAAACCCCTACTCTCTTCATCTTCTTCACTGTCTCTCCACCTCCATAGCCACCAAGCTCTCTCCGCTTCCTTCCAACTACTCCATTTCCTTCACCTCACATTCTTAGACGCAAACCCCATCTTCCTCTTCATCCACCCATCTTCCTCTTCATCCTAATCTTCTTCTTCTTCCTCTCAGAACCTCCCCCATACCCATTCACCCAAAAAGATTAAAAACTCACCACCCCCATTATACCCATACCCAACCAACCCTACTCCCTTGCTCCCTAGACCTAACCCAACAAAACCCACTAGTCAAATCCTTCAATTTTGGGCGAAATCAAAAAGTCCCAATTTTGAAACCCTAACCCCTAAAAATCTGAATTTCAGAAACAGTGATGAAGGGGATTGTGGATTTTGGTGCTCTGAGATCATGGCAAGCAAACGTCAAAGGGCAACCGAAGCCTCACGCCCTCGTACCAGAGGAAGCAGGAACCCAGGTAACTACTCTGACTCTGACTCCTCTAACTCTGAGACTGATGAACATGGGTATGGGATTGTTTTCAAGGATAATGCTCAACAAGATAGATTCAATGCTTTGAAAAATAGGGAGATAGTCCAAACGAAATATCTTGATGATGCATGTATAGACACCCTAGGCCTGACTGTTGACATCAATTGGATGTTAGAAAACATAGGGTGGAGCGAGTTTGCTCGCACTAGATACCCTGCATTTGATGGCCTTACTCTGGAGTTCTTAAGCTCTCTGAATGCAGAAATTCTCCAAGGGTCGCATTGCCAAGAGGGACGAATTACATTCCAGCTCTTCAACCAGGACTTTGTACTAACCCTAGCTGAGTTTAATGAGATTTTTGGTTTACCAGTAGGGGTGAGAAGATACCCCTCAGGATTTAGTGCATATAGTTTCTGGTCAATAATTGAATATGAAGGCAGGAGTTTTGACCCTCGGACATCCAAGTCCACAGCCTTTGCTAACCCAAGCATAAGATATATGCATAGGGTCATAGCCAACACCCTGTTTGGCCGTGGAGAGAGTGACGGATCCGTCCGCCAAGACGAGGTCTTTATACTATGGGCCATGCTCCACCCTGAGAGCAACGTGGATACAGGGTCATTTTTGGCTAGGCACCTCTTAAAGGTCGCCAAGAGTTCGAGTGGCACTATTGTCATTGGTGGCTTGATCACCACAATATGCCATCACTTTAACTTTGATCTGGATGGTTTTGAGGCCGCTCCAGGACGAAAACGTATCACCTTGTAGGCTTGTGAGGCCACGGGGATGATCATCAAGGAGGATGATATGTACTGCCTGAAACACCCAAGGCGCAGGCACCCAATTCCTCTCCCTAACCCCGCACTTTTGGATGTAACAAATCCGGCAAATTGGAAAGTGCCGGTGGGAGAGGAGCCTCAGCCTATTAGGATACAAAGGTCGTTACGCCCGCCACCGCAGGCTGGGCCTTCTAGGCACCCATCTTCTTCCTCTGCAGGTACGTCGTCCGATGATCCCTATGCGCGGTTCGCATCCACCTTTGACACTATCTTAGCGAACCAGGAGCGCATCATGGAGGAGCAGCGTGAGCAGAGAGCTGTGATCCAGCAGCTCTATGACTGGCATCTGAGCCAGCACCCACCACCTCAGTGAGTTGTTTTTTTTTTTTTATCCTCCCTACGACTTAATTATTTACATTGGGGACAATGTAAGTTTTTAAGCTTAGGGTAGGGGGTATTATTTTTGCATTCTTGCATGTTGCATTCATTTAGGGTCAATTTTGCATATATCACTTGATTAGATTGCCCCTTGCTTAGGGAATGCCTCCAATTGTGAAAAACTTTGTGCCAATTGAATTGAAACAGTGAATTTTTTAACCCAATTTTTGTATTCTTGTGATAAGCTAAAAATGAAAAATGCTTGCGATGATCTGTTGATAGTTAATAATTAGCATGTGGTTCCTTAGATTTAGGTTTCCCATTGATTTTAAACTACTAAATGTGAGATTTTGAGCGTAAAATGGGTACTCACTAAATCTACCCCATTCCTTGTGATCGAGTGTTTTATACCTCTTGGATTGTGTCATCTAGAACTTGACTTGAAACCGTTTTGAAACTTAAAAAATTTTCAAAACATATTTGAAAATGATTGAGGCACTAGGTATTTTTCTGGCCTTCTGAAATTTGACTGATTAAATGCTACCCCTTAGTCACCTAATTTTGAGCCTAAAAGAATAAAATACTTTTCTTGGTACATTGATCTATTTTAATGAACGATGCTTGGTATGACACCTTTTAAAGTATTGCAAAAGGGCAAAAAGGTAGTTTGAAGAATAAATTGTGGGATAAAAAGTTAAAAAAAATATATATATTTCTCTTAAGTTGAAAATCTCCCATTCTCCAAATAAAAAAAATAATAAATAAAAAAAATGGAGAAGGGAATGAGAAAAAGAAAGAGAGAAATAAAAAGTAAAAAGGGAGAAAGAAAGAAAGGTGGAAAACTGAACTAAAGCCCAAAAATGAATTTTAGAAGGTGTCATGCTTTGCATTGTTTGATATTTTGTTTAGCCTTCTTGAATTTTCCTTTTCTTGATTTCCCCACCTAACAATTAATCCCATGGCCCTATTACAACCAAAATAAAAAGATCTCTTGATTCTTATGTGTTTTCATTAATAAAGTAGAGATTTGGTTGATAATCAAGCTTATGGTAGGGTACCTTCCTTGAGGAAATTGAGCGAATTGTCACATACTCTCAAGCATATGAGTGAGGCGAGAAGAGTGCCCGAATTAGTGAGAGATGTGAATCCGGGGAACCTAAGCTTCTAATTGGACTTGTGATATGAGCCAAGGAGGGGCAAGTCTACAACATTTCAACAAAGATGATGTGAGCCCAATTTGGAGCATAGTTCAAAGAAGCTTTAACTCCAATGTTGATTCTCTTAATGGACATAAGCCCATGTTCAAGTCAAATTAGCCCAAATGCACAACTTTGCTCATTCAAATGGAGGAAGCATGAAGTGGGGCTGATTTGGTTCAAGGTCCAAGTCATTTTAGTTTATTATTTTTCAATAAATAAGTGAAGAATCATGCAAGTGGGGTCCCTAGCATATTCTACACGAATTTGGATGTTTCTAGTTGTTAGAAGTTTGAATTTTGAGTGTTTTATGGTGAGAATAAAAGTTGTAAATAGTGGGAGTTACACTTTTAATGTGAGAAGCAAGTGTAACACCCACAATAATGAGAGTTATGGCTTGGTGGCTGCCTTGATGGTTTTTGGTAGCTATTCAAGTGGGATTTAAGTTGGAATTTCGTTTTTGTTCATTTGGTGGCTGAATTAGAATTAGTCTTAAGTGAATTATTAGTATCATAATTAGGCTATTCAAGTGGAGGTTTCATTTTATCTTTGGATGCCAAGAGTTTGGCTGCCATACTATATGTAAAACGAAAATTCATAATGAAATAACAAGTTTGATGTTGTTGGAATTTATCCAAATTAGTGAGAAGTGTTTCTCCTAAGTTCTTGGTTGAACCAAGATTGAGTTCTTATCAAGAATCTCCAAATTCTTGTGGCGAACATCACTTGGCTTATCAAACAATTTCCATTGTTTGTGGCGCCTTCATCATCTCTATCTCTTCCACTTTCTTCTTTCTTCTTCAACTTTTGTTTTGTTACTTAAATCTGAAATTGATTTGGTCTTTGTTCTTGAACCAAAGTGGCACAACACTAAACGAATTTCAATCAAAAAGATCATTTCAAGGCAACCACAAGTTGGTTGTTATCATTTGGTATCAAAGCTCAGGCTTTGATTGAAATTGTGTTGTGATTTTCGTTTTCCTTTTTGTTCTTCTTCTACACCATTTTGTTCTTTTCTTTCTAAAACAAAAACCCAAAAAAAAAAAAATTACTACTTTGATTCAGTTTTGAAGGGAAAAAAAATTCGTGGCTATTGTTTGATCATACACAAGTGTACAAGTTTGATTCTTCTCTTCAAAGTTAAAAAAAAATCTGGGAGAAAATTATAAAAAAAAAAAAATTGTTCTTGAAGTCTTGGAGAAAAGAGAAGAGAAAGTTCTATTTGGGCAATTTGTGTTCTAGAAAATATTTCCCTTCTTTCCTTTATTTCCTTATTCCAAACCTTTTCCTTTCTAGCCTTTCTTTTCTTGTTCCATTGTTTGCTAAGTTTTTGTGATTTTTGTTGCTTGATTTTGGAATTTTTGTGTTTGTTGTCTTGATTCCTCTAAGAACTCAAGGAGAACATTTGAGAGGAAAAAGGCAAGAGGAGGAAAAAAAACATTTTGTGTGGAAAAAGCCATTAGAGAGAAAATTCATTGTGTGCACAAGTGAGGGAGTGTAGTGAGGAATTTTATAATTTCTTGTTATATTTTGATCTTGTGTGTTCAAATGATGGCAGTCCATGAAGATAATCCTCCATTCTCTCCAAAGTACTCATCTCTTCATGCTACAATGGTCACTCAAATTCAAAATATTCAAAGGCAAATGGAGCAAATGCAAGCCAAGTATGATAGACATCTTGCCATCCTTCAAAATCGTGATGATAGATATAGAGGAAGGAGGCTTGATAGAGAAATTGAAGGGGTCGAGGTCAAAGTCTCTACATTTCATGGGAAGAATGATCCTCAAGTCTATTTGAAATGGGAGATGAAGATGGAGCAATTCTTTCAATCTAACTCATACAATGAAAGAAACAAAGTGAAGGTAGCATCTCTCCAACTTAAAGACTATGCACATGTTTGGTGGAGTGAATTGGAAAAAGAAAGAAGACATGTGAAGCCTATTGAGACTTGGGCCGAAATGAAAAAAGATCATTTCAAGGCAACCACAAGTTGGTTGTTATCATGAGGAGAAGACATGCTCCAAACCATTACCATGAAGTTCTTCACAACAAGTCAAAGAAAGAGGGCAACACCTCAACCTCTACGGTGTCTTTGGCAAGTACTCATGAAAAGAAAACTTTGGAAGTCTATCCAAATTTGGGAGAGCAAGAGAGAAAACAAAACGAGAGAGAAGAAAAGAAAGAAAATGAGAATGAGAAAAAGAGTGAAACGAATGAAGTAAGAATTGAGAGTAAAATTGAAGTAAAAGAGAATGAAAAAGATGAGAGTAAGAAAAAAAATGAGAGAAAAGAAAAAGAAGAGGGCAAAACAAAAAGTGAGGAGGAAAAAGAAAATGATTGTTTTGATGTTTTTCCTAACTCTTTGCCTACTTGTGTTGATTCTCTTTTGAAGGAAATCAAAGATGTTCCTCCAATGGAAGTTTGCAAGACAACCACCATAATGGAAGAGATAATCCCAAGGGAAGTACCCCATTGTTTGGGAACTTTCATGGTTTCCCAAAATTATGGGTATCTTAACACAAAATTTGGTAAATTGCATGGGTCTTGTTTTTCTTCTACATTTGATGGGAATGAAATTTTGCTTGATGAATTGCATGACTCTTATCATCTTCCTAAGATTGATTTGAGAATTATAAACCAAGATTTAAATGAATTCCTTGATAAATGTGTTGTTGTGCTTTCTAATAATCACTTGATTTATCACAAAAATTTTGAGGAACATGTTGGATTTCATAAAGAAAGTTTGTTTGCTAACTTGTTCACATATTCTTTTGAACAAAATAAAGTTAGCATCTTGAGGTTTGTTATGAGCTCAAAGGGTTTGCATGTCATGATAATTGATGGGTTAACTACTATTCCTCTTTTTACTCTACCCATTCTTCCAAATTCTTTGAAGCTTTTATATGATGGTTCTAATGTGTTTGAAAGGATTGTCTTATTTCACGAAAGGCCAAACCTTGTTTGTAATGAAGAAAATGTCCATGATGCTCAACTTTCTTGGAAACCTTTTAAAGAGAAAGTACATTTTCTTGTATGACCTTGTTCAAGCCAAGAAATGTAAACTTGAAATTAGAATTTCATAAGAGATATAATTTTTTGCTCATAATTCATTATCTTGGCTATGAATGTGTTGGAATGTTGATAGTACAAGATGGAAATTTGTTACGCCCAATTGCGACATTTGATGATTTCTATCAATTTCCATTTGATCCCGGAGGTTGGGTGTGTGAACATAAAAAGAATAAAAGGTTTCCCAATAAAAGGAAATCAAGGGTCCGTTCTAGAAGATATGGGCTATTGCATGCTGTAAGGAGAATAAATTTAAAAAAAAAAAAAAAAAGTCTTTGATATTTTCTTACTTTCAATATGCCATCTATGTCTTTCATTTGATGTAGGGATTGAAGTAATAAATTCGAGGACGAATTTTCTTAAAGAAGGAGGGTATGATATGAGCCAAGGAGGGGCAAGTCTACAACATTTCAACAAAGATGATGTGAGCCCAATTTGGAGCATAGTTCAAAGAAGCTTTAACTCCAATGTTGATTCTCTTAATGGACATAAGCCCATGTTCAAGTCAAATTAGCCCAAATGCACAACTTTGCTCATTCAAATGGAGGAAGCATGAAGTGGGGCTGATTTGGTTCAAGGTCCAAGTCATTTTAGTTTATTATTTTTCAATAAATAAGTGAAGAATCATGCAAGTGGGGTCCCTAGCATATTCTACACGAATTTGGATGTTTCTAGTTGTTAGAAGTTTGAATTTTGAGTGTTTTATGGTGAGAATAAAAGTTGTAAATAGTGGGAGTTACACTTTTAATGTGAGAAGCAAGTGTAACACCCACAATAATGAGAGTTATGGCTTGGTGGCTGCCTTGATGGTTTTTGGTAGCTATTCAAGTGGGATTTAAGTTGGAATTTCGTTTTTGTTCATTTGGTGGCTGAATTAGAATTAGTCTTAAGTGAATTATTAGTATCATAATTAGGCTATTCAAGTGGAGGTTTCATTTTATCTTTGGATGCCAAGAGTTTGGCTGCCATACTATATGTAAAACGAAAATTCATAATGAAATAACAAGTTTGATGTTGTTGGAATTTATCCAAATTAGTGAGAAGTGTTTCTCCTAAGTTCTTGGTTGAACCAAGATTGAGTTCTTATCAAGAATCTCCAAATTCTTGTGGCGAACATCACTTGGCTTATCAAACAATTTCCATTGTTTGTGGCGCCTTCATCATCTCTATCTCTTCCACTTTCTTCTTTCTTCTTCAACTTTTGTTTTGTTACTTAAATCTGAAATTGATTTGGTCTTTGTTCTTGAACCAAAGTGGCACAACACTAAACGAATTTCAATCAAAAAGATCATTTCAAGGCAACCACAAGTTGGTTGTTATCATTTGGTATCAAAGCTCAGGCTTTGATTGAAATTGTGTTGTGATTTTCGTTTTCCTTTTTGTTCTTCTTCTACACCATTTTGTTCTTTTCTTTCTAAAACAAAAACCCAAAAAAACAAAAATTACTACTTTGATTCAGTTTTGAAGGGAAAAAAAATTCGTGGCTGTTGTTTGATCATACACAAGTGTACAAGTTTGATTCTTCTCTTCAAAGTTAAAAAAAAAATCTGGGAGAAAATTAAAAAAAAAAATTGTTCTTGAAGTCTTGGAGAAAAGAGAAGAGAAAGTTCTATTTGGGCAATTTGTGTTCTAGAAAATATTTCCCTTCTTTCCTTTATTTCCTTATTCCAAACCTTTTCCTTTCTAGCCTTTCTTTTCTTGTTCCATTGTTTGCTAAGTTTTTGTGATTTTTGTTGCTTGATTTTGGAATTTTTGTGTTTGTTGTCTTGATTCCTCTAAGAACTCAAGGAGAACATTTGAGAGGAAAAAGGCAAGAGTGAAAAAAAAACATTTTGTGTGGAAAAAGCCATTAGAGAGAAAATTCATTGTGTGCACAAGTGAGGGAGTGTAGTGAGGAATTTTATAATTTCTTGTTATATTTTGATCTTGTGTGTTCAAATGATGGCAGTCCATGAAGATAATCCTCCATTCTCTCCAAAGTACTCATCTCTTCATGCTACAATGGTCACTCAAATTCAAAATATTCAAAGGCAAATGGAGCAAATGCAAGCCAAGTATGATAGACATCTTGCCATCCTTCAAAATCGTGATGATAGATATAGAGGAAGGAGGCTTGATAGAGAAATTGAAGGGGTCGAGGTCAAAGTCTCTACATTTCATGGGAAGAATGATCCTCAAGTCTATTTGAAATGGGAGATGAAGATGGAGCAATTCTTTCAATCTAACTCATACAATGAAAGAAACAAAGTGAAGGTAGCATCTCTCCAACTTAAAGACTATGCACATGTTTGGTGGAGTGAATTGGAAAAAGAAAGAAGACATGTGAAGCCTATTGAGACTTGGGCCGAAATGAAAAAAGATCATTTCAAGGCAACCACAAGTTGGTTGTTATCATGAGGAGAAGACATGCTCCAAACCATTACCATGAAGTTCTTCACAACAAGTCAAAGAAAGAGGGCAACACCTCAACCTCTACGGTGTCTTTGGCAAGTACTCATGAAAAGAAAACTTTGGAAGTCTATCCAAATTTGGGAGAGCAAGAGAGAAAACAAAACGAGAGAGAAGAAAAGAAAGAAAATGAGAATGAGAAAAAGAGTGAAACGAATGAAGTAAGAATTGAGAGTAAAATTGAAGTAAAAGAGAATGAAAAAGATGAGAGTAAGAAAAAAAATGAGAGAAAAGAAAAAGAAGAGGGCAAAACAAAAAGTGAGGAGGAAAAAGAAAATGATTGTTTTGATGTTTTTCCTAACTCTTTGCCTACTTGTGTTGATTCTCTTTTGAAGGAAATCAAAGATGTTCCTCCAATGGAAGTTTGCAAGACAACCACCATAATGGAAGAGATAATCCCAAGGGAAGTACCCCATTGTTTGGGAACTTTCATGGTTTCCCAAAATTATGGGTATCTTAACACAAAATTTGGTAAATTGCATGGGTCTTGTTTTTCTTCTACATTTGATGGGAATGAAATTTTGCTTGATGAATTGCATGACTCTTATCATCTTCCTAAGATTGATTTGAGAATTATAAACCAAGATTTAAATGAATTCCTTGATAAATGTGTTGTTGTGCTTTCTAATAATCACTTGATTTATCACAAAAATTTTGAGGAACATGTTGGATTTCATAAAGAAAGTTTGTTTGCTAACTTGTTCACATATTCTTTTGAACAAAATAAAGTTAGCATCTTGAGGTTTGTTATGAGCTCAAAGGGTTTGCATGTCATGATAATTGATGGGTTAACTACTATTCCTCTTTTTACTCTACCCATTCTTCCAAATTCTTTGAAGCTTTTATATGATGGTTCTAATGTGTTTGAAAGGATTGTCTTATTTCACGAAAGGCCAAACCTTGTTTGTAATGAAGAAAATGTCCATGATGCTCAACTTTCTTGGAAACCTTTTAAAAGAGAAAGTACATTTTCTTGTATGACCTTGTTCAAGCCAAGAAATGTAAACTTGAAATTAGAATTTCATAAGAGATATAATTTTTTGCTCACAATTCATTATCTTGGCTATGAATGTGTTGGAATGTTGATAGTACAAGATGGAAATTTGTTACGCCCAATTGCGACATTTGATGATTTCTATCAATTTCCATTTGATCCCGGAGGTTGGGTGTGTGAACATAAAAAGAATAAAAGGTTTCCCAATAAAAGGAAATCAAGGGTCCGTTCTACAAGATATGGGCTATTGCATGCTGTAAGGAGAACAAATTAAAAAAAAAAAGTCTTTGATATTTTCTTACTTTCAATATGCCATCTATGTCTTTCATTTGATGTGGGGATTGAAGTAATAAATTCGAGGACGAATTTTCTTAAAGAAGGAGGGTATGATATGAGCAAAGGAGGGGCAAGTCTACAACATTTCAACAAAGATGATGTGAGCCCAATTTGGAGCATAGTTCAAAGAAGCTTTAACTCCAATGTTGATTCTCTTAATGGACATAAGCCCATGTTCAAGTCAAATTAGCCCAAATGCACAACTTTGCTCATTCAAATGGAGGAAGCATGAAGTGGGGCTGATTTGGTTCAAGGTCCAAGTCATTTTAGTTTATTATTTTTCAATAAATAAGTGAAGAATCATGCAAGTGGGGTCCCTAGCATATTCTACACGAATTTGGATGTTTCTAGTTGTTAGAAGTTTGAATTTTGAGTGTTTTATGGTGAGAATAAAAGTTGTAAATAGTGGGAGTTACACTTTTAATGTGAGAAGCAAGTGTAACACCCACAATAATGAGAGTTATGGCTTGGTGGCTGCCTTGATGGTTTTTGGTAGCTATTCAAGTGGGATTTAAGTTGGAATTTCGTTTTTGTTCATTTGGTGGCTGAATTAGAATTAGTCTTAAGTGAATTATTAGTATCATAATTAGGCTATTCAAGTGGAGGTTTCATTTTATCTTTGGATGCCAAGAGTTTGGCTGCCATACTATATGTAAAACGAAAATTCATAATGAAATAACAAGTTTGATGTTGTTGGAATTTATCCAAATTAGTGAGAAGTGTTTCTCCTAAGTTCTTGGTTGAACCAAGATTGAGTTCTTATCAAGAATCTCCAAATTCTTGTGGCGAACATCACTTGGCTTATCAAACAATTTCCATTGTTTGTGGCGCCTTCATCATCTCTATCTCTTCCACTTTCTTCTTTCTTCTTCAACTTTTGTTTTGTTACTTAAATCTGAAATTGATTTGGTCTTTGTTCTTGAACCAAAGTGGCACAACACTAAACGAATTTCAATCAAAAAGATCATTTCAAGGCAACCACAAGTTGGTTGTTATCATTTGGTATCAAAGCTCAGGCTTTGATTGAAATTGTGTTGTGATTTTCGTTTTCCTTTTTGTTCTTCTTCTACACCATTTTGTTCTTTTCTTTCTAAAACAAAAACCCAAAAAAAAAAAAAATTACTACTTTGATTCAGTTTTGAAGGGAAAAAAAATTCGTGGCTATTGTTTGATCATACACAAGTGTACAAGTTTGATTCTTCTCTTCAAAGTTAAAAAAAAATCTGGGAGAAAATTATAAAAAAAAAAAAATTGTTCTTGAAGTCTTGGAGAAAAGAGAAGAGAAAGTTCTATTTGGGCAATTTGTGTTCTAGAAAATATTTCCCTTCTTTCCTTTATTTCCTTATTCCAAACCTTTTCCTTTCTAGCCTTTCTTTTCTTGTTCCATTGTTTGCTAAGTTTTTGTGATTTTTGTTGCTTGATTTTGGAATTTTTGTGTTTGTTGTCTTGATTCCTCTAAGAACTCAAGGAGAACATTTGAGAGGAAAAAGGCAAGAGTGAAAAAAAAACATTTTGTGTGGAAAAAGCCATTAGAGAGAAAATTCATTGTGTGCACAAGTGAGGGAGTGTAGTGAGGAATTTTATAATTTCTTGTTATATTTTGATCTTGTGTGTTCAAATGATGGCAGTCCATGAAGATAATCCTCCATTCTCTCCAAAGTACTCATCTCTTCATGCTACAATGGTCACTCAAATTCAAAATATTCAAAGGCAAATGGAGCAAATGCAAGCCAAGTATGATAGACATCTTGCCATCCTTCAAAATCGTGATGATAGATATAGAGGAAGGAGGCTTGATAGAGAAATTGAAGGGGTCGAGGTCAAAGTCTCTACATTTCATGGGAAGAATGATCCTCAAGTCTATTTGAAATGGGAGATGAAGATGGAGCAATTCTTTCAATCTAACTCATACAATGAAAGAAACAAAGTGAAGGTAGCATCTCTCCAACTTAAAGACTATGCACATGTTTGGTGGAGTGAATTGGAAAAAGAAAGAAGACATGTGAAGCCTATTGAGACTTGGGCCGAAATGAAAAAAGATCATTTCAAGGCAACCACAAGTTGGTTGTTATCATGAGGAGAAGACATGCTCCAAACCATTACCATGAAGTTCTTCACAACAAGTCAAAGAAAGAGGGCAACACCTCAACCTCTACGGTGTCTTTGGCAAGTACTCATGAAAAGAAAACTTTGGAAGTCTATCCAAATTTGGGAGAGCAAGAGAGAAAACAAAACGAGAGAGAAGAAAAGAAAGAAAATGAGAATGAGAAAAAGAGTGAAACGAATGAAGTAAGAATTGAGAGTAAAATTGAAGTAAAAGAGAATGAAAAAGATGAGAGTAAGAAAAAAAATGAGAGAAAACAAAAAGAAGAGGGCAAAACAAAAAGTGAGGAGGAAAAAGAAAATGATTGTTTTGATGTTTTTCCTAACTCTTTGCCTACTTGTGTTGATTCTCTTTTGAAGGAAATCAAAGATGTTCCTCCAATGGAAGTTTGCAAGACAACCACCATAATGGAAGAGATAATCCCAAGGGAAGTACCCCATTGTTTGGGAACTTTCATGGTTTCCCAAAATTATGGGTATCTTAACACAAAATTTGGTAAATTGCATGGGTCTTGTTTTTCTTCTACATTTGATGGGAATGAAATTTTGCTTGATGAATTGCATGACTCTTATCATCTTCCTAAGATTGATTTGAGAATTATAAACCAAGATTTAAATGAATTCCTTGATAAATGTGTTGTTGTGCTTTCTAATAATCACTTGATTTATCACAAAAATTTTGAGGAACATGTTGGATTTCATAAAGAAAGTTTGTTTGCTAACTTGTTCACATATTCTTTTGAACAAAATAAAGTTAGCATCTTGAGGTTTGTTATGAGCTCAAAGGGTTTGCATGTCATGATAATTGATGGGTTAACTACTATTCCTCTTTTTACTCTACCCATTCTTCCAAATTCTTTGAAGCTTTTATATGATGGTTCTAATGTGTTTGAAAGGATTGTCTTATTTCACGAAAGGCCAAACCTTGTTTGTAATGAAGAAAATGTCCATGATGCTCAACTTTCTTGGAAACCTTTTAAAAGAGAAAGTACATTTTCTTGTATGACCTTGTTCAAGCCAAGAAATGTAAACTTGAAATTAGAATTTCATAAGAGATATAATTTTTTGCTCATAATTCATTATCTTGGCTATGAATGTGTTGGAATGTTGATAGTACAAGATGGAAATTTGTTACGCCCAATTGCGACATTTGATGATTTCTATCAATTTCCATTTAATCCCGGAGGTTGGGTGTGTGAACATAAAAAGAATAAAAGGTTTCCCAATAAAAGGAAATCAAGGGTCCGTTCTAGAAGATATGGGCTATTGCATGCTGTAAGGAGAATAAATTTAAAAAAAAAAAAAAAAAGTCTTTGATATTTTCTTACTTTCAATATGCCATCTATGTCTTTCATTTGATGTAGGGATTGAAGTAATAAATTCGAGGACGAATTTTCTTAAAGAAGGAGGGTATGATATGAGCCAAGGAGGGGCAAGTCTACAACATTTCAACAAAGATGATGTGAGCCCAATTTGGAGCATAGTTCAAAGAAGCTTTAACTCCAATGTTGATTCTCTTAATGGACATAAGCCCATGTTCAAGTCAAATTAGCCCAAATGCACAACTTTGCTCATTCAAATGGAGGAAGCATGAAGTGGGGCTGATTTGGTTCAAGGTCCAAGTCATTTTAGTTTATTATTTTTCAATAAATAAGTGAAGAATCATGCAAGTGGGGTCCCTAGCATATTCTACACGAATTTGGATGTTTCTAGTTGTTAGAAGTTTGAATTTTGAGTGTTTTATGGTGAGAATAAAAGTTGTAAATAGTGGGAGTTACACTTTTAATGTGAGAAGCAAGTGTAACACCCACAATAATGAGAGTTATGGCTTGGTGGCTGCCTTGATGGTTTTGGTAGCTATTCAAGTGGGATTTAAGTTGGAATTTCGTTTTTGTTCATTTGGTGGCTGAATTAGAATTAGTCTTAAGTGAATTATTAGTATCATAATTAGGCTATTCAAGTGGAGGTTTCATTTTATCTTTGGATGCCAAGAGTTTGGCTGCCATACTATATGTAAAACGAAAATTCATAATGAAATAACAAGTTTGATGTTGTTGGAATTTATCCAAATTAGTGAGAAGTGTTTCTCCTAAGTTCTTGGTTGAACCAAGATTGAGTTCTTATCAAGAATCTCCAAATTCTTGTGGCGAACATCACTTGGCTTATCAAACAATTTCCATTGTTTGTGGCGCCTTCATCATCTCTATCTCTTCCACTTTCTTCTTTCTTCTTCAACTTTTGTTTTGTTACTTAAATCTGAAATTGATTTGGTCTTTGTTCTTGAACCAAAGTGGCACAACACTAAACGAATTTCAATCAAAAAGATCATTTCAAGGCAACCACAAGTTGGTTGTTATCAACTTGAAATCGATTGTCTCTTGGTTTCTTATTAAATATGCCTGTTACTTGAATTCATTACTTGGGTTCTAGATTTACTGTCCATGCTTTGATTGATTATCTTTTCTAGCCTTAGTTATTACTTGAGGACAAGCAAAATCTTAAGCTTGGGGTAGTTTGATGAGCGTTATTTCACCTCATATTTCCATGACATTTTGCATGCACTTTCATATAGTTTAGGCGTATTTTATTTGATTATTTGTTAGTTTTTACCTTGGAACGGGTAAGGTGGTTTTGTGGTGCTTGTGTGCAGGAATCGAAGATTAAATTGCTCGGGATCAGTTGTGTTGAAGCTGGCATAAAGATGGAGCTTGGAAGGCAAGAAAATGAGACAAACAGAGCTGATCACGGCCTAGCCGTGATGGCCATCACGGCCATGATCAAGTGGAGTTGAAAAGAAAGAATGAAAAGTCAGAGCTGATCATGGTCGGCCGTCTTGCCCATCTTGGCCGTGACATGTCAACTGAGCCAGACCCTCACAGGCAGAATTGATCACGGCCAGGCCATGATGGTGGTCACGGCTGTCACAAACCAATCAGTGAAGCAACCTCCAAGGCAGAATCTGTCACGGCTAGGCCGTGATGGCCATCACGACCGTGACGCGCAATCTATGGATCTTTAGAAACTGATTTGATCTGGTTTTTGTATTGGCTTGGGATTCAAGTTACCCCAGATTATAAATAGCCCTCTAGGGCTCGAACTGGGCACTTGAGGGGACTGCTAACCTTAGGCAAAATTAGGATTCTTCTTCTTCTTCTCAATCTATTCTCTCCTCTAGGATTTTCTCTTTATGTTATTTTTAATCAAGCTTGCTACAATCATGGCAATGCTTGAGTAGTAGCCTTGTTTTTAGGAATTGGGGCTATGCCCAAGACTTGTTTATGGTGATGAATTGATGTTTGATTTCTTGTTAATTTCAATTTTTGCTTCGATTTGATCCCTATTGTTTTAATTACTCGTAAATTCGGTGGCCACTTATTTGCGTGTCGTAGATACACTAAGGACAAACTTAGCGGTGAACTTAGGTATCAGATCTATAGGAATCAAACTTATGACTTAAATCACAAGAGTTAGAAGCGGTCCTTCGAGGGTTTACGAATTGTCACGAAACTTAAAGTGTTCGATTTAAATTCAATTACCACGAGAGTAGGGATTGATTTAATTGGGCACGATTTTTGTAACCCAAGAGGGAGCATTAACTAATTTAGGATAAATTCGCCTTCAAAGCAAATTTTGGTATTTAACAAGGAGAGTAGTCAATTTAGTAACATAGGCAGTTTTGGGGTATCCCAATTCCTGGAAATCCCTTTTGAATTTGAAAATACCCCTATTTGAATTGCTTTCCTATTTTGTTTAACTACAATTTTAAATTTGATTATTACTTGATTCCGATTTCAAAAACCAAATCTTATTCTAGTTCAGTGAAATCAATTTAACAATTAATTGTTGTTTAAGATCACGGTCTCTGTGGTTCGATCTCTTTTTATTACTTGGCGACGAAGCCGTTCACTTGCGGATTCGAGGCCCCCCACCACCGATGGCGGTCTCAGCGGCGGTAGGGGTTTCAAGCGACAGCTCATATGGTCTTTTCCATTCAAATTTGAATATAGAAAAAACTTAAAAATCGGATCTTCTGCATTCAAATTTACTTAGGTGTACCCAGAGTCCAAAAATATACCGACAAACAAACAAAAGTGTTACCAAGAAAAAAAATTCTCAATAAAAAAATGTGAAAAAAAATGTTACTAATCGAGTCAGAGGAAGAGAGAAGCTTCACTCCCTCCCTAGAAAGTTCACTCCATCCCAAGTGTTTCACGTTTTCAGAGATGAAATTTTTGAATTTCTTGTTCTCGTGTTGTCAAAATGAAGAACTACATTATCCATTGTTGGAACAACGATAATTGTTGGAGTAGCAAGAATGACGAAAATGTGGGAGAAAGAGAAAGGGGAAGGGATGGAAAACGAATACCGAGAGGGAGGGACCAAGAGAAATGAAACATGAAGAGCAAATGATGATAAGTTATATGGTTTCAAATTTGAAATTTAAAATTTGAATTTTGAAAATAGAAGTGTGAGTTGTAAACAGTTGTCATGCATTAATCTATTATCCCAAACCCATTATTAATTTATTATTACGTGAAATAGTAGGGGCCAAATGTGTGTTGAAGAAGCCATTAATGAGAGCCTGACACAAATTTGAAGTCTGCACCTTATTTTTGATAACTATGTATGAGTTGGTAGACATCAATGGATTGGACCTTTGAAAATGGGCTCTTACAGTGTGAGACAGCCCATCCAAACAGTCAAACACTACCCAAAGCAAACAAATGAGTGTACTTTTGAAAGTAATTCAAGATTTGGTATGTTAATTTGAATTTGAATTTATTTAGATAGATGTTTATCATAGCTTGACACATGTAAGAAGGTTCCCCAACAATGACCACAAAATAAATATAATATAGATTACAAATGTACATCATTTTAATTTAATCTTACCTGAATTACTTGATAACAGTTAAGTTAGACTTCATTTTTAATACTTCAAATTTAACATATTTTTAACACTTGTAAAAAAGCATTAATTATGATTGTAATCCTTGTAGTCAATATTTGGTTAAATGCTTATATCACAAAGAGCAACCTATATATATATATATATATATATATATATATTATAAGCAAATGAATAATTAATGGAGTACAATGGATACTCAACCCGTATACATAGAGTCCCAAATCAGGAAAAAACAAAAGTATAAAAGATATGTAATCAACCAAGAGTTGAAATCAAGACAAGCAGCAAGCATCGAGGTTGATACATAACTCAGACTTCCACACCGGATAACAAGCAAAGAATTAAACAATTAAACATTGCACAATAAGCCTATGCAGCCAATAACAAATATGCAATGCAGCCAAAAAACACACGATCACCCTAAAACCAATGCTGCCCAACTTGTGTAGTTGTGGTGATATCAGCATCGCAGAGCATGACATTAGGCCCCAAGAATCGCAGACCAAGCACCCAAATTAACTTAATAACACCACCAAACTTAGATCAACTTAGGCACCCAACATCATTTTGTTTCGGTATAAAACAAAAGCGGCTTCTAGGGTGAGCGATCCTAGAAAGTTGCTCACGGTGAAAGACCAATTTATAGCCATTAGATTTTGTAAAAAAAAAAATTTGAACGGTCCAGATGAGCAAAAGGTGACTGGTTGTAAAGGTTAGCTTCAATCGATGATTAACAGTGTTCTCCGCCACCCTTGTTCTCTTCTTTTGGGAAGCTTCGCCACCCCTGTTCTCTTTTCTCAACCTAAGCAATCTTCCTGAGCGTAGCAAAGATCAAGGAAGACACATTTAAAAAATTGAGCTCTTTCATCACCAAATATGAACAAATCAACATTAACAAATGAACATGAACATAACAATGAACACCAGAAACTTCGAACTTCAGAACAATGAACACCAGAAACTCGTCGACCCAGGGCGCTTCAGATCCAAGAACGAGTCCGACTTGCCGCCACCGTGAACACCACCACCCAGAACCTCGCCGCCAACGACTCCAGAAACTCGTTGACCCTTGGAAGTTTCAGCACGTAGAAGTTCATGGCCTCGCCGTCGATGACCGGCCGGACGACAAAGTCGAAGCGTTTCGGCGATGGCTCCGCCTTGCACTGGACGAGGGTCTCGTCGAGGTGATGATCCTTGGGTGGGTGATTGGAAGCTTAAGTGATCGATTTAGACTCTTATTTTTCCTCTTCTCTGTCTACCAGTTCCCATCTCTGCGATAATGGTCATTGGTCTGGGACGGCGGATCTTCGGAGCTCAGGAAGGGGATCGGGTACAACGGCTTTGCAAAACAAGAACTCGTGGCTCGACCTGCTTCTTCGAGGTGTGCGAAAACTTTCCTCAAGATGTCGTTCGAGGTTGTACACCACCAAGCCGACGGCGAACATGGCGAGGGGTAGGGTAGCAAACGCTGAAGGGGAAATCGGTGCCTCGGTGGGGCGGAGGGAATGACAGAGAAATGAGTAACCGGGAGTGAAATAATTTACCTTCAATAACTAGTTAATTTGAGTATCACACGGTGAGCGATATTGATGGATCGCTCACCCTAGAATTTGCCATAAAACAATTAACAAACTTCATTTTTAATATTGTTTCTATTATATATATATATACACACGGATGTAGGGCGGGGTGGGTACTAGAATACCCGTACTCGCACCCATCCTATCTTTTTTTAGCAGGTAATTACCCAGACTTGAAGACATACTCATTAAGCGGGTATTTACCCTATCCGTTATGAGTATTTTTTGCGGGTACCTATAGGGTAGGATCCAAATTGCCATCCCTGCTTGGCTAAGCTTGATAGTTGACCAGTCATGTGTGATAGCTTAGTTTTACAAATAAGGCCAAATATTGGGATTATTTGCTTAGGAGTCCTTTTTCAAGAAAACAATACGGCATCGTTCCTCCAGACGTGGCAAGCGACGGGACCTACGCTGTCGGAGACTCGCCAGGATCGAAACCAAAGCCAATCTCGCCGGAGATGCGACGGTAGCTGATGCCGAAGCACGTGACGGTTATTATGGTCGAGAATGGGAGGAATGGACTGAACGGAATCAGGTTTGGTGGGAAAAAGGAAGAAGAGAATTGGTGAGGGTTAGAGAGAGGAGTTGGTAGTTGAAAGAGTGAAGGGTATTTGCAAATTCCATTTTAGAGGATATGTTTGCAAACATAAATTTTGACTTATAAATTAGAATTTCCATTATTTTGGTTCATTTTTTTCCCCACCGTTTGAGGCAAAAGGCGCGGTAAGAGAGAATGTATCTGGTTTTGAAAAGAATCGCGTTGGTTAAGGTTGTAGTGTTTGGTGTTGGGAGTTAAAATGAACATAAACAAGTGTCTACCTCTGAAATTGACTGAGTGAGTGTCTTGTTGTGTTCCCATACCATAAACCCTTCCCTCGGTTTCTTCCTCGATCGTTTTTGCTGAACTCACCATCTCCAACTGCAACTGCAACTACCACCACTCTTCTCCATCATAATACGACGCCGCTTTTACCCTTTCTATTAAAATGGCTTTCTCAACTCGTTTCCATGTCTTCGCAAGACCTATCTCCTCAACTCTCCTCTACACCTCGCTCCAGGTCTCTCTCTCTACACTTTCTTTATCTTTGAGTTTCTTGGAAGTTTTTTTTTTTTTTTTAAATTTTAATTATAATGAAATTAGTATTTGTTAATGGTAGATTGTTAGCAAGCAAACATTATTATTCATTGAGCGTGACTATGTGAGGTGAGTTTTCATTTTGGGTTTGGAAGTCTTCTTGAAATATGAATAGGTTCTAATGAAGTGAAACGGGATTAAAAATTGAACAAATGCACATGAAGGTCTAATTTATTGTTATTAGCACGATCCTTAATGTGTATTCTAGAGAGAGAATGTATCAGAACAATGTAACACACATATCAGGGGAAATTGTTGGCACCTAAGTTTTGATGTGTGTGGCAGATATGCATTTGGTTGCCGTTCCTCATCAATTTATATATGTTTAATTCAGATATGCACTTGTGTTTTTAAGTTTCCTTTTGCCCCTAGTAAGTGTTGTCTAAATCATTTTTATCTTCTTTTATGACAAATTGCATCTTATTCCCCCAGAATGGAGGTAGACAAATAATGACCACGATTGGCATGAATGCCTGCTCGCTTTCTTCTGCAGGTATTTGTTTCCGTTTATTTTAATATACCTTTGTGTATTTTGTGTCTGTGACATTCTGTTTCTTTTTCAGTGTATGTGTGAGTATGTAAGCATGCCTGTATGGATGTATGTACGTCTTTCTTGCTGTTTGAAAGTACTAGGTTTTTTATATTTTCGAAGTTACCACAAATAGTATGTTAATAATATTGGAAACATTTTCCGGTTTCAGCTGAAGCTTCAGATTTAGGTTTTGATGAGACACATGATATTGTCAAAGCAACAGAGAAAGCTGATGCACTTCGCTTAGCTGTCTCACAACTTTCTAGTGAGTTTAGCAAGGAGTCAATGTTATCCCTGCAGAAGTTTTTTGGTGTACGTCGTGCTCGTGTGATATCTTCAGGCTCCTTGAAGCTTGACCTAGCTCTTGGAATTGGAGGATTACCAAAGGTGACAATACGATTAGTCCAGCTATCTTTTAGATAATTTTTTGGTGTAGTAGTGTGTTGCACATCCACAAAGATTGGGATATGTATAATGTGCTTGTAGTTTACTGGTGGATGACACCAGTGAAACTGTGTAGCACATATATTTACTTTTCTCTGATGGTTACGTGACCCCAAATGCTCTGGATTTACTAATCTTCGTAAATACGAAATTGGAGCCTTAAAACAATTCTTAGCAATAAAAAAGGAAAGCAACTTCAGGTTGAGTTCAACTACCAAAAATATTAAACTTTAGGCTATAGAGTAAGAATTAAGTTGATGCATTCTGACAAGGAATCTATGACTCACAAGTGCCGAAACAAAATTGGCCTCCCTTTCTTTCCTTTTCTTCATCCGAGTTCCTTTTCCTTGTTCGTCCCACTGTTAAACTGAAAGATTGAAGCTTATAATGGCTTCTCCTCATACTCTAAACGTGTTTTGGATTGTAATCGTTGCTAAATTATGATAAACTTAACCTCTTTTTATCAAAAGAAAAATAACTTGAACCTTTCAGTTTATGTCTATTTGAAGATATAATATTATCATAACTCCAGCCATATTGAGCCAATTGCTTTCTTTTAAATTCCACCTTTTATCCATTGAAAGACCCACTATATTGCATTTGCATGTACGAGCTGGTTAGATTCATGGGTTAGAGGGCTTATATGATATCTAAGAATAAGACTGACCCGGTTGACATGCCTGTATATGTTGTCAGTGCTTTTAGCCATGGCTAATAGTTCTTTTAGGTTTTACAATCTTTCTATATATAGATAAAGAGTGTCCATCTTTTATATTATATCCTAAGTGGAAGCTTTTTCTACTGGAATGAGAAAGTTTATGATTTTAAGTACTTTGATGCTCTTCATATTTAGGATAGCTGGACCTATGGAGGTCTTTTTAGTTTATTCCATGCTCTTGTAAGGTTCTTTTCTTTTTATCTCAGCCTTCTGCTCTTGAGACATCCTTAAGATTCAGAAGTTGAACCTTTTGAAGCCAAGAGGAATATTTCTTTAAGCCTTTGTAGCATCTTTTCTCTTCTTTTGATATATTCACCCTTACTCTTCTCCTATATCTCAACCTTTGGATGACAGATTGTCATTTAAAACTCGAGATATGCCAGTTCAATGCCTTGTCAAGTATCAATAATCTGTTTTTTGGTTAGTCAATTTTTCCAATCATATTCATGAGATTTCTTAACATATATTATATTTGAAAATTTAGGGTAGGATTGTAGAAATTTATGGACGAGAAGCAGCTGGTAAGACAACACTTGCACTTCATGTTATTAAAGAAGCTCAAAAGCTTGGAGGTACGAATCAGACTTACTACAGTTCAGTTTTTTAATCCACTTCATGTAGATAAAGAAGTTCTTAATTTGTACTTTGACTAATATGAAAAATCTCTATTTATGAAGATTTCTGAAATCTGAGAAGTGTTTGAGTTTCTTGTGTGTACTGATGTCACAAATAAGGGACTGGCCTAGCGATAATAACTAAATGTTGGAGCTTGTTTTGGGAAAAAAATTCTATAGACTGTTTAGATGCCTGAGAGGTCTCGATATATATATATATATTAATAAATTTCTGTTTCAATGTGTTTATTTTGTATTTGATTGATTTAAAATATAAGAGAGTGATGCCTTTTACTTATAGGCAGTCAAGCTAACAAACTAAATAACAAACTTAAAGGTAACTAATAACAAACGCTATCCAACTATCTAATCAATTATCTAATCTTATCCTAACCGTATGGTAACAGATTATAGATAACAAATGTAACAACTCTATTATCTAATAACAAATATAACAACTCTATTATCTAATACTCTCCTTCAAGGTGGAGTGTGAGGGTTATGAACACCCATCTTGATTGCCAAGTCCGAAAACAGTTTGCTATTTAAGGATTTTGTGAATATATCAGCTTCTTGTTGTTTTGTTGGAATATATGTGGTAGTGATGGTGCCTGCTTGCAAATGTTCTCTTATAAAATGACAATCCACTTCAATGTGCTTGGTACGTTCATGAAAAAGGGGATTGGCTGCTAGGTAAAGAGCAGCTTGATTATCACAGTGCAAAAGTGTTGGTGCATCACAATTAACCTGTAGACATTTTAACAAATTTCGCAGCCAAATTATTTCACTTGTAGCATGAGCGATTGCCCTGTATTTTGCTTCACTTGAGGATCTGGATACGGTGGATTGTTTCTTGGTCTTCCAAGAAAATGGGGCCGAGCCCAATTTCATTAAATAGCCCGAAATGGGCCTCCTGGTAAGTGGACAAGAAGCCCAGTCTGAATCACAGTAGCCAACAAGCTGAAGATCATTGTCTTTTGGTAAAATTATTCCTTGCCCTGGTGATGACTTCAAATACCGTAGGACTCTCATAGCAGCGTCCCAATGTTCTTGTTGGGGTGTTTGCATGAATTGGCTTAAGATATATACTAAGTAGGTGATTTCTGGACCTGTGATGGTGAGATAGATAATTCTTCCTACCAATCTTCGATACTGTGAAGGGTCTGAAAAAGGAGATTCAGCTGCCAATGCAAGACGATGATTTGGTTCCATAGGAAAGGAGGAAGGTTTGCAACCAAGCATGCCACATTCATCCAAAATGTAAGTATATTTTCTTTGACATATGAACAATCCTGTTGAGCCTCGTGTCGATTCCAAACCAAGAAAATCTTTTAGAATGCCTAGGTCTTTCATGTGAAAACAATTGCTCAGATATTGTTTGAAATTGGCACAAGCAGAAGAATCATTGCTTGCTATGACAAGATCATCCACATAGATCAAGACTGCAAGGAAAGTGGATTCATGTGAATAGATGAAGAGACTGTGATCTGCTTGGCATTCTTGGAAACCATACTTCACTAATGCCTTTGAAAGCTTAGAATACCAGTTGCGGGAAGCCTGACGTAAACCATATAAGGATTTGCGTAAGCGGCACACCATACCTTCTGTGGGTATATTATACCCTTGTGGCACGGCCATACTCATTCAACTCACGATGCAAAAATGCATTGCTTACGTCCATTTGGTGAAGCTCCCGTCCTTTTGCCATTGCTACTGAAAGTAGACATCTAACAGTGGTCATTTTGGCGACTGGTGCAAAGATCTCGTTGAAGTCTTCTCCTTCAACTTGAGTGAACCCTTTTGCCACAAGACGCGTCTTATACTTCTCTATCTCACTTGTAGCCTTGTATTTTATTTTGTACACCCATTTGCATCCTACGGTTTTTCGGCCTGGAGGAAGGAAGGTCAATTCCCAAGTTTGATTATCTTCCAGTGCTTTGATTTCTTGTGTCATGGCATTTCTCCACACAGAATGCTTTACGGCTTGAGCATACGTTTTGGGTTCCTCGTGTGACCCAAGTTCTGCAAGGAAAGCTCTATGTCTATCGGAAAAATGATCATAACTTACATAGTTAGAAAGAGGGTAGACCGTACCTAAAGAGGTGTTAGGATTGGATGTCGTGCATGAAGGGTTTACAGCGACTACATGGCAATAATAATCCTTGAGATAGGATGGTGGCTGCCTTGTCCGCGGAGGCTGCTCTATGGTGTTTGGTGCATCATGGCGCTCCCCCTCATTCTCAGTTTCTAACACTAAGTCATCATGACTTTGTGTCTTTAAGTTTTGAGGGGGGTCATCTCTGCTTATAGTTTCTGGTGCGTGCTCCCCCTCATGTGGAGCTTGCAAGCTTTCGTGTGTTGAAGTCTCCTCTTTTTCATGCAACGTACTGCATGTGTATTCGGCCCCATCTTGCGGCACAAAAATGCTGGAATTTGCTGTTTCTTTTCCTTCATTCAATTTATGAGAAAAGGATTCTTAATAGAAAATCACATCACGCGAAACTAGAAATTCATGCGTTTTGAGATTGTAGACTTTCCATCCCTTTTGACTTTGAGGATAACCAATAAACATGCATTTCTCTGCTCTTGGTGCAAATTTGTCTTGTTACTTGCTTGAATTCTTCACATAGCATAGACACCCAAAGATCCTTAAATGATCATAACTAGGTGGCTTTCCATACAGCATCTCATAAGGAGTTATCCCATGGTTGGCAATGGTGGGAGTCCTATTTATGAGGTGGGTGGCTGCCAATACACACTCTCCCCAAAAATGTATGGGAAGATTAGCTTCAAAACGTAAAGCCCTTGCCACATTGAGTATGTGCTGTGCTTTCGTTCCACACGTGCGGGCTACATTGGGGTGTTGCTACACAAGAAGTTTCATGAATTATTCCTTCCTCATGAATGTATTTTTGGAAGCTTGAATTGGTGAACTCTATACCCTTATCACTCCTTATTCTCTTTATATTCATGTTGAATTGCCTCTTGACCATATTGCAAATTTTTTTGAGCATATCTAATGTTTCGGTCTTGTGCCTCATTAGATAAACCCATGTTGCTCTTGTATGGTCATCAACAATAGTAAGAAAATAGTGTGAACCATTGTGTGTGCTTGTTTTGTATTTGCCCCATAAATCACAATGTATGAGACGAAAATGTGATTCAACCTTATTATTGCTAAGATTAAAAGAAAGTTTGCACTGTTTGGATTTGTGGCAAATATCACAACATTCATCTTTATTCAAACTGAAATTACATTTAACCAAATGAGAACTTTTCTGGAGAGCTTGAAAGGAAGGGTGCCCTAGACGTGAGTGCCAAATATTAGCCATGCCTTGCTGTGCAGTCGAAAAAGAAATGCCTTGAGTCGGTCTTTTGAGCACATAAACCCCTTCATGCAGATCACCTAATCCAATCGTCCTCTTCGTGGTCCGGTCCTGTAAAACACAACCATTTTCATCACATATTAGTGTGCAATTCGAATCACGTGTTAACTTGTGCATGGAAATCAAATTGCAAGTGAATTGAGGAACATATAAAACATTTTCTAGCATGATATTTGTATCAAAAACAAGGTATGTCATGTGGTGAGAGGCCCCACTGTCTAACACCCATACTGTGTCTCTTGGTTTCTTGTCATTACCGGCCATGCTTTCATACACTCCTGCATTGTGTATCATGTATTTTCCATGTAGTGCATGTGCTGCCACACCTTCTGGACTGCCTTTCTCCTCATCATCACGAGCCAGGAATGCTCCTCCTTGTTGTCCTTGCTTGCCTGCTCCCCTTTGGTTTTTGCGTGCGTTCCAGTTTTCTGGGTAGCCTACGATCTCGGCGGTTTGCCTTTATATGGCCTGTCTTGCCCAGATGATCACACTTGGGCCGAGGACCACCACGTCCATTCCTTTTGCCGCCTCGGATGAGTAAAAAGTCGCTCGTTATCAGTTTTGATGCTCCTTTCCTTGTCTGATGCAAATCGCGACTCTTCCCTTTGGATGTGATTAAAGACTCGCCTAAGAGAAGGAAGGGGTTCTGTGTTTAAAATGGTTGCCTTGATATGAGAATATTCCTCGCTATCAAGACCTGCAAGAAACAGGTGCACACGGTGGTCTTCTTCTCTCTGAGTTAATTGCTTCGAAGCACCACAGCTGCACTCTGGTAAAGGCCGTAGTTCATCAAGTTCATCGAAAAGCTTTTAAACTTTGTGTAGTAGTCTGTCACGTTCATGTCTGGTTCTTTCTCCATCATGCAGAGCATGCGCCACAGTTGATGAATTCTTGGTGCATTGATCTGAGCAAAGCGTTCTTCAAGATCCAACCAGATATCCCTTGCCGTTGACGCATGAGAGATGCTTCCATGAAGGCTTGGATCAACGGCATTTATGATCCATGCCATTACCATTGAGTCCGCCTTTCCCCAGTGTATGTGATCTTCTGACTTGAGGACTGGTTTCTTGATAGAACCGTCTATGAAGCCAAGCTTCATCTTTGCGCGTAGTGCAGTCTTCATGGCACAAGCCCATGTTCTATAATTTGATCCGTTGAGAACTGCTCCAACAAGAGGCGTCCCTGGGTTGTCACCGGAACCAAGGTGGAAAGCTGCATCTGGAATGAGTTTGGATGACTCACCGTTTGAGGCATGTTCCTTCCCCAACTTCTTCTCTGGATCGTCAACCTTCTCTGATGCCATAATAAATTTCTGTTTCAATGTGTTTATTTTGTATTTGATTGATTTAAAATACAAGAGAGTGATGCCTTTTATTTATAGGCAGTCAAGCCAACAAACTAGATAACAAACTTAAAGATAACTAATAACAAAAGCTATCCAACTATCTAATCAATTATCTAATCTTATCCTAATCGTATGGTAACAGATTATAGATAACAAATATAACAACTCTATTATCTAATAACAAATATAACAGCTCTATTATCTAATATATATATATATATATATATATATATATATATATATCACATCAGAGTGGAGATAAACAGCTACTACCACCTCGGGCTTGGTTGATGTTATGGACTGAAATTCAACTAGAAACCTTGAAATGCAGAGGTGTTGGGTTGTCTATTGCATCCCGTCAATCTAATGAACTTCTGTTTATTCTATTGGCAGGATATTGTGCATATCTTGATGTAGAAAATGCATTGGACCCTTCACTTGTGGAATCAATGGGTGTAAATACCGAAAACCTTCTTATCTCACATCCTGATTGTGCTGAAAATTTGTTGAGCATGGTTGACACATTAACTAAAAGTGGAGCTGTAGATGTGATTGTGGTTGATAGTGTAAGTTACTGTGTTTCATTATTTACATCTAAGTATATTTCTTGAGGATTTGGTAGAGTGGAGCAGCTTTAGATTATGCTGCTTTTAATCTTAACCATGTTGACTCTTAGTTTTATAACTTCTGTTGAGCTTGGCTTAATAGCCTGCATCATTTTAGAGAAGGAGAAGAAAATTCTCTCCAAATGTAAGTTACCCCCTATTGAGGAGAGACTCGTTAGTTTGGCAAAAAAACAAAAAACTTTTTGTAAACTTCTTCATTGAATATGACATAGATGCAAAAGCAGTGCCTGACTATCAAGAGCCATACAAAAAGTCTTGTGCCCAGCCCAACTGCAGTAGTAACTAACCTTCAGCCAAGGATTTAGACTAGCTTTGTTTATCCTTTCGCTATTCTTTTTCATTGCATTCAAGCATTTCCTCTTTGGTTTTGCTCTCATATGAATCTAAGATGATTCTGTCATTCCAGGTTGCTGCCCTTGTCCCCAAACAGGAACTCGATCAATTAGGAATTAGCACCAAAGAAGATTTTCAATCGCGAATGATGACTCAAGCACTTCGGAAAATTCATTATTCATTATCTCACTCCCAAACTCTTATCATTTTTGTTAATCAGGTTGAAGTCATTACTTGGTTGACTGTACATCTTATTGTTTGAATGTCTATTTGTAAGATATATCAATGAACCATTGTAAGATATATCATTCAATATTCATATGCAGGTTAGATTTAGTCCAAAATCAGTTAAGGGATGTGGATCTATGGAAGAGGTTACTTGTGGTGGAAATGCCTTGAGATTCTATGCAGCTGTTCGTTTGAGACTTTCAAGAATCGGATTGATCAAAACTGAAGATAAGGTAATTTCTTAAATACTTCTAAGTACTCTTAGGACTATGACTAACCTTGGAGACTAAATTATTCTCTTGACGAAGACTTCTCAACCCTGACATTTATATGATATTGCTTTTGCATGTTATTGCTGTTTAATAAAATGTGGAAACTTCCACAATCCCCCCTTTCCTTCCCAAACACCTCTTTTTTCTTGTTTTAATTCTTTTCTTTGCCTGTGCGACATCTGGTGCTTCAGGTAGAGGGTCTTCAGGTCTCTGTGCAAGTGGTAAAAAATAAACTAGCACCAGCAGCAATGAAAAAGGCTGAACTGGGCATCAAGTTTGGAAGAGGCTTTTGCCATGAATCAGAGGTCTTGGATTTGGCTTGTGAACATGGACTCATTGTGAAAGATGAGGGAAGCTACTTTATTGAAGGGGAGACTTTTAATAGTAGAGAAGCAGCTGAACTGTATTTGGCTAAAAATGACAGGGTTTGTGACAAATTGGTTATGGACTTGAGAAGACTTTACTTTTAAAAATCTGCTAGACCTTCAAACATAGGACTTCAAATAAACTTGCTCAGTATGGACTATGGATTTAGTTGGCCAAATCTCTTTCCATGGTATGCTTGGCAGACTATATTGTGATTTCGCTTTTTGTAAAGGAGCAGGCTGCATTGTGAGTTGCAGGTATTTTCAGCTGCATTAATGTGAGCGCTTTGCATTATGTGTAGTACTACAAAGTCACATTACCAAAAGAGAGACATTTGATTGCTTTTGTCAACCATTAGAAACATTGGTGTGTATTAGGAAATGGTTGTTGTATTCATTTGTTAAAGAAACTTGCCAATTATGGAACTGTAATTGTAAATGAATTACCTTGAGTTCTCTTTCCCATCTCAAATTCTCAAGGTAAATTCTTGGCTTGTGGGTCTGTTGAATGTAGCTGTACATCTCTTTTACCCATCCTCGGGCCTACGAGGAAGGAAATAATTTGAAACAGCGAGGAATAAGAAATAATTTGAAATTAGTTCAAATTGTGAAAAGAAAATTACTTGAAACAATTTCAGAATGAAAGCAGAATTGAAAAATAATATGATATTTTAAAGATTTAATGATGAATATGTCATCCAAATATTATTGATAATCACTCAAAAAGTGTTGCAATGGAAGCGGACTATATCCCAAGCAAACTTTATCTGCAAAGTCGGGATTCAAATTCTGGAGTCCCTACTTTGTGAATGGCTTTAGCTAACCACCACCATTGGTACGAAGGTTAGTCTCAAAGCTCTGTTTGTGGGAATATTCGGTCAAAGACAAAAGAAAAACGATAGCCAAATTGTAATTTATAGTATTAATTGCATCACAAAAATTAAATGAATATACAAATAATTGATAATTATCATAGATTGTGACATTAAAACTGATAGATTCTAGCTCCTATGCTCTAATTTTATGATAACTTCTAAAATAAAACAGTAAGAACCATACTCTAGTACAAACCCAACAATCCCTTAATATGAACCCTTACCCAACTGTGAATCCAGTTTCTTATGAAAACTTTCCTTGCTCCAATATGTCATTATTCAAATTCTTGAATAAATTATATGATCCAATTGATAAGTGGTTCTTGAATTGATAATGGAATCCACTTCTTGTGGAATAATCCCATCTTTTCTTACTCCAAATGGTGGTTTTTGTCACTAAAATCTAATATGGTAACAAGACTGCATTTTCAATGGGAAAATCAAGTCTATACGCCACGAAATGAAAAATTTCCGTCCTCCCATAACCTTTAATCAAGAATTTGTAGGTCAAAATTGAATAAGTACATTAAGAATAAGGCCACATCCTTTTGCCCTTTTCTTCTACATGGTTTTGGGATAGAGTTGTATATTAATTAGTGGGTATAGAGTAGATCATTATTTTTTGAACTAAAAGCATAAGACTAGGAATAGGATTCTCAACCCACTTTACATAGACACTTATTTAAGTAATGGAGGAGATTTTTCTTATATAGAAGAAACTAGTTATTATAATAGACATAACCATAGATTTCTCTTATAACGTACAGTGGCGGATCTTGACTAAGATTTCCGGGGGATCCACTAAATATTAACTAAAATAATATAATTAAATCCATATGATTCATATATAATTTCATTAAAGATTTAAAGTCATCAATGTTTAAATCAAATCTAAAAGCTTCAACTATTTTTTTTAATATAAGTCACTATATTCTCTAGAAAAAAAATTCATTCTCCATCTTATCTTTATTATCTTCATTATTCAAAAATGATTTTTCTTTAGTAGCGATAGAAATTGGAAAAATTGAGATAAGACGAATTACCTAATCAATTAAATAATGTGTGTTTGCTTTCTCTGTGTTTGCCAAAGCTTCACACAATCTTTGTTGCAAATTTTCCTCTTGAAAAATGTATCAATTTTGTTATGCTTAATTATTTTTTCTTTTCAATAAAATTGTATCACCACTCCTAAAACATTTGAAATTAATCATGTAAAAATCTGTAAAAACACCATAAATCCACAGTCAAATAAAATAAAAATTTCTATAAAACTAAGTATTCAATTAAATTAACATCTTTTCTGTATTCCTTAGTAAATGGAAGTGGCACTTGGCAGCCTCTTAGTTATGTAGGAACAAGTGTTCTTAATTCATTATCTCATCTACCAAGCTAGCTCTAGTCTTAGAGTCTGGTAGCTGTGAAACTCAAGGAGAAGATATACAGAGAGAGAAAGAGAGACCCTTTTCAATGGAATCTTTTCTACTTCTAAGCCTCTTAGTTTTCTTATCTATTTAGCTTTCATTTAGCTTTTTTTTTTTTTTAGTCATTCATTTAGCTATGTTATTAAAAGAAATGTATATATATAAAAAAAAATTGGTACACAATTTCGGGGGGAGCCGTGGCTACCCCGCTCTCATGATAATCCGCCACTGTATATGCAAGAGTCAGAAATCGAATCTTGATCACTTGTTTAAGGAGTCCGAGTTCATTATCATTCGGATCAACCACGTTGTTTACAAATAAATAGGAGTCATCATTGTGACACACCAAACTTAAATCACCTGTCCAATTAATAAAATACTTTTATTATTGGAACATTTAAAATATGATACTCGGTCAATTAATACTTCTTTAATATTATTATAAAATACATTTATTTCATCTCACGACATATCTAAGACATATTCGTATTGGTATTCATTATATCAATAGGTTTTCCTTTTGACAAACAAACAACTTATCTACAAGGAATACTTTAACTCAATACAAAGAAATATATTTCGTCAACAAAAAATACAAAGAAATACTTAAAAACATAAAAGAAACCAATATAACTAATACATGAACTAAAGACCAAAATATATTAGACTTTAGTTAGAGCATCTCTTATTCCTTATTAAATACTATAAAGTGTCCCCACAGTGCCACATTATATTTAAGCAACCCACCCATATTTTGCTCCAATGGTTAAATTTTTAAGGAACCCATGTTTTTATAATTTTTTATTTACACTCAATTTAGTTTCAAATTAAAATATTTATTTACTTATTTTAATTAATACATAAAAAATTAAATTATTAAAAAATATTTTTTTTTAAATAAAATGAATAATAAAAAAATTTGCAATAGCTACATCTGATCCACCATTTTCAATTGTTGCTGACCCATTGAATATGAGTCCAATTTGCATGATCCATTTTCAATTGTCTTTTTCCCCATCAAAATTCGAATATAAGTCCATGTCATTTTCAATTGTCTTTTTCCCCATCAAAATTCGAATATAAGTCCATGTTGCATGATCCATTTTCAATTGTCTTTTTCCCCATCAAAATTCGAATGGCCCATACCCACCCCAACCCACACCACCCCTACCCTCATTTCTCTTCTTTTACTCTAGAATATTCTACCCTCTCCCCCATTTTCATTCTCTTTTCGTCATTCCATCAACCCTATTGCTCCATATTGTCCCTTTCACTTCCAGTCGTCCCATTCCCTTCCAAAACCACAACAATCAGAAATCCTCCCACACTCTTAACCGATTCGTTCCCTTTCCCTTAACCGAGATCGTCCCTTTCCCTTCATTCCAAGATCGTCCTTTGCTGTGCATGCAACCACAACAATCGCTCATTTCCCTTCACCGATTCGGTCCAGTAGGTTCGGCCAAGATCGTCCCTTTCCTCCCATCACACCCACAAATCCCTAAAGCCATCACCTTTCCCTTAACCCTCCCTTTCTCAACGCGTCTGTGGGGGAACATAAAAGCTCCAATCCGGCGGCGATGGGTGAACGGAAAAAGCTCCCTGCCGGCGGATAACGACGGAGTTTCCGGTGCGACGACACTTCTACTGGGTGTATCTGTTTCTGTAACTTTTCTTTTCTGAATCTGTGTTTTTGCAATTTTTTGTGGATTTTCTGAGATGTGTTATTGAGATTTCTGGTCCACTTCCTTGTTTCTGCAAAAAAAAAAAAAATCCCTGAGAGTATTTTTTTTAGTGGATTTATGAGAATATTTGTTGTTCAATACTGTGTTCTTCTTCCCTCCATGAATCTGTTATTTTCCCTCTGAAATTGGTGTTTTGGTTGGCAATATTTTGCCATTTTTCACTACAAAAACAAAGCTCATTTAGCGACCGAAAATAGTGACCGAATTTGTTGGTTGCTGTTTGCGACCGAGTTGGCGACCGATTATAGGATCTAAATCAAACACTGATTAGAGTTGATATTGCGATCGAAATAGCGACCGAAATAGAGCGTATCAGAGGTATCAGTCTCTATTTCGGTTGCAAAATAAAGGAAAATAAAAGTAAAAAATTTATGACTTTTTAGCGACCGAAATGGCGACTGAGTTAAATGTAATGGTTAAAATTTATTTATATTTGCGACTGAAATTAAATTGATCGCTAAACGGCGCGTAAAAAATTAAAATAGAGCGTGTTAGCGACCGAATTTTAAATCGGTCGCTGAATTTATGAATTCAAATTCCAAATTAACCGATTTAGCGACCGAATTATTCGGTCGCTAAAACTAAAATCCCTAAATCGCGATCCCTTCCCCTTTCTTCCTCATTTCTCTCATTTCTTCTCTTTTCTTCTCTCTCTCTTGCACGCTCTGCTCCTCCCTGCCACCACGCGACGTCTGTGCTCCGGTCACCGCCAGGCCACCTCGATCCGATGAGTGATTCCACCTTCCCTCTCTCTCTCTCTCTTTCTGATGTCTCTCTATCTCTGTCGCTGTAGCGCACCTGGGCCGCCTCCCTTGATCCACCACTGTCCGCAGCTCCGGTGACACCACCACCACCAAGGGTAAGATACCTTGTCTTCTCTCCTCTTCTCTCATTCTCTGTTTCTCTAACATAATGGATATTTGGTAGCAAGGGTAAGGGAAATAATGTAGAAGGTGGTGTAGTCATGGAAGGGAATGGGAATATAAAGAAAATGGAGGATGGTGGAAGGGGTATGAGATCATTTTAAGTAAAGAGGGGTGGCTAAAGTCATAGGGCAGAGATAGTTGTGCTTTCTCTGGTATTTTTTAAATTTTCTATACTCTTTTCTACATTCATAGATTTTGTTCTCTACAATTGGAGTTTGTTGCTTATCATTGTTTTACTATTTCTCTTATTACTACCAGTTCCTATCATAACGTCAGTACTCACTCCTAGATATTTTCTATTTGTTGTGGAAATATGTATGTTACCATGTAAAAATACTGGATAAGTAGAAAAACCAACAACCGAACCACGATCTCTGATGATGCATTAATGGAGCACTGAGAGTCAAAAGTACTTGCTAAAATATGATCGAGTTTAATTAATTGGTGGAGGAGGCTGTTATGCAAGAAGGAGAAATGATTTAAATATCCATTTTCATTGTCGACTTTAAGTCCCTATTCTTGCCTAAATCTGTCATGAATGCAATGTATATATAGTGTAGAGTGGAGCTCTTTGGTTAAGGAAATCTTTGCTCAGGTTAAGATCATAAAATTTGTACTGTTGAGGGGGTCATACTGGATGTTTTTTTCCTCTGGTGTCCTGGGAATTAGTTGCTGGATCTGTGCTGTAGCAGGTTTTCAAGAGTTGGGTGTGGCTTTGAGTTATAGTTTTGGTGTTTTTTTCATAATTTTCTTATATGGTTTCTGATATATGTTCTATTTGATGTATATTAGTCTTGGCTTTGTTTTGTAAGTCGTGTGGAGTTTCTCCTGTTGGTCCTAGTTTGCTGCTATATGTTGTGTGTGGTTAGCAGATATTTGGTAATTGTGGCCTTGCTGTGTTCACGGGCACTACAACTTGATAGAAAAGCTGATTTTCTAATGTCTGGTCCTTTTTTGTTTGTGCTTCTCTACTTAAGAATGTTCCAAAAATTTTTTAGAGGGGAGTTAATATACTAAACATTATTTGCTAATTGTAGAGTGGATGGTGAGGTTCTTCTGTGCTTTGTTCTTAAAGTATTTGTTTCTGTGCTTCTCAGTTTTACCTGTTTGGATGCTAAGTTGATCTTCACCAGTGTTTTTGTATACTGAAAAGTAGGTGTCATATGTAATGGATAGCTTGGACTTTGGTTATGAGATTTGATGTTTCTGTTGGAGTGATGCTCTACTACAGAAGTGGCCTCAACTATAATCGAAAGTGGGAACATAGGATCATGGGATGCAAGTGCTGAATGAGGGTTCCTTTAGTTTTGCCTAATGGGGGCTGATACCTGGGTGTTTGTTGGGTATAAGATTTGGTAAAGTTGTTATTGCTCGCAGGTTATAAGAAATTATGAAGGGGCATGGTAATGCAAAACATGGCAATGATAGTTGAAATTTTAGTTTGCTTGGGACTTTTATTGGTGTAGAATCGGCCTAAGGTGGGGCAGAACATGTTGTGTGTTTGGCATGGATGTCTTTTATTTTTGGGTCCTACGAGCTTTATGTGATGGATGTCTTTAAGTGTTGTGGGGAAGCTGATAAACCAGTCCTAACTTCCTTTGATCCACTTGGTATTGTATAGTCATGAATCATGATTTTAAGCATTATGTAGTTCTAAACTCCACTTTCTAGGTTATCTCTCCAAGTTTATGCGTCATTCCATTTCTCACCATTTCTCCATTTATCTAAGTTGGTGACAAACTTGTTTAGCTATATTTTTCTGCACAAAACCAGTAGCTACTCGAAAACCATCAGAATAGCAAAATTTCACTTCGGTCGATAACTACACCAATGTGTAGGTACCTACCCAGATGCCTTATTTATAGATTAGGGAAGTTTGAATCCCAATCTAACACAAATTGAGATCAAAATCGGTTGCTTCAGATCCAACTAATGCGCGTCACGGCCGTGATGGCCATCACAGCTAGGCCGTGACGGATTCTGCCTTGGAAATTCTTCACTGGTTAGTCTGTCACGGCCGTGATGGGCATCACGGCCTGGCCCTGACAGCTTGACTTTTTCGTTCTTCTTTCTTTTTCAGCCCTGCTCGATCATGGCCGTGATGCCTATCACGGCTAGGCCGTGATGGGCTCTGTTTGTCTCATTTTTCTTCACTTTTCAAGCCCCATATTCATGCAAGCTCCATCATGGTCAATCTTGAGCATTTTGATCCTTAATTCCTGCAAAATAACACCACAAAACCGTTTGGGTGTTTCACTGTTTATGTGTCATTAACGAATGAGATCAACCAAACCATTTTTGTGTTTCACTGTTTTTTAATAAGCAGTTGCAGTACCATGATAACTTCCCAACTCTACATGGATCCAAAAGTAAATTATAACTCTTTTAAGTGAAAATCTCAATATGAAATTTGGTTTATACAAATATATATCAAATTAGTATAAGGTTAAAGTAATATTATCAAATGTTGTTATTTCAGCTCTGACACGATTATTTTTATTTATGCATTATAGGTCCTTGTCTGATCTTCGTTGTCCGCGGCTCCTCCCTTATCCTTACTTGGTTTTGCTTTGTCGAATAGGTAAGTTATCTCAATACTCTCTTTTAAGGTTTTGCTTTGTCTAATAGGTACTGATATGTGTGGTGCTTCTAATGTATTATGTGAATTATCGTGTTGTTTGGTAGTGGAGAGCTGAGCTCAATAGGATGTGATCTTGTCTGATTGTATGCTGATAATTTAATGTTTATGCAGGTGTTTGTCAATATGTGTTGTTTGTTAGTGGAGAGCGGAGCTCAATAGGATGTGATCCTGTCCGAAAGACGGGATGCTTGTTGTGTGGTGATAATTTAGAAATTATGCATGTGTTTGACAATTAACTGCTACTTGTTAGTGGAGAGCGGAGCTCAATAGGATGTTTGCTACAATATTTAATCTAAGTTTGTATTGATTTACGCTGCAATTTATATAAGCTCAACAATGTTGCAATATTTATAGGTTAATGGTTTTATTTTCTGTTAGAGTTAATAATTAATTTACAAAAGCCTTAGTATCCTATTTGAGATTCAATATTAATGAGCATGCGTAACTTATCAAGGTATGCATGCTCATTGTATTGAATCTTGAACTGTCCAAGTGGGACAGTTTGGGGAAAAACCTTTTTCACACTCGTACAATAGTCATTTCAATATTCAAATGCCTTATATACTTATTGAAATCTCGGTCTGATGCATTTCCGTTTGTTCTCCTGGTGCATACTTGATCGCGGTGATTCTCACCGTGCTCGAGTCGTGTACTTGGAGACCGATGGGAAATGCTGCCAAAATTTTGTCAAGTATAAGGTATTTGAATATGGGAATAACTATTATTAGCCGAGTGTGGTAAAGGTTTCTTATCGAATGGGATAGGTTCTTACATTGTCATGAGAACGAGATTGATGGAGTTATTGGAATGCACCGTAATATATAAGTGTTACTGTAGGATTGGTCAGGCTATTTAATTGCCAGCAATGGATATTCCGGAGAATCGGAAATGGATGTATCGTAGGTTGGATTGGAATAAATGTCTTAGGGAAGAGTAGAGTTGGAGTGGGTGAGTTTATAGAGTTCGTTGTTAGCCAGGAGAGATTTCTACGGCTGGGCGGTGATCAATTGAGGTGTCCTTGAAAAAGATGCAAGTGTCAATCTTTCAAAAGCGTGGATGGAGTTGTAGCCGATCTTTATGAGAAGGGATTCATGCCTGATTACTATTGGTGGAGTAACCATGGTGAGACGTTGCCTGACTTAAACCAGATTGTGTTTGAAGGTTCGTACTATGGAAGTGGTGACCGGAGGGAAGAATTGAATCCATACGAGCAGATGATAATGGATCATGCTGGACCATCGGTTGGTGTTGTACTAGAAGAATATGGGAGAGAAGATGGTGGAATGGGTTCCCAATACATAGAGGAGAATCCGAATCCTGAAGCTCAAAGATTCTATGATATGCTGGGTGTTGCACGATCTCTATTGTGGGAAGGATGTCGAGAGTACACGGAGTTATCGATGTGCATGGAATGGTTGAGTATCAAATCTGACTACAATATGCAAGAAGGCTGTTTTAATTGCCTCACCAGGTCAGTGTCCAAGGCGTTGCCAGAAGACAATCGGATGCCTACTAGTTTTTATCATGCTAAGAAGTCTGTGGAAAATTTGGGTCTGGGGTGCTTGAAAATTGATTGTTGCCCGAATGGATGTATGTTGTACTATAAGGATGATTCAGCGGAAAGCATAACATGCTGTCGATTTTGTGGTGCGGATCGGTATAAGACAACCACTAGGATGGGCATTGAGAAAAAGAGGTCGCTAAAAAAGATGTGGTACTTTCCGCTCGTGCCAAGACTTACAAGATGGTACTCTTCGATGGCCACTGCAGCTCACATGAGGTGGCATAGTGAGCATGAGAGGGAGCAAGAAGTCTTGTGTCATCCATCTGATGGAGAAGCTTGGAAGCATTTTGATAGGGTTCATATGGCATTTTCGTGGGACCCTCGCAATGTCCGATTGGGGTTATCTACTGATGGATTTAACCCTTTTGGGCAGTCTGGAAAAGCATACTCTTGTTGGCCGGTTATCCTGACTCCGTACATTCCCCCGGGGATGTGCATGAAGCGGGAGTTTATGTTCCTAACAGTCATAATTCCGGGTCCGTCTAATCCAAAAGGTAAGATTGATGTGTACTTGCAGCCGCTGATAGATGAGTTGACGATGCTGGGGAATGATGGTGTGTTGACATATGACGTATCTTTGAGGCAGAATTTCATCATGAAAGCAGCTTTGATGTGGACGATCAATGACTTTCCCGCTTATGGGATGATGTCGGGTTGGATGACCACGGGGAAGCTTGGATGCCCAATATGTATGGAGCGATCGAAGGCATTCATGCTTAAAAACAGTCGAAAGATCTCATATTTTGATTGTCATCGTCAATTTCTTCCAAAAGATCATCCTTATAGGCGGAACAAGAATGTATTCAAGAAGCGTTGTGCGGAGACAACACCGCCTCCACCACATTTGACTGGTCCTAATGTATGGCGTAGAGTACAGTACTTATCGCTCGTCCATGAATCCCAAGGAGAACATATTCCTAATTATGGCGTCAACCATAATTGGACAAAACAAAGTATATTTTGGAGGTTGCCGTATTGGAGGACGCAGCTACTCCGTCACAACATTGATGTCATACTGAGAGGAATGTGTTTTTGAATGTGTTTGACACTGTGATGGACATCAAGGGGAGGACAAAGGATACAAATAAAGCCCGATTGGATCTGACTGAAATTTGTAATCGGAAGGAGCTTGAGTTGCAGGACGGTGGTCGTGGCAGACTTATCAAACCGAAGGCAGGTTATACACTAAGCAAAACACAGAAAATGGCCGTCTGTAAGTGGGTTAAAGAACTAAAGTTACCAGATGAGTATGCTTCCAATCTGGGTAGATGTGTGAACATTAAGGAAGCAAAGTTACATGGAATGAAGAGTCATGATTGCCACGTATTCATGCAACGGTTACTTCCAATTGCGTTCGACGCATTACCGAAGCAAATTTGGAACCCACTTGTTGAGCTTAGCCACTTTTTCAAGGAGCTTATATCGACAACACTAAATGTGAATCAATTAAATGATATGGAAGTCAAGATACCCGTTTTGTTATGTAAGCTGGAGCAAATCTTCCCGCCGAGTTTCTTTGATTCCATGGAACACCTGCCAGTTCATATACCTTACGAAGCAAGAGTTGGCGGCCCAGTCCAATACCGCTGGATGTATCCATTTGAGAGGTAAACAACATCAACTATTTTACTTAATACATATGAAATTCACGAACACAAGAGCGTAGTTTAGCTTTCCCTAAAACTAATAATTATTTTTATGTATCCCTCTTTAATAGGTTCCTGCACTCCCTTAAACACAAAGTCAAGAACAAGGCACGAGTGGAAGGTTCCATTTGTGAAGCATACTTAGTAGAGGAGACTTCCACTTTTGCCTCTTATTTCTATTCGGACGAAGTTAACACGAGAAGGACAAGGATGCCTAGAAACGTTGATTCGGGCGAAGGAAGTTCAACTAGTCCTCCTATATCAACATTCAACTATCCGGACAGATTTAATGGCAAATCAAAAGGATATTTCTTTGAGCAGCATGACATTAATGCTGCTCATCTGTATATCCTTCAAAATTGTGAAGAGGTGGCGCCATATTTAGAGTAAGTTTCTACAATGTCTTTTATAAGTTCAATTGACATTTATGATTATTAATCGTCCTGCTGTTAATCTCCCATATGTAGGATGTACGACACTTTTCTAAGGGATCTCCAACCTGACATTTCAAACGAACAGGTTGATCGAGAAATTACTTCTCACTTTGCTACGTGGTTTAGTAAATATGTAGGTTAAGTATCTTCATTTGTTGCAATACATTTTATCTCCTTAAATATATGGCATGTATAAGAATAATATAATATTTGATTTTTTAGGTACTAGATCCAGAAAACAATGTTCAAAATCCATTGTTGACAAATTTGGCATGGGGGCCTAACAGATGGGTTACATCATGGAATACTTATGTTGTAAATGGATATAAATTTAACACAAAAACATGGAATGAAGGAATGCAGACGTGTAACTATGGTGTTTGTGTGCGAGCCACTTATGACAATGTAGAGGATGATTTCTATGGGGTTCTAACTGACATCCTTGAACTCGATTATACCGGTTTCCCCGTGATGAAGTTAGTTATATTCAAGTGTGATTGGTTTGATCCTACTCTTGACGTAGGGACAAAAATCGATAAAAAATATGGTATTGTTCAAGTTAGGCTGTCTCGAAGGTATAATAAGGCGTACGACCCATTCATTTTTTCACAACAGGCAGATCAGGTTTATTACTCGCCATATCCCGAAGGACATCAAGGCTGGTTGGGTGTTATTAAGATAAAGGCTCGCAGTATAATTACTGATAATGTAATCAACCAGCCTGAAAAAGATGCTCCGTGCCAAGATGATGAGTTTTCAAGACCCCGCCTACCGTTGCAAATTACGCTGGACATTATTGTTAATTCTCTGGCGGACATTTCTGGAAATGGGGAAGAAGTTGAAAGAGAGTTAATGGATAAATCCGAGTTGGACGCATCTAGCGAAGGTACATTCCGATCAAGTGATACTGATGAGAGTGAGGGTGAATTTAGTGACGGAGATTCTACTTAGGTAATTTATTTATGTTATAATTCATTGTGTAATTGTCATTCTACTTAGGTAATTTATTTTTGTATTATTTACACTGTTGTGTAATCATCTTTTCATTTTTTTTTACAGATGGCAGATTCCTCTAGAGGTAGGGGTCGTCGTGGAGGTCGTGCTGCGAGAGTCCCTTCACCGATCGACCCACAGCCTTCAGATCGAGACCACCCTACCAGCACCTCTGTGGACGGGACACCTCAGGGTGATGGAGTTGCACCCCCTACCCAGCCTCATGTGGTCAGAACACCGACTGCACCCTCATCATCCACACCTACGACAGGACCATCATCATCATCGGGACAGGAGAGTCGTGGTCCATCCGACAGGAGGATTCTTCTTATCCCCAGAGGGGGATAACGAGTAAGCTAATTTAATTTTTTAATATATATAAAGTATCGTTAATTTCTATTTACTTGTTTTTTTAATTTATTTATAACATTTATTAATGCTCTAATTTTGCTGCAGCTTTCTGCCCGCGAAGGGCCCTTCTGATTCGATATCGAAGATCCTGCGACGCAAGTTTGATGGTCCATGGCCTACATGGAAGGCCATCCTAGGGGCCATAGGGATCAGTTGTTTAAAGAGTTTAAGGCAACAATTTATTAAGTTATTTAAATTAAATTTACATTATATATATATATATATATATATATATATATATATATATATATATATATATATATACACACACACGAATTTCCTAACAACTGTAAGTTGCAGAAATAGTATAGGTGGGACGTAGCTTTAGAGGCTCTCGTCAGGGACATATTTGAGCATAAAGGCTCACTGGTCATGAAGAATCTGACGAACAAGCTGAGGTAAGGTAAGAATAAGGGGAAGTGGGTGGATCCTGAGATCGGGAGGCGGTTGGACCGATCTTGGGGCTGCGAGAAGTTCCAGGAGATCCAGGCCACAGCTCGGCATAATCGAGTTTCTGATGGTGGCGCATGTGCTTGGACCGGCGGGTCTAAATCAGTTGCCGCCCACTACGACGAGCTGGTAATACATTAAACTTTTGACTTTATATACTATTTAATTAATTAGTTTTCATTTTTAATTATTCTTATGAATTTAAGATTATATTTTTATGTGCAGAAAGCACAGAAATAGCGGGGCCCCACTGCTATGGAGTTGGTGGAGAGGATGAAGAAGTTGAAATCGAGGACATGGGTCAACGACAAGGTCCGTAACTATGCTGTAAGCAAAAAAACAATTTAGTGTTTACTTGTAATTTATTATAAATGATTTGTTAATATTGGATATAATTTTAACTAAATCTCTTCAACTATACTTTGTAGGTGGGCTTCAACGAGAAGAAGGACGATGCCATATCACGTGCCTCACAGTCACAAGATGAGGCTTTGACTGGTAATGGACTCAGCTCTCCTATCTCCGTCGACGATAATGCCATTTATTTGGAGGTCGTTGGGGGCAGGAACAAGAAGGGGCACGTGTATGGCCTCGGACACCTGGGAGGCGAGTTTATCGCTTCATCATCCGGCATGCCTGCTCCTTCCTACGTCGATACCGTCCTTCAGGAGCAGTTCAACCAAATGTAGGACACCATCACGCAGCTGAACGTAGAGTTTCGGGAGAAGAGCGAGAGAGAGCAGCAAATGGCGAACCAGATTGCACAGTTGACTCGGGCACAACAGCAGCAGATGCAGACGAGCATCGAGCAGGGCTAGAAATTGCGGCTGGTGTTGGAGCAGATGAGGATCCACACTCCAGTTGCTCAAGGTGATGCTCTGACGGCTGTGCCGCCTGCTGCCGCTCCTCCGATTCTCCGCCCGCTACCATCGATGCTCTGCATCAGAGAGGACGATCATATAGCAGATGTCGGTGGTACGGACGCTGAGGATGATTGGATTCCTCCACCTCCCCCTCACCATGACTGATTTTTTTTCTTCATATTTTTTTACTTTAAACAATTCTTGTACGACACTTTGGATTATTATTTTTATATATATTTATAATTTCTTATGATTGTATATTTCATTAGTAATTTGGTGTGTTTTATTAGTAATTTTGCTAACGTTTAAAGAAAAACATAAAAAAAATTATTTTAAAAATTAAATTTTTAATTTTTTTAATAATAACCAGTTTAGCGACCGAATTAGAAACCAATAATTCGGTCGCTAAACTTTATTTAACATTAACAGATGTGGTATAGCGACCGAAAATCCATCGCTAATATAGGTTAATAGTAACCAAAATTGGCGACCGAACTAGCAACCGATTATCGGTTGCTAAAAATGATTACCTAAACAATGCGACCAACCTTATAGCGACCGTTTTTTATTATTTAGCGACCGAAATTACGGTCGCCATTTAGCGACCGAATTAATATTTCGGTCGCTAAAAACTTAGCGACCAGGTATTCAGCCACCACCATTAATCGGTCGCTAAATTAAATAGCGACCGATTTAGAAAGTTTAGCGACCGAATATGCTGGTCGCTAAACAGTTGTTCTTTTGTAGTTTTTTATGGCTAAATCGTTCCCCATTTAAGGAACCCTGGATGCCACATGAGACTGCTCCAACGCCATAAAATTTTAAGGAACGGTTCCTTAGCTTAAGGAACTGGTGATAAAGATGCTCTTAGAACATTGCATCAAACCAAAACAAATCAACACCTCCTCAATCAATAGGTACCATTCCTATGGGCTATGGTATGTAATACCATACCAGCACCTCCTTAATCAATAGGCATCATTCTTATGGGCTAATGTAATACCTTAGTCAATAAATTGGTGACTGATAGTTGGGATCCTCCCATCCTTCTTTCCATTTCTCAAAATAAATGGAGAATTCCATTTAAGAGAGATGGACATAAAGAAGATTATTTTTTTTTTGGTTTCTAAGCCTAAACTTAGTGTATCCCAACACAATCAACTAATGACTAATCTTGTATAATTAACCTGATAAAACCACACAAAATTTAATTTATAAATGAATGAAAATGAAGCCAAACAAAACATATGACCAAGCATTTTCCGAAGTTGGTGTTGGCTCGTTGATAGGGTAGGCAACTTCCTTGTCATTAAGGGAACGTCTTGAAGACAAGTGGACATATAATAAACTATGATGACTATTCAAAGGGAAAGAGGGAGGCTTGCATGTGAAGATGATAAATAAATAACAATTATATTATTTGTAGAATTATTAGATTTGACAATCCAAATTGGCATCTTTCTCATATATGTTTACTCTATTATAATTTTAAAACAAGAAATCTTTAACATTGGCTCACATGAATATCAAGACATGATGTTTGTATATTTTAAGTAAATATATTTGGACATATAATTTGGACTCCTTGTATAGATAGAGCTTATAAGTGTCTTGAGAGTGATGAAATACATTATGAGAGAAAAGAAAATAATAAATAAATAGGAGGGGTAATTTTAATCATATATTCTCTGGTGGCTGTGGAGTACCCCGGACCCGTTAATTTGAATGATTAACACCTTAGAATTGTGGAAAAATCTCACCAATAATAAGCCTTGTTTCTAGTAAGCAATTTGGCTCACCGCCACGTTAATGTGTACCCTTTAACTATTTCTTTCTTTGTCAGTTACACTAATTTACAAAAAAAAATGGACATTTGTCTTGAGTGTGTGCTCTTGATCCGATTCAACTTTGGCATGCATGATCCCCCACTTGTTTCCACAATCTGTTTGTCTAGCTATATTGCGGATGCAAGTTATTCTTGATAAGAGAATTCTCATTGGGATTGTGGATCCCTGAATATATGAAATGGTTGGCTTTTATCTTGTAGGATGGCAACTTCACATTACATAATGCAAGAGCTTACAATAACTTTTGGTTCAGCATGTAATTAAGGCTCGTGTTTGCCCTACTTGTGAAGATCATAAAAATCCATATATTCTGGAAACTTGCGGGTTATTTCTTCAAAATAATTAACTTAAAAGTGAAAAATAATGATATATTTACTATTGATTAGTTAAAATGAATTGAAATTTTAATACACTTTGATTAATTAAAGGTGAATATAGTTTACTTACTCACTTTACTTTCAATCTCACTCTAAACTAGCCTAATCCAAATATAAAAGAGACAAGATACTCAAGCTTCCTAATGGCAATTTTTTGGTTCTAAACTTAGTGTATTCCAAAATTGTCAATGAAAAACTAATCACTATTCGCGAGACGTGGTTTATGCTGGCCAAACATTATTTTAACACCGCCAGGAATCGATCCCGGGAGCAATCCTAATTAATGGCAATTTAAAAGCATATATACAATCACTGTTGCATAATATATAAATTTATATATTCTCAAATTTTTGCATGCACATTATTTCATATTTGTGGGGAGAACACAAGATATTTATAGACTCATTCAAATAACTCATGGAATTAATTTACTTTGACTGTGAGGGCGTGAGGGTTATAGAGTCTCTCCACAAGAACTGTTTTCTTGAAATTTAAACTTGCATTCTGTTCCAAAGAATTGAGCTTGTTAATCACCTCAATTCACTCTTTAAAACTCGCCATTTTGCTGATCTAACTTCCGAAAAGAAATTAAAAAAAAAAATTATTGTCTAACAAACAATTAATAGGAGCCATTAACGTGACGTGCTAAGCTCGCTAAACATTTGCCAATTAATTAATATTGAAGGAATTTTGTTATTTGAAGATTCAAGGTATGAAATAAAACTCTTTAAAAATGTACCAAGAAATAAAACTCTTTAAAATGACTAAAGTGAGTTTGAGTGTAAAGTGAAAATGTAAGATTAGGTATTAATCATTGATTAGTTAAAATGTTTGAGATCTCAACTCATTAAATTTCTTTTGCTTATCAATTTTTTTTAAGCTAATTAAGAGTAGATACATCCTTACTTACTCATGGGAATAATGTTATTAAATGAGTCATTGAAAAACAAAATTTACTTATATATTGGACAAAAAGCTTTGAGACGTTTTTTGCTTATAATAGAAATCGGAGTGAGTATGATATTTGTACAAGAATCGTTGCAAATGGTCCCAAAAGCTTTTTTTCCTAGATGTAACACCCAAGAGATTACTGGGTCATAAAAATAGAAATTTTTTTGCTAAAATACCATTTTGGTCCCTTAATTTATTTTTTAGATTTAGTTTGATCCATTAACTTTTAAAATGTTTAATTTGGCCCCTTAATTTATTTTTTAGATTCAGTTTGGTCCCTTAACTTTTAAAAGGTTCAATTTGATCCCTTAACTTGTGTCTATTGACCTAAGTTAATCTTCTCCATCAATGAGTCAGTAACAATGTTAACTTTTTGAGGATCGGGTTGAAACTCGCTAACAATTTAAAGGACAAGTTTGAATTTCATTAACAATTAAATGAACCAATTTGAAACAAGTTAACAATTTAAAGGACAAATTTGAAACTTATTTAAAACATAAGGGACCAAATTGAAACTCATTTAACACCGTTATTGGCTTTATTGACGGAGAGGACTAACTTGGGTCAATAGAGACAAATTAAAGGACCAAATTGAACATTTTATAAGTTAAGGGACCAAACTGAATATGAAAAATAAGCTAAGGGACCAAAATGATATTTTAACCAAATTTTTTATTGGAAGATGTAACTTTTAAGTTTTTAAAGTATTGAATACACCACTTTCCAAGGCAAACTTTCTATTTCAGATTCCTTAATCAATGTCCTAAGAACACTAATAAGCATTTCCAGTAGTTAATTACCATTAGTGATTAACTATTGTCTACTTAATATTTATACATCATCAAATCCGTAACTAGTTCATTGTGAGACTAGAGATAATTAACCTAACCACACAAAGAGTATAATGAATGCAAACTAGGATGACCATTCAAAGGGAGAGAAAGACTCTTGCTTACATGTACAGTTAAATTTGACATTATTTACATACATTAGTTTGCTCTATTTGCTTGTCAAAAAAAAAAGTTTACTCTATTTCAAAATTTCAAAAAACAATAAAAGAAGTTTACTCTATTTCAAATTTCCAAAAAAAAAAAGTTTACTCTATTTCAAAATACAAAATATTTTAATATCAACCCATACGGTACGATTTGTGATGTCTATATGTCTCTATGTATTTTCCAATTCACAAGTTGCAAGGCATGCAGCCCCCTTAGATACGTGGTGAAGGCTTCAGTGCTGGACCCAATAATTGAGTGATTGACGCAGGAGAAATTGTAGAAAAATCTCACGGACAAGCCTTAAGTTTCTGTCTATAAAATGGACTAGATTTGGAGCCTTAGTTTCCCACATCCTTAATTAGTGCTTCCTTAATCATTTTACTCTTAATTCTCTCAAATAAATGGCACAATCACATTCCACTGGAAAAATTTCTTCCATGACTTCTATAATTCTCCTGTTTGTGCTATTAATTGCTAGCACAGGCACCACAGGTTGCTTCATCTCTCTCTTCTTCCCTCTGAGTCTAATATTATATACACAAATTGTGTTTGTTGAAGTATATGATATATATATTATGATTTTTCTATTGAATTTGTATTTGTGTCCCACGTTGTCAAGGTTCCTGAGCTGTGTCATGCTTATATATGTTTGGGTACCCTCATCCTTTGAGCTATAACTTTTAGAAGTGAGATCTAAGCACATTTAACATGGTATCAGAGCCGGATTTACACAACACTTTGTTTGTATTGCTAGCAATATATAGTCCGTTGAGTTGTTCTTGTCTTCCCTTTACATGGCTTAACATATCACACACAAATATACAAACACGTTAAAATGCATGTGTGATCATAAGATCCGTATATTTATGTGATGCATATCTTACTGTCACAGAGCCCGGTACAGAATTATATTAATTAAGTGATGTTTATCTTACAATCACGCAAGAACTGAAGAAAGTATATCAAAGATTTTACTCCAAAATATTATAGGATCTAATTGGTATGCAAAATTGTTCATGTAAATATCTTTTATATATAAGTTCATCATATATCACAAAAATCTTTTGAAACTCTGCACTCTGAAGTTGCATGGTGATTACATTTGAATCTAACATGAAAATGGTAGTCAAATAAGTAATTTTGTCTAGACCCCTCCCAATCTAAAGCTACATACTGGCTTCCATGATTCATAGTGTCAATCGGTATGGTAGTTATATAGGACTTTTATTTCTTAGTTGTTGTTTTACATATATTTGTATCAGAGTACCTCTTGTATACAGTTGAGTTATTGTTCAATCAGAACTTTTTTATTTTTGATACTCAAATTATATATATATATATATATATATATATATATATATATATATATGGATTCAAGTTACTCCAAGAATAACTTTAAAAGAGTTATTCTAAATCTTCGTCATTCATTTTATTTTGATCCAATTGATTTCTTTAATAAATTAATATAGATGATCATTATATTACATTAATTTATTAAAGAAATCTTACAACTTCTGGCAACGTTGGATCACAATAAAATAAATGATCGAGATTTAGAATAATTCTTTTAAAGTCATGGTTGGAGTAAAAGTTCATGTATATGCCTAAAAAATGACTAATTTACACACTTTAAATGTTTGTATCTTAAAAAGAAACACTTTAAATGTTTGTAATTGAATACATTTGATAATAAATTTATACTAAAAATTTATTCTATCATGTGACAATTTGTGATAGATAAATATAGGAAGCAGTTAAGATATATAGTCAATGTATTTAATGCTTAAAACCATGTCATTTAACTTACAACCATATATGTACTGTCTATTCATCACGAGACACTAGTGTCATATTTGGTTCCATTCCATGTGATGCAGATGCACAATCAGGTGTAAGTTATGGAAGAAATGGCAACAACTTGCCTTCCCCACAAGAAGTTGTGGGTCTTTTCAACCAATACAACATCCGGAGGATGAGAATCTATGGTCCAGACCAACAAGTCCTTCAAGCTCTAAGGGGTTCAAACATTGAGCTGCTATTAGATATCCCAAATGACAACCTCCGAAATCTAGCTGCTAGCCAAGACAATGCAAACAGGTGGGTCCAAGACAATGTCAAAAACTATGGCAATGTCAGATTCAGATACATTTCTGTGGGAAATGAAGTAAAGCCTGGTGACTCATTTGCACAATTTCTTGTTCCTGCCATGCAAAACATTCAAAGAGCCATTTCTGCAGCTGGCCTAGGAAACCAAATCAAAGTTTCCACTGCCATTGAGACTGGTGCCTTGGGAGAATCATTCCCACCATCAAAGGGCTCCTTCAGGTCTGATTACAGAGGAGCATATCTTGATAATGTCATCAGATTTCTAGTGAACAATGGTTCCCCATTACTTGTTAATGTGTATACTTACTTCGGTTACATTGGCAACACAAGGGACATTAGACTTGATTATGCTCTTTTCACAGCTCCTTCAGTGGTAGTGAATGATGGTTCACTTGGTTACAAGAACCTTTTTGATGCTATGGTGGATGCTACTTATTCTGCATTGGAGAAAGCAGGTGGAGGGTCAGTGAACATAGTTGTATCAGAGAGTGGGTGGCCTTCATCTGGTGGGACAGCAACTTCACTTGATAATGCAAGAACTTACAACACAAACTTGGTTCAACATGTGAAGGGAGGAACTCCAAAAAGGCCTGGAAGATCTCTTGAAACTTATGTGTTTGCCATGTTTGATGAAAATCTGAAGAATCCTGAGTATGAGAAACACTGGGGGCTCTTCCTTCCAAATAAACAGCCCAAATACTCAATTAATCTGAATTAGCAGAGCCAAATATGCTTAATAATAAGTTAGGGCTCTGATTCCTATAATAAAACTTCAATAATTCCCGTAGAAGAGGTGGGGAAGAAACTTTATTTGTAATACTATGCATAAAAAAAAAGTGTTACTTATTATTGAAGTAAAGAAAGTATCTACTATTTCTGGTGGAAATTAGCTTCCTCATTCATCTAAAAGGTTTCAAGAAGCAATGGAGTGCACAAACCATATTTATCAATGTCCAAGACACTAACACTAAGCCGTAGTCTTTTTCTTGCCTTTACTTTTAATTTTTTCTTTTAATCGACAGCGCAATATTCCTTAGCCTCAATAACTTATAACTTTGCCGTTGGAGCCGTAGAGGCCAATGTTTTTTCTTTGGACTTACATTTGTATTTTGTTATTATTTACGATATGAGGCATTTCAGTTTATTATGTTGTTTGTTTAAACGTAATAGAATCCTTAGAATAGTGTTGCGACCGTCCCTTCCGAACGTCACGAAAAGAAGGTAAAAACAGAGGAATCGCCACCAATATTTTACCCGTCAGAAGCTTGAACACAAAGATAAATGAGCTTATGGGATGGAATGCCCGTCAGTGGGACGATCCTCTTTACTATGATTATCTATCGTTCTCTACAAAAAAAATGGTGGATTCTACGGTGAAGCTTGCAAAAAAGTGTTTACACTGGTGGAGACATTAATTCTTATGTTAAAACCCTCTTTTACTCTTGTCATCAACATTTTCTCCAATCCTTCACTGCCACCCCATCACCACCTCAATAGTGAAGAGGATCGTCCCACTGACCACCCACCCCAACCACCACCACCACCATCTTACCCTGACCTCTCTGCCACCACTAACAGTCGGACCACCATGCCGGCGTGAACCAGTCGCCGCCCAACCCCCTGGACGTTCTTCTTCCGACCACCGCCTTCATCGTCCTCTACGCTCCGACCAACGTTGCGTCCTCTGCTCTACCATAGCAACTTCCTTGGAACCATCAGCGATCCTCATTGCGGTCTACCCTCATCAACAACATTTCCTCTTCCATCAAAACTGACACCGCCATTAGATCCGGTCACCGTGCAACCGCGCCTCCTCCGTCACCTCTCTCCACCTTCTTTTTTCTGACATCAAAGAGAGTAACATGTAACACTCCGACTTTTCGCTGTTTTCTAATATCAGAAATTTATATAATTATGTTTATATTTTTATCTGAGACTTAGAAAACCATTTTAAATAAACGGAGTTTACCACTCAATCCTACTTGAATGTAGGAAGCTACGATTAAAATTCAGGTTGGAAAGTCAGGCGAAACCCGGCCTGCGAATTCCATTGACAGTATGATAATACTGCTCAAAAGACCTAATTTTAATTCGTGAATGAAAGACTTAAGTTTAGTATTTTATTTTCTACAATTCTGTATTTTTAGAATTTTCATAAAAAAATAAAATAATTTACGTATTACGGGCGGAAAGCGTAATCGGGTAGACGACGGAAGGGAAATTAGAGTTTCTAAGAGTAGATAGAGGGTTTATCTTAGGATTTTGAGATGATTCAAGGGGATAAATCATATTTTTAAGTCTAGAAGGTTTTTCAGGGTTAAATAGAAAATTTAGAAATTTTACGGTTAAGTCCCTGAACTTTCTGTAAATTACCCTTTTGTCCCTAAATTAGTTTTTTTAAGTTTTTTCAAGTGGAATGGGCTAGAATCCTTGTTTCCAATCTCAAATGGTCGTGGCTTAGAAGCCCAAAATTTTCTAGTTCATGGTTTGATTCCATAAAGCCATTTAAGTTTCCTTAAGTTTCCTATCTTAAGCTTAATGCTTAAATTTTCAAGTGGGCCCCACAAGAATGAATCCAAGCCCAAAATAACCCAGCCCATGCGCAAGCCCATTTGAATTGTGGCTGCCTCATTGTTGTTGGATTCATCATGTTGATTCTAGAAATTTCTATAAGTTTCTACAAGTTTCTACTTTATCCTTGATTTTTCCACAATGTTCTTGATTCTTCCTAAATACATTGAATTGTCCTAACTTGTCTTTGACTCATAAATTCAGCCAACAAAGTCAATATAAGCTAGCATTTAATGTGTCAAAATCATCATCATGACACTTTATTGATAATTTGCAAACTAGTCCTTCAACTATTGGAATCTTTGCAATTTGGTCCTTAGAACTTAATTGCATTTTGATCCTTGAACATGACAACTCACCATCATCTAGAGTCTTCCTAATAGGACGCCACTCTCACTATAAATACCCTACTCTCACTTTTCATTTAGTTTCTTTTGTCATTTGCTTCCAAAACTCTAAAGTTTACAAGTTCCTTAGTTCTAAGTTGTAAAGCAAGTTCTTGGATTTCCTTTGTCATTGATTTTCAAGAGGTAAATACTAATCTTCATTCTTAATCATGTCTATGTTCTTTAGTAAGTTTCTTGATTCAAGGCTTGTATCATAGTTGTTTATCACTTTAAAGTTTCTAACCCTAGAACTTTGAAAAGTCATAATAAATTCTAGAAAAATCTAATAAGGATGAAACCACTTTCTATATTCTTAATATCATGCATATTATCTAAATCCAAGAGCATGATGTAATCAAAAATTTCTTTCTTGAAAACCTAGCTTTGGCCGAACCTATCACCTTAGGGTTGGTAGAGTTTTGTTCATGTGTTTTCATGTATGATCATGTATTCTATATGGCATGTATGACTACACACTCTAATCCATGTTAGTCTCTTAAAATGAATATTTTACTCAAAAATATTTGTTTTGGCCGAACCCTAAGTGGGTAAGTTTTGGTGAGTTTTGTTCATGGTTTTCATAAATGATCTTAGAAATCAATCTCTTAGTATGTATGCTTTATAAATCCAAGTTGATTTGTTAAACTAAGAACCCTAGCTCTATGAACCTATTAAGGCCGAATCTATGTATAAAAGAGTTAGGAAGTTTTGAGTTTTAAACTTAGTTATTTAGTCACTAATCTATGATTTAGGTTAATCAAGGATCATTAATCCATAACTTAATCATGATTAGAAGTTTTAGTCATTCAAAAACCCTAGAGGCCGTGACTATGTATTAGGGTTTAGAATGTTTTAGTTTCTTGAGTTGTAACTATTTGGTTGTAATGGTTGAAGGTTGGTTGAGTACGACGTTTACGAGGTAACTGAAATTTCGAAGGAATCTGTAAGTTCATCAAGGAGTCTTCAAGAGGTAAGGGGAGCTTACCTGAGGGATTTTTCTTAATAACTATTTGCTTGTGGTGTGGTTTATATGATTTATATGTGGTTGTGGTTATTGGTTTTGTTAGTGGTGTGGTTTATATGATTTATATGTGGTTGTGGTTATTGGTTTTGTTATTTACGTGGTGTGGTTTATCTGTGTATTGGTGTGGAGTTGTGTTTAATTTATTTAATTATTTGCAATTGTATATTATACTGCTATGATGCATGATCTGCCTGGGAAATATCTGTGATATAACTGTTGGTTGATGTGTGAGAAACCTGACAGTGGTCAGTGCTCAATTAAAGTTAATCGGATAAAAGCTTTAAGAAGCTACGCAAATTATATTCAATGTTTTAACGGCAAAATATTGATATATAATATTAAAGGAATTTTATTTTGAGGAAAATGAGGAGTTTTGGAAAATATTTTAGCACTGCTAGATTTTATATAAGAAAACCCGGAATATTACAAAATATTCTTTTATGAAATTAATTGGTGAAAATAAGTTAATCATGATTTTAGAAAATTAATTAAGTGGGAAAAGTTAAGTTTTGGCTTAAAAAGCCTTAAAAATAATATTTGACGGCAAATTTGGAAAAATGTAGACGGCAAGTATTTTTTAAACGGCGGTGCATATTTTGAGGAGAATAAACCTCAAGTGACTCATTGGTTTGTGAGAAACTAAGTTTTATGATTTAAGGATTTTATAATGAATTTCTACCTTGGAAAAAGAATTTCTGAAAAATCAAAAGTTGATTCAACCGTGTTGAAAGTACAGTTGGACTTAGTAACCGAGATGTCGGGGTACTAATGTTCTTATGACGTTATCCTATTTTGGATTTGTTTTTCACAGATGACGTAAACGACGATATGGAACTTAGTAACCGAGACGTCGGGGTACTAGTGTTCTTATGAGGTTATAGACTTGGTGTCTAGTAGGTAGACGGTGTGTCTACTTTACTACGTAATAATCGACGGTAAAAGATTTATGATGTTTTCTATCACCACTAACCTAAGATTGATTGCAAGGTCTAAGGGCTTCGTGATTGAGCACTCGGGCTATGAGGTCCTGTGTTGTTAATAAAAGTTGTAAAGATGTTTAAAACGATGATGGGTCATAAGCTTTTGAGAGCTTTGACAAATAAAGATATAACACAAAGAAAACGACGAGAACAAAGTGTTTTTCTTGCATGCATTTTGGCATACGTGCCTACGAGGTTAATCATGATATCTTGGTGATATTCATGTCTCGACGTATTTGTTAATCATGGTATCTTTATGATATTCCTGAAATCGACGTGTTCATTGTGCCTTTGGGCAATCGACGTACAATGAAATCAGGGTATTTTATGATATTCATGTAATCGACGTATTCATTGTGCCTTTGGGCAATCGACGTACAATGGAATCATGGTATCTTATGATATTCATGAAATCGACGTGTTCATTGTGCCCTTGGAAATCGACGTACAATGAAAAAATCCATAAATCGACGTTCTCACTGTTCCGGACAGTGGGCTATGGTAAAATCGACGTGCCTCTGTTGGCAAAAATCGACGTGCCTCTGTTGGCAATCGAGCTTGATCAGCTCATTTTAAATGACGTTGGGGGTCTCCGGAGATTAAGTGTGAATGTGTAAGATGATATATTGAAGTGTTCATGCATAGTTTTCCAACGTTGATGTTTGGGGTGTGGAACCCATTGATAAACTGTATGCTGTAGTATGGATTGCTTAGGATGTTATAAACATGTAGATGTGTATGTGTCTTCTTTTGTGTCGTGCATTTAGTTATTTTGTTAAATCCATATATTGGTGTCTCACCCTTACAAACATATCAGTGCCGCACAAGGGATGAGATCTCTACAAAAGGAGAAGGCTGCTAGTTCGAGACATCTTTGTCTTTCGGAGGTTGTTGGTAGTGTCAGTTAGTTACGACCAGCTTAGGTCCTATTGAGTTATGTTATGTTTTGAAAGTCACTAAACTGATAATGATCTATATGTTAAAACATATGAGGCATATAGTTGTATAACTTATATACAGTATGTAATTATGTGTGGTTTGATTTCGTTGTTGTTGTCTTGAGGAAGAAAAAAATTTATCACCATATTTTGAACGTTGAGAAAACATTATTTTCCGAAAGCAACCAGCAAATTAAATTTTATTTCCGTAAACGGGTAGAAATGTGATGACCCGAGTTAGGGTGTCACATAACACACACCATAAACCCCCACCACGCGACCCCGCCTCCTCCGTCACACCTCTCCACCCTGTTCTTTTCTAATTTTGGTTTTATTTGATTTTGGGTTTTGGGTTTTCTTTGGTGTTTCTCATGTCTAGTTTCTGACAGGGTTAATTTGCAATGAGGAAGGGAAAGGGGAGGAGCGACGGTGGTGGTGGTGGTGGTGGTGGGATGATGGAGGAAATGGAGAGCATAGGGATGGAAGGAGGAAGGGAAAGGGTGGCGGCGGCTGCAATTCTCGGTGGTCTGAGAAAAAGGGGAGAGTGCAGAGAAAGGAGGAGCAAATTTGTATTTTTCATTTTTTGGATCAATATATCTGGACTATAAATTATTTAACTATCATATTCAACGGTTCAAAATCGTCCACAATGAAAAAAAATAATGTCTACACTGATGTAGACATTTTTTACAAGCTTCACCGTAGAATTCACCTTACAAAATAACCTTGCATGCTAATTGTTTGCGTGTAGGTTCATAAACCTACATGTTTGTATATATGTGACACTTTTTTTTTACAAGGTGATTTCATTTACACTTCAAACGTTATTATTCAGAGAGATGATTGACTATATATATATATATATATATATATATATATATATATATATATAAATTATTTTTTTTACTTGATAAAAGTTTAGATTTGGTGAAGGCACAACCACTTATTAGGTCATGGAATATCATCAATCTCAATGAGGATTTATAGTGAAATTACATATTGCCTACTAATAGATGAGATTTAGGAATCGAATCCAAATCACAATCACCGCTAATGTGAGCGTAAAGCTTGATCGGATGTGTTACCTCTGTTGACAATGACTTACTATATATGAAGTTGAGTTTTTTATCAGAAAAATATTTTCTTACGAGAGGCAACTAAAAAAATAAAAACTTGTAAAAATGATAGTTTTATTATGGGTGAACATGAGAGATCAAATAGATCCCTTATGATTGAGGGAGTATCATATGCCGTTGGATATACTAATTTAGTAAGTTAATGACTGAGATCTTTCCAGTGTAACCTGCTGTTCTGGTCACCCACAGGTTTTTCAAAATGACCCCAACACTTACCTAAAAATGCCATATATAAAACAAAAAATAGAAGCCCTAGTCGTGTTCTTCATCTCGCCACGTTCAGACACTCAAATGGCATAGTTCGTGCTCTTCTACTTCATCTCGCCACCTTCAGATGGCATCCTCCACCGTACCCCATGCTCTAAACCCCCAACAAAACCTGATTCTTTTGTGGTTCTAGTTTAACTTCGACTTACCCATGCCCAAATTCTTCCATTTGACAGATCTACCACTACTTGTTTCTTATATCAGTGATTTGAGAACCAAATTCGTTTTCATGATGTTTCAGCTTCCGTTTTATGTACCACAACTATACAAATTTCATAAAGTAGTGTTGTTGTGGACCTCTCGCATCCTCCACCGTACCTCATTAAGTAGGTAGATGCATATGACTGTTATGAGTTACCATTATAATTAGAATGTTGAACAATGTTTTGTACATTATTGTTGATTTTGAAAACTTCCATTAATGAATTTTGTTCCAACGAATGGTGGAAAAAACAAAAGGAATTTTGATGAAAAGTTCATATGTGTTCTAGCTCGCTCATTGGAAATGGATTCTGTTTCAAGTTGGATCTGAAACATCTAAAAAAAATTCATACTCGATGCTTTCTTTCCTCACAGACAGACCCACACAATTTCATATTTGCATTTTGTTTCCTCACAGATAGACCCTCATTGTTTTCGGGTCTAGGGGAGCAAATTGCACACTTGCGCACCACTACCTTTAGCGAAGAACAGTGGGTTCACTTTAAGGCAGAGTAGCAGCACTTCAAATGAGTTCAGGGTCATTGCAAAATTAATATTTACAAGTTTCTGTATCTAAGACTTTAATTTTACAAAAACACCCCTTATCCACTTGCTGCTAACTGTCAAACGGTTCCCTTATTGGGTGAGGGATCTTTTTACACCCTCACCCTAGCCTTCACCTTTAATATGACAATTCTTTATAGGAAAATAATACTTGATATGAAATAACTTTCGTGATTTTATACGAACGATGTTGTATAAGTGTTCTTTTTGTCAGTTTACTTTTTATTACTGTCATTTCCGAATTTACTTTGTTTTCATTGGTTCTTTTATGTTTTCGCCATGTTTGTCAAACTCTTTTCTGAACTTTATAGCATCACCATTCTTTTTATTTGGTAATAAAAAGTTTAGATCTGAGGAAGATATATAAGGTTAGGGAATACCACCAACCTCAGCGATGATTTATAGTTGAATTTATATATTGCTTACCATCAAGAGAGATATAAAAATAGAACCCAAATCACAACTAATATAAGTGGAAGGCTTAATCAAATGTGACAACCCCATTGACTATAACATCATTATTTTTGTTTTTTGAAATGTGCATCACTGTTCTTTATAGCTGCCATAATTTACAATACAATAAATTACAACAGTTTTGAAACCGCAATAGTATAAGACGATGGTTATAACTGGCGCTGTCTTATACTCCTTCCTAAAGTCGGAGGATGGATCCTCCCTACGAAATGACCATTGATTGATTGATATTAACAATGAGCGGTCAAGATTAATAGTGAAGCAACCAGTTAAATAAGTGAGTTGAGCAAACGTTAAGCAGTCGGAGACTATTTGCAACTTTTACACATTGGAACACGTGCGATGAGAGATAGGCTGACCATTTTTTTATTATTAAGAGTAATAATAATTATTAATAATAACATTATTAATAAATTATACAATTTTTTTTACAGAAAAAATAGACATTGTTAATATCAGCATTATTTTTTTTTAAATTTTTTTTATAGACAATTGTTAGTAATCAGTGTAATATGTTAGTAAGGGGAGTTGAACCCATGACTTTCTTATCACTCCAAACCTTATGTCCCTCCAAATCACCTTAACCACCTTATAACTCCAATATCAGCATTATTATTATTATTATTAATATTTTATCATCATTAAACTTATCATCATTATTTATAGTAATATATTATTATTATAAAGTATAAACATCGTTACGTTTGTTATATTATTTTATTATTTTTATAATATATATTTTATTCTTTACTATTTAAAAAATAAAAAAAACACAAATGACTATTAAAATAAAAGTGATGGGTGACTCGTATCCTGAAAAATACAAATATTATTTTATATATATATATATATATATATATATATATATATATATACACACACACACGTGTGTGTGTATTTATTTATTTATATATTTATATGTTTAATTATTGAGTTGGTTGCTAAACTATTTGAGAATTTTTAAGTAGGTCTCTGAACTAAATATTTTTTAATTAGGTCATTGAACTTAGATAAAATTTTTAGTTGGTTCCATAAACTAAAAAATTTCTAATTAGGTCCCTCAATTAATATAAAATTTTCAATTGGATCCATAAAGTAGAAAGATGATTATATAAATAAAAAAATAAAATAATAGATGATGAAATTTAGAAAAAAAAAATTATTGACATAATAATAAAATGACAAAAGATGAATATGAGAGGAAAAACTCACTATTTATAATAATAATAATAAAATATAAAATAAAATTTAGTGAGAAAAGTTATTGTTTAGCATTATAACATCCTTGACTGATTTATGAATTAACGACTGTCCCCACAAACCAACACGTGTCTTTTCAGCATGTTTTGTCCCCACTCACACGCTTCCTGAGAAAACTTCCCAGGAGGTCACCCATCCCAGAATCCCAGAATTGCTCCAAGTCAAACACGCTTAACTGTGGAGTTCTTAAGTGATGGGCTACCGAAAAGAATATGCATCTTGTGCTGGAACCAAAGTGGCTTTGGATTAAATAATCTCTAAGTTTTGATGCTAACAAATGGATTAAATTTGCTTGGCAAAGTATTAGTTGAGATCTAACATATGTTTTCAGTTATGCAGGAATACTTTAATATAAGTAAAATAAACATGGGATAAGTTCTCATTGAAAAATATGCGTTCACCCTTGTAGACGGGCTGGTCGAATATTTTGATAAAGTTACTTATTTATTTAATTGAGTAGACTCGTTTACTTAAGTAGACGAAGGTCTAAGTGTTTGCTAGACGAATACCAAAATAACTTGTTAGATACAACAAGCCCAAATACTTGATAATAAGCGCGTCCATCTTGCCACGTAAGCAGACGGAAGTAATTAGTAGAAGTAAATGAACTGAAAAATAAAGTAATCTAGTAGACGACCTCTAACTGTCACGTCACTAGACTGAGATCTTTTTAACTCTTTGAGGAAAAGCAAGTCCAAAGACTTGATAGACAAGATGATATGCCACATCATCGGACGAGCAAAATAATTTGTTTAAACGGACTTAGTCTCACATATAACTAAGTAGACGGAGTTTCTTAAAGTAGACGAGCTCTATCTTCGAATAAATAAATGCTATCCTAATATCTTGAATTTATTTCAAATGATTGATATTTATTTCAACAGAATATTTGTTCTTCACTATTGTCCTATCTGCTTTAATATTTTATCTTGTTGTAAAAGAAACACAGTACCATCAAGAAATGCAAAAAGCAAAATCGTACAATAAGATACTGCAAAACGATCTGTACGATGATAACTTTATGGCTGAAAAAGCTGGATTGTTCACAAAGGAGGAACGAAAAGTTCTCGAGCTGCAATACTCAGAGGAGTGAACCTCCAAATTCATGATACTTCGATAACCAAGAATACTATTCAGCATTGCCACAATCAAGCTATCAGTCACAACGGATATCATACATAAAATGATATCTCTAAACGGGATTATTCAAAATAACCGTTGAAGAAAGACAAGTGAAGAAGAAGGTCACTATAAATAGAAGACCTGAGATACTGAAAAACAACACTCTTGATTGCACAACCTTGCGAAGCTCAACTTTTGCCAATCAATAATCACTCATTCTTATGTTCTTTCAAAAGCAAGAGTTTGTATTCTTAGTTTGAATATTGTGAAAATATTCATTTGATCTTAAACTCTCATATCCTCACACATAGTGAGTTAAGAAGATCAAACATTAAATCTCTTTGTTAAAGTTAGAGCCTGAAGAGGCTTGGTGAGAAAGAATACTTGTAGCCTGGAGAGGTGTTGAATACTTGGTTGTAATCTATTCGGGAAATAGTGGATAAAATCCTTCAAGTAGAAGGGACTGGACGTAGCTCTTGGTTGGAAAAGAGTGAACTAGGATAAAAACAACTTGTGTGATTCTTCTATCTCTTAACTCTTACATTTTTATTTGTTTCTTACTAACCGAGGGGTTTTTATATTACTTTTGTTAAAGTCTTTTAAAAAGGATCTTTTTCTTTGTGCTTGCTTCTGTTTCTAATCTCCTTGTGTGCAAAAAATTGTTTTAAAGGTTGTTTTCAAAAATTATTAACAAACACAATTCAACCCCCCCTCCTGTGTTTGCATGTGTCAACTTCAGTTGGTATCAGAGCTCAGCCTCGAAAGGGTTGAGCATCCAACAAGTGCTGAGGGAGTACGACCAACAACCATGGATGTAGAAGGACAAGCTATCAACAGACCTCCTTCTTTGATGGAACAAATTATGACTACTGGAAGAAGAGAATGATGACCTTATTGGATGCACAGAATGTAGATATTTGGGAGCTGATTGAAGCCGGCCACACTGAACCAAGAGATGAAGCTGGAGCTGCTGTTCCTAGAGCACAATGGACTCAAGAGCAGAAAAACTAACATCAGCTGAATTTGAAGGCTAAGCATTATCTCATGTGTGCTATAACCATATCTGAACATGACAAAGTTCACAGCTGCAATACTGCGAAAGAAATCTGGGATACTCTTGCCCTAGCTCATGAGGGTTCCTCACAAGTTAAGGAATCAAAGATCAGCATGTTGGTTCATCAATATGAGTTGTTCAAGATGGGTGAACATGAAACAATAGGTCAAATATTTGGAAGATTCCAAACCATCACCAACAGTCTCAGATCTCTTGGAAAAGTTTATGAAAATAAAGATCATGTCAGAAAAATCCTGAGAAGTCTATCCAAGCAATGGAGACCCAAAGTAACTGCTATTCAGGAAGCCAAAAACCCGAATATACTCTCTCTAGAAGAGCTTCTGGGATCTCTCAAGGTTCATGGACTTGAACTTAATGAATAAGAAAATTCCAGAAAAGGAAAATCTATTGCCCTAAAGGCAAAGAAATCAAGTTCATCAAAAGTTCTCAAAGATGCCGAGTCATCAGATGAGTCTGAATCTTCTGATAATGATGAAGGATCAGATGAGGATGAATTGTCCTTTATCTCCAGAAAGATTCAACATATGTGGAGAAAGAAAGGTGGTTTCAGAAGGAAGCAACTCAACAAAAAGTTTTCCAAGGAGAAGTCAGACTCCAAGGAAAAAGGTCCACCATTGTGCTTTGAATGCAAAAAACCTGGTCATTTCAAAGCTGAGTTAAAGGATAAAAAGAAATTCTTCAAAAAGAAGAAAGGCTTAATGGCTACATGGGAGGATTTTGATCTGTCTTCTTCAGATGAAGAAAATGAAGCAGAGGAAGAGGCAAATATCTGTCTCATGGTAGACACTGCTTCAGAAAGTGAATACACTGATGCTGAGGTAATGGACTCTGACCCGTCAACTCTTCAAAATGCTTTTGATGAACTGTTGCATGGGTCGTCTATACTATCACGTGAATACAAGAGTCTCAAAAAGAAATTTTCTAAACTGACTAGAGAATATGATATGGTCTGCACTGAGAAACAAAATCTCAAAAATGAAAATGACATACTAAAATCAATGAATGTCAGTCTAGCTGACAAAATGGTGTGTAAACCTGATATTTATTGTGAAGTTGCAAAACTGAAACAAGATGTAACATATCTAACTGATTCTCTGTCAAAGCTTGTAGGTGGCTCAGATAAGCTTAGTCTCATTTTAAGGTACTCTAGGTCACCTTATGATAAATCTGGTCTTGGTTATGACATAAGAAGCAAAGAGAGGACATTCCATCCTCATACTATTTTAAGGATTTTAAAAAGCAATGAACACCAACGGACACCCAATAAATAGATTTAATTTTAATTAAATTTGAAGTTAATAATGTATAGTGGCAGTAGTATCCTTTAAAATTTCTCATTCATCACCGAAACCAGTAAGAAGACCTATTATATATGTCCATGATATGATAAATACTTAAAATGAGAAAGTCATATTAGATTTAAAAAATGAGACGATAATCATAAACAAACAAAAGTAGTTAAATTTAAAATTAAAATGTTATTTTTTATTAAGTATATAAATTGAAATTTAATAACATCTTGTATGACCTTTAATTTGAAATAAATTAAATAATTATATAAGATGAGTTTAATTTGTATGTACTGTCAGTGTATAATTTTTTTATACTGATAACCAATCATTTCAATTATGATAATATTTACATATATCCATTTTAGGTATGACCTTAAATTTGAAATTTAAAAATTAGTTTCTGAATAAAAATATTTACGTAAATTTGATATGACTTAAAAATTGGTTTTTATTATTTGATTTAAATTTAGTTAATTTTGGATGATATTTTTTTGTTTGTTTGTTAAGTTTATAAGTTCTATAATAAATCAAAGAAATTGCAGTGTTGACATTTGACATCCATAAAATTGATACATTTCTTGCATAGGGAATATGATATATGGTAGAACTACAATATTACATAGGGGATAAAAATGTATTATTTATAGAAGATAGATTACGTAAATATGATATGACTTAAAAATTAGTTTTTATTATTTGATTTAAATTTATTTAAATTTGGCTGATTTTTTCTATTTTTATTTTTTTTCGATCTACTTCGAGGAGTATCCCACCGCCAACCTGAGATGGGGACTAATCTCCCGCGAGAGTTTGTTCGACACCTCGATGGGTGGCATCCCTCCCAGCTGAGATTTTTTCCATACCCAAGGCTCGAACCCGAGACCTTAGTTAAGGGGCGAGAGGCCTTTAACCACTCACGCCAACCTCAGTTGGTTTTTATTTTTATTTTTATTTTTTGTTAAGTTTATAAATTCTATAATAAATCAAAAAAATTGTAGTGTTGACACTTGACATCCATAAAATTGATGCATTTCTTGCAAAGGGAAGATGACACGTGGCAGAACCACATTGCATAAGGGACATAAATGTATTATTTATAGATAGATAGATAGATAGATTATAGATTTATAGATAGATAATACATTTTTATAGATAGATAGATTAAGCGAAAAATTTAGTGTAGTAATTTGGGCTTATATATCGGTTAGAGGGTAGAGCAATTAATTTTTTGATACAATTAGAGGGTAGAGCATAAACCTAATAATTTAGAGGAATGCTAACCAGCACCCTAAGGATATTGGTTAAGAAACCAAACATAAAAAATTTGCATAGAAAAATAGTGTATTCAAATCATGGAACTCTTAAAAGTTATACTTTCCAATAAGAAATTTTTATCTTTGAATTCCTTGGGGGCACTGATTAGCAAGACCCAATAATTTAACTATCTATCGTTACTTTGTAAGCATTCAGGGCAGTCACTAATTTCCAAACATTAAATATGATACTTTATTTACGTAAGTCCAGAGTAATACAACCGGCTCCAGTAAAAAAATAAATAATAATACAACCAGAAAACAAAAGATTGAAACCGGCTGGTTAAGAAATTATTGAATTCAAAAATAGGCAACTTATTACCAGATACCGTGAGGTCAGGTCAAATCTACACGGAGGATGCAACCTCAGCTCGACGGCGTGAGGATTGAAGACTTGCCCGGATTAGAGAAGCTATGTGGTTTGGTTGACGGCGCTGTCTTCAATACTCCTTCTTAAAGTTGGAGGATGGATCCTCCGTGATATGTGACCATTGATTTATTATTATATATAATGAGTGGACGAGATGAATCACCTAGAAATCGGTGAAGCATGTTACATTGGCAACAGGTAACTAGATACAAGGATTAAGTTTATTTTGTAGTTCCGTACCATATGTGGAACCCGCCTTCACCGTTCATCTGCAATAACCCATCCCCTTCTCTCACACACACAAATAATATCACAAGAGTCATAAAAAAATAATAGCAATAACAATTTATACCAATAAATATTCATCAATTATTACAGTAGTAAATTTTTTTTTACCTTGTAAGAATTAAAAGAAAGTTACCTGCAATTCAGAAGGAACATTGCTACAAAAAAAAATATACTATAAATATAGGGAGTAACGATGACATTAATGCTAAAGTATCTATTTAAAACAACAAGAGACAATAAAAAATCCCCTAATAACACGTAGCAAATAATATCACAAGAGTCATAAAAAAATAATAGTAATAACAATTTACACCAATAAATATTCATCAATTATTACAGTAGTAGAAAAAATTTACCTTGTAAGAATTAAAAGAAAGTTACCAGCAATTTTAAAGGAACACTACTAAAAAAAATTATACTATAAGTATAGGGAGTAATGATGACATTAATGCTATTACAAGGTAAATTTTTTTTTACTACTGTAATAATTGATGAATATTTATTGGTGTAAATTGTTATTGCTATTATTTTTTTATACCTCTTATTATTGCTATCAATTGTTTTATTTTTATTTCTTTTAATACTAGTAGACTGGCGCCTTTGACTCGTCAGAGTGAAAAAAATAAAATATGCCATGTGTCCAAAAGGACCTCCCATTGGTAAATAGTTTCAGAACAATCATAAACTGGTAAATAGTTTCTAAAAGGAACCCAATTTGGTCAAAAAGCCAATTTAATCAAATGTGGTTCGTTCCGGTACTGATTGTTACGTAACATAAAAACCTATTGTATTTTTATTCGTAAAATTTCACCCGAAAAATTCATATAAAAATAAATAATTTCTAAAATCATAAAAATAAATATAACTGGGTTAGAAAATAAAATTTTGAATTTTCAAAATTTTAAAATTATTTTCGGCCAAGAGAGCTTAATCGACAGGTGAAAAGTCAGAACGCCTCGAAATTTTCTACCGAAAATTCAACTGTAAATTTATAATATAAAATAAATAAAAATTGACTTAATTTGGTCTATCAAAATAATTCATCACCATTTATGAAAATAAAATCTTAAATATTCATATAATCACAATTTACAGACAAGCAGAAAAATCGGGGTGTTGAAAACTGTACTTTTAATAAAATAAATTATGAGCATAAAATTTGGTTTATTAAAATAATTCTTTACAAATTATAATAATAAACACTCAATTATTCACATAAACACTTATCTCTTTGTGATACTTGTGTCACTTGCACCCTTACACTTGGCGCACATGCACCCTTACACTTTGCACACATGCACCTTCACACTTTGCACACATGCACCATAGTATCTTTGAACCGGTTTTAACTAAATTCGGACGATCAAAATTAGGGGTGAGCAAATGAAGGTGACCCGCCCGAACCCGACCGAACCCGTTACTAATTTTTGCGCACGGTCGGGTTGAAACGGGTTGGCGGGTTGGGCGGGTGGAAATTCGGTTTTAGACGGATAAGAGCGGGCGGGTTCGGGTCTGGTTTATGCCACCCATCGGAACCCGACCCGACCCGCTCATAACAAAAAAAATAATAATAAAAAATTCAATGAAGAATGGGCTGTCAAGACTGGATCTTAGATTTTTTTTCCCCCTCTTCTATTATTTTTTTTTGGGTACTTAATTGGGTTGAAAACCTTAAATTTTAATTAGGCTTGTTGGGTTTTTTTTTTTAATTTTTTGGAATAAAATTAAATAATTAAAAAGCCTAAACCCGTTTCAACCCGCCCGAACCCGCCCGAACCCGAACCCGCCTAACCCGATAGTATAGTTGGGCGGGTTCGGTTCCCATTTTTTTTACCTCGAACCCATCCGAACCCGATGGTCCCCACCCGAACCCGCCCGAACCCGCCCAATGCTCACCCCTAATCAAAATGTTCCATCATACAATCTTCACGTTAGGATGATAAAATCCTTTCAACCTCTTTATACTTAATTAATTAATTACAGTGTCCCCTTACTGTAATTTTTGGAGCATAACATTTGTCATCGAAATAGTAAATTATTATATTAGTTAAAAAACCAAAAGCAAAAACCGGTAAGTAACAAGTTATTCAATCATTTTTTCAAATTTTTCAAGACTGGTTGACCGGCTAGATCTGTTGCCATTTAATGGAGCATTGATACTCAACCCCACGGTTGGAGAATTGTAGAATCGTCCGTTATAACTTTTATTTTATATGTAATTTATAAAATAATTTTTTTAACTTAAATTCACCTTTTTTTTAGACAAATTATATTCACCTAAAATACTCATTCTTTGTTCCTATCTTTCCCTCCCTCGTTTTTTTCCCCCTTATTCCCTCCCTACCAGTAAGATCCTTTAGGGTGTCTTTGATTCAAATAACAGGAGGGATTTTAATGGAGGGGAGGAAAAAAAAGAGATTTTAATGGAACAGAGCGGAACGGTTTTATATATACTACAAGAAATTTGATATATACTTACGAACACTTCTAGTGACAACAACTAAAACCATAGGTATAGATATCATATAACTACAGATTAATGATAGCCCGTGGGTATAAGTATCATGTACCTACAAACACCCGAATTGGTAGCTATATGTTTTAGCAACAGGTTACAAACCGTGGGTATAAAATACATATACCAACAATGATGTGGTTTTGCCACTATACCATTTAATGATAGATTTATAACCATAGGTATAAATGACATATACCTACATATGTTTGATTTAGTCACTATACCCTTTAGTGATGAGTTGTGTTATTTAAACACAAAATTTAGATATCGTATTTGATATTGTATATATTTGTTTCTATCTCTCACTTACTTTTAATCGTCTTTGTATATACGTATTTCTAGAATACCATAAAAAAGCAAAGGAGACACCATATGGTGTCCCCAAAATGTATTCAAAAAAACATTGCTGTTTAGTGATAGATTTAGAAACAAGTGGGCATAGATTATATACATATATATATATATATATATATATATATATATATATATTTTGGTCACTATAATGCCACTTAATAATTTTGAAACTAAAATTTTTTTTTATGATTAAAATAAAATAAAAAAACCCGGGAGAATTTTGCTTTCCCCGCTATTTTTTTCTTTTGCTTCAGAAACACCGCCAAAAACAAATCGCCAAAACCCTTTTGCTCTCTTCAGAAAACAATCGTTACTTTTGCTTCACCACCGCTCTCTACAGAAAACAAACTCCGAGCCTCACCACCGCGACACCGAGCATCACCACCACCGCATCCCGCCACCTCCCTCCGCACGCACCAGTTTCGGTTGGGACCATTATCTAAGTTGCAGAGGGTTTCGATTTTAGGTTTTTGGAAATTTCACGGGCCACCGCGACTCTAAGCTTCACCACCACCGCGTCCCGCCGTCACGTCGCCTCCCTCCGCACGCACGAGTTTCGGTTGGGACCATTGTCGATTTTAGGTTTTTGGAGATTTTCCCCAGATTGGTGAGACCAAATTTTGCATTACCTATAAACTTATTCTTCAATATTTATAGTTGCACATAAATGCGTTGATAATGGATGCTGGAATGTTAGTGTCATATTGTTGATTCAAACGGTGGCTTGTATGATTACTGGGTTTTCTTGTTCATTCACTAAACTGAAGCTAGCTAGCTGAATCTATTGGTCAAAGAAAGAACTATAAGATCATGAAATGACTTGAATCTATGGATGTAGTGGTTTTTTGGAATAGCCTGCAATCACACACAATATCAAAACTAAAGGCACCAGTATGTATATGTTTGTGTGTATCTGTTATAGTTATTACTTAATAATGGGGTAATCAGTGGATTCATGATCCTTTCCCCCTTCCCTTCTCATATGTGTGCATTGTTCGATCTCATGCAGTAGGGCCAAGGCTTCTACTTATGACCTTCGAGTTCGACATAGTAAGCTTGCATCCAATATTAGTATGCTGGAAAGACTAAAGTAGCACATCTCATGATCCATGCCCTACAACACACTCTGCCATATAGCTTGTAGGTAGTCTGAAATATAAAGAATGATGTAAAATTATTTAGAAGTAATAAACATAGTGACCAGAGTCTTGTGCTTGGCACTTTATTATGAAGCTCGAATTAGCCAAAGAATAATGTGATATATATATATATATATATATATATATATATATATATATATATATATATATATATAATACAAGGAATTTGCAAGGAAGAACTAGTGATACAAGACATTTCCATGTGTTGATTGAACCGGCTTCCTATATGTGAAAGAAATGAGGCAAGGCTATATGTTTTCACCTCTCCTACATTTAATGTTTTATTTTACTTAAGTAACACTATTTTTCCTTTAGGAACTACGTCATCTCAAATGGATATACAAAATGGTGTCTGCCAGCATTGTATCATTTTCAACTTGAGCATCACCTATTTGATTTGAGCTAAGGTATATTTAAAATAACTTATGAGAGTGTTATCATATCAGGCAATCACTTATTTTTTATTGTATTCAACTAAGCTCTATATTGCTTACCTAGGTGATGTTGTGGCAACTAATATTGCTGAGACATCAATATGATTCCCGGAATCAAGTATGTAATAGATTCTGAATTTGTCAAAGCATGTCCTACGACCCTGGCAAAGGCATGGAATCTTTGGTTGTGGTACCTACATCCAATTCCTAGGCTCTGTAAAGAAGGTATGTTGGTAGATTACATTTTAGTGTGTTTCATGTTTTATTTTTGCTGCAAATATTGGCTGAATTAGTTCAGTTAATGAAAATCAAGCAAGTTTGGCTCAGTTTAACTGAAGAGGACTACCTCTCTCCTTTCAAGTTCAATTACATATTTTTTTTAAATTGAGTAAGATGCAGATGCATACTCACTTCTAATTTTGCAGGTCTTGATATAAACAAGCCAGAAAGTCAACAACCCGATCTAACCAAAACAGAACCTGTGCCTGAGGCTGAAAGACAAGTGGAACAGACCAGTCAGCAGACAAGTCAAGATCTTCATGATGATCTCAAAAGGGATTGGAAGTTCAACACTCATCATCCTAAGGATCTTATTATTGGAAATCCTTCTGAGGGAGTAAGAACCAGATCCACATTAAGAGAATCAAGCAATGTGGCCTTTATTTCAGATTTGGAGCCTAAACGCATTGAAGAAGCTCTTGAGGATGAAAGCTGGATTCTTGCTATGCAAGAAGAACTTAACCAGTTCACCATAAATGATGTCTGGACTCTTGTCTCTAAGCCTAAAAACAAGTCAGTTATTGGAACAAGATGGGTCTTCAGAAACAAATTAGATGAAGATGGTAAAGTTGTTAGAAATAAAGCAAGGTTGGTGGCTCAAGGTTATAACCAACAAGAATGTATTGATTATACTGAAACCTTTGCATCTGTATCTAGAATAGAAGCCATACGCATTTTAATGTCATATGCTGCACAACACCAAATTACCCTGTTTCAAATGGATTTAAAAAGTGCTTTTCTAAATGGTATAATTGAAGAAGAAGTGTATGTTAAACAACCCCCTGGTTTTGAGGATACTGATAAATCAGATCACGTTTTCAAACTTAAAAAGGCATTATATGGTTTGAAACAAGCACCTAGAGCATGGTATGGTAGACTTAGTTCTTTTCTCATGCATAATGGTTTTACTAGAGGACAAATAGACACTACTCTGTTCAAAAAATGTTCTAAAGAGAATTTTATTATAATTCAAATATATGTGGATGATATTATTTTTGGAGCAACTAATGAAAAGCTGTGCAATGAATTTTCAAATCTAATGCAAGCTGAATTTGAGATGAGCATGATGGGAGAATTAAAGTTTTTCCTTGGATTACAAATCAAGCAAACAAGTGATGGAATTTACATTCATCAACAAAAATATACCAAGGAGATACTCAAGAAATACAAAATGGAAAATGCAAAGCCCATGAAAACCCCTATGCAACCCAATACAAAACTAAACAAAGATGATGAAGGTAAAAAGGTAGATCAAACTGTCTACAGAGGTATGATTGGCTCTCTACTGTACTTAACTTCAAGTAGACCTGACATTCAATTTAGTGTCTGTATGTGTGCTAGATTCCAATCTGATCCTACAGAATCTCATCTTAAGACTGTTAAAAGAATATTTAGATATTTTCTTAGAACTACTAATCTTGGTTTGTTGTATTTAAGATCAAAAGAATACAGATTAGTGGGATATTGTGATGCTGATTTTGCTGGAGACAAAATAGAAAGAAAAAGCACCAGTGGAGGATGTCACTTCATTGGAGCAAGTTTAGTCTCATGGTCAAGCGAGAGGCAGACAACCATTGCCTTGTCTCTCTCGCCGCAGAATACATCTCTGCTGCTAGTTGCTGCTCTCAACTCTTATGGGTAAAACATCAACTTGAGGATTACTCTATTTATGAACATAACATAGCTGTATGGTGTGATAATTCCAGTGCTATAAGCTTAACTAAAACTAAAAGGCATCTTTGATATTAAGTTTGTTAAAACTGAAAATCAATGGGCTAATATTTTCACTAAACCCCTCTCAGAAGAAAGGTTTTTATTTATTAGAGATAATCTAAACATGCATTGCATTGTTGAATGACATGTCTGAATTGTTAAGCTGTCTATGCTAAATCTGTCATTACTCCTATATACATGTTCTTTCAACTAAACATTAGTTCAGGGGGAGTAATGATACAATAGTTTAAGTGGAGTATGTCTAATATGCTTGCTGCATTACTATGATTTTCTTAACATGTTATCTTGCCATTAACATATCACATAAATAAAACTTGATAACTCTTTTTGATGTTGACAAAAGGGGGAGAATAGGAGAAATTGAGATTTGTGATAGAAATATGTTATAGGAGAATGGGAGAATGAATCTGATATGACCTGTTCGCTTAAGAAAATTTACAACCTGTCTGATATATGCTATTTTCTTTGTTGATATTTTCTGAGGTTCATTAAATCATCTCAATGTTTGTCATCATAAAAAAGGGTGAGATTGTTAAGTCTCTAAAATGTTTGATATGCATTTCCTTAAGTTTTGATGAAAACTAAACATTGGTTAATGATTTAATTAACCTTCATATTGGTTGCTAATCTATCTATCGAGTGTGCAAATTAAGTAATAGAATCATCCGTCCAACGCAAGTAATTGAAACGCACGTCCAACACTGTAGTGATTGAAGCTCACGTCCATCGCAAATGTTTAAAGCGCACGTCCAAAACGCAAGAGAAAGAAACTTGCGTCCACTAAAGTGATGAAAGACAGCTGTTGGGAATTTGCGTATAAAACAAAATAAAACGCAGCGGAAAAATTCCCATCGAAGGATCCTTGCGAATGGTCATGATTCATGATTAGAAGGTTTACCTCTTGAAGCGATGGCTGTTGATCAGAATTCGTCTATCACGAACACTGCACGAACGATGTCTCTAGAGGTATCCACACGAGCGGATTCCGTGAGCGTCCAACGTCACGAACCGAAGCGTCTCTGTCTCACAGTGCTAGCTTCAAAACCGAGACTTGCTGTTCACACTTACTCTCTATGTGCGGCTAGGTAATCAAAAACCGTGTGTGCACAACAACTTAAGTGGTCTACTTATAGTAGCACCTCCTTAAGTGAGTTAGTGAGCAACATTTGACCTAAGCCCATCTACTATGCGCTAGGCCCAATAGGAAAGTTCAACTTTCTTTTTAATGCTTCTTTTAATCCGCTCTTATGTGTGTAACCCTATAGGTTCCCAAAACGTTAGTAGTAATATTAAATCCCATTTAATATTACAAACAGTGAGCGGTATCTAGCAATACATCACTGCTACCTAAGTGGTGAGAAAGTCAGTGATTTGACGAAACCTTTCTGTGACAAATATTCATGTGCATTATTATCCCTTTGTCCATATATCTATATTGAACACAAGGCATAGAATGTGTCACCCTTGTATGGTTCAATATCATGTTCCCTGATACCCGAGTAGACTTAACAACAAATGAGATAAATATCTCATATTGACTCATTTCAGCACGGCCATGCATTTCTGGGTCTCACTCTTTTGGGGCCCACATATATTACCCCTGTTATGTAGGAGGGACAAATTCCATCTAGGTCACTCACATCCCTCTGCATGGCTCGTGGTATGCCCAATGACCGTCTTTATAATCATCCTATTACAGATGACGTTTGACGATATTAAAGCACACGACTCCTCATGTAGGGATCGTAGTGATTTCAGGTCAAATGATTGCATACACCATTGTCACTATGAGAACTACTTATGACACTCACATAACGCTCCATGTAGTGTTCTCATGGTGGGTCAATCCAGTACATCATTACCTTAATGTGTACCTATGTGGCAACTCGATATCTCATATCTATGACCCGTGAGATGTGGTCATCAGTCTGCACACATAATAGTCTCAATGTATTATTATTGTCCTTATTAATAAAATACTTGACTACGGATATTTAAGAATAGGATTTCATTGTTCAATAGTGTCTCACGATCAAGTCATATACTTGATATTCTATTAAACTGAAATTTCTATTCTAAGGACTTTATTATGTTTAAACAAGTAACACAATAAACTGGAATGCCTTATATCATATATATATAATAGCAAGATACAAATGTAAGTCTAAAGAAATACATTGGCCTCTAGGGCTTACACCAACAATCTCCCACTAGCACTAGAGCCAATCAGGCATAAATCTAATGCCCATCGATCTAGTGTGACCTTCATGCTTCTGTTGAGCAAGAGGTTTCGTAAGTGGGTCAGCAACGTTATCAAGCGTTGGTACTCTGCATATTTTCACATCTCCTCTATCGATAATCTCTCGAATGAGATGGAAGCGCATAAGTATATGTTTGGATCGCTGATGAGATCTAAGTTCCTTAGCTTGTGCAATGGCCTCATTGTTATCACAATAGAGATCAATGGGGTCCACAATACTAGGAACTATACCAAGCTCAGTGATTAACTTCTTGATCTAAACAGCCTCCTTTGCTGCATTGGAGGCGGCAATATACTCAGCCTCTGTAGTAGAATCGGCAACTGTCTCCTGCTTTGAACTCTTCCAGCTCACAGTCCCGCCATTCAAGCAGAACACATAACCAGATTGCGATCTGGAATCATCCTTATCTGGCCCGGGAAGCTAGCATCGGTGTAACCTATTACAAAGCAAGCTCTTCCTCGCCTCCATATACCAAGAACGAATCCTTAGTTCTTCTCAAGTACTTAAGGATGTTCTTGACAAATGCACGGTGACTTTCACCTGGATCGATCGGTACCGCTCGTTATGCTTAAAGCATACGATACATCTGATCGAGTACATAACATGGCATACATGATAGATCCAATTGCGGATGCATATGGAATCTTACTCATGCGATCCCTTTCTTCTTGAGTGGAAGGGGATTGTGCCTTTGATAGGCATATACCATGTGACATAGGCAAGAGTCCTTTCTTGGATTCATGCATGTTAAAGCGTCTCAACACTTTGTCTATGTATGTACTCGACTTAGGCCAAGCAGTTTCAGCGATCTATCCCTATAGATCCCGATTCCCAATACATAGGTAGCTTCACCCAAATCTTTCATAGAGAAGCAATTCCCCTAACCATGTCTTTACATTTTGTAGTGTAGGGATGTCATTTCCAATGAGTAATATGTCATCTACATATAACAACGTAAAAACAACAATGCTCCCACTAACCTTCTTGTAGACACAAGGTTCATCTTCATTTTTGATGAATCCGCATCGTCTTACAAAGATCATCAAAACAAAGATTCCAACTTCGGAAGCTTGCTTCAATCCATAGATTGATCGCTGCAATTTACATACCTTTCCTAGGCATCCCTCGAAATGTCAAAGCCTTCAGGTTGTGTCATGTACACATCCTCAAGAAGCTTTCCATTAAGGAAGGTAGTTTTGACATCCATCCGCCATATCTCATAATCATGGTATGCAGCGATAGCAAGTAAGATCCGGACGGATTTAAGCATCGCAATAGTGAAAAGGTCTCATCATAGTCGACACCATGAATTTGCTTGAAACCCTTGGCCACCAATCGTGCCTTAAAGGTATGTACCTTACCATCCATGTCAGTTTTCTTTTTGAAAACCCACTTGCACCCTATAGGTTTTACCCCTTCATGTGGCTCTATCAAGGTCTATACCGGGTTGGTGTACATGGAATCCATCTCGATTTCATGGCCTAAAGCCACTTCTTAGATTCTCGGGCGTTGATGGCCTCCCGGTAGGTCACAAGCTCATCTTGATCCATGAGCAATACATCACCTTGTGGAGTCATGAGAAATCCATATCTCTCGGTGCCGGTGACGTATCCTGTTAGACCTACGCTGGTCTTGTGCTCATCGAGCAGGTTGTTCCTCCACAACATTTTGTGAAGGTTGCTCCTGCTCCACCAATGGTAGGTCACTACTCGTGATTCTTGAATTTCATCAAGTTCTATCTTCCTCCCACTGGCTCCTATGGAGATAAACTCCTTTTATAGGAATACACCAGTCAGAACGACAAACACTATGCCTTCGGAAGGAGTATAGAAATAATATCCCTTGGTTTCTTTGGGATACCCCACAAAGAAGCATTTATCAGATTTGGGATCAAGCTTATTAGAAACTTGACGTTTTACATATGCTTCACAACCCCAAATCTTCATAAAAGACATGCTGGGTCGTCTACCAGTCCATATCTCATATGATGTCTTTTCTACCGTTTTGGATGGAACACGGTTAAGTGTAAAAGCTGCTGTTAATAGAGCATGTCCCCAGAAAGAGTTTGGAAGGTTTGCATGACTCATCATAGACCGAACCATGTCCAACAAGGTCCGATTTCTCCTCTCAGAAACACCATTCCATTGTGGTGTTCCAGGTGGAGTGAGTTGAGATAAAATCCCACACTCTCTTAGATGATCATCAAACTCTAGGCTCAAATATTCACCACCTCGATCTGATCGAAGAGTTTTAATATTCTTACCAAGTTGGTTTTGTACCTCATTTTTGAATTCCTTGAGCTTTTCAAAGGATTCCGACTTATGTTTCATAAGATACACAAATCCATATCTACTGAAATCATTAGTAAATGTGATGAAGTACTGAAAACCACCTCTAGCTGATGTGTTTAGGGGTCCGCATACATCGCTATGTATAAGGCCCAAAAGATCGTTAGCTCTTTCACCTTTGCCGGTGAATGGAGCTTTAGTCATCTTTCCCAATAAACAAGACTCGCATATCTCATATGATTCATAATCAATTGAGTCCAAGAGTCCATCTTTATGGAGCTTCGAAATGCGCTTCTCATTTATATGACCTAAACGACAATGCCAAAGATAAGACGGGTTCAACTCATTTGGTTTGAACCTCTTAGTATTAATGTTATAGATGGGCAATTTCAAGATCAAGGACATAAAGTCCATTACTCATGTGTGCACTAGCATATAAAATATCATCCAAATAAATAGAACAACTTTTGTTCTTTATTATAAAAGAAAAACCAATCTTGTCCAAACAAGAAACGGAAATGATATTCCTGCTAATTGCAGGCACAAAATAACAGTTCTCTAACTGAATAGTAAGCCCAGTGGGCAAAGTCAATACATAAGTCCCTACAGCTAAAACAGCAACCTTTGCTCCATTTCTGACTCGTAGATCGACTTCGCCCTTTGTCAATGGTCTACTCATGTTTAGATCCTGCACATTGGTACAAATGTGAGAACCACATCCAGTATCTAATACCCATGATGCAGAAGTAGATAAATTGACTTCTATAACAAACATACATGAAGCGGAAGTCTCACTTCCCTTCTTTTTCTTGATTTCTTCCAGGTATTTTGGGCAGTTCCTCTTCCAATGTCCGGTCCGACCACAGTGGAAGCAATTGCCTTCCTTAGCCACACCACCCACAGGCTTCAAGCCGAAATCACCGGGCTTGATCTTGTTGATGGCCTTGCCCTTGCCCTTGCCCTTTTGTTTGTTCTTGGGCTTCTTGGGCTGCTTCTTGCTATTTCCAGCCTGGACCATCAAAATGGCCTTCCCCTTTCCTTTGTTAATATTTTGTTCAGCAGTTCTCAACATGCTCAACAATTCTGGCAAAGGTTTGTCAAGATCATTCATATTGAAGTTCATGACAAACTGTCTATAGCTCTCGTGCAACGATTGCGAACCAAGTCGGTGGCCAACTCTTGTCCTAAAGGAAATCCTAGTCTCTCGAGATTCTCAATGTACCCGATCATCCGGAGTACCCGAGGACTCACGGGGCTCCCTTCGCCAATTTACACCGGGAAAAGGGCTTTGGAAACTTCGAACCGCTCATGCCTTGCTTGCTCTTGGTAGAAGCAGCTTGATGTGCACGATCATATCGTACGCCTCCATGGTCTCATGTTGCTTTTGCAGCTCGTGAGGTCATGGTAGCAAGCATAAGACAGCCGACATCTAAGGTGTCATCCTGATGCTTCTTATAAGCATCCCTGTCAGCCCTAGGAGCACTTGAAGCCGGTGGCTCCTCAGGAATAGGCTCCTCAAGAACATACAGCTTTTTCTCATGTTTGAGGACAATCCTCAAGTTTTCGTATCAGTCCAGAAAATTTGTTTCTGGATAGTTTGTCCTTCTCAAGGACGGATCGCAATGACAGGTTACTTGATGTGTTTGATGCCATGGTAATCTACAGAGATAAATATGCAAAATATAAGTATCATGCCATGAAGTTATTTAATAAGGTCTTTAATTAAATACGCCTCCCACTATTTTACTCAAAACAATGACCCTCATCATTGATTCGGAAAATCCCGTTGGAAGATTTTCTAGTGGGCCAAGATCCATATTTCACCTAGCTTTAAGTCAGCTTTGGCTGATCACTTAAAATTCGGTTATTTAGGTAGGAAACACTTTCCGATTGCATCTCATGCAACTCTTGGATAGTTGGGTGAATAACTCTTATTTAAATCCATCACATGGACTAAAGCCCAACTTATAAGCCTCTAAGCCTTTCAATCCTATTGAAGTTGGCTTAGTTAAGTCAGACCCAATGGATAGCAGATGAACATTACATTTGTCCCATCGCGTCTTACTAGTATAGATAAAGGTACCCCGCTTTGGCGGACCCACACTTAATCGATCCTAGTCTTGACGAGTGCCATGCATCGGAAGGCCTTTAAGTGTGACTTAATATTTCCTTTTGAGGGATTTGTTTAAAGTTTGATCTCATCATTTGTTAAACTCTTTAACTTATTATTTACATATATGCATCTCATATAGTTAAACTCTTTTAACATACTATATACATACATGCATCTCATACATATATAAGGCAAATAAATGTGATATGGTTATGGCCCCTAACGCATTGATTCTCCCAAGCCAATGAGAGAATCTAAACTTAAACCTAGGAGCGTCCAAGCTTCTCCAAGCATGATCTCCCAGAGGATGACGTCTTCTTGTCTCCACCATTACATTACATAAACAGAAACCTCATTTTACATATGAGGGGAGTGAGATGAGAAAAGAAGATACATATGGAATATAAGAGAAAGGCACGGCACGCAGGCCGTATTTCAAAATATAAGCCAAAAGGTAAAAGGACTAAGGCCATAACCATTCACCATACATCACCAAATAAATAGTAACAACCAATAATAACACATAATCATTATTATTATTAATTTCATAAATTAGAGATTTCAAAATCTGAATTTTGAAAACATAACATATATATATAATAAATCACATTTATTATAATAGATGTTACTATAAATCATATTTATTGCAATTGTTGTTACCTCAAATCACATTTATTGTAATTGACATAAATCACATTTATTCAATTAACATAAATCACATTTATTGCAATTGTTGTTACGACAAATCACATTTATTGTAATTGATATAAATCACATTTATTCAATTACAATAAATGGTGACATAAAAATTCAAAATTTTGAATTTCGAAATAACACACTACGCAGAGGTAGCAGGGGGGTCCCGCTGGAACGGCGGCTACGGTTTCAACAGTTGGAACCTCAGCCGCAACAACATGAACCTTTCATGTCTGAAACCCCTTAACGCCGCCAACAGAGAACTGAAACTAATCATGTTTAACATCAATATTTGACGCTATCGCAGAACATAATAAGGATCCAGAACCAATGTACATATCGCATACATACACAAACATGCAATAGACGCATATATCATATACATACGAAAATTGCAGAAACAAGGTTTCGCAAACCGGATTCAAACGATTTTCAAAAACAATTTTCAGAAAAACGATTCACATTATAAACATGTTATCATACATAACAGGTAAACCACGTAAGGTAAACCACGTAACAGAATCATGGTTTCGCAAGTGGCTCTGATACCACTGTTGGGAATTTGCGTATAAAACAAAATAAAACGCAGCAGAAAAATTCCCATCGAAGGATCCTTGCGAATGGTCATGATTCATGATTAGAAGGTTTACCTCTTGAAGCGATGGCTGTTGATCAGAATTCGTCTATCACGAACACCGCACGAACGATGTCTCTAGAGGTATCCACACGAGCGGATTCCGTGAGCGTCCAACGTCACGAACCGAAGCGTCTCTGTCTCACAGTGCTAGCTTCAAAACCGAGACTTGCTGTTCACACTTACTCTCTATGTGCGGCTAGGTAATCAAAAACCGTGTGTGCACAACAACTTAAGTGGTCTACTTATAGTAGCACCTCCTTAAGTGAGTTAGTGAGCAGCATTTGACCTAAGCCCATCTACTATGCGCTAGGCCCAATAGGAAAGTCCAACTTTCTTTTTAATGCTTCTTTTAATCCGCTCTTATGTGTGTGACCCTATAGGTTCCCAAAACGTTAGTAGTAATATTTAATCCCATTTAATATTACAAACAGTGAGCGGTATCTAGCAATACATCACTGCTACCTAAGTAGTGAAAAAGTCAGTGATTTGACGAAACCTTTCTGTGACAAATATTCATGTGCATTATTATCCCTTTATCCATATATCTATATTGAACACAAGGCATAGAATGTGTCACCCTTGTATGGTTCAATATCATGTTCCCTGATACCCGAGTAGACTTAACAACAAATGAGGTCAATATCTCATATTGACTCATTTCAGCACGACCATGCATTTTACAATCTCGCTCTATCAGGGGGCCCACAGATATTACTCCTGTTATGTAGGAGGGACAAATTCCATCTAGGTCACTCACATCCCTCTGCATGGCTCGTGGTATGCCCAATGACCGTCTTTATAATCATCCTATTACAGATGACGTTTGACGATATTAAAGCACACGACTCCTCATGTAGGGATCGTAGTGATTTCAGGTCAAATGATTGCATACACCATTGTCACTATGAGAACTACTTATGACACTCACATAACGCTCCATGTAGTGTTCTCATGGTGGGTCAATCCAGTACATCATTACCTTAATGTGTACCTATGTGGCAACTCGATATCTCATATCTATGACCCGTGAGATGTGGTCATCAGTCTGCACACATAATAGTCTCAATGTATTATTATTGTCCTTATTAATAAAATACTTGACTACGGATATTTAAGAATAGGATTTCATTGTTCAATAGTGTCTCACGATCAAGTCATATACTTGATATTCTATTAAACTGAAATTTCTATTGTAAGGACTTTATTATGTTTAAACAAGTAACAAAATAAACCGGAATGCCTCATATCATATATATATATAATAGCAAGATACAAATGTAAGTCTAAAGAAATACATTGGCCTCTAGGGCTTACACCAACAACAGCGTCTACTAACGTGGCATTTGGAGGGCACCCATTAAAGTATCAGAACAACGCGTCCATTAAAGTATCAGAATAGCGCGTCCACTAAGGTATCAGAATGGCTCGTCCAATGATGTGGCAATTGGAGCTCGTCCATTAAGGTCAGAATGGCTCGTCCAATGACGTGGCATATGGAGATCGTCCATTAAGGTCAGAATGTATCCATCCAATGACGTGGCAAAAGACTCTCGTCCACCAGAGTAACTGAGACTCTCGTCCACCAGAGTAACTGAGACTCTTATCCACTAGAGTAACTGAGACTCTCATCCACTAAAGTAACAAAGGCTCTCGTCCACTAAAGGTGACAGAAGCTCTTGTCCACTAGTGTAACAGAAGTGCTCGTCCACTAAAGGTGACAGAAGCGCTCGTCCACTAGTCTTTGGACTTGCTGAGTCCTTAATATGGAGCTCGTCTACTAGCCCGAATGAAAACTCAAATGACTAGATAGACGTGATTATTTTCAAGACGGAAGCACTTATCTTATGAACGCGAATTCTATAAGGATTATCAGAATCTTAGTTCAAGAACCAGAAAGAGACTTGAAGCCTTCTCTCCTACTCAGTTTCACGATTATCAAGAAAGGTCAGAAGTTACTCTCTCAAGCAACCTTGGATAATCAGAACCAAAGACCAGTTAAAGAATGCTTCCAACGTGCTTTATTCCCCAGCACCTCTGGTCCTTACACGAAAAGAGAAGTGTGCTCAGTAAAGTACAGAAAGCTCTCTACACAACTCTGATATGGCTGTAGCACGATGAATAAAGCCATGATCCTTCATGTTAGAGTACAACCAACGACTCTATTGCATTAATGACTACCCAGAACGATTCTATTGCATTAATGGCTGCCCAGAACGACTCTATTGCATTTAATGAAGTTCTGCTTGAAACCAACATCTGAGGGGATGTCTCTAACGGATCATAAATGCTTGAAGACCATAAATACATAAGTCATTTAAGATGAAGAACAAGAGAATACACATTGCATCAAAACGCCATTACTCTGCATTACTTTCTTCATTCTTTTATTCTGTATTCTTCAATCATTTTGAAGTTATTACGCAGACTTTCCTAAGCCTTACATTTAAATCACTCTCTGAGTGTTAGTGAAAGATCTGCCTGTGAGAAATTGTATTCATTACAAACCCAATCTCTCAAACAAACCAGAGTGAGCCTGAAAAGGCTAGGTGTGAAAATAATACTTGTCTTGAGCCTTAAGAGGCTAGGTGTCCAAATAATACTTGTTTTGAGCCTGAAGAGGCTAGGTGTGCAAATAATACTTGAGTCTGTAACCTTATCAGTTATAGTGGATAAATCTTGGTGTTACCAAGGACTGGACGTAGCTCTTTGTTTTGAAGAGTGAACCAGGATAAATAACCGTGTCAATCTCTCTTCCCTTAAACTCTTTAATTGCCTTAGTTTTCTTACGTCTATCAAGTGGTGTGCTTGCAAAAGTCACCCGTCCATCCTATATTCTTCCACTCGTCCAAATCTAGCCTTTTTGTTTTCGAAAAGATTTCAACTTTGCTTAAATTCTGATAAACACAATTCAACCCCTCCTTCTTGTGTTTATAGTTGTCTATTTCAAAGTTATATGGTTTCAAATTTGAAATTTAAAATTTGAATTTTGAAAATAGAAGTGTGTGAGTTGTAAACAGTTGTCATGCATTAATCTATTCTCCCAAACCCATTATTAATTTATTATTACACGAAATAGCAGGGGCCAAATGTGTGTTGAAGAAGCCATTAATAAGAGCCTGACACAAATTTGAAGTGTGTACCTTATGTTTGTTAACTATGTCTGAGTTGGTAGACATCAATGGATTGGACCTTTGAAAATGGGCTCTTACAGTGTGAGACAGCCCATCCAAACAGTCAAACACTACCCAAAGCAAACAAATGAGTGTACTTTTGAAAGTAATTCCAGATTTGGTATGTTAATTTGAATTTGAATTTATTTAGATAGATGTTTATCATAGCTTGACACGTGTAAGAAGGTTCCCCAACAGTGGCCACAAAATAGATATAATATAGATTACAAATGTACATCATTTTAATTTAATTTTAATTTTAATCTTACCTGAATTACTTGATAACAATTAAGTTAGACTTCATTTTTAATACTTCAAATCTAACATATTTTAACACTTGTAAAAAAGCATTAATTATGATTGTAATCCTTGTAGTCAATATTTGGTTAAATGCTTATATCACAAAGAGCAACCTATATATATAATAATAATAATAATAATAATAATAATAATAATAATAATAATAATAATAATAATAATAATAATAATAATAAGCAAATGAATAATTAATGGAGTACAAGGGGTACTCAACCTGTATACATAGAGTCCCAAATTAGGAAAAAAACAGAAGTATAAAAGATATGTAATCAACCAAGAGTTGAAATCAAGACAAGCAACAAGCATTGAGGTTGATACATAACTCAGACTTCCACACCAGGTAACAAGGAAAGAATTAAACAATTAAACATTGCACAATAAGCCTATGCAGCCAATAACAAATATGCAATGTAGCCAAAAAACACACGATCACCCTAAAACCAATGCTGCCCAACTTGTGTAGTTGTGGTGATATCAGCATCGCAGAGCATGACATTAGGCCCCAAGAATTGCAGACCAAGCACCCAAATTAACTTAATAACACCACCAAACTTAGATCAACTTAGGCACCCATCATCATTTTGTTTCGATATAAAACAATGGTGGCTTCTAGGGTGAGCGATCCTAGAAAGTCGTTCACGGTGAAAGACCAATTTATAGCCATTAGATTTTGTAAAAAAAAAAATTTGAACGGTCCAGATGAGCAAAAGGTGACTGGCTGTAAAGGTTAGCTTCAATCGATGATTAAAAGTGTTCTCCGCCACCTTTGTTCTCTTCTTCTGGGAAGCTCCGCCACCCCTATTCTCTTTTCTCAACCTAAGCAATCTTCCTGAGCGTAGCAGAGATCAAGGAAGACACATTTACAAAATTGAGCTCTTTCATCACCAAATATGAACAAATCAACATTAACAAATGAACCTGAACAGAACAATGAACACCAGAAACTTCGAACTTCAGAACAATGAACACCAGAAACTCGTCGACCCGGGGTGCTTCAGATCCAAGAACGAGTCCGACTTGCCGCCACCGTGAACACCACCACCTATAACTTCGCTGCCAACGACTCCATAAACTCGTCGACCCTCGGGAGTTTCAGCACGTAGAAGTTCATGGCCTCGTCGTCGATGACCGGCTGGACGACAAAGTCGAAGCATTTCGGCGGTGGCTCCGCCTTGCACTGGATGAGGGTCTCGTTGAGGTGATGATCCTTGGGTGGGTGAATGGAAGCTTAAGTGATCGATTCAGACTCTTATTTTTCCTCTTCTCTGTCTACCAGTTCCCATCTCTGCGACAGTGGTCATTGGTCTGGGACGGTGGATCTTCGGAGCTCAGGAAGGGAATCGGGTACAACGGCTTTGAAAACAAGAACTCATGGCTCGACCTACTTCTTCGAGGTGTGCGAAAACTTTCCTCAAGATGTCGTTCGAGGTTGTACACCACCAAGCCGATGGCGAACATGGCGAGGGGTGGGGTAGCAAACGCTGAAGGGGAAATCGGTGCCTTGGTGGGGCGGAGGGAATCACAGAGAAATGAGTAACCGGGAGTGAAATAATTTACCTTCAATAACCGGTTAATTTGAGTATCACACGGTGAGTGATATTGATGGATCGCTCACCCTATAATTTGTCATAAAACAATTAACAAACATCATTTTTAATACTGTTTTTTGTTATATATATATATATATATATATATACGAGTGCAGGGGGGGTGGGTACTATAATACCCGTACTCGCACCCATCCTATCTTTTTTTAGCAGGTAATTACCCAGACCTGAAGACATACTCATTAAGCGGGTATTTACCCTATCCGTTGTGAGTATTTTTTGCGGGTACCCATAGGGTATGATCCAAATTGTCATCCCTGCTTGGCTAAGCTTGATAGTTGACCAGTCAAGTGTGATAGCTTAGTTTTACAAATAAGGCCAAATATTGGGATTATTTGCTTAAGAGTCCTTTTTCAAGAAAACAGTACGGCATCGTTCCTCCAGACGTGGCAAGCGAACGACGAGACCTACGCTGTCGGAGACTCGCCAAGATCGAAACCAAAGCCAATCCCGCCGGAGATGCGATGGTAGCTGATGCCGAAGCACGTGACGGTTATTATGGTCGAGAATGGGAGGAATGGACTGAACGGAATCAGGTTTGGTGGGAAAAAGGAAGAAGAGAATTGGTGAGGGTTAGAGAGAGGAGTTGGTAGTTGAAAGAGTGAAGGGTATTTGCAAATTCCATTTTAGAGGATATGTTTGCAAACATAAATTTTCACTTACAAATTAGAATTTCCATTATTTTGGTTCATTTTTTCCCCACCGTTTGAGGCAAAAGGCGCTTTAAGAGAGCATGTATCTGGTTTTGAAAAGAATCGTGTTGGTTAAGGTTGTAGTGTTTGGTGTTGGGAGTTAAAGGGTCCGTTTGATTTGCGGAGACGGGAAGAAGAAAGACAAGACAAAGATCTAAGCAAAGATCTAGAACAAGTGCTTGAGTTACAGCACAACTTTTTGTGATGTATGGTGTTTGTTAGTTGATGCACAGAACAATCGATTTTGTACAGTATGTTGTTTGATATGCTTACGTACTGGACAGGATAACGAAAAATTTACTAAAATGCCATTTGTACTATATAATGTTTGATGTGCATTATAAAAATATACAGAACAAGATTTTTATATTTTAAATACTTTTTTATTTATAATTAAATTATTATCAACCTATCCTCTTATAGTTTATTAATAATATATATTCTCAAGTTTTTTTTTATATAATTACGAGGTATTAAAATAGATTATTAAAATGCTTATATAATTTATAAATTTGTTCATGTTATATATTGTTTATAAAATAAAATAACTTATATATATATATATATATAAGTTACTTACAAGGTAAAAAAAAAATCAGAAAAATTGTACATCAAATTAGGCTATCAAACTAAGGATCCCATGATCAATAGTGATGCTATAAGACCCGCATGAGTGTACGCCTAAAACCCAAAGGAACTGCAACAACTAAATGTTAGAATTAAATCCCAACTTTAATATAAACTCAAATCTAGCCACAAAATAAAATCCAGGCAACTAGTAAAAAAGCCCCACCCCTTTACTATGTTTGTTACAACCAGGAAAACACTGTTGCTATGATTGTTATAGCCTGGAAAACCAGATAAGAGATACGACCAGCCTTCAATCTCAACAAATTACAGAAAAGGATGCCTCATGTGACCATACCATAAAACAAAAAGAATAGAACAGTTGACACGCAATTTTGCTCCATTAGTTCTCAGATAGATAATGTAACTAATCACAAGATATGCTAATATACTTGTAGTTCAAAGCATGTGAAACATAAACCTGCAAAATTTTGCAGCACATCCAACACCCACCAATAATTCAAAATATTTATATGTCCATCAAACTAAGTCTAACATTAATAATATAAAAAATATAAGCCAAATATATACAAACAAAATAAGATCCTAATGTTACTAAATTAAAAAATAGACAAATAATCAACACAAATTATAAAACATCTTGCCATATAGTCCATCTAAACATCATCATCAAAAGCTCCTTCATCATCACATTCTCATTATCTTCCTCACAAAAGATATTCTTTGGGGACCTTGAAACTCCCAAAAGAATTGTTCATATTGTTGGTTATGAGCAAACTTAATAACCAAGTCAAGTTCCTCTTCAGTAGTTAATCCTAATTTCTTAACCTCCTCAACCAATTCTCCTTTTGATTTTGAAGGTTCCGGCAATTTGGCTGCAATCTTTCCAAAATCAGCTGTAACCACATCCATTTTGCTATCAAAACTTTCGACAAATCTATTGGCTAATTCAGCAAGACGTGGGCGTTTAGGAGGTCGCCCACTAGAAGCATGTTCAGTCCTTACCGAAGTATTTCCATTAGAGGGAGGTGAGTTATCATGTTGTAGCCAATCATTTTCATCTTCAGTAGCTTGATTCTCCCCAATTTCATTTTCCACTACATCTGCAGCAGTCTCAGCCCTCCGACCATTTGCACGATCTTTGCCAAATATACCTTGCAACCTTTCAAACTCTTTAAACTCTTTATTGACATGGTTTCCAACTTTGGGATGCTTCTGCAAGTCAACAAAAAAAACAATTAGCTTACCAAATGAATAAAAAATATTAATGAACTATTAGTGCACTATCCAAAGTAACAAGTTAAATACCTCCAGATATTCAGATAACACTTGATTGCTGTCACAAGTAACACATTTTCTAGCATCATCCCAACCAAACCCACTAGTATTCATCATGTCGACAACATCATTAAGCTTTGTTGACCACCTTTTCATCTTGTTAACAACTTGCTTGACGTTTATAACAATTCCAGGAATCTTATTTTTCATCCTCTTACAAACTTCCTCATGAGTGCCAGTCTTGAATGTCCCGTTCTCTCCTTTGTTTCCAGCCACCACCATTTCCTCTAAAATAGTGAGCAAGGTTTCCTCCTCAAGTTCACTCCAAATACGTCTGACTCTTGTGGTATTCATTGGTTGTTCACTATTATTCCCACTTTCATTTTCCATCACTAAAGACCACAACATTGAAAAGATTATGACAATAAACATTTTGAAGAAATACAAGCTTATACAAAACATAAATGAAATAAATTTAATGATAAATAACCTCATATTTCCTTCAGATCTTATCATATAAGTAACCTTATATGCAACAACCGTTAAAGGTTTCTAACAGAAACCTCATGATATGATTTTGATGGCTCTAGTGCTTTGGCTAATTAATAAGTGATGTATAATAAACCAATGGGATATTCACTTGAATATGAATCGACAAGGTGAAAAACATATCAAGTAGAATGACATATGAATTTTAGTATCTTAAGTTGAAAATGTACCAATTGCATCAATGCAGCAAAGTAACCATGATATCAAATAACCCAATATTTCATTCAACAAAGATAGCTTACAAGTTCATAATATCAAATAACCCAATATTTCATTCAAACCATAAATAAGGTAAAATTCAACAAAGAACAATTGAAACTTCATTACATATACACATTGTAATTAAACAACTTGCACTCTAATTCCTACGTCTATTCCTCCACTCCATAAACATTTCTTGTGCAAGTGTATCTCTCATTTGAGTCCATTCGTTGCTAGGTTCAACGGTTTCAACTACATGGATTGGCTCCTCACCTACGGGTACCTCATCTTCTGCAAATGGAGCATCTTCTAAAGGATCCAATACCATATTCATGCGAATGAAGTTGTGCAATAAACAACAAGCAAGAATCATTCGACATTGTGTTCTAATGGGATAAAATGAAGGGCTTCTTAATATAGCCCATCGTTTTTTCAAGAGGCCAAAACATCTCTCTATTACATTTCTTGCCCGAGCATGCCTATAATTAAATAACTCTTCCCGATCTTGAGGTGCACGTCGACTAGTGCTCCACTCTTGCAAATGGTATCGTTTACCTCTATATGGGGCAAGAAAGCCTACCCCATTAGTGTAACCACCATCGACAAGATAGTATCCACCTAAAATTAAAATATGGAATTACATATTTATTTTCATTCTTCGTAATCATGATAACACAAAATCAAATTTAAATTTTCATACCAATTGGAACAACTAAACCGTTTTGTCTGATTATCGCATCACGTAATATCCTAGAGTCTGAAGCTGATCCTTCCCATCCTGGAAGTACATAAGTAAATCTCATATCTCTGGTACAGACACCCAAGACATTTGTTGCAAGACCACCTTTCCTTGTTCGATATCTAGGCCTATCAGAAGCACTCGGTGTGACTGCTATGTAAGTCCCATCTAAAGCCCCCAAGCATCCCTAAAAGTTCAACATAGAGTTCAAACTTAATCAGAGAAGTTGTCTACAATAGTATATTGTAAATGTGTTATTTTTGTTGAAAAGTGTATTACCTTAAACCATTTCCATCGTTCATCCGTGCAATCTTGAGGAACCGGTTCTGGTTTAGCAAGCAGGTCACTATGCAACCTCAAAACTGCAGCCAACACTCTATGACAATACCTACTAATTGTTTGTCCCGATCTAGAGAATCTAACTTGGATACTCCTATTTTTTGTGTGATGTGCGAGTATATTCAGAAAAATTGCAACTTGCTCCTCAACGGTTACTTGTCTAAGTTGCACTAATCCTCCTCGTACCCTTAATACCTCACAAAGATGCGCAAATGTGTTTCTGCACATTCTCAATTCCCATATACAATAGTAGTCACTTGTACTAACGATAGAATCCAAAACATCCCTCCGTGACTCATACCTAGCTAAAACTCTTTCATTCAAGGCTTTTCTTTCATAATTGTTCCTTAAGATGAAATTAAAGAAATAAAATCCAGCAAAATGAATGGCCAAAAGGTGGACATACATCCTCCGCACAATAAGGTAATAAGAAACTTGTTCAGCATCCATTGCAACTATACAGGAAAAAATAATCAAAAATAAAACATGCAATTATAAGGGTATGTAATCTCAGACAAAATGCAGAAGAAAGTGAATTGGCAATGACAGACACAAATCAATCACTAATCTCAAAAAAAAAATTACTGATGTCATTGGGAAACAGTGCATTGGTACCTTTTGCAGCTAACTGGTGAAACAGTGGGAGAAGTTAAGGTCATGTGAGATATGCACCAAAGGAAGGCAGAGATGGCTAAGCATTCAGATGCCTTTATTGCCTTACCAGGTTAGCCTGAACAATACTTGGTTGCATTAGAATATGAGGTACAATAAGAAAAAGTAGAAACATCAAGGTCCTTGTAGCTTTCTTATTTTATCATGTAGCATTGACCATATCTCAGTGTTTGTTTCTTTCGAGAATAATTTAAAGTTTAAACTACATTTTCCTTTTAGAGATACAACATGCAACATAACAGGTGCAAAATGGAGTATGACTTCATTTAGAGATCTCCTTTTGAATTTTAAAATTATAACATAACAGGAATTAATGTTTGACAGACACCGTAAACCCTGCAAGAAATTTCTCAAAATATCACGTTCTCAAAGGTTACCTTCCATTACGAATTGTATGGTCTCGTTATCTGCTATAACTATATAAATTTTTAGACAATTTCAATGAGGATAGTCTAATTGGAGCAAGGATGAAAGAAAAAAACTTCAGCAAGGTACATTTGCAACATTTCAGATGATTCAAGAATAATGTATTCAACATTTGTACTGGGTCACTAGAAGCGTAAGTACTAAAATTAGCTTTCTCGAAGAAGAAACCACAACAACATTTTTATTGATACAACAGGAGAAATTGGACGCAATATGATCTTGAAGTCTTAGTACAACTACATAGTAGCACCCAGTCATAGCAATAAGACCTGAACAAAGTGAGCAGTCTATAAAATTGTGTGATTCCACCGAAGTTGCTGAATTCAGCAGACCAATGGTAAAAGTTGAATATGGAGGTTCATTATTAATAAGCACATAGCATATGAAGAGTAACTTGCCTATTTTGTCTAATATTCTAATTTTTCAACGATATGAACCTCATAATTTTCCTTATATAAGTCATAGAGAAAAAAGTAATTGCTTTTTAACATACTATGAAAAAAATAAAAATAAAAAACACACAAGTGCAAAATAATCCCAGGCCATGATCAAGCAGAAGGATTAGCATCAAAACATAAATCTGTAAAACAACATGCAAACAACAACCATCAAAGCAACTAGATCATACCTTCGATGTGGAGGGGAGAAGTTCGAAATCTGTAATACTGATAAGGACGGAACAGTGGCGGCGCAGGGCGGCTCAGGGAGAACGACAGAGAGCTAGGGGTGACGAGGTGACGAGGTGACGAGTCAGCGACGGCGCAACCACGGAGCAGGGAGAACGACCGATCGAGAGCTAGGAGCAGGGAGAACAACAGATCGCGATGGTGTGGTGACGAGGTGACGAGTCAGCAGCGACGGCGCAACCACGGAGCAGGGAGAACGACAGATCGAGAGCTAGGAGCAGGGAGAACGACAGATCGCGAGCTACTGGACACGAGGACAGATCAGCGACGGCGCAAGGACGGAGCAGGGAGAACGACGGATCGCGAGCTTGTGACGGGACAGGGACAGAGCAGCGGCGGATATTCCAAGCATTGACAGAGAGTTGAAAAAGCATTGACAGAGAGTTTAAGAAGAGGGATGGGTTGCGAAGAAAGTGTTACCTATTTGAAGGGGGTTGAGGATCGTGCACCGGAGAAAAAATCTCGGAGGTGGATTACAGGGACGAAGACGTGACCATGGGTTGAGGATAAATTTGTCATTTCATTTGTTTTGTGCATAGGACAAGTTTTTGTCCCTTGAGTAACTGAGTAACAAAACTTTAAGCTTTTGTCCAGTCCATTATCTTCCTTTTGTCCTGTTCATACATCAAATTAAAAATCAAACATGTAACAAAATAATTTGTCCTGTACTGTCCCTTAAAAAATAACAAATCAAACGGACCCAAAATGAACATAAACAAGTGTCTACCTCTAAAATTGACTGAGTGAGTGTCTTGTTGTGTTCCCATACCATAAACCCTTCCCTCGGTTTCTTCCTCGATCATTTTTGCTGAACTCACCATCTCCAACTGCAACTGCAACTACCACCACGCTTCTCCATCATAATACGACGCCGCTTTTACCCTTTCTATTAAAATGGCTTTCTCAACTCGTTTCCATGTCTTCGCAAGACCTATCTCCTCAATTCTCCTCTACACCTCGCTCCAGGTCTCTCTCTCTACACTTTCTTTATCTTTGAGTTTCTTGAACGTTTTTTTTTTTAAATTTTAATTATAATGAAATTAGTATTTGTTAATGATAGCTTGTTAGCAAGCAAACATTATTGTTCATTGAGCGTGACTATGTGATGTGAGTTTTCATTTTGGGTTTGGAAGTCTTCTTAAAATATGAATAGGTTCTAATGAAGTGAAACGGGATTAAAAATTGAACAATTACACATGAAGGTCTAATTTATTGTTATTAGCACGATCCTTAATGTGTATTCTAGAGAGAGAATGTATCAGAACAATGTAACACACATATCAGGGGAAATTGTTAGCACCTAAGTTTTGATGTGTGTGGTAGATATGCATTTGGTTGCCGTTCCTCATCAATTTATATATGTTTAATTCAGATATGCACTTGTGTTTTTAAGTTTCCTTTTGCCCCTAGTAAGTGTTGTCTAAATCATTTTTAACCTTCGGCATCTACGCCCGCTCGCGAGGCGAATATTAAAAGTGGCGCGAGTTCAAAATTGAGTTCTCGCGAGGCGAGATGGTGCTTCACGGGGCGAGACCGAAAGGGTGACATTCTCTGGTACAGTCAGGCCTTCAGGCTCGCGAGGCGAGTTGGAGATTCGCGAGGTGAGACAGAAAGGGTGACTGTTGCTGTTCAGGCTGGTCTTAGGGCTCGCGAGGCGAGTTGCTTCTCGCGAGGCGACCCTTCCAGAATGGCATTTTCCACTGTTTTCCTCGTTCCCTTGACTCTAAGTGCTTCTCTTTTAACCTAAAAATACGAAATAACAGTGAATGCTTTATTTGACTCAAAAATTGACTAAAATGTCCTAAACTACTTAAGAAACTCAAAATGTTGCCTGAGGACAATTAAATCCAAATTTGGGCTAAAACGAGATTGAAACTCGAGTAATTGGTGCAAAAACCATGGTCTTACTAGTTATAAAACTAGTCAACCAGAGATGATCAAAATACCCCAAACTTAAACTTTGCTTGCCCCCAAGCAAACTAAAACTCAAAAAGACTCAAACTTGGCAAGCTTAAAGGATTCAACCAATTCCGCACAAATTTCATGCAATTTGACAAGACAATTTTTATTCAATGTTTCCCCCCTTTTCAACAATGCAATCCCCACATTCATTTACTTTAAACAATTGAGAGTTCCATCATTCATGCAATCATTAATCTAAGTTGAGGATCCAAGTTACACACAAAAGGGAGATCATCAATTTCAAACAATTGCCTTCCTCACAAGGGCATGTAATATTTCACTCATTCGCTCAATTTGTCTAGGCTATCAACTTTTCACTCAAGTTCACATTTCGAGAGCACTTCCCATGAATTTGATTTTCATCTCAAACAAGGTTCCCACGAAAACATGCATGCAACATCAAAAGGTACTTAAAGGTTGTAATGGGGCCTGGCTAAGGGTAGGATATTCAAAGGTACTAGGCTTAAGTCCCTAGGAACTAAGAGAGCATGAGCAATTTGACACATCGAACTTCCTCTCAGATTCCTTTTTCCATTTTTCTTTTTGCTTTGGATGACTACAACCTTTTTTTCATCTAATACCCTTTTTTTGACATTTTTGTGCTTTTTTTTTTCTTTTTTCTTTTTGCCTTTGGCTCCAACCTTTATTTTTCTTTTTCTCAACCCAGAATGACATATCGTATCCTTGTGGCCACCCCAAACTTACTTTCTTGCAACCCTTATCTTGCTAAGCTTCATGCTCTCCTAATCCTAAGATTGGGTTAACATGGTTTTTCCAGATTTTCGGCTTATAACATGAGGTCATCAAGAAACAATAGGCTTATTAGGCTCAATATGGCTAACTAGGGAACATGCATTAGGGATGGTTCTTTTAGGCCAAATAGTTAATTCAAAGAAAATTGCCTAAATCATTTGATGCAAGCACATAAACATGCAAACTATGAAGAGACTCAAGCAAATTCGGGAAAGTGCAACTTGAAAGTGATTCACACAATTAAAAACATGTTGGAGGCTCAAATCCTCACCTGGACATTTTTCGCAAATTGTTTGACCGAGATTCAATCCCTAGTGTGTGCACCCCTTCACACCAAACTTATCATAAATCATGCAATCATAATAGAATATCTCAAGTTCAATTTTCAATTTTTCACATGGGGATCAATTTTCAATTTTCAAAACCTAGGGAAAAATCATCAACAATCAACACATATCATGCAATCCATCTATGCAAAATTTGGTTAAAATCCAACAAGCTCACCAACACAAGACTCAACACACATACGACTCAAAGCAACACAAACAAGGAAAACAAAACAAAAACAAACAATTGGTTCCCTTCCCCACACTTAAGACATACATTGTCTTCAATGAAAGAATACAAATATAAAACAAGAGTGAGGGAAAGGATGAGGTACTCCCTGATCAAGTTGTAGTGTAGGTGGGCTCTCCCAAGGAGAGCTCTTCAACGGTTGCATCTTCAGGCACTGAGTTCTCATGGAATAGCTTCAAGAGCTGCCCATTAACCTTAAAGACCTTGTTGCTACCTGCACTTTTTATTTCTACTGCACCATGAGGGAAAACATTAGTGACAACAAATGGGCCAATCTACTTGGATCGAAGTTTCCCAGCCCCCACTTTCAGGCGAGAGTTAAACAATAAAACCTGTTGGCCCACAGAGAATTCCTTCCTAGAAATCATCTGATCATGGAAGTGCTTGGTTTTCTCTTTGTAGATTCGAGAGCTTTCATAGGCTTCTAGCCTAAGCTCTTCAAGCTGCTGTAATTGGAGTTTCCTTTCAATGCCTGCCTTTTGCATTTCCAAATTACAGCTTCTGACCGCCCAATAAGCACGGTGCTCAATCTCTACAGGAAGATGGCATGCCTTACCGAACACAAGTCTATAGGGAGACATCCCTATTGGTGTCTTGAAAGCGGTTCTTTGAGCCCAAAGTGCGTCTTCTAGACGGCGGCTCCAATCCTTCCTATTTGGCTGCACCACTTTCTCTAAGATCTGTTTGATCTCTCTGTTTGAGATCTCAACCTGCCCATTAGTCTGGGGATGATATGTAGTAGAGACCCTGTGCACAACTCCATACTTCCGGAGTAAAGCTTCCATGGTGCGGTTGCAGAAATGAGTGCCTTGGTCACTTATGATAGCCCGATGTATTCCGAACCTACAGAAAATATTGGACCTGACAAAATTCGCAACAACTCTAGAATCATTAGTCCTAGTGGGGACAGCTTCCACCCACTTTGAAACATAATCAACAACAAGAAGAATATAGAGAAAACCAAAAGATGCGGGGAAAGGACCCATAAAGTCAATTCCCCACACATCAAACACCTCACAAAAGCATAGGTTGCTGAGGCATTTCACTCTTACGAGTGATGGTTGTACCTGCTGTCTGACACTCTCTACAAGTGCGGTAAACCTCATAAGCATCCCTAAAAATGGTGGGCCAGTAAAAACCTGAGTCTAGGACTTTTCTTGCAGTCCTCTGTGGCCCAAAGTGTCCCCCTACTTGAGAAGCATGAGAAAAGTGCAAAATAGATTCAATCTCATAGTCGGGGACACATCTCCTAATTACCTGATCACTGCCAAATTTCCAAAGATATGGATCATCCCAAACATAATATTTGGCATCACTCTTGAGTTTGTGAATTTGTGCCCTAGTTGCACCTGTTGGAAAAACACCAGCAACAAGATAGGTAACAATATCAGCAAACCAAGGAGTTACCCATATAACTGTAAAAGCTGCTCATCAGGAAAGTCATCCTGAATGGGGGAAGGATCCTCATCCCTCTCTATTCTGCTCAAGTGATCAGCTACCAAATTCTCAGCTCCACTCTTATCTTTAATCTCCACACTAAACTCTTGGAGCAACAACATCCACTGAATCAATCTCGGTTTCGCTTCTGGTTTCTTCAACAAGTACTTTAAAGCTGCATGGTCAGTGAAAACAACAACCTTGGAACCTAGCAAATATGATATGAATTTATCAAGAGCAAAAACAATAGCTAGAAGTTCCTTTTTAGTGGTAGTGTAATTAGCCTGCGCAGCATCTAAAGTTCTAGAGGCATAGTAAATAACACGGGCAGCCTTGCCCACCCTTTGTGCAAGGACCGCCCCCCACAGCATAGTTAGAGGCATCACACATGATCTCAAAAGGGAGGGTCCAGTCAGGAGGCTGGATAATGGGAGTGGAGGTCAATGCCTTCTTCAAGAAATCAAACGCCTTCTTGCAGTTGTCATCAAAGTTGAAAATGACGTCATTCTTCAACAAGTTTGATAGAGGGAAAGCTATCTTGCTGAAATCCTTTATGAAGCACCTGTAGAAACCTGCATGACCAAGGAAAGAACGAATCTCGCGAACGCAAGATGGGTAAGGCAGTGTAGAAATCACATCAATCTTAGCAGGATCTACTGAAATACCCTTTTCAGAAATAATATGTCCCAAAACAATCCCCTGCTCAACCATAAAATGGCATTTTTCATAGTTTAAAACAAGGTCAGTTTCAATGCATCTTTCCAAAACCAGATTCAAACTATGCAAGCATGCATCAAATGAGGAACCATAAACAGTGAAATCATCCATGAACACTTCCATGCAATTCTCAATATACTCAGTGAAAATACTAATCATGCATCTCTGGAATGTGCCAGGGGCATTGCAAAGACCAAATGGCATCCTCCTGTAAGCAAAAGTGCCGAAAGGGCACGTGAAGGTTGTCTTCTTTTGATCCTCTGGTGCAATGTGGATCTGGAAGTAACCTGAAAAACCATCAAGAAAGCAATAGTGTGATTTACCGGCTAGCCGTTGAAGCATCTGATCGATGAACGACAAAGGAAAGTGATCCTTTCTAGTAGCCTGGTTCAATCTCCTGTAATCAATGCAGACTCTCCAGCTATTCTGAACTCTAGTGGGAACAAGTTCATCATTTTCATTTTTCACCACTTTGAGTCCAGATTTCTTAGGTACAACTTGCACTGGGCTCACCCAATTACTGTCAGAGATAGGGTATATGATACTCGCATGCAAGAGTTTTGTTACCTCCTTCTTCACAACATCAAGAATCAAGGGATTGAGCCGCCTTTGGGGCTGCCTAACTGTTTTAGCCCCATCCTCCAACAAAATCCTATGCATACACCTGGAGGGGCTAATACCTGGTATGTCAGCCGAGGTCCACTCAATTGCCTTCTTATGCTTCTTCAAAACCTCAAAGAGCTTAGTTTCCTGGTCAGAATCAAGGTTAGAGGAAATTATAACTGGAAGTTTTTCATTCCTCTCCAAATAAGCATACTTCAGACATCCAGGAAGTGGCTTAAGCTCTAGGGAGGTGGCTGCTCAATGGATGGTATGTTTGGGGCAGCCGTGCTGTCAAGAACTTCAGCTGAACAAACAGCTTCACTTACACTGTCACCCTGCAAGGTAGCATCAATCTCAGCACAAACAGCACAAGGGTCAGTGTTAGTACAATCAGCACATGAATAAATATCATCAAAACCAGAAATAGATGGAAAATCAACAACCAAGTCATCATAAGTGTCATCAGTAATTTCAGAGAGCAACACTATTTGGAAGACAGAGTGCTCTTCCAAGGGATGCTTCATAGCATCGAAAATGTTGAATTTTGCAACAATGTCACCAAATTCCATGGACATGGTTCCGTCATCAACATCCATCTTTGTTTTCGCCGTCTTCATGAACGGTCTGCCCAGAATGATTGGCGATCTGCTTGAATTTGTTTCCCCTGTCATATCTAGGATGTAAAAATCAGCAGGGAAAATCAGGTCATTAACTTGTACCAGCACATCTTCTACCACTCCAACGGGGCGAGCATTGGTCCTGTTTGCCAACTGGATAGTAAGACTTGTATGCTCCAAAGGACCAAGATCAAGGTTGCTGAAAACAAAAGTGGGCATGACATTAATAGAAGCTCCTAAATCCAACATGCAATTGTCGAATTTAGTATCCCCAATAGTGCATGGAATAGCAAAAGTTCCCGCATCCTTGCATTTCTGTGGCATTGCCTGAGTGAGGGCTGAAACAGTAAGCTTTTTAGGTGCAGGCTTAGGTTGAATGAGGGCTGAAACATGTCGCCCCAAATTGACTCTCTCATTACCCTTCAACCTCCTCTTGTGGGTGCACAAATCCTTCAGAAACTTTGCATATTTCGGAACCTGCTTAATCGCATCAAGGAGCGGAATGTTCACTTTGACTTTCCTGAACACATCCAGAATCTCCCTCTCTTTGTCTTCCTCATCAATCTTTTTACTTTTCAGCACTCTTTGCGGGAAGGGGATTGGTGGCACATACTTTTTCTCAGCTTCAACAACAGCAGGGGGTTCAGGTGTTACCTCATCAACTTTACTCTCTTCGGGTGTTGGTTCTGCAATCTTCCCGGATCTCAAAGTCATTGCACTCACATTAGGATTTGGAACATTAGGATTTACCACTGGTTGAGCAGGTAGTTGGTTCGACCCTTGAGCTTGCTGCATGGCATTCATCGAAGTGGCAAGCTGTCCAATCTGTGTTTGCAAGGCATGAATACTAGAATCCGTTCGCTGCTGAAACTGGAGATTTTGTGCAGCCATTTACTTGACAAGGTCCTCTAGTGAAGGTCCGGAAGGTGCAGAGGTGGTCACTTGAGTTGGATTCTATGGTGGTAACATCAGCTGTTGTTGTTGTGTGGACGAGTTTCCATACCGAAGGTTTGGATGGTTCCTCCAGTTGGGGTGGTACTTATTGGTGGAGAGGTCAGGAATGCTGTACCTGTTCTGATTGTTGCCTTGATGGTAAAGATTGGCTGCATATGCTTGAGGCAAATCAGTGACCGACTCATCTTTCAGAATGGGGCATGCATCGGTCAGGTGCTCAAGAGAAGTACAGATGCCACACAACCTTGCTGTTTGAACTTTGTCCACTGCCAACTGCTTCACGAGATAAGTAAGCTCATCAAGTCTGGTTTCAAGGGCCTTGTTGGAAGAAGAACCATGGATCTCATTCACACCCCTTGTCTCGACAGAGTTGTTTCTGGTTGTGAACTGCTGGGAGTTGAGTGACATGTTTTCAATCAATTGCTTGGCAGCAGCTGGAGTCATATCAACAAGTGCTCCCCCACTAGCAGCATCCAAAATGTTCCTATCCATCGATAGCAACCTCTCATAAAAGTACTGAATGAGCAGCTGCTCGGAAATCTGGTGTTGAGGACAACTGGATACCAACTTCTTGAATCTCTCCCAGTACTCAGCCAATGATTCATTGCCCTGTCTAATACCACATATCTCCTTCCTGATTGATGCAGCTCTGGAGGCAGGGAAGTATCTCTTTAAGAAGACCTTCTTCAAATCATTCCAGGTTGTAACAGAATTCAGCTCAAGGTAATACAACCAATCCTTCGCAGCACCTTGAAGTGAGAACGGGAAGGCTCTCAGCTTGATATGGTCTTCAGTTATTCCTTCCGGTCTCAAAGGTGTAGAGCAAACAACCTGGAATTCCTTCAGATGCTTGTGCGGATCCTCACTTGCAAGACCACTAAACCTTGGCAACAAGTGTATTAAACCTGATTTTAATTCAAATGGAGCAACAACATCAGCATATTCAATACACAAACCATTATAATTAACACCAGGAGCAGCAAGCTGTCTCAATGTTCTTTGATCAGCCATGTTATCAAAAGCAAGTACAGAATCATAATCAGAATCACTATTGGTTGGTGAACTAGTGCTAGCCTGAATTGCTCTACGGCGTGCGTGCAAAGTTCTTTCAATTTCAGGATCAAAATCAAATAGATTAGGACAACCAGACCTAGTAGCCAGAACTAATTCAGAAATTAATCAGCAAATCCATTAACAACAACAAGAGTCCCTGGCAACGGCGCCAATTTTGACACGCTGTCGCACACGGGTCAAAAAGAATGAGTGGTTTATAAAAACTGCAGCTAGGGCGTGACAACTCGGGTATCGTATCACAAGGACTCTTGTATTGTTATTAACCTCAAAATCAGTTTTGTGGGTTAGGATTAAAGATTCAATTAAGAAAGTAGTTAAGAAATAAGTGATTATCAAATAAGCTAAAAACGATCAATCTACTGTTCTCGGTTTCCCAACTATCATTGGTTCATATAAATTCCAAGCCCTAAGCGGATTATAATCCCTTTTCGATTGTAGCAACAATTAACAAGCGAAATTGACACTACGAGATATATGTTCCTAATTCCCGAATTAAGCAAACGGGGTGAAGCTCTCGTGAATTAAGCAAACACGATTGAACACACGCGAATTAAGCAAACGCGATTAGGTATAGGAACATAGCATCACCGAAATAAATCAACACGTATTCTATACAATCCTGAATTAAGCAAACAGAACATATAGCATAGTATTGAAAAGGGAGAAGCAAATCAATTAGGAATTATAGAACCTCAAGTGCGGTGGAAACCGATTACAGCAGACTAATCTCAGGGAGTTAGTTCTCCATCAAAAACGTAATACAGACCTAGAAAATTCGTAAACAGTGAATATCAAAAGTTTTCTCTAATCTGCCTAAAACAGCAATTTATAACCTTCAGCATCTGCGCCCGCTCGCGAGGCGAATATTAAAAGTGGCGCGACTTCAAAATTGAGTTCTCGTGAGGCGAGATGGTGCTTCACAGGGCGAGACCGAAAGGGTGACATTCTCTGGTACAGTCAGGTCTTTAGGCTCGCGAGGCGTGTTGGAGATTCGCGAGGCGAGACAGAAAGGGTGACTGTTGCTGTTCAGGATGGTCTTCAGGCTCGCGAGGCGACCCTTCCAGAATGGCATTTTCCACTGTTTTCTTCGTTCCCTTGACTCTAAGTGCTTCCCTTTTAACCTGAAAATACGAAATAGCAGTAAATGCTTTATTTGACTCAAAAATTAACTAAAATGTCGTAAACTACTTAAGAAACTCAAAATGTTGCTTGAAGACAACTAAATCCAAATTTGGGCTAAAACGAGATTGAAACTTGAGTAATTGGTGCAAAAACCATGGTCTTACTAGTTATAAAACTAGTCAACCAGTGGCTGATCACCCATGTTCTATAATTTGATCCGTTGAGAACTGCTGCAACAAGAGGCGTCCCTAGGTTGTCACCGGAACCAAGGTGGAAAGCTGCGTCTGGAATGAGTTTGGATGACTTACCGTTTGAGGCATGTTCCTTCCCCAACTTCTTCTCCGAATCGTCAACCATCTCTGATGCCATAATAATTTTCTGTTTCGATGTGTTTATTTTGTATTTGATTGATTTAAAATACAAGAGAGTGATACCTTTTATTTATAGGCAGTCAAGCCAACAAACTAGATAACAAACTTAAAGATAACTAATAACAAAAGCTATCCAACTATCTAATCAATTATCTAATCTTATCCTAATCGTATGATAACAGATTATAGATAACAAATATAACAACTCTATTATCTAATAACAACTATAACAGCTCTATTATCTAATATATATATATATATATATATATATATATATATATATATATATATCACATCAGAGTGGAGATAAACAGCTACTACCACCTCGGGCTTGGTTGATGTTATGGACTGAAATTCAACTAGAAACCTTGAAATGCAGAGGTGTTGGGTTGTCTATTGCATCCCGTCAATCTAATGAACTTCTGTTTATTCTATTGGCAGGATATTGTGCATATCTTGATGTAGAAAATGCATCGGACCCTTCACTTGTGGAATCAATGGGTGTAAATACCGAAAACCTTCTTATCTCACATCCTGATTGTGCTGAAAATTTGTTGAGCATGGTTGACACATTAACTAAAAGTGGAGCTGTAGATGTGATTGTGGTTGATAGTGTAAGTTACTGTGTTTCATTATTTACATCTAAGTATATTTCTTGAGGATTTGGTAGAGTGGAGCGGCTTTAGATTATGCTGCTTTTAATCTTAACCATGTTGACTCTTAGTTTTATAACTTCTGTTGAGCTTGGCTTAATAGCCTGCATCATTTTAGAGAAGGAGAAGAAAATTCTCTCCAAAAGTAAGTTACCCCTATTGAGGAGAGACTCGTTAGTTTGGCAAAAAAACAAAAAACTTTTTGTAAACTTCTTCATTGAATATGACATAGATGCAAAAGCAGTGCCTGACTATCAAGAGCCATACAAAAAGTCTTGTGCCCAGCCCAACTGCAGTAGTAACTAACCTTCAGCCAAGGATTTTGACTAGCTTTGTTTATCCTTTCGCTATTCTTTTTCATTGCATTCAAGCATTTCCTCTTTGGTTTTGCTCTCATATGAATCTAAGATGATTCTGTCATTCCAGGTTGCTGCCCTTGTCCCCAAACAGGAACTCGATCAATTAGGAATTAGCACCAAAGAAGATTTTCAATCGCGAATGATGACTCAAGCACTTCGGAAAATTCATTATTCATTATCTCACTCCCAAACTCTTATCATTTTTGTTAATCAGGTTGAAGTCATTACTTGGTTGACTGTACATCTTATTGTTTGAATGTCTATTTGTAAGATATATCAATGAACCATTGTAAGATATATCATTCAATATTCATATGCAGGTTAGATTTAGTCCAAAATCAGTTAAGGGATGTGGATCTATGGAAGAGGTTACTTGTGGTGGAAATGCCTTGAGATTCTATGCAGCTGTTCGTTTGAGACTTTCAAGAATGGGATTGATCAAAACTGAAGATAAGGTAATTTCTTAAATACTTCTAAGTACTCTTAGGACTATGACTAACCTTGGAGACTAAATTATTCTCTTGACGAAGACTTCTCAACCCTGACATTTATATGATATTGCTTTTGCATGTTATTGCTGTTTAATAAAATGTGGAAACTTCCACAATCCCCCCTTTCCTTCCCAAACACCTCTTTTTTCTTGTTTTAATTCTTTTCTTCGCCTGTGCGACATCTGGTGCTTCAGGTAGAGGGTCTTCAGGTCTCTGTGCAAGTGGTAAAAAATAAACTAGCACCAGCAGCAATGAAAAAGGCTGAACTGGGCATCAAGTTTGGAAGAGGCTTTTGCCATGAATCAGAGGTCTTGGATTTGGCTTGTGAACATGGACTCATTGTGAAAGATGAGGGAAGCTACTTTATTGAAGGGGAGACTTTTAATAGTAGAGAAGCAGCTGAACTGTATTTGGCTAAAAATGACAGGGTTTGTGACAAATTGGTTATGGACTTGAGAAGACTTTACTTTTAAAAATCTGCTAGACCTTCAAACATAGGACTTCAAATAAACTTGCTCAGTATGGACTATGGATTTAGTTGGCCAAATCTCTTTCCATGGTATGCTTGGCAGACTATATTGTGATTTCGCTTTTTGTAAAGGAGCAGGCTGCATTGTGAGTTGCAGGTATTTTCAGCTGCATTAATGTGAGCGCTTTGCATTATGTGTAGTACTACAAAGTCACATTACCAAAAGAGAGACATTTGATTGCTTTTGTCAACCATTAGAAACATTGGTGTGTATTAGGAAATGGTTGTTGTATTCATTTGTTAAAGAAACTTGCCAATTATGGAACTGTAATTGTAAATGAATTACCTTGAGTTCTCTTTCCCATCTCAAATTCTCAAGGTAAATTCTTGGCTTGTGGGTCTGTTGAATGTAGCTGTACACAGTGGCGGAGCTTGGCTGAAACTTTTGAAGGGGCCAATTAATTAAATAATGTATATATAAATTGATATTTCATCTTATAAAACATTTGTTTGATGGTCCAATGGTCAGGTCTCTCTATTTAATGTGAACGAACCGCGCTCGATCCCCACCGGTGGCATTTTTTGGGTGAAATATTTGCGCAAAAAGGTAAATTGACTTGCAAAAAAGGATAAATCCCTTCTACATGATTCGATCCCTGGTGCTGGCAGTCATAAAATTCAGCTCTCACCGCTACGCCACTGTAAACATTGGTACTATTGGTCACAAGCATAGTATATATAAACTAAATATTAATATCCTTGGGGGAGCCAAGGCTCCCCTATGTCCCCAAGAAGATCCGCCCCTGGCTGTACATCTCTTTTACCCATCCTCGGGCCTACGAGGAAGGAAATAATTTGAAACAGCGAGGAATAAGAAATAATTTGAAATTAGTTCAAATTGTGAAAAGAAAATTACTTGAAACAATTTCAGAATGAAAGCAGAATTGAAAAATAATATGATATTTTAAAGATTTAATGATGAATATGTCATCCAAATATTATTGATAATCACTCAAAAAGTGTTGCAATGGAAGCGGACTATATCCCAAGCAAACTTTATCTGCAAAGTCGGGATTCAAATTCTGGAGTCCCTACTTTGTGAATGGCTTTAGCTAACCACCACCATTGGTACGAAGGTTAGTCTCAAAGCTCTGTTTGTGGGAATATTCGGTCAAAGACAAAAGAAAAACGATAGCCAAATTGTAATTTATAGTATTAATTGCATCACAAAAATTAAATGAATATACAAATAATTGATAATTATCATAGATTGTGACATTAAAACTGATAGATTCTAGCTCCTATGCTCTAATTTTATGATAACTTCTAAAATAAAACAGTAAGAACCATACTCTAGTACAAACCCAACAATCCCTTAATATGAACCCTTACCCAACTGTGAATCCAGTTTCTTATGAAAACTTTCCTTGCTCCAATATGTCATTATTCAAATTCTTGAATAAATTATATGATCCAATTGATAAGTGGTTCTTGAATTGATAATGGAATCCACTTCTTGTGGAATAATCCCATCTTTTCTTACTCCAAATGGTGGTTTTTGTCACTAAAATCTAATATGGTAACAAGACTGCATTTTCAATGGGAAAATCAAGTCTATACGCCACGAAATGAAAAATTTCCGTCCTCCCATAACCTTTAATCAAGAATTTGTAGGTCAAAATTGAATAAGTACATTAAGAATAAGGCCACATCCTTTTGCCCTTTTCTTCTACATGGTTTTGGGATAGAGTTGTATATTAATTAGTGGGTATAGAGTAGATCATTATTTTTTGAACTAAAAGCATAAGACTAGGAATAGGATTCTCAACCCACTTTACATAGACACTTATTTAAGTAATGGAGGAGATTTTTCTTATATAGAAGAAACTAGTTATTATAATAGACATAACCATAGATTTCTCTTATAATGTACAGTGGCGGATCTTGACTAAGATTTCCGGGGGATCCACTAAATATTAACTAAAATAATATAATTAAATCCATATGATTCATATATAATTTCATTAAAGATTTAAAGTCATCAATGTTTAAATCAAATCTAAAAGCTTCAACTATTTTTTTTAATATAAGTCACTATATTCTCTAGAAAAAAAATTCATTCTCCATCTTATCTTTATTATCTTCATTATTCAAAAATGATTTTTCTTTAGTAGCGATAGAAATTGGAAAAATTGAGATAAGGCGAATTACCTAATCAATTAAATAATGTGTGTTTGCTTTCTCTGTGTTTGCCAAAGCTTCACACAATCTTTGTTGCAAATTTTCCTCTTGAAAAATGTATCAATTTTGTTATGCTTAATTATTTTTTCTTTTCAATAAAATTGTATCACCACTCCTAAAACATTTGAAATTAATCATGTAAAAATCTGTAAAAACACCATAAATCCACAGTCAAATAAAATAAAAATTTCTATAAAACTAAGTATTCAATTAAATTAACATCTTTTCTGTATTCCTTAGTAAATGGAAGTGGCACTTGGCAGCCTCTTAGTTATGTAGGAACAAGTGTTCTTAATTCATTATCTCATCTACCAAGCTAGCTCTAGTCTTAGAGTCTGGTAGCTGTGAAACTCAAGGAGAAGATATACAGAGAGAGAAAGAGAGACCCTTTTCAATGGAATCTTTTCTACTTCTAAGCCTCTTAGTTTTCTTATCTATTTAGCTTTCATTTAGCTTTTTTTTTTTTTTAGTCATTCATTTAGCTATGTTATTAAAAGAAATGTATATATATAAAAAAAAAATTGGTACACAATTTCGGGGGGAGCCGTGGCTACCCCGCTCTCATGATAATCCGCCACTGTATATGCAAGAGTCAGAAATCGAATCTTGATCACTTGTTTAAGGAGTCCGAGTTCATTATCATTCGGATCAACCACGTTGTTTACAAACAAATAGGAGTCATCATTGTGACACACCAAACTTAAATCACCTGTCCAATTAATAAAATACTTTTATTATTGGAACATTTAAAATATGATACTCGGTCAATTAATACTTCTTTAATATTATTATAAAATACATTTATTTCATCTCACGACATATCTAAGACATATTCGTATTGGTATTCATTATATCAATAGGTTTTCCTTTTGACAAACAAACAACTTATCTACAAGGAATACTTTAACTCAATACAAAGAAATATATTTCGTCAACAAAAAATACAAAGAAATACTTAAAAACATAAAAGAAACCAATATAACTAATACATGAACTAAAGACCAAAATATATTAGACTTTAGTTAGAGCATCTCTTATTCCTTATTAAATACTATAAAGTGGTTCCCACAGTGCCACATCATATTTAAGCAACACACCCATATTTTGCTCCAATGGTTAAATTTTTAAGGAACCCATGTTTTTATAATTTTTTATTTACACTCAATTTAGTTTCAAATTAAAATATTTATTTATTTATTTTAATTAATACATAAAAAATTAAATTATTAAAAAATATAAAAAAATTTTAAATAAAATGAATAATAAAAAAATTTGCAATAGCTACATCTGATCCACCATTTTCAATTGTTGCTGATCCATTGAATATGAGTCCAATTTGCATGATCCATTTTCAATTGTCTTTTTCCCCATCAAAATTTGAATATAAGTCCATGTTGCATGATCCATTTTCAATTGTCTTTTTCCCCATCAAAATTCGAATGGCCCATACCCACCCCAACCCACACCACCCGTACCCTCATTTCTCTTCTTTTACTCTAGAATATTCTACCCTCTCCCCCATTTTCATTCTCTTTTCGTCATTCCATCAACCCTATTGCTCCAGATTGTCCCTTTCACTTCCAGTCGTCCCATTCCCTTCCAAAACCACAACAATCAGAAATCCTCCCACACTCTTAACCGATTCGTTCCCTTTCCCTTAACCGAGATCGTCCCTTTCCCTTCATTCCAAGATCGTCCTTTGCTGTGCATGCAACCACAACAATCGCTCATTTCCCTTCACCGATTCGGTCCAAGAGGGTTCGGCCAAGATCGTCCCTTTCCTCCCATCACACCCACAAATCCCTAAAGCCATCACCTTTCCCTTAACCCTCCCTTTCTCAACGCGTCTGTGGGGGAACAGAAAAGCTCCAATCCGGCGGCGATGGGTGAACGAAAAAAGCTCCTTGCCGACGGCGTAACGACGGAGTTTCTGGTGCGACGACGCTTCTACTGGGTGTATTTGTTTCTGTAACTTTTTCTTTTCTGAATCTGTGTTTTTGCAATTTTTTGTGGATTTTCTGAGATGTGTTATTGAGATTTCTGGTCCACTTCCTTGTTTCTGCAAAAAAAAATTCCCTGAGAGTATTTTTTTTAGTGGATTTATGAGAATATTTGTTGTTCAATACTGTGTTCTTCTTCCCTCCATGAAACTGTTATTTTCCCTCTGAAATTGGTGTTTTGGTTGGCAATATTTTGCCATTTTTCACTACAAAAACAAAGCTCATTTAGCGACCGAAAATAGTGACCGAATTTGTTGATTGCTGTTTGCGACCGAATTGGCGACCGATTATAGGATCTAAATCAAACACTTATTAGAGTTGATATTGCGACCGAAATAGAGCGTAGCAGAGGTATCGGTCTCTATTTCGGTTGCAAAATAAAGGAAAATAAAAGTAAAAAATTTATGACTTTTTAGCGACCGAAATGGTGACCGGGTTAAATGTAATGGTTAAAATTTATTTATATTTGCGACTGAAATTAAATCGATCGCTAAACGACGTGTAAAAAATTAAAATAGAGCGTGTTAGCGACCGAATTTTAAATCGGTCGCTGAATTTATGAATTCAAATTTCAAATTAACCGATTTAGCGACCGAATTATTCGGTCGCTAAAACTAAAATCCCTAAATCACGAGCCCTTCCCCTTTTTTCCCCATTTCTCTCTTTTCTTCTCTCTCTCTTGCACGTTCTGCTCCTCCCTGCCACCACGCGACGTCTGTGCTCCGGTCACCGCCAGGCCACCTCGATCCGGTGAGTGATTCCACCTTCCCTCCCCCCCCCCCCCCCTCTCCCTCTTTCTGATGTCTCTCTATCTCTGTCCCTGTAGCACACCTGAGCTGCCTCCCTTGACCCACCACTGTCCGCAGCTCCAGTGACACCACCACCACCAAGGGTAAGCTACCTTGTCTTCTCTCCTCTTCTCTCATTCTCTGTTTCTCTAACATAATGGATATTTGGTAGCAAGGGTAAGGGAATTAATGTAGAAGGTGGTGTAGTCATGGAAGGGAATGAGAATATAAAGAAAATGGAGGATGGTGGAAGGGGTATGAGATCATTTTAAGTAAAGAGGGGTGGATAAAGCCATAGGGCAGAGATAGTTGCGCTTTCTCTGGTAGTTTTTAAATTTTCTATACTCTTTTCTACATTCATAGCTTCTGTTCTCTACAATTGGAGTTTGTTGCTTATCATTGTTTTACTATTTCTCTTATTACTACCAGTTCCTATCATAACGTCAGTACTCACTCCTAGATATTTTTTATTTGTTGTGGAAATATGTATGTTACCATGTAAAAATACTGGATAAGTAGAAAAACCAACAACCGAACCACGATCTCTGATGATGCATTAATGGAGCACTGAGAGTCAAAAGTACTTGCTAAAATATGATCGAGTTTAATTAATTGGTGGAGGAGGTTGTTATGCAAGAAGGAGAAATGATTTAAATATCCATTTTCATTGTCGAGTTTAAGTCCCTATTCTTGCCTAAATCTGTCATGAATGCAGTGTATATATAGTGTAGAGTGGAGCTCTTTGGTTGAGGAAATCTTTGCTCAGGTTAAGATCATAAAATTTGTACTGTTGAGGGGGTCATACTGGATGTTTTTTTCCTTTGGTGTCCTGGGAATTGGTTGCTGGATCTGTGCTGTAGCAGGTTTTCAAGAGTTGGGTGTGCCTTTGAGTTATAGTTTTGGTGTTTTTTTTCATAATTTTATTATATGGTTTCTGATATATGTTCTATTTGATGTATATTAGTCTTGGCTTTGTTTTGTAAGTCGTGTGGAGTTTCTCCTGTTGGTCCTAGTTTGCTGCTATATGTTGTGTGTGGCTAGCAGATATTTGGTAATTGTGGCCTTGCTGTGTTCACGGGCACTACAACTTGATAGAAAAGCTGATTTTCTAATGTCTTGTCCTTTTTTGTTTGTGCTTCTCTACTTAAGAATGTTCCAAAAAAATTTTAGAGGGGGGTTAATATACTAAACATTATTTGCTAATTGTAGAGTGGATGGTGAGGTTCTTCTGTGCTTTGTTCTTAAAGTATTTGTTTCTGTGCTTCTCAATTTTACCTGTTTGGATGCTAAGTTGATCTTCACCAGTGTTTTTGTATACTGAAAAGTAGTTGTCATGTGTAATGGATAGCTTGGACTTTGGTTATGAGATTTGATGTTTCTGTTGGAGTGATGCTCTACTACAGAAGTGGCCTCAACTATAATCGAAAGTGGGAACATAGGATCATGGGATGCAAGTGCTGAATGAGGGTTCCTTTAGTTTTGCCTAATGGGGGCTGATACCTGGGTGTTTGTTGGGTATAAGATTTGGTAAAGTTGTTATTGCTCGCAGGTTATAAGAAATTATGAAGGGGCATGGTAATGCAAAACATGGCAATGATAGTTGAAATTTTAGTTTGCTTGGGACTTTTATTGGTGTAGAATCGGCCTAAGGTGGGGCAGAACATGTTCTGTGTGTTTGGCATGGATGTCTTTTATTTTTGGGTCCTACGGGCTTTATGTGATGGATGTCTTTAAGTGTTGTGGGGAAGCTGATAAACCAGTCCTAACATCCTTTGATCCACTTGGTATTGTATAGTCATGAATCATGATTTTAAGCATTATGTAGTTCTAAACTCCACTTTCTAGGTTATTTCTCCAAGTATATGCTTCATTCCATTTCTCACCATTTCTCCATTTATTTAAGTTGGTAACAAACTTGTTTAGCTATATTTTTCTGCACAAAACCAGTAGCTACTCGAAAACCATCAGAATAGCAAAATTTCACTTCACTCGATAACTAAACCAATGTGTAGGTAACTGCCCAGATGCCTTATTTATAGATTAGGGAAGTTTGAATCCCAATCTAACACAAATTGAGATCAAAATCGGTTGCTTCAGATCCAAGTAATGCGCGTCACGGCCGTGATGGCCATCACAGCTAGGTCGTGACGGATTCTGCCTTGGAAATTCTTCACTGGTTAGTCTGTCACGGTCGTGATGGCCATCACGGCCGTGATGGCCATCACGGCCTGGCCCTGACAGCTTGGCTTTTTCGTTCTTCTTTCTTTTTCAGCCCTGCTCGATCATGGCCGTGATGCCTATCACGGCTAGGCCGTGTTGGGCTCTGTTTGTCTCATTTTTCTTCACTTTTCAAGCCCCATCTTCATGCAAGCTCCATCATGGTCAATCTTGAGCATTTTGATCCATAATTCCTGCAAAATAACACCACAAAACCGTTTTGGTGTTTCACTGTTTTTGTGTCATTAACGAATGAGATCAACCAAACCATTTTTGCGTTTCACTGTTTTTCTTAATAAGCAGTTGCAGTACCATGATAACTTCCCAACTCTGCATGGATCCAAAAGTAAATTATAACTCTTTTAAGTGAAAATCTCAATATGAAATTTGGTTTATACAAATATATATCAAATTAGTATAAGGTTAAAGTAATATTATCAAATGTTGTCATTTCAGCTCTGACACGATTATTTTTATTTATGCATTATAGGTCCTTGTCTGATCTTCGTTGTCCGCGGCTCCTCCCTCATCCTTACTTGGTTTTGCTTTGTCGAATAGGTAAGTTCTCTCAATACTTTCTTTTAAGGTTTTGCTTTGTCTAATAGGTACTGATATGTGTGGTGTTTCTAATGTATTATGTGACTTATCGTGTTGTTTGGTAGTGGAGAGCTGAGCTCAATAGGATGTGATCTTGTCTGATTGTATGCTGATAATTTAATGTTTATGCAGGTGTTTGTCAATATGTGTTGTTTGTTAGTGGAGAGCGGAGCTCAATAGGATGTGATCCTGTCCGAAAGGCGGGATGCTGGTTGTGTGCTGATAATTTAGAAATTATGCATGTGTTTGACAATTAACTGCTACTTGTTAGTGGAGAGCGGAGCTCAATAGGATGTTTGCTACAATATTTAATCTAAGTTTGTATTGATTTACGCTGCAATTTATATAAGCTCAACAATGTTGCAATATTTATAGGTTAATGGTTGTATTTTCTGTTAGAGTTAATAATTAATTTACAAAAGCCTTAGTTTCCTATTTGAGATTCAATATTAATGAGCATGCGTAACTTATCAAGGTATGCATGCTCATTGTATTGAATCTTGAACTGTCCAAGTGGGACAGTTTGGGGAAAAACCTTTTTCACACTCGTACAATAGTCATTTCAATATTCAAATGCCTTATATACTTGTTGAAATCTCGGTCTGATGCATTTTCGTTTGTTCTCCTGGTGCATACTTGATCGCGGTGATTCTCACCGTGCTCGAGTCGTGTACTTGGAGACCGATGGGAAATGCTGCCAAAATTTTGTCAAGTATAAGGTATTTGAATATGGGAATAACTATTATTAGCCGAGTGTGGTAAAGGTTTCTTCTCGAATGGGATAGGTTCTTACCTTGTCATAAGAACGAGATTGATGGAGTTATTGGAATGCACCGTAATATATAAGTGTTACTGTAGGATTGGTCAGGCTATTTAATTGCCACCAATGGATATTCCGGAGAATCGGAAATGGATGTATCGTAGGTTGCATCGGAATAAACGTCTTAGGGAAGAGTATAGAGTTAGAGTGGGTGAGTTTATAGAGTTTGTTGTTAGCCAGGAGAGATTTATACGGCTGGGCGGTGATCAATTGAGGTGTCCTTGCAAAAGATGCAAGTGTCAATCTTTCAAAAGCGTGGATGGAGTTGTAGCCGATCTTTATGAGAAGGGCTTCATGCCTGATTACTATTGGTGGAGTAACCATGGTGAGACGTTGCCTGACTTAAACCAGATTGTGTTTGAAGGTTCGTACTATGGAAGTGGTGACCGGAGGGAAGAATTGAATCCATACGAGCAGATGATAATGGATCATGCTGGACCATCGGTTGGTGTTGTACTAGAAGAATATGGGAGAGAAGATGGTGGAATGGGTTCCCAATACATAGAGGAGAATCCGAATCCCGAAGCTCAAAGATTCTATGATATGCTGAGTGTTGCACGATCTCCATTGTGGGAAGGATGTCGGGAGTACATGGAGTTATCGATGTGCATGGAATGGTTGAGTATCAAATTTGACTACAATATGCAAGAAGGATGTTTTAATCGCCTCACCAGGTCAGTGTCCAAGGCATTGCCAGAAGACAATCGGATGCCTACTAGTTTTTATCATGCTAAGAAGTTTGTGGAAAATTTGGGTCTGGGGTGTTTGAAAATTGATTGTTGCCCGAATGGATGTATGTTGTACTATAAGGATGATTCAGCAGAAAGCATAATATGTTGTCGATTTTGTGGTGCGGATCGGTATAAGACAACCACTAGGATGGGCATTGAGAAGAAGAGGTCGCTAAAAAAGATGTGGTACTTTCCGCTCGTGCCAAGACTTACAAGATTGTACTCTTCGGTGGCCACTGCAGCTCACATGAGGTGGCATAGTGAGCATGAGAGGGAAGATGTCTTGTGTCATCCATCTGATGGAGAAGCTTGGAAGCATTTTGATAGGGTTCATATGGCATTTTCGCGGGACCCTCGCAATGTCCGATTGGGGTTATCTACTGATGGATTTAACCCTTTTGGGAATTCTGGAAAAGCATACTCTTGTTGGCCGGTTATCCTGACTCCGTACATTCCCCCGGGGATGTGCATGAAGCGGGAGTTAATGTTCCTAACTGTCATAATTCCGGGTCCGTCTAATCCAAAAGGTAAGATTGATGTGTACTTGCAGCCGCTGATAGATGAGTTGACGATGCTGTGGAATGATGGTGTGTTGACATATGATGTATCTTTGAGGCAGAATTTCATCATGAAAGCAGCTTTGATGTGGACGATCAACGACTTTCCCGCTTATGGGATGATGTCGGGTTGGATGACCGCGGGGAAGCTTGGATGCCCAATATGTATGGAGCGATCGAAGGCATTCATGCTTAAAAACAGTCGAAAGATCTCATGTTTTGATTGTCATCGTCAATTCCTTCCAAAAGATCATCCTTATAGGCGGAACAAGAATGCATTCAAGAAGCGTTGTGCGGAGACAACACCGCCTCCACCACATTTGACTGGTCCTAATGTATGGCGCAGAGTACAGTACTTATCGCTCGTCCATGAATCCCAAGGAGAACATATTCCTGATTATGGCGTCAACCATAATTGGACAAAACAAAGTATATTTTGGAGGTTGCCGTATTGGAGGACGCAGCTACTCCGTCACAACATTGATGTCATGCATACTGAGAGGAATGTGTTTTTGAATGTGTTTGACACTGTGATGGACATCAAGGGGAGGACAAAGGATACAAATAAAGCCCGATTGAATCTGGCTGAAATTTGTAATCAGAAGGAGCTTGAGTTGCATGACGGTGGTCGTGGCAGACTTATCAAACCGAAGGCAAGTTATACACTAAGCAAAACACAGAAAATGGCCGTCTGTAAGTTGGTTAAAGAACTAAAGTTACCAGATGGGTATGCTTCCAATCTGGGTAGATGTGTGAACATTAAGGAAGCAAAGTTACATGGAATGAAGAGTCATGATTGCCACGTGTTCATGCAACGATTGCTTCCAATTGCGTTCGACGCATTACCGAAGCAAATTTGGAACCCACTTGTTGAGCTTAGCCACTTTTTCAGGGAGCTTATATCGACAACACTAAATGTGAATCAATTAAATGATATGGAAGTCAAGATACCCGTTTTGTTATGTAAGCTAGAGCAAATCTTCCCGCCGAGTTTCTTTGATTCCATGGAATACCTGCCAGTTCATCTACCTTACGAAGCAAGAGTTGGCGGCCCAGTCCAATACCGCTGGATGTATCCATTTGAGAGGTAAATAACATCAACTATTTTACTTAATACATATGAAATTCACGAACACGAGAGCGTAGTTTAGCTTTCCCTAAAACTAATAATTATTTTTATGTATCCCTCTTTAATAGGTTCCGGCACTCTCTTAAACACAAAGTCAAGAACAAGGCACGAGTGGAGGGTTCCATTTGTGAAGCATACTTAGTAGAGGAGACTTCCACTTTTGCCTCTTATTTCTATCCGGACGAAGTTAACACGAGAAGGACAAGGATGCCTAGAAACGTTGATTCGGGCGAAGGAAGTTCAACTAGTCCTCCTATATCAACATTCAACTATCCGGGCAGATTTAGTGGCAAATCAAAAGGATATTTCTTTGAGCAGCGTGACATTAATGTTGCTCATCTGTATATTGATAAGCCTTTGGCTTATCTAGTTTTATAACTAGATGGACTGTGGTTTTTGTGCAAATTATTCGAGTTCAATCTCGTTTTCGCCCAAATTTGGCATTGTTTTGTTCCTAAGTAGACTTTTACTCGTTCTAGGCATTTTTAGTAGTTTTTAGTCTATTTTGAATAGAATTACGCTTTTTGTGTCTTTTTATTGTTTCAGGTTAGAAGTGAAGCTCCGAGAGTCAAGGAAAGTCAAGAAACAGTTGAAATTTCCATTCTGGAGGGACTCGCCTCGCGAAAGGATTCTGGCCTCGCGAACCTGAAGACCAGATGAAGCAGCAACAGTCATACATTCTGTCTCGCCTCGCGAGTAACCTGATCGCCTCGCGAACCTGAATGCCTGACTGTACCAGAGAAGTCATCCTTTGTGGATCGCCTCGCCAATCATAGTTCGCCTCGCGATCATTCAAACTCAGGAGGAGCCAAAACAGGAATTCGCCCCGCGAACATACGATCGCCTCGCGAAAGTCCGAATTGAAAGCGCGCCAAAACTAATGTTCGCCTCGCGAAAGAGTGCTCGCCCCGCGAGCGGGCGAGAACCAGAATCCCTATTTATAGGCTGTTTCAGATTAGATTTGAGGGACTTTGGATACCCACTTGTTTTAGATCAGTATTAGGACGAATCCTTGTTTCTGGAGATGCGTCTCCCTTCTCTTTTCTTTTCTTATTTTATTATGGAGATTATTGCCGATTGTTCGTTTGTCGTAACAGGCATGAGGAACTAATCCCCTCGTCAAGGGGATCGATGAAGCCACCCATGGCGGTATAGTGTTCATGTGATGTATGTTTTTCTCCCCTTTAATTCAATTCTTGTTTTCCAATTCTGATTTCATTGTGTCGATTATATGCATGCGTGATCGACTAGTTAAACGTGTTGAGGCTGAGAGGCGATTCGCGTTTTAGAACTTGAATTGGGATCATCGATCAAATATTGCACGAGAGTGAGTAGGAGATCGGTGCAGCCGTATAGGGAACAAGAATTAATAGAATTTGATGATTAGGATTGTGAGACCTAGTAAGTAATTAATCCAATCTTCGAATACGTCCTATTGAGCACGACAGTGGATATAGGAGAAATTGGGGGTCCCGGTTGACATTGTAATTGAACTTAGGGAGGAATACATCATCGCTTGGGTAGGTGGATTTGAGACCCTAGATATTTTAATTTCATATTTCAATACCTTAGCTTTATTTGATTGTTAATTGAATTGCGATATTAATCAATCTCTCTCAACCACTTTCCTCGCTTGACCAAACGTATCTGATTTCCCGCGAATTAGTTGAATTGGTAGCCCAATCCCTGAGTTCGACCTCGGTAAATTCTTACCGTGTTTATTTTATTACTTGCGACGACCCGGTACACTTGCCGGTGAATCAACAAGTTTTTGGCGCCGTTGCCGGGGATTGGCACAACCAATTTTCCTAATTTTTAGGAAATTTGATTGATTGGTTAAGTTGATTTTAATTTTTATTTTTATTTTTCTGTTATTTATTTATTATTTCTCTCTACTTCTTTGATTCCACTTGGTCTTGCCGTGTTTTTGTATGCGAGGTACCCTTTCACAAGAATACCTGCTATTTGATTCGGAGATCACCAAGATCGAGAAGCACTTAAGAAAGGAAGTCAGAGAAAGAAAAAGGATTGAAGCGAGTAATCTTGAGAGGATGGCCGAAGAAAATCCTCCTCCTCCTCCTCCTCGTTACAAGCCTCTCTTCGAGTACAGTCTACCCAACATGGGGGATTGTGATTCTTCCATCGTGAGAGGCAACCTCAATACAGACTCCTTCAGAGTGGAAGGATGTGTCACAGCCTATATCCGTGAGAATCAGTTTGATGGGAGTGGCAGACAAGACCCTCACAGGCACATCACCCACTTCCTTGAAGCTTGTGACCTGCAGAGGACAAGAGGTGTTTCTCAGGATGAGTTTCGCTTGCGGCTATTCCCTCTCTCTCTCAGGGATGTCGCTCGCGATCGGTTCGACAGCTTGGATAGGAACAGTATCACAACTTGGGAGCAAATAGCACAAAAGTTCCTAACTAAGTATTTTCCTCCTCAGAAAGCGGCACAAGCAAGAGTGGTCGTTACATCTTTCAGACAGACAGAGGATGAAACTTTTAATGAAGCTTGGGAAAGGTACAACGTGCTCTTGAGAAGATGTCCTTCAGCTTTCTTTGACCCGCTCTCCAAGGTTCAACATTTCTTTAACGGGTTAAGGGGACGCTATCAGATGAATTGTGATGCCGCAGCTGGCGGTTCCTTTTCCTTTTTATCAGCTGAGGATGGATGGGCATTATTAGAGAAGATGTCATACAATGATTACAACCGTGGTAGGGAGACCTCAAGTGGAGTCAGTTCTGCAACAATGGAAGCCATTCTAGAGCAAGTTAAATCATTGAAGATGCAAGTTGCGACGTTGTCAGAGAACAAGAAGGTTAATGCGGTACACGAGGGAATTCCTCCAGGTTGTAATAATTGTAATGGAAATCATGACACTCAGAGCTGTCCGTTCAACTTCTCTCGAGAACATGTAGACTCATGCCACAATTTTTATGACAGTGTGCCCCAGAACAACTATCAGAGGAACAGACAGAATGACTACAGTCAGAATCAGAATAGGGGGTATATGAGGAGAGACCATCCGGGTTTCGCTTGGAGTGATGCTAATGGTGGTCTAGCCGGTCAACAACATCCTCAACAGAATTGGCAACAACCTCCACAGGGTCTGAGGCCAAACATTGGAATCCAGCAGTGCAATACTCAACAGGCTCTTCAGGGGCCTAATCAGTTGCAAATAACAGATGGTGGAAGGCAGCCTTGGGAATTGGCTTTTGAGAAGATGAATGCGGCAATGGAAAAGATGGTAATCAACACAGAGAAGGTGAATACGAAAGTTGACAAGTTGACAACGCATACAGGGGCGACAATGCACAATCTAGAGATGCAGATAGCTCAGCTAGCAAAGCAACTGAATGAGCGTCCCCCAGGCACTTTCCCAGGTGATACCGAGAACAATCCTAAGAACCATTGCAATGCCATAACAACTAGAAGCGGTAGGGTGTTGGGATCTCACACGAGTGCAACCAGTTTAGAGGAAGACAAGGCCCCGGAACAACCACATGTAGAGGAGGAGCAACCTGAAAAAGAAGAGGTGGCAAGTGACAAGGCACCAGAGCAAGGGGGAAGGCTGAAGCTTGTGGATGAAGAGTTCCGAAAGAAAAAGTGGGTTGAACCCCAAGACCTCCCGCCCTACATGAAGGTACCGTATCCTGAAAGATTGAAGAAGCCTCAACAGGATAAGCAGTTCAACAGATTCCTTGATGTCTTCCGCAAACTTCAGATTAACATTCCATTTGCGGTAGCCTTGGAACAGATGCCATCATATGCCCGGTTTATGAAAGAGCTTCTCACCAAGAAGCGGAGAATATTGGATGAGGAAACGGTTGCTTTGACCGAAGAGTGTAGTGCCATTCTTCAACGAAAACTACCTCCAAAGTTGAAGGATCCCGATTCTTTTTCGATACCATGCACCATTGGGGGGACGACTGTAGGGAAGGCATTATGTGATCTAGGGGCAAGCTTTAACTTGATGCCCCTCTCTATGATGAAGAGGTTGGGGATCAAAGAATTCAAGGATACACGGATGTCACTCCAACTCGCCGATCGTTCTGTAAAATATCCTTATGGGGTGGTCGAAGACTTGTTAGTAAAGGTGGACAAGCTCATATTTCCGGCGGACTTTGTAGTGCTTGATATGGATGAAGACGCCGAGATCCCTCTCATATTGGGTAGGCCTTTCTTGGCCACTGGGGGTGCCTTGATAGATGTGCGGCAAGGGAAACTCACTCTAAGGGTGCAAGATGATGAGGTAGTCTTCAATCTCTTTGAAGCAATGAAGCACCCTGCAGAGAGGTCGGAAGTGTATCGAGTGGATATGGTGGATCCAACTGTCAAGGCACAGGCAACTAGAGAAGCCCATGGTTCTTCACTTGCTCAAGTGTTGGTAAAATCCCATGATGATGATAGTGAGAAAAAAGACCCTTTGGGGGATGAGGTCTATCTCGAGTGGTTGAAAGACATGGAAGCCTTACCGAGTTCCCCAAGGGATGAACGTGCAAGGGAAGAGCGCAACAACAAGGGCATGGAAAAAGAGGATAAAGCACCGAAGTTGAAAGGTGGCACACCCGTGGTGGTCAATAAAAACAACCAGTTGATCCCAAAAGGGACCATCACGGAGTGGAGAGTATGTGTCGATTATAGAGGGCTTTTGGATTTAAATGGGTTGTCCGGGATCCGCAAGCAAGCAAACCACAAAAAGCGAACTTAGGAAAGGCAGGACACACACATCTTGCCTAGGGAGCTTGAGCCCGGGCAAGCGGTACTTCTTGACAACTCAAGGTTGAAACTCTTTCCGGGAAAGCTAAGATCGCGGTGGTCGGGACCATTCAAGGTCCTCCAAGTTTGTCCTCACGGAACAGTAGAGTTAGAAGGGGCCTCTGGTAACTTCAAGGCGAATGGGAAAATGATAAGGCATTACCATGGGGAATCAGTCCCAAATTACAAGCAGTTTCTTCCTCTGGATTAACCCTCTGGGGTGACTTGAGTCAGGCTCGGGACGTTAAACAAGCGCTACTTGGGAGGCAACCCAAGCTAGGTATCCTTTGGTTTTAGTTCTGTCATTTTCATTTATATTATTAAAAAAAAAAAAAGCTTGATTCGCCACGCGAATCCACGGTGGCTGCGCGAGACAGAAGCCCTAAATCTCAGAGGCTTGCTCACTTTTCTGTCTCGCGCCGCGAGGTATTCTGTCGCCTCGCGATTCTGGGTATCATCATCTGTTAGAATTCCAGATTCGCCTCGCGAGATACTACTCGCCTCGCTATTCTGGAAAATGTGAAAAACAATTTTCCAGATTCGTCACGTGAAGTTGTCTCTCGCCTCGCGAATCTGCACTTAAGGTTTTAATTTGCAGGAGTTCTTCCAGGATGCTATGCAACCGAAGGGAGCCCGTGAGACCAATTGGATGAGGAGGCAACCATGGAAACTTGATCAGGGAGCACCCTCTCCTCTCCTCACTTTTGTTTTGTCTTTGTTTTTGTTTGTCACTCTTGAATAATTTGAGAAGATCAAGAGTTTATGTATGAATGTGTGTCGGCAAGCTTGTTGGATCTTAATTAAATTGAGCATTGATTGATTGCATGAATTATTTTGACCATCGATGATTTCCCCCTAGGTTCTGAAATTAGAAAAGTTGATCCCCATGTGAAAAATTGAAAATTGAACTTTGAGAATTTTATTGTGATTACTTGATTTATGATAAGTTTGGGGTGAGGGGGTGCACACACTAGGAATTGTATCTCGGTCAAACAATTTGCAAAATGTCCAGGTGAGGATTTGAGCCTCCAACTTTGTTTTTGATTGTGTGAATCACTTTTAAGTTGCACTTTCCTGAATTTGCTTGAATCTCTTTATGGTTTGCATGTCCATGTGTTGCATCAAATGATTTAGGCAATTTTCTTTGAAATAACTACTTGGCCTAAAAAGAACCATCCCTAATGCATGTTCCCTAGTTAGCCCCGTTGAGCCTAATTAGCCTATTGTTTCTTGATGACCCTATATTATAAGCCAAAATCTGAAAAACCATGTTAACCCAATCTTAGGATTAGGAGAGCATGGAAGCATAGCAAGAGAAGGGTTGTGGGAAACTAAGTTTGGGGTGGCTACAAGGTGATGTGTCATATTGGGGTGAGAAAAAGAAAAATCAAGGTTGAAACCCAAGGCAAAAAAAAAAAATTGCCAAAAGAAAAGGGGCAAAACAAAAAGATTAGCAAGGAAAAGGCTGTAGTCACCTGAGGCAAAATGAAAAATGGAAAAAGGAATTTGAGAGGAATATGTGTCAATGCTCATGCTCTCTTAGTTCCTAGGGACGTAACCCTAGTATCCTTGATTATCCTACCCTCAGCCAGGCCCCATTACAACCTTTATAAGACCTTCTGATGTTGCATGCATGTTTTCGTGAGAACCGTTTTTGAGATAAAAATCAAATTCATGGGAAGTGCTCTTGATATGTGAAATTGAGTGAAAAGTTGATAGCCTAGACGAATTTGAGCGAATGAGTGAAATTTTACATACCCTTGTGAGGAAGGCGATTGTTTGAAATTGGTGATCTTCCTTTTGTGTGTGATTCTGATCCTCAACTTAGATTAATGATTGCATGAATGATGAAGTTCTCAATTGTTTAAAGTAAATGAATGTGGGGATTACATTGATGTAAGGGGGGGAGATCATTGGAGAAAAACTGTTTTGATTGCATGAAATTTGTGCGAAATCGATTGATTCCTTTAGGCTTGCCAAGTCTTGAGTCGTTTTTGAGTTTTAGCTTGCTTGGGGACAAGCAAGGTTTAAGTTTGGGGGTGTTTTGATAAGCCTTTGGCTTATCTAGTTTTATAACTAGATGGACTGTGGTTTTTGTGCAAATTATTCGAGTTTGATGAGTGTGATTTCACCTCATTTTTCATGTACATTTCTGCATGCATTTGCATATAGTTAGGCCAATTTAGTGTTGATTTTGTATAGTTTTTCCTTTGGAACGGATGAGGTGGTTTCTGTGTGTTGTTTTGCAGGATTTAATGGAAAAATGCCCAGAAATCAGCCTTGGTGGAGCTTGGATGAAAAAGAGCTTGAAAAGTGAAGATTATGAGCCAAACAGAGCCCATCACGGCCTGGCCGTGATGACCATCACGGCCGTGATCAAGCAGAGCAGAAGGCAAAAGTCAGAGACTGTCACGGCCTGCCCGTGATATGAATCACGGCCGTGACCTAGGATTCGCGTCGCGAACAAAGGGCTCGCCTCGCGAGTGACCATTTTGTGCAAATTCGCCCAAGTCAGAAACCATCACGGCCTGGCCGTGATGGCCATCACGGCCTGGCCGTGATGGCCATCACGGCCGTGACGCGATACTGATCTATAAATAGGGCTGCGATGAACAGAAAAGGGGACTGACTTCTAACCTAAAAAAAAGGACTTTTGGCAGAGGCTTGGAAACCCTAAAGAGGGCTGATGGCTGGGGGAAGGTTGGGACCTAAAAGATGACATCTCTCTGCTCTTGTATTGGAAGGAGATTGAAGGATTCGTCATGAAGTTTTCTTTCTCTCTTCTCTCTTTCCCTTTTGTAGACATATTCATGTATAGCTAATTCCCCCATTGTTGGGTTTAGATGTAGCTTTTCTAAACTTGATTGTTAATTGATTTGATTTCAATACAAGTTTCTATTTCTTTATGAGTGTGTGATTCTGTGCTTAATGCTTTCCTTGGCTTAGCTACCCATAGGAACGATATGTTGCTTTGATAGATGACTGGAAGGTTGGTGTTAAGGCATGCTCATGAATCATATGCCAAGTAGTTCAAGAATCTAGGAATAGGTGTTGAATGCTTGCAATCTTATAAGTCTTGACTTAATGCAAAATCACAGATTAATCCACCTAAGACATTAGGGTTTGATTTGGGGTTTTAGGCTCAATGCACCTAAGACATTAGGCTTGAGTACTTTAGAAAAGGCTTGATTGGCATAATTGAATTAGGACTTGTGTTGTTAGCCATTTCATTGCAATCAAGGGAGGATTAGTGTAGTCTAAACCTAACAATCTCAACTGTTATAAATTCTGCACTCCAAGTGTTTGTTAAAAGTCCAAAAAGACAAAAATATTTTATTTCTTTATTTTCTGTTGAATCTCTCATATTATAGTTTAGTCTAGATAGTTGTTAAGTTTGTGAATTGGTAATTGACAACCAATCCTTGTGGATACGATAACCGGTCTCACCACCGTATTACTTGATTGCGACGAGGTGCACTTGCCTTTATATCTTAAAAATCATGCATCAAGTTTTTGGCGCCGTTGCCGGGGATTGGCTTTGTCAATATCATTAGTAACAAATGAGACAACTAGTTTAGACATTTTTTTTTTCTGTATATAGCTGATATTTTTCTTTTGTTAGTTTTGTATATATTTGTTTTTGTGTTTCTTTGATCTTGGGCTTAATTGTCTGTGAGGTGAAAAATTGATTAGACAGGATCATGGACTACAATTATTATCAGCCATCTGATGCAGAGTGGAGATATCCGAGTTGCGGCTGCGGGTAGATATGCTGCAATTAGCCGTAAACATCCGACAAGTGAGTAATGAGCTGTCAAGGGCAACTGTCTCTCCTCCACCAGTGGTAGGTTATGCTGAATGGGGAAATCAATTTCCCAACACTTCCACTCCATGGTGGGGGAACCCTCCAAACAATACTTTGATGGATGAAGGGGAACATTGGGAATCTTCCACACCTTGGTATGATGAGCCATCCCCATTGGAAGTTGCTTGGGAGAACTTCAAATCCGTATTCCCAGTCGAGGTTGAGCAACCTATCCCGGATAGTCAACCTCACTTAGAGGCCATTTTGGAGAACTTCATGGCAACAACAATGGAAGAATTAAAGAATCAAGAAGATACCATTCGAAGTCTCGGGGTACGTATTGAGGAACTCTCTAACCTTCTATCCGAAATGCAAAATGGGAACTTGATGGATGATGATGAAGATGATGCAATGATGGATGAGGAGGAAGAAGAATTGGGAGCAACCGAGTCAAGAAGTGAAGACCCTGTTTTGGAGAACATAGTTGCACCATTCCCCATTGAACCCTTGACTAAGGAGCCTGAAAGGAAGAGGCAATTGGAGGACATCTATTTCACCATGCTTGGAGATGATGAAAAACTTTTGGAATTAGATGGTGCTATTGGTTCCTATGCATGTGTGGAATGTGATGGGAGAAACACTTGTGTGGTTTGTGCGGAGATTTCTGCATATTTGGAAGGTGATAGATTTGGCAATCTTGAGAGTGAAGATTGTCACGAAGCCAAAACAGCACCAATGATCCTCTCGAGTTGTTTGCCACCTCACATTTTAAAGCGATCAACAATGGAGTTCATGCCTCTACCCGAGGTTGAACCCCATTTTTATTGGGAAGATTTTGTGGATGAAGGGGTCAATTTTGACCCAAGAGGGAGTGAGAAATTCAACACATTTGGTGAGGTCACCATGATTTTCAAGAGCTCACTCCCATATTTATGCTGCAAACCGTGGGATCCGATTGAAGGATCTTACATGGTTAGCATTCCTTGGTCCTTATACCACAGGTTATGGGATCCAGGTGGATGCTTCTTAATAAGTCAAGCTAGTGACGTTAAAGAAGCGCTTATTGGGAGGCAACCCAACTTTTCTTAACCCTTCTCTTTAGTTAATTTTGTTTTTGCTTTAACCTCTTGAATAATTTGAGAAGCTCAAGAGGTTTGTTAATAATTTTGTTAAGTGTCTTCAGATTTTGAATAAAGGAAGGAGAAAAAGAGCAGGGAGAAACAAAGCCAACAAGCATGTGAGCCAACACCCGCTACCGCCTCGGTAAGCCGTTCCAATTTTTGCTTTATTTTATTTTTCTTCTCCTCTCTCCAACTTGATTGTTTACATTGGGGACAATGTAAATCTTTAAGCTTGGGGTAGGGGTAATCTTTTTGCTTGCATTGTAAATATTGCATTCATATAGGCTTAAGTTTGCATGATCACATGATTCGGTTACCCTTGCTTAGATTGAGCTTATGATTGTGAGAGCTAAGTGCCAATTTTTTTGTGATAGTGAATTCTTGAACCCAATTCTGTTTATTCTTGTGATATGGCTGCAAATGAATATGCTTGAGATGATCTTGGATAGTTGATGATTAGCATATGTTTCTATAGACTTGTGTTTTTCACTGGTTCTTGAACTGATAAATGTGAGCTTTTGAGCCATTAGGGGGTACTCACTAAATCTGCCCCCATTCTTTGTGTAGAGTGTTATTCCTCTTGGTTTGTTTTCTCTAGAACTTGACTTGAAACCATTTCGAAACTTGAAAATTTTTTGAAAACATTTTTGAAAATGATTGAGGCAATAGGTATTCTTCTGGCCTTCTGAGCTTTGAATGATGAAATGCTACCCCTTAGTTGCCCAATTTTGAGCCTGAATGAATAAAATGCTTTTATTGGTACCCTGAAAAATTTTGATACATATACTTGATAAGGGACCTTCTAAAGTATTACAAAAAGGGTGAAAAAGGTAGTTGAAAGTTTGGGATAAAAATCAGAAAAAAATAATTCTTTTGAGTTGAAAAATCTCCCCTCTCCAATTATTAAAAAAAAAAAAAAGAAAAGAAAAGAAAAGAAAAGAAAAGAAAAATATAAAGAGATGGGGATGACAAAAAAAAAAAAGAGAAGTGAGAAATAAAAGAAATAGAAAGAAAAGAAAGGTGGAAAAATGTATTGAAAATCCAAGAAGGTATTTTAGAAGGTGTCTTGTGTTGAAATGTTTGATACTTGGTTTAGCCTTTTGAAATATCCCTTTCTTGTTATCCCCACCTAAAGATTAATCCCATGGCCACGTTACAACCAAATAAAGACCTCTTGATTCTTAGGTGTTTTCATAAATAAAGTGGAGATTTGGTTGATAGTCAAGCATATGGTAGGAATCATTCCTTGAGGAAAATGGAGCGAATTGTTATATATACTTGAACACTTGAGTGAGTGAGGCAAGAAAGAGAGCCAAGCAAATAAACAAGCTTGGGGTGAGCTTCAAGTGAGCAAGAGTGCCCGAATCAGTGAGAATGTGAGTCTAGGAAACTTAAGCCCCTAATTGGACTGGAATTGATTGTCTCTTGCTGAATTGTTTGAATTGCCTATTGCTTGGATCATTTACTCGGGTTCTTGGTTCACTATCCATGCTTTGACTGTTTATCTCTACTGGCCTTAGTTTTTTGCTTGAGGACAAGCAAAGTCTTAAGCTTGGGGTAATTTGATGAGTGTGATTTCACCTCATTTTTCATGTACATTTCTGCATGCATTTGCATATAGTTAGGCCAATTTAGTGTTGATTTTGTATAGTTTTTCCTTTGGAACGGATGAGGTGGTTTGTGTGTTGTTTTGCAGGATTTAATGGAAAAATGCCCAGAAATCAGCCTTGGTGGAGCTTGGATGAAAAAGAGCTTGAAAAGTGAAGATTATGAGCCAAACAGAGCCCATCACGGCCTGGCCGTGATGACCATCACGGCCGTGATCAAGCAGAGCAGAAGGCAAAAGTCGAGAAGCATCACGGCCTGCCCGTGATATGAATCACGGCCGTGACCTAGGATTCGCGTCGCGAACAAAGGGCTCGCCTCGCGAGTGACCATTTTGTGCAAATTCGCCCAAGTCAGAAACCATCACGGCCGTGACGCGATACTGATCTATAAATAGGGCTGCGATGAACAGAAAAGGGGACTGACTTCTAACCTAAAAAAAAGGACTTTTGGCAGAGGCTTGGAAACCCTAAAGAGGGCTGATGGCTGGGGGAAGGCTGGGACCTAAAAGATGACATCTCTCTGCTCTTGGATTGGAAGGAGATTGAAGGATTCGTCATGAAGTTTTCTTTCTCTCTTCTCTCTTTCCCTTTTGTAGACATATTCATGTATAGCTAATTCCCCCATTGTTGGGTTTAGATGTAGCTTTTCTAAACTTGATTGTTAATTGATTTGATTTCAATACAAGTTTCTATTTCTTTATGAGTGTGTGATTCTGTGCTTAATGCTTTCCTTGGCTTAGCTACCCATAGGAACGATATGTTGCTTTGATAGATGACTGGAAGGTTGGTGTTAAGGCATGCTCATGAATCATATGCCAAGTAGTTCAAGAATCTAGGAATAGGTGTTGAATGCTTGCAATCTTATAAGTCTTGACTTAATGCAAAATCACAGATTAATCCACCTAAGACATTAGGGTTTGATTTGGGGTTTTAGGCTCAATGCACCTAAGACATTAGGCTTGAGTACTTTAGAAAAGGCTTGATTGGCATAATTGAATTAGGACTTGTGTTGTTAGCCATTTCATTGCAATCAAGGGAGGATTAGTGTAGTCTAAACCTAACAATCTCAACCGTTATAAATTCTGCACTCCAAGTGTTTGTTAAAAGTCCAAAAAGACAAAAATATTTTATTTTTTTATTTTCTGTTGAATCTCTCATATTATAGTTTAGTCTAGATAGTTGTTAAGTTTGTGAATTGGTAATTGACAACCAATCCCTGTGGATACGATAACCGGTCTCACCACCGTATTACTTGATTGCGACGAGGTGCACTTGCCTTTATATCTTAAAAATCACGCATCAGAGTTCAATCTCGTTTTTGCCCAAATTTGGCCTTGTTTTGTTCCTAAGTAGACTTTTACTCGTTCTAGGCATTTTTAGTAGTTTTTAGTCTATTTTGAATAGAATTACGCTTTTTGTGTCTTTTTATTGTTTCAGGTTAGAAGTGAAGCTCCGAGAGTCAAGGAAAGTCAAGAAACAGTTGAAATTTCCATTCTGGAGGGACTCGCCTCGCGAAAGGATTCTCGCCTCGCGAACCTGAAGACCATATGAAGCAGCAACAGTCATACATTCTGTCTCGCCTCGCGAGTAACCTGATCGCCTCGCGAACCTGAATGCCTGACTGTGCCAGAGAAGTCATCCTTTCTGGATCGCCTCGCCAATCATAGTTCGCCTCGCGATCATTCAAACTCAGGAGGAGCCAAAACAGGAATTCGCCCCGCGAACGTACGATCGCCTCGCGAAAGTCCGAATTGAAAGCGCCCCAAAACTAATGTTCGCCTCGCGAAAGAGTGCTCTCCCCGCGAGCGGGCGAGAACCAGAATCCTTATTTATAGGCTGTTTCAGATCAGATTTGAGGGACTTTGGATACCCACTTGTTTTAGATCAGTATTAGGACGAATCCTTGTTTCTGGAGCTGCGTCTCCCTTCTCTTTTCTTTTCTTATTTTATTATGGAGATTATTGCCGATTGTTCGTTTGTCGTAACGGGCATGAGGAACTAATCCCCTCGTCCAGGGGATCGATGAAGCCACCCATGGCGGTATAGTGTTCATGTGATGTATGTTTTTCTCCCCTTTAATTCAATTCTTCTTTTCCAATTCTGATTTCATTGTGTCGATTATATGCATGGGTGATCGACTAGTTAAACGTGTTGAGGCTGAGAGGCGATTCACGTTTTAGAACTTGAATTGGGATCATCGATCAAATATTGCACGAGAGTGAGTAGGAGATCGGTGCAGCCGTATAGGGAATAAGAATTAATAGAATTTGATGATTAGGATTATGAGACCTAGTAAGTAATTAATCCAATCTTCGAATACGTCCTATTGAGCACGACAGTGGATATAGGAGAAATTGGGGGTCCCGGTTGACATTGTAATTGAACTTAGGGAGGAATACATCATCGCTTGGGTACTATGCATGATTGGGTAGGTGGATTTGAGACCCTAGATATTTTAATTTCAGATTTCAATACCTTAGCTTTATTTGATTGTTAATTGAATTGCGATATTAATCAATCTCTCTCAACCACTTTCCTCGCTTGACCAAACGTATCTGATTTCCCGCGGAAGAGTTGAATTGGTAGCCCAATCATTGAGTTCGACCTCGGTAAATTCTTACCGTGTTTATTTTATTACTTGCGACGACCCGGTACACTTGCCGGTGAATCAACATATATCCTTCAAAATTGTGAAGAGGTGGCGCCATATTTAGAGTAAGTTTCTACAATGTCTTTTATAAGTTCAATTGACATTTATGATTATTAATCATCCTGCTGTTAATCTCCCATATGTAGGATGTACGACAATTTTCTAAGGGATCTCCAACCTGACATTTCAAACGATCAGGTTGATCGAGAAATTACTTCTCACTTTGCTACGTGGTTTAGTAAATATGTAGGTTAAGTATCTTCATTTGTTGCAATAAATTTTATCTCCTTAAATATATAACATGTATAAGAATAATATAATATTTGATTTTTTAGGTACTAGATCCAGAAAACAATGTTCAAAATCCATTGTTGACAAATTTGGCATGGAGGCCTAACAGATGGGTTACATCATGGAATACTTATATTGTAAATGGATATAAATTTAACACAAAAACATGGAATGAAGGAATGCAGACGTGTAACTATGGTGTTTGTGTGCGAGCCACTGATGACAATGTAGAGGATGATTTCTATGGGGTTCTAACTGACGTCTTTGAACTCGATTATACCGGTTTCCCCGTGATGAAGTTAGTTATCTTCAAGTGTGATTGGTTTGATCCTACTCTTGACGTAGGGACAAAAATCGATAAAAAATATGGTATTGTTCAAGTTAGGCTGTCTCGAAGGTATAATAAGGCGTACGACCCATTCATTTTTTCACAACAGGCAGATCAGGTTTATTACTCGCCATATCCCGAAGGACATCAAGGCTGGTTGGGTGTTATTAAGATAAAGGCTCGCAGTATAATTACTGATAATGTAATCAACCAGCCTGAAAAAGATGCTCCGTACCAAGATGATGAGTTTTCAAGACCCCACGTACCGTTGCAAATTACGCTGGACATTATTGTTAATTCTCTGGCGGACATTTCTGGAAATGGGGAAGAAGTTGAAAGAGAGTTAATGGATCAATCCGAGTTGGACGCATCTAGCGAAGGTACATTCCGATCAAGTGATACTGATGAGAGTGAGGGTGAATTTAGTGACGGAGATTCTACTTAGGTAATTTATTTATGTTATAATTCATTGTGTAAATGTCATTCTACTTAGGTAATTTATTTTTGTATTATTTACACTGTTGTGTAATCATCTTTTCATTTTTTTCACATATGACAGATTCTTCTAGAGGTAGGGGTCGTCGTGGAGGTCGTGCTGCGAGAGTCCCTTCACCAACCGACCCACAGCCTTCAGATCGAGACACCCTACCAGCACCTCTGTGGACGGGACACCTCAGGGTGATGGAGTTGCACCCCCTACCCAGCCTCATGTGGTCGGAACACCGGCTGCACCCTCATCATCCACACCTACGACAGGACCATCATCATCATCGGGACAGGAGAGTCGTGGTCCATCCGACAGGAGGATTCTTCTTATCCCCAGGGGGATAACGAGTAAGCTAATTTAATTTTTTAATATATATAAAGTATCGTTAATTTCTATTTACTTGTTTTTTTAATTTATTTATAACATTTATTAATGCTCTAATTTTACTGCAGCTTTCTGCCTGCGAAGGGCCCTTCTGATTCGATATCGAAGATCCTGCGACGCAAGTTTGATGGTCCATGGCCTACATGGAAGGCCATCCCAGGGGGCCATAGGGATCAGTTGTTTAAAGAGTTTAAGGTAACAATTTATTAAGTTATTTAAATTAAATTTACATTATATATATATATACACACGAATTTCCTAACAATTGTAAGTTGCAGAAATAGTATAGGTGGGACGTAGCTTTAGAGGCTCTCGTCAGGGACATATTTGAGCATAAAGGCTCACTGGTCATGAAGAATCTGACGAATAAGCTGAGGCAAGGTAAGAATAAGGGGAAGTGGGTGGATCCTGAGATCAGGAGGCAGCTGGACCAGTGATGGGCTACTGAGAAGTTCCAGGAGATCCAGGCCACAGCTCGGCATAATCGAGTTTCTGATGGTGGCGCATGTGCTTGGACCGACGGGTCTAAATCAGCCGCCGCCCACTACGACGAGCTGGTAATACATTAAACTTTTGACTTTATATACTATTTAATTAATTAGTTTTCATTTTTAATTATTCTTATGAATTTAAGATTATATTTTTCTGTGCAGAAAGCATAGAAACAGCGGGCCCCCACTGCTATGGAGTTGGTGGAGAGGACGAAGAAGTTGAAATCGGGGACATGGGTCAACGACAAGGTCCGTAACTATGCTGTAAGCAAAAAAACATTTTAGTGTTTACTTGTAATTTATTATAAATGATTTGTTAATATTGGATATAATTTTAACTAAATCTCTTCAACTATACTTTGTAGGTGGGCTTCAACGAGAAGAAGGACGATGCCATATTTCGTTCCTCACAGTCACAAGATGAGGCTTTGACTGGTGATGGACTCAGCTCTCCTATCTCCGTCGACGATAATGCCATTTATTTGGAGGTCGTCGGGGGCAGGAACAAGAAGGGGCACGTGTATGGCCTCGGACACCTGGGAGGCGAGTTTATCGCTTCATCATCCGACACGCCTGCTCCTTCCTACGTCGATACCGTCCTTCAGGAGCAGTTCAACCAAATGCAGGACACCATCATGCAGCTGAACGTGGAGCTTCGGGAGAAGAGCGAGAGAGAGCAACAGATGGCGAACCAGATTGCACAATTTACTCAGGCACAACTAGAGGTGGGTATTTGGACTCGGGTCCGCGGACAGTCCGTTAAACCCGCAGTCCGCCCGGACTTGGACACCCTAAAATGCGAGTCCAAAAAAATGCGGGCTTTTTGAGTCCGGTCCGTTTAGCCCGCGGGCTTAACGGACTCGGTCCGCGGATTCGCGGACCCGTCCGCGGACCCGGTCTGTTTAAAAAAAAAAAAAAAAGGCCTGCTGGGCCAAAAAACTAGCCCATCTCACTTATACACTCACCCTGTCACTCGTGAGCTCGCGGGTCTCTGATTGTTCTAGCCATTATTTCCTTCGGACTTCGGTAATTATATTTGATGTCTTGCTGTTTTTGATGTTTGCTCCTTGGCGCTGGGCGCTGGCTCCTGGCGCTGGGCGTACTTGCACAAAATAAATTCTCGCGAGGCGAGATAAATTTCGCGACGCGAAAGTGTAAAGTCCGCGGACAGTCCGTTTAGTCCGCGGACTATGCGGACTGGACTTGGACTCTATTTTTCAGAGTCCATTTTAAATGCGGACTATAAAGTCCGGTCCGTTTAAATGCGGACTTATGCGGACCGGACTTAAACGGACCGGACTAGTCCGTTTACCCACCTCTAGGCACAACAGCAGCTGATGCAGACGAGCATCGATCAGGGCCAGAAATTGCGGCTGGTGTTGGAGCAGATGAGGATCCACACTCCAGTTGCTCAGGGTGATGCTCTGACGGTTGTGCCGCCTGCTGCCGCTCCTCCAGTTCCGTCGCCGGCCATCGATGTCTCTCATCGAGAGAGGACGATCAGATAGCAGACGTCGGTGGTACGGACGCTGAGGATGATTGGATTCCTCCACCTCCCCCTCATCATGACTGATTTTTTTTCTTCATATTTTTGACTTTAAACGATTCTTGTACGACACTTTGGATTATTATTTTTATATATATTTATTATTTCTTATGATTGTATATTTCATTAGTAATTTGGTGTGTTTTATTAGTAATTTTGCTAACGTTTAAAGAAAAACAGAAAAAAAATTATTTTAAAAATTAAATTTTTTAATTTTTTAATAATAACCAGTTTAGCGACCGAATTAGAAACCAATAATTCGGTCGCTAAACTTTATTTAACATTAACAGATGTGGTATAACGACCGAAAATTCGTCGCTAATATAGGTTAACAGTAACCAAAATTGGCGATCGAACTAGCAACCGATTATCGGTTGCTAAAAATGATTACCTAAACAATGCGACCAACTTTATAGTGACCGTTTTTTATTATTTAGCGACCGAAATTACGGTCGCCATTTAGCGACCGAATTAATATTTCGGTCGCTAAAAACTTAGCGACCAGGTATTCAGCCACCACCATTAATCGGTCGCTAAATTAAATAGCGACCGATTTAGAAAGTTTAGCGACCGAATATGCCGGTCGCTAAACAATTGTTCTTTTGTAGTTTTTTATGGCTAAATCGTTCCCCATTTAAGGAACCCTGGATGCCACATGAGACAGCTCCAACGCCATAAAATTTTAAGGAACGGTTCCTTAGCTTAAGGAACTGGTGATAAAGATGCTCTTAGAACATTGCATCAAACCAAAACAAATCAACACCTCCTCAATCAATAGGTACCATTCCTATGGGCTATGGTATGTAATACCATACCAGCACCTCCTCAATCAATAGGTATCATTCTTATGGGCTAATGTAATACCTTAGTCAATAAATTGGTGACTGATAGTTGGGATCCTCCCATCCTTCTTTCCATTTCTCAAAATAAATGGAGAATTCCATTTAAGAGAGATGGACATAAAGAAGATTATTTTTTTTTGGTTTCTAAACCTAAACTTAGTGTATCCCAACACAGTCAACTAATGACTAATCTTGTATAATTAACCTGATAAAACCACACAAAATTTAATTTATAAATGAATGAAAATGAAGCCAAACAAAACATATGACCAAGCATTTTCCGAAGTTGGTGTTGGCTCGTTGATAGGGTAGGCAACTTCCTTGTCATTAAGGGAACGTCTTGAAGACAAGTGGACATATAATAAACTATGATGACTATTCAAAGGGAAAGAGGGAGGCTTGCATGTGAATATTATTTGTAGAATTATTAGATTTGACAATCCAAATTGGCATCTTTCTCATATATGTTTACTCTATTATAATTTTAAAACAAGAAATCTTTAACATTGACTCACATGAATATCAAAACATGATGTTTGTATATTTTAAGTAAAGATATTTGGACATATAATTTGGACTCCTTGTATAGATAGAGCTTACAAGTGTCTTGAGAGTGATGAAATATATTATGAGAGAGAAGAAAATAATAAATAAATGGAAGGGGTAATTTTAATCATATATTCTCTGGTGGCTGTGCAGTACCCTGGACCCGTTAATTTGAATGATTAACACCTTAGAATTGTGGAAAAATCTCACCAATAATAAGCCTTGTTTCTAGTAAGCAATTTGGCTCACCGCCACGTTAATGTGTACCCTTTAATTATTTCTTTCTTTGTCAGTTACACTAATTTACACAAAAAAATGGACATTTGTCTTGAGTGTGTGCTCTTTATCCGATTCAACTTTGGCATGCATGATCCCCCACTTGTTTCCACAATCTGTTTGTCTAGCTATATTGCGGATGCAAGTTATTCTTCATAAGAGAATTCTCATTGGGATTGTGGATCCCTGAATATATGAAATGGTTGGCTTTTATCTTGTAGGATGGCAACTTCACATTACATAATGCAAGAGCTTACAATAACTTTTGGTTCAGCATGTAATTAAGGCTCGTGTTTGCCCTACTTGTGAAGATCATAAAAATCCATATATTCCGGAAACTTGCGGGTTATTTCTTCAAAATAATTAACTTAAAAGTAAAAAATAATGATATATTTACTATTGATTAGTTAAAATGAATTGAAATTTTAATACACTTTGATTAATTAAAGGTGAATAGAATATAGTTTACTTACTCACTTTACTTTCAATCTCACTCTAAACTAGCCTAATCCAAATTTAAAAGAGACAAGATACTCAAGCTTCCTAATGGCAATTTTTTGGTTCTAAACTCAGTGTATTCCAAAATTGTCAATGAAAAACTAATCACTATTCGCGAGACGTGGTTTATGCTGGTCAAACATTATTTTAACACCGCCAGGAATCGATCCCGGGAGCAATCCTAATGGCAATTTAAAAGCATATATACAATCACTGTTGCATAATATATAAATTTATATATTCTCAAATTTTTGCATGCACATTATTTCATATTTGTGGGGAGAACACAAGATATTTATAGACTCATTCAAATAACTCATGGAATTAATTTACTTTGACTGTGAGGGCGTGAGGGTTATAGAGTCTCTCCACAAGAACTGTTTTCTTTATTAGACTTGCAAGTGAAAGAGAAAGAGAGAGAATTCCATCAATGAATTATTCACAAGTCTTTGAACAGTGTACAAGTCTGAGTTCTCATCACTCTATACAAAGCTATATATCTATTAAAATTAAGACTAACTAATCTAACTAATCTAACAACCAATTAACAACTAATCAGGAATTAACTAACTTATTAACTAACTTAAAACTAATTCCTAACCGTAATACTCCCCCTCAAGTTTGGAGCATAGATGTCTAATGCTCCTAACTTGGAAATCAGAACAGAAAACTTGCAGTGTGGGAGTGCTTTAGTGAAGACATCAGCTAGCTGCTGTTGAGTTGGGAGATAAATTAAGTTCAGAAAACCAGAATTGACATATTGTCTGATGAAGTGACAATCAATGTCTATGTGCTTCGATCTCTCATTGGAGGTGGGATTGGCAGCAAGTTGGATTGCTGACTTATTATCACACATAACCATGGTAGAAGAGACATCAATCTGAAACGCTCTAAGAAGTTGCTGCAGCCAAAGAAGTTCACTGGTGAGGCATGCCAGTGCTCTATATTCTGCTTCTGCAGAAGATCGTGCAACTGTAGGTTGTTTTTTAGATTTCCATGAAATCAAAGAAGATCCCAGATAGACACAGAAACCGGTGGTTGATCTTCTAGTAACACTGCAGTTGCCCCAATCAGAATCAACATATGCTGATACTTTGGTATTTGACTGAGAAGGGAAGAAAATTCCTTGGCACAGTGCGAGTTTTAGTCTGCTGAGAATATGATGTAAGGCTTTGAGATGAGGTGTCCGAGGTTTGGACATGAACGGCTCGGTTTATTATTGAAAAAGATGATGTCGGGCCTTGAAATAGTCAGTACATGAGTACGCCAGCGAGTCTTCTATACAAGGATGGGTCGGGAAGAAGGTCACCATCTGTCATCAAGCTGCGAGGTTTGCTTCCATAGGAATTTTAGCAGGTTTTGATTCACTGAATCCGGTGTCTTCAAGCCAGTTCAGTGTATTTTCTCGACTCAAGTGAATTCCCTTTGATGATTTGGCAATTTCCAAGCCCAAAAAATACTTCAAATTACCAAGAACTTTCAGTTTAAACTGAGATTGTAAGTCTGTGATGATGCAGTCAACAAGAGACTTACTTGGGCTGGCAATGATGATATCATCCACATAAACAAGGAGGATGATGAGAGAGTCATTGGATCCTTTGTGGAACAGTGAATAGTCAGCAGTGGACTGGTGGAAACCAAGATGTGAGAGTCTTTGAGAAAATTTTCCGGAACCATTGCCTTGAGGCTTGTTTCAAGCCATAAAGAGACTTATGCAATTTACACACTGAACTGACTCCTTGTTTTGGATACCCTTGAGGCAAATCCATGTATACTTCTTCAAAAAGATCACCATTCAAGAATGCATTGTTGATGTCCAATTGAGCCAAGTGCCAATCCTTTTGGGCTGCTACAGCAAGCAAGACTCTAACTGTGGTTAACTTAGCCACTGGAGAGAAGGTTTCCAAAAAATCAATTCCCATCTGCTGTGTGAAACCCTTAGCAACTAATCGGGCCTTGTGTCTTTCCACTGAGCCATCTGACTTGAATTTCGTTTTGTAGATCCATCTACAACCAATGGTTTGCTTTCCTGGAGGTAGAGGAACCACAGACCATGTTTTATTGGTTTCTAGAGCCTCTATTTCAGCTGCCATTGCTGCTCTCCATTGAGGAAATTTTACTGCCTGATGATAGAATTGTGGTTCATAGTGAGAGTCAACATTGGAAATGAATGTGTGATATGGTTGGGAAAGATTTGTGTAGGTAATGTGTTTTGTTAAAGGATATTTGGTATGGTGAACATAATCCTGTAAATACTGAGGTGGATTATGAGTACGAGAAGACCTTCTGGGTTGCCTTGATGCATGATCTAGAAGGTCAGGTTCAGGTGCAAGACTGTCTTGAACAGGTTCAGGAGAATTTGGTGCAGTTTCAGGAATATTTGGCTCATGTTCATGAGTTGTTTCAGGGGTAAGATCAAGACTTGGTGTATCTGGGGCATGCTGAAATTCAGGTATGATAGGTAAGGGATTTGGCACAATGTCTTTAACAGGAACAGGGAGAACAGTGGATTGAAAAGGGTCAGGAGCAGAGTGTGGCTGTTTTGTTTCAAAGGGGAACTTGTCTTCAAAGAAGGTGACATCTCTGGACACCACAAACTTTCTGGTGGTCAGATCATAAATTCTGTAACCTTTATAGCCAGGAGGATATCCCATGAAAACAGCTGGGAATGTTCTTGGTGAGAACTTGTTTCTCTGTGAAATTGGAACAATGACAAAACACAAGCAGCCAAAAACTACGAATGATGCATAACTTGGTAGTTTGTTGTATAACAACTCATAAGGAGAGCAATTCTTTAGTGAGGGTGAAGGAACTCTGTTTATCAGAAAGGTGGCAGCATTGACACACTCCCCCCAAAATGTTATAGGAACCTTGGATTGAAACAGCAGTGCTCTTGCAACATTCAAGAGGTGTTGATGCTTTCTTTCAACCACAAAGCATTCTCGCCAGAGTGTAAGCACAGATGAACTGATGCACAGTGCCATGTTCTTGAAGAAAATCAGTCATTTGAAGCTCCTTGGCATTGTCAGACCGAAGTTGTTTAATAGTCCTGCCAAAATTAGTCTTGACATAGCTAAAGAAATTTTTAATCAACACAGGTGCCTCAGATTTATGTTGTAACAGGTACAACCAGGTGAATCTAGTACAATCATCAACTATAGTTAGAAAAAACCTCTTGCCATCATAAGTAGGTTGATGATAAGGGCCCCATATGTCTACATGAACAAGATCAAAGGGACTCTCAGAGTAATTGTTGTTTGAAATGAATGACAAACGCCTAAATTTGGACAAAGGACATATCAAGCATTTATTGCATGAAGTGAGTTGCAAATGCAAATCAAGTTTATTACAGAAAAGTTTTAAGACTTTTTCAGAAACATGACCTAAACGTGCATGCCAAAGAATACAATCAGATGTTGAACTTGACCTATGTGTAACATTGTATATTTGTGAACCAGACTGGGATTTATTTCCTAAGCGTGTATTGTTATCACAATGAGAATGAAGAACATATAGGCCTTGAGAGAGATCACCCCGCTAATCGTCTTACGGTGTAATGTGTCCTGAATGACAAAAGAAGATTTTGTAAAGGAGACATTAAAAGGAATATGGGAAAGTAAACTATCGATAGAGAGTAGATTAACATGAAAGGAGGGTATGAACAATACTTCATGTATGACTAGCTGAGAATTGAGTTGTACTGAACCAATTCCTACAACTTTAACCAAAGACTTATTTGGTAAAGTGACAAACCTATTATGTAATTCTTGAAAGTTAAGAAAAACATGTTTATGACAGGTTATATGGGAAGTAGCCCCAGAGTCAAGAATCCAACAATTGGAATTCTTGAATGGAGAATTTAGGATTGACAAGGTGATACCTACAGACGACTCACCTACAAAGGAATCAGGTTGATCTTGGACAGTAGCCAAAGGGACTTTTGCTAATTGAGCTTGTAATTGCGCAAGAAGGTGTTGACACTGCTGAGGTGACCAGTTTGTATCTTCAGTGCCATCAGTGATTGCTAAAACTTGATTCACAGAAGCAGAGGTTGAGTGCCTCTTGTGACCAGGAGGGTAACCATGCAGCTTGAAGCATTTGTCTTTGGTATGCCCTGTTATGCCACAGTGAGTGCAAATTGGCCTATCCTTCTTCTGATTCTTGTTCTTGCACTTCAACAAAGCATATCTGCTTGATGGATGGGACAATTTGAAGTCCAACTTCTCTTTGGGTCTCATCTTGAAGAAGTATTGAAAAAACTTGAGAAATTGGAGGAATAGGGTTCATCATTAAAATTTGGCCTCTTGCATGCGAGAAAGATTCATTGAGTCCCATCAAGAAATTCATAACAAACTCATCCTGAAGGAAATCAATTAAGGGTTGAACACCTCCACAATTACAATTATGAACAGGTCGATACTCACCAAGTTCTTCCCACAGTGACTTGAAACGAGTGAAATAGGCACTGATGGAGCTAGAATCCTGAGTACAATGAAGTAAAGCCTTTTTCAACTGAAAAATCCTAGGTCCATTTTTCTGCTTGAAGCGATCTTCAAGATCCTTCCAAATTGCCGAAGAAGAGGTGCCATAAATCACACTGGTGCTGATTTCTTTGATTATCGAGTTTAAGAGCCAAGACGCAACAATGCTATCATTGCGTTTCCACAGCCGAAAATTCGGATCATTGGGAAGGGGTTGAGGAACAGAGCCATCAACAAACCCTAGCTTGTTCTTCCCATCAAGAGCTAACATCATTGAACGACGCCATGTGAGGTAATTTGTACCATCGAGCGGCTGAGAAACAAGAACCAAGCCAGGCAAATCCGAGGCGTGGATGAAGAGAGGATTTTGCTCTTCCATCGGAACCACAAGTTACAGCAAGAATCAAGAAATGTATGCGGAAAGAATCAAGGAAGGAGTTGGAACCAGAAGAAAGGAGAAGAGAAGTGCGTGCAGAAGGGATCGAAGAAGATGAAAAATAATCGGAAGCTTTAGAAAGAAACTACTGATACCATATTAGACTTGCAAGTGAAAGAGAAAGAGAGAGAATTCCATCAATGAATTATTCACAAGTCTTTGAACAGTGTACAAGTCTGAGTTCTCATCACTCTATACAAAGCTATATATCTATTAAAATTAAGACTAACTAATCTAACTAATCTAACAACCAATTAACAACTAATCAGGAATTAACTAACTTATTAACTAACTTAAAACTAATTCCTAACCGTAATATTCTTGAAATTTAAACTTGCATTCTGTTCCAAAGAATTGAGCTTGTTAATCACCTCAATTCACTCTTTAAAACTCACCATTTTACTGATCTAACTTCCGAAAAGAAATTAAAAAAAAAATTATTGTCTAACAAACAATTAATAGGAGCCATTAACGTGACGTGCTAAGCTCGCTAAACATTTGCCAATTAATTAATATTGAAGGAATTTTGTTATTTGAAGATTCAAGGTAAGAAATAAAACTCTTTAAAAATGTACCAAGAAATAAAACTCTTTAAAATGACTAAAGTGAGTTTGAGTGTAAAGTGAAAATGTAAGATTAGGTATTAATCATTGATTAGTTAAAATGTTTGAGATCTCAGCTCATTAAATTTCTTTTGCTTATCAATTTTTTTTTAAGCTAATTAAGAGTAGATATATCCTTACTTACTCATGGGAATAATGTTATTAAATGAGTCATTGGAAAACAAAATTTGCTTATATATTGGACAAAAAGTTTTGAGACGCTTTTTGCTTATAATAGAAACCGGAGTGAGTATGATATTTGTACAAGAATCGTTGCAAATGGTCCCAAAAGCTTTTTTTCCTAGATGTAATGCCCAAGAGATTACTGGGTAATAAAAATAGAAATTTTTTTGCTGAAATACCATTTTGGTCCCTTAATTTATTTTTTAGATTCAGTTTGATCCATTAACTTTTAAAATGTTCAATTTGGCCCCTTAACTTATTTTTTAGATTCAGTTTGGTCCCTTAACTTTTAAAATGTTCAATTTGATCCCTTAACTTGTGTCTATTGACCTAAGTTAATCTTCTCCGTCAATGAGTCAGTAACAATGTTAACTTTTTGAGGATCGGGTTGAAACTCGCTAACAATTTAAAGGACAAGTTTGAATCTCATTAACAATTAAATGAACCAATTTGAAACAAGTTAACAATTTAAAGGACAAATTTGAAACTTATTTAAAACATAAGGGACCAAATTGAAACTCATTTAACACTGTTATTGGCTTTATTGACAGAGAGGACTAACTTGGGTCAATAGAGACAAATTAAGGGACCAAATTGAACATTTTATAAGTTAAGGGACCAAACTGAATCTGAAAAATAAGCTAAGGGACCAAAATGACATTTTAACCAATTTTTTTATTGGAAGATGTAACTTTTAAGTTTTTAAAGTATTGAATACACCACTTTCCAAGGCAAACTTTCTATTTCAGATTCCTTAACCAATGTCCTAAGAACGCTAATAAGCATTTCCCGTAGTTAATTACCATTGGTGATTAACTATTGTCTGCTTAATATTTATACATCATCAAATCCGTAACTAGTTCATTGTGAGACTAGAGATAATTAACCTAACCACACAAAACGAGTATAATGAATGCAAACTAGGATGACCATTCAAAGGGAGAGAAAGACTCTTGCTTACATGTACAGTTAAATTTGACATTATTTACATACATTAGTTTGCTCTATTTGCTTGTCAAAAAAAAAAAGTTTACTCTATTTCAAAATTTCAAAAAACAATAAAAGAAGTTTACTCTATTTCAAATTTCCAAAAAAAAAAGTTTACTCTATTTCAAAATACAAAATATTTTAATATCAACCCATACGGTACGATTTGTGATGTCTATATGTCTCTTATGTATTTTCCAATTCACAAGTTGCAAGGCATGCAGCCCCCTTAGATACGTGGTGAAGGCTTCAGTGCTGGACCCAATAATTGAGTGATTGACGCGGGAGAAATTGTAGAAAAATCTCACGGACAAGCCTTAAGTTTCTGTCTATAAAATGGACTAGATTTGGAGCCTTAGTTTCCCACATCCTTAATTAGTGCTTCCTTAATCATTTTACTCTTAATTCTCTCAAATAAATGGCACAATCACATTCCACTGGAAAAATTTCTTCCATGACTTCTATAATTCTCCTGTTTGTGCTATTAATTGCTAGCACAGGCACCACAGGTTGCTTCATCTCTCTCTTCTTCCCTCTGAGTCTAATATTATATACACAAATTGTGTTTGTTGAAGTATATGATATATATATTATGATTTTTCTATTGAATTTGTATTTGTGTCCCACATTGTCAAGGTTCCTGAGCTGTGCCATGCTTATATATGTTTGGGTACCCTCATCCTTTGAGCTATAACTTTTAGAAGTGAGATCCAAACACATTTAACATGGTATCAGAGCCGGATTTACACAACACTTTGTTTGTATTGCTAGCAATATATAGTCCGTTGAGTTGTTCTTGTCTTCCCTTTACATGGCTTAACAGATCACACACAAATATACAAACACGTTAAAATGCATGTGTGATCATAAGATCCGTATATTTATGCGATGCATATCTTATTATCACATAGCCCGGTACAGAATTATATTAATTAAGTGATGTTTATCTTACAATCACGCAAGAACTGAAGAAAGTATATCAAAGATTTTGGTGTCCAAAATATTATAGGATCTAATTGGTATGCAAAATTGTTCATGTAAATATCTTTTATATATAATTTCATCATATATCACAAAAATCTTTTGAAACTCTGCACTCTGAAGTTGCATGGTGATTACATTTGAATCTAACATGAAAATGGTAGTCAAATAAGTAATTTTGTCTAGACCCCTCCCAATCTAAAGCTACATACTGGCTTCCATGATTCATAGTGTCAATCGGTATGGTAGTTACATAGGACTTTTATTTCTTCGTTGTTGTTTTACATGTATTTGGATTAGAGTACCTCTTGTATACAGTTGAGTTATTTTTTACTCAACTTTTTTATTTTTGATACTTAAATTATATATATATATATATATATATATATATATATATATATATATATATATATATATATTGGGTTCAAGTTACTTCAAGAATAACTTTAAAAAAGTTATTTTAAATCTTCGTCATTCATTTTATTGTGATCCATGAAAGTTATGTGATTTCTTTAATAAATTAACATAGATGATCATTATATTACATTAATTCATTAAAGAAATATTACAACTTCCGTCAACGTTGAATCACAATAAAATAAAGGGTAGAGATTTAGAATAATTCTTTTAAAGTTATGGTTGGAGTAAAAGTTCATGTATATATGCCTAAAAAATGACTTTACACACTTTAAATGTTTGTATCTTAAAAAAAACACTTTAAATGTTTGTAATTGAATCCATTTGATAATAAATTTATACTAAAAATTTATTCTATCTTGTGACAATTTGTGATAGATAAATATAGGAAGCAGTTAAGATATATAGTCAATGTATTTAATGGTTAAAACCATGTCATTTAACTTACAACCATATATGTACTGTCTATTCATCACCAGACACTAGTGTCATATTAATTGGTTCCATTCCATGTGATGCAGATGCACAATCAGGTGTATGTTATGGAAGACTTGGCAACAACTTGCCTTCCCCACAAGAAGTTGTGGGTCTTTTCAACCAATACAACATCCGCAGGATGAGAATCTATGGTCCAGACCAACAAATCCTTCAAGCTCTAAGGGGTTCAAACATTGAGCTGCTATTAGATATCCCAAATGACAACCTCCGAAATCTAGCTGCTAGCCAAGACAATGCAAACAGGTGGGTCCAAGACAATGTCAAAAACTATGGCAATGTCAGATTCAGATACATTTCTGTGGGAAATGAAGTAAAGCCTGGTGACTCATTTGCACAATTTCTTGTTCCTGCCATGCAAAACATTCAAAGAGCCATTTCTGCAGCTGGCCTAGGAAACCAAATCAAAGTTTCCACTGCCATTGAGACTGGTGCCTTGGGAGAATCATTCCCACCATCAAAGGGCTCCTTCAGGTCTGATTACAGAGGAGCATATCTTGATAATGTCATCAGATTTCTAGTGAACAATGGTTCCCCATTACTTGTTAATGTGTATACTTACTTCAGTTACACTGGCAACACAAACATTAGTCTTGATTATGCTCTTTTCACAGCTCCTTCAGTGGTAGTGAATGATGGTTCACTTGGTTACAAGAACCTTTTTGATGCTATTGTGGACGCTACTTATTCTGCATTGGAGAAAGCAGGTGGAGGGTCAGTGAACATAGTTGTATCAGAGAGTGGGTGGCCTTCATCTGGTGGGATAGCAACTTCACTTGATAATGCAAGAACTTACAACACAAACTTGGTTCAACATGTGAAGGGAGGAACTCCAAAAAGGCCTGGAAGATCTCTTGAAACTTATGTGTTTGCCATGTTTGATGAAAATCAGAAGACTCCTGAGTTTGAGAAATTTTGGGGGCTCTTCCTTCCAAATAAACAGCCCAAATACTCAATTAATCTGAATTAGCAGAGCCAAATATGCTTAATAATAAGTTAGGGCTATGGTTCCTATAATAAAACTTTAATAATTCCCGTAGAAGAGGTGGGGATGAAACTTTATTTGTAATACTATGCATAAATAAAGTGTTACTTATAATTGAAGTAACCTGGTGGAAATTAGCTTCCTCATTCATCTAAAAGGTTTCAAGAAGCAATGAAGTGCACAAACCATATTTATCAATGTCCAAGACACTAACACTAAGCCGTAGTCTTTTTCTTGCCTTTACTTTTAATTTTTCTTTTAATCGACAGCGCAATATTCCTTAGCCTCAATAACTTATAACTTTGCCGTTGGAGCCGTAGAGGCCAATGTTTTTTCTTTGGACTTACATTTGTATCTTGTTATTATTTACTATATGAGGCATTTGTTTGTTTAAACGTAATAGAGTCCTTAGAATAGTGTTGCGACCGTCCCTTCCGGACGTCACGAAAAGAAGGTAAAAACAGAGGAATCGCCACCAATATTTTACCCATCAGAAGCTTAAACACAAAGATAAATGAGCTTATGGGATGGAATGCCCGTCAGCGGGACGATCCTCTTTACTATGATTATCTATCGTTCTCTACAAAAAAAAATGGTGGATTCTACGGTGAAGCTTGCAAAAAAGTGTTTACATTGGTGGAGACATTAATTCTTATGTTAAAACCCTCTTTTACTCTTGTCATCAACATTTTCTCCAATCCTTCAGTGCCACCCCATCACCACCTCAATAGTGAAGAGGATCGTCCCACTGACCACCCACCCACCCCAACCACCACCACCACCCCCATCTTACCCTGACCTATCTGCCACCACTAACAGTCGGATCACCATGCCGGCGTGAACCAGTCGTCGCCCAACCCCCTGGACGTTCTTCTTCCGACCACCGCCTTCATCGTCCTCTATGCTCCGACCAACGTTGTGTCCTCTGCTCTACCATAGCAACTTCCTTGGAACCATCAGCGATCCTCATTGCGGTCTACCCTCATCAACAACATTTCCTCTTCCATCAGAACTGACACCCCCATTAGATCCGGTCACCGTGCAACCGCGCCTCCTCCGTCACCTCTCTCCACCTTCTTTTTTCTGACATCAAATAGAGTAACACACACCATAAACCCCCACCACGCGACCCCGCCTCCTCCGTCACGCCTCTCCACCCTGTTTTTTCCTAATTTTGGTTTTATTTGATTTTGGGTTTTGGGTTTTCTTTGGTGTTTCTCATGTCTAGTTTCTGATAGGGTTAATTTGCAAGGAGGAAGGGAAAGGGGAGGAGCGACGGTGGTGGTGGTGGTGGTGGTGGGATGATGGAGGAAATGGAGAGCAGAGGGATGGAAGGAGGAAGGGAAAGGGTGGCGGCGACTACAATTCTCGGTGGTCTGAGAAAGAGGGGAGAGTGCTGAGAAAGGAGGAGCAAATTTGTATTTTTCATTTTTTGGATCAATATATCTGGACTGTTAATTATTTAACTATCATATTCAACGGTTCAAAATCGTCCACAATGAAAAAAAATAATGTCTACAATGATGTAGACATTTTTTACAAGCTTCGCCGTAGAATTCACCTTACAAAATAACCTTGCATGCTAATTGTTTGCGTGTAGGTTCATAAACCTACATGTTTGTATATATGTGATGCTAAATATGATAATTTCATTTACACTTTTTTTTTACAAGGTGATTTCATTTACACTTCAAAAGTTATTATTAAGATAGATGATTGACTATATATATATATATATATATATATATATATATATATATATATATATATATATATAAATTATTATTTTTACTTGATAAAGTTTAGATTTGGTGAAGGCACGCCCACTTACTAGGTCAGGGAATATCATCAATCTCAATGAGGATTTATAGTGGAATTACATATTGCCTACCAATAGATGAGATTTAGGAATCGAACCCAAATCACCGCTAATGTGAGCAGAAAGCTTGATCAGATGTGTCAACCTCTGTTGACAACGACTTACTATATATGAAGTTGAGTTTTTTATCAGAAAAATATTTTCTTAAGAGAGGCAACTAAAAAATAAAAACTTGTAAAAATGATAGTTTATTATGGCTAACTGCTAACATAAGAAATCAAATAGATCCCTTATGATTGAGGGAGTATCATATGCCGTTGGATATACTAATTTAGTAAGTTAATGACTGAGATCTTTCCAGTGTAACCTGCTGTTCTGGTCACCCACAGGTTTTTCAAAATGACCCCAACACTTACTTAAAAATGCCATATATAAAACAAAAAATAGAAGCCCTAGTCGTGTTCTTCATCTCGCCACGTTCAGACACTCAAATGGCATAGTTCGTGCTCTTCTACTTCATCTCGCCACCTTCAGATGGCATCCTCCACCGTACCCCATGCTCTAAACCCCCAACAAAACCTGATTCTTTTGTGGTTCTAGTTTAACTTCGACTTACCCATGCCCAAATTCTTCCATTTGACAGATCTACCACTACTTGTTTCTTATATCAGTGATTTGAGAACCAAATTCGTTTTCATGATGTTTCAGCTTCCGTTTTATGTACCACAACTATACAAATTTCATAAAGTAGTGTTGTTGTGGACCTCTCGCATCCTCCACCGTACCTCATTAAGTAGGTAGATGCATATGACTGTTATGAGTTACCATTATAATTAGAATGTTGAACAATGTTTTGTACATTATTGTTGATTTTGAAAACTTCCATTAATGAATTTTGTTCCAACGAATGGTGGAAAAAACAAAAGGAATTTTGATGAAAAGTTCATATGTGTTCTAGCTCGCTCATTGGAAATGGATTCTGTTTCAAGTTGGATCTGAAACATCTAAAAAAAATTCATACTCGATGCTTTCTTTCCTCACAGACAGACCCACACAATTTCATATTTGCATTTTGTTTCCTCACAGATAGACCCTCATTGTTTTCGGGTCTAGGGGAGCAAATTGCACACTTGCGCACCACTACCTTTAGCGAAGAACAGTGGGTTCACTTTAAGGCAGAGTAGCAGCACTTCAAATGAGTTCAGGGTCATTGCAAAATTAATATTTACAAGTTTCTGTATCTAAGACTTTAATTTTACAAAAACACCCCTTATCCACTTGCTGCTAACTGTCAAACGGTTCCCTTATTGGGTGAGGGATCTTTTTACACCCTCACCCTAGCCTTCACCTTTAATATGACAATTCTTTATAGGAAAATAATACTTGATATGAAATAACTTTCGTGATTTTATACGAACGATGTTGTATAAGTGTTCTTTTTGTCAGTTTACTTTTTATTACTGTCATTTCCGAATTTACTTTGTTTTCATTGGTTCTTTTATGTTTTCGCCATGTTTGTCAAACTCTTTTCTGAACTTTATAGCATCACCATTCTTTTTATTTGGTAACAAAAAGTTTAGATTTGAGGAAGATATATAAGGTTAGGGAATACCACCAACCTCAGCGATGATTTATAGTTGAATTTATATATTGCTTACCATCAAGAGAGATATAAAAATAGAACCCAAATCACAACTAATATAAGTGGAAGGCTTAATCAAATGTGACAACCCCATTGACTATAACATCATTATTTTTGTTTTTTGAAATGTGCATCACTGTTCTTTATAGCTGCCATAATTTACAATACAATAAATTACAACAGTTTTGAAACCGCAATAGTATAAGACGATGGTTATAACTGGCGCTGTCTTATACTCCTTCCTAAAGTCGGAGGATGGATCCTCCCTACGTAATGACCATTGATTGATTGATATTAACAATGAGCGGTCAAGATTAATAGTGAAACAACCAGTTAAATAAGTGAGTTGAGCAAACGTTAAGCAGTCGGAGATTATTTGCAACTTTTACACATTGGAACACGTGCGATGAGAGATAGGCTGACCATTTTTTTATTATTAAGAGTAATAATAATTATTAATAATAACATTATTAATAAATTATACAATTTTTTTTACAGAAAAAATAGACATTGTTAATATCAGCATTATTTTTTTTTAAATTTTTTTTTATAGACAATTGTTAGTAATCAGTGTAATATGTTAGTAAATGGAGTTGAACCCATGACTTTCTTATCACTCCAAACCTTATGTCCCTCCAAATCACCTTAACCACCTTATAACTCCAATATCAGCATTATTATTATTATTATTAATATTTTATCATCATTAAACTTATCATCATTATTTATAGTAATATATTATTATTATAAAGTATAAACATCGTTACGTTTGTTATATTATTTTATTATTTTTATAATATATATTTTATTCTTTACTATTTAAAAAATAAAAAAACACAAATGACTATTAAAATAAAAGTGATGGGTGACTCGTATCCTGAAAAATACAAATATTATTTTATATATATATATATATATATATATATACACACGTGTGTGTATTTATTTATTTATATATTTATATGTTTAATTATTGAGTTGGTTGCTAAACTATTTGAGAATTTTCAAGTAGGTCTCTTTAGAAAACAATCGTTACTTTTGCTTCACCACCGCTCTCTACAGAAAACAAACTCCGAGCATCACCACCACCGCGTCCCGCCACCACCCTCCGCACGCACCAGTTTCGGTTGGGACCATTATCTAAGTTGCAGAGGGTTTCGATTTTAGGTTTTTGGAAATTTCACGGGCCACCGCGACTCTAAGCTTCACCACCACCGCGTCCCGCCGTCACGTCGCCTCCCTCCGCACGCACGAGTTTCGGTTGGGACCATTGTCGATTTTAGGTTTTTGGAGATTTTCCCCAAATTGGTGAGACCAAATTTTGCATTACCTATAAACTTATTCTTCAATATTTATAGTTGCACATAAATGCATTGATAATGGATGCTGCAATGTTAGTGTCATATTGTTGATTCAAACGGTGGCTTGTATGATTACTGGGTTTTCTTGTTCATTCACTAAACTGAAGCTAGCTAGCTGAATCTATTGGTCAAAGAAAGAACTATAAGATCATGAAATGACTTGAATCTATGGATGTAGTGATTTTTTGGAATAGCCTGCAATCACACACAATATCAAAACTAAAGGCACCAGTATGTATATGTTTGTGTGTATCTGTTATAGTTATTACTTAATAATGGGGTAATCAGTGGATTCATGATCCTTTCCCCCTTCCCTTCTCATATGTGTGCATTGTTCGATCTCATGCAGTAGGGCCAAGGCTTCTACTTATGACCTTCGAGTTCGACATAGTAAGCTTGCATCCAATATTAGTATGCTGGAAAGACTAAACATCTCATGATCCATGCCCTACAACACACTCTGCCATATAGCTTGTAGGTAGTCTGAAATATAAAGAATGATGTAAAATTATTTAGAAGTAATAAACATAGTGACCAGAGTCTTGTGCTTGGCAAGCGTCCTTGGCACTTTATTATGAAGCTCGAATTAGCCAAAGAATAATGTGATATATATATATATATATATATATATATATATATATATATATATATATATAATACAAGGAATTTGCAAGGAAGAACTAATGATACAAGACATTTCCATGTCTTGATTGAACCGGCTTCCTATATGTGAAAGAAATGAGGCAAGGCTATATGTTTTCACCTCTCCTACATTTAATGTTTTATTTTACTTAAGTAACACTACTTTTCCTTTAGGAACTATGTCATCTCAAATGGATATACAAAATGGTGTCTGCCAGCATTGTATCATTTTCAACTTGAGCATCACCTATTTGATTTGAGCTAAGGTATATTTAAAATAACTTATGAGAGTGTTATCATATCAGGCAATCACTTATTTTTTATTGTATTCAACTAAGCTCTCTATTGCTTACCTAGTTGATGTTGTGGCAACTAATATTGCTGAGACATCAATATGATTCCCGGAATCAAGTATGTAATAGATTCTGAATTTGTCAAAGCATGTCCTACGACCCTGGCAAAGGCGTGGAATCTTTGGTTGTGGTACCTACATCCAATTCCTAGGCTCTGTAAAGAAGGTATGCTGGTAGATTACATTTGAGTGTGTTTCATGTTTTATTTTTGCTGCAAATATTGGCTGAATTAGTTCAGTTAATGAAAATCAAGCAAGTTTGGCTCAGTTTAACTGAAGAGGACTACCTCTCTCCTTTTAAGTTCAATGACATATTTTTTAAAATTGAGTAAGATGCAGATGCATACTCACTTCTAATTTTGCTTTTAGCTCAATATAGAAGATCATAAACTCTGTACTATATTATACCAAAAAAATAAATGACACATGAAAAGATCACCATGAAAGTAAGCTCCAATGAAGTTAATCATCATGTCTGCATATTGTGCAGGTGTGCAATGTATTACGAATTGAGTAGCATGATGTTAGTTTCATTGTTTATTACCTCTAGAAAGTTAGGCTATTTTGCTATTGAAAATGGTGATGGAATTTTAGCTTTAGCATTATCTATGATATGTTTTATGTACATGTTCACTTTGAATGAAAAAATAAAAACATTTTAGTTTAGTTATCTTAGTTCTAGTTTGCTAATTTTTAAAATTGATTCAATATCTCAATTTTTTATGGCTAGAAGTCTATTACTGATATTGCCAATATGTTCATATTTCTTATGTTCAAATTTCTAATGTTCAGAAGGTTGCCATGGCAATTGCTCCTTCTCAGCTCAGTACCCAGCTGGAGCCAAAGCCACTTTGATGTACCAGAGGCTCTTACTTTAGCATGGTGGATCTGTAGAAGCTACAGGTTTGCATTCTATAATTTTATTAGTTTTGACTGCAAGTCTATTATTGTGGTCAATTTACCATCCTCAACAGTTATATTTCCTTGTCTTGACTTGAGTAGTGTTGAAGGTTAGTTGAAGTACTGAAAAAAATGTGATAAGACGTCATTGGCAGTTTATTATCTGAATTAGTTGATAACAATGAAATTTTGTCAGGTCTGATATAGTAAAGTGTTTTCGGTCTGATGTGGTAAATAATGCTTCTTTTCGGGATCCACACCAACACAACTTTTTGGAGTTGAGTCCACAGTTGGTGATGCAATCTTGAAGTTGGAACCATTCAGATGCAATCATTTGTTGTTCTTTGAAAACAAATGCAATCACTTGCTTTGCTCTTTTACTTGCTACATCTCTACTTAGCTGAATCTGTATAATTGATTAGTTATCTAAGGGCGTTACTACAAGATTTCTTTAGAAATCTTGTCTTTTTTCTAATAATAACTTCTGTTAAGTAGCATACTGACTGGCAAATTTATTGCAGGCATCTTTAGTGTTCACCTTCGCAAACCAAGCTGTCGTCTTTGAGTACCATTATCAAAAAATATTTGTAATTTTTGAGATTGTTACTAGACTGTGTATACTATATGCTAGTACGCTACTTTTTAGGTGGACATGTTTGTGTAATTTGATACATTTGTAAGACTTTATATTAATTCTCAATATGAATGAAGTTTTATTTTATTTTCTGTGTATTTAGTTTGTAATATGATCACTATTATAAAAGATCGTGAATATTTATTATTATTAGTATGAATATTGTCACTAAAATCTATATGTCGAGGCAAAATCGTGGGTATAGTAAATTGTGATCTGTTACTAAAACATATAGTACTGAAAGATAAACTGTAGGTATATGTTCATTATGTTGTTTTTTGATGGCAAAATTGTCAATAAAACCTATAATGACAGCGACAAATCCTTAGGTATAGCAAATTTTTATCTGTCACTAAAACATATTCCAACGGAAAATAAATCGTAGGTATATCTTTATGTATTCTACCAACGGATATAATAACCGTCACTAAAGCCTATAGTGACGGCGCTTAAATTGTAGGTATAGCGAATTATTGACTATGGATCCGAACGTCTGTTGGTATAGGTTTTTCGATCTATACCTACGGTTTTTAAGCTTTAACCTACGGTTTTTAGCTGTTACTAAATTGCTTATTCCTTGTAGTGTTAGTTAGATATTTTGTTTCATAAAGAGAAGGGGAGGAGAGGGATTTCAATGAAAGGGAGAAATAACATTTTTTTATGTTTGGTTCAAGGACAGACAAGAGATTTTAAAACTAATTTACTTTAAAACTTATAAATTTAGAATTCAAAATATATAAGTGAGGATATTTTAGATAATCTATTCAAAATAATTTAATTTTTTTGTTGAATTCACTTCCTACACGTGACAATCGTTTTCAATTTTGTCTATATAATTTAATTGTAATTATTGATCTGGACACATAGTTTGAAAATCTTATATAAACACCTTACGAGTGTCTTGAGAATGATGAGTACTTTATATGGTGTTTTGACGTAATTTTTATATATCATTACTATTTCGTAAACCAGTTTTTCCCTTGATCCAGAACAGAGAGAAGGGATTCTTGTTCTTCACCGCACAGCCATTCTCTATTCCATTCATCTTCTCTCTCTCGTTATCTCATCTCTTTATTAAGAAGAGATTGTAGAGAAAATGGTGAGTGCTGCTATAACTTGTTACTCTTTCTCTCTAGTTTCTCTCTCACTACATCGAATTTGTGTTATCAAGTTTTTTCGTTCAGAGTTTTGATTGTGTGTGATTTTGCTTAAATCGATGAAGATCATTCTGGAGAGATGTTTTTTACTTCAGTTCCATCACTTTTTGAGTTCGACTTTTTATTTATTTTTGATTTTTGATTTTATCATTCAATTTATGCATAAATAAAAAAAAAAACAAATTTGGCAGCTGGTCAATATCGGCATTCGGCAGTGTTTTATTCATTCGTTCATGATATGTTTAATTTGACTGGTCCAAATATTGATATGATTCGGGAAATATTTTGATCATTTTGGTACCGAATTAGGGATTTCTGGTGAATTATAATTCTTAATATTATTGATTGAACTTCAACACTCAAATTTCTCTTCTTTTTTCAATAGCCGCAACTTTGATTAATTAACCATATGACTGCCGCCACTGATCCTGATAGCATTAGTTTTTGTTGAATTCTAAGCTTCTGCTTTCACCATGTATTTCTTGGCAGACGTACTTGTTTATATTGATACAAATTATCTAGTATCTTCAATTTTACAGGAATTTGAGTCCTAATTTGTTGGTTGGTGAAATACCTTCTGGACTTGGTAAAAAATCCGTCATACAACTGTAAGTCCAGGCTTTTCCTAGTTGATAAAAAGTTTCCAGGTGTTTTACCCTCTGAAAATTCATATTTTACTAGATATTTCTTCCATTGACTTTTGTCGTCATACTGAATGTTGTAATATATTCAGCCTACTTTGTGTTTTTTTCCACATTTAAATTCTGGAGTCATTTATTGGTGTAAATGTTTGGATGCAGTCTATATTAAAAATAAACATAACCTTGTTATTTATTTAATTTTTCATTTGTTTTCCTTTCAATGTATGCTATAGGGACTTGTCCAACAATCAGTTAACCAGCTCTATACGAGATAGTATAGCCTCTTCAAGTTTGCATCTTATGTAAGTATCTACTGCATTATTTGTTGTGACCGTCTTTTTCTTTAATGCTTAGATAAAAGGTTGAGCTATAATTTTATTTTCTGTTTTGGAGTACTAGGGGAAAAAATGACATTTTTGTTGCACCATGCGTGTATAATCTGACAGATTAATGCAATTCAGATTAAGAATTTTGGTGCTTGTGTATTGTTATACATATAGAATAGCAAGTGACACATCAAGTCAAACGGCAAATCACAACTTTTTTAAGGTGATTAATTTTTAAAGCAACTTTTACTTAGTTGCAGATATAAAGTAGTGTCAAGTGTCAACACCATATCTTTGTCCTGATCCATTTATCGAGGGGTGTCAGTCAAGTGGAAGTAACTTGCCCCCATAAAAAGGAGGATCCGAGAATCCCGGGTTCGAATCCTTGTGGAGTCATTCCCATTGGGAGGCTGAGAACTAAGGGGTAAAACTCTGCTTAGTCAGTTGTACCAGAGATTAGTCCCATAGCAGACCCGAAGGGTCGAAGCCGTGGGATAATCTGGTGGACCTGCTCGACCCAAAGGGCTAATTAAGGTGGTTTCAGAAAAAAAAAATCCATTTATCGAGGGAAGGTTTATTAGGAAACGTGAATTGGAAAGTTGTCTATGAAGTTAAGAATGGTTATGTTGGACGATAATATCATCCATATATAGGAGCTCATGAATGATATATGAGTGTTTCTGCCAAGAGTTAGCATATCTGGTCAAGCCTTCCCCTCACACTAGCTGTGACTTGGGTTCGATTCCTAGATCTCCCTTGTTGGTATGCAATATGTAAATTCCACTATAAATCATCACTGAGGTTGGTGGTATTCCCTAGCCTTGCAAGGAAGCGTGCCTTCCCCCAATATGAACTTTTTGTATATATATATAAAAAAAAAGATATATGAGTGTTTCTCACTATAATGGCTCACTCATGAAATTAATGGAGCTACTTATCTTATTTTTGAGATAATTGTGGTACTTTAATCAATTAGTGCATCTGCCTTCCTATAAGAAGTCTAACATATGGGTTTCAACCTGCGAGTCAACCTGGCCCAACCCGGCCCACAAGTGGGTTAGGTTGACAAAAATAGGCTCACATTTATTCCGGGTTATTTTGACCCAGCACCCTTAACCCACGGGTTGCACGGATTAGAGCCGGGTTGGCTCATGAGATTGGGACTTTCTTTTGTAAAAAAATATTGTATTATGAGCTAAGGATTAGGCCCAAAAATAGCTGAACCCTAATCTAATTCCCTCTTTTCTCTAGTCCTCTCCAGCTCGCATCAGTAGCATGGGTTATCCTCTTTTCTCTTCAGTCTTCTTTTCATTTACGGAACAAAAGTGCTTGACAGTACTAAACGAACTTTGTAATGAGCACATTTTCACATTCTTGTTGGTTTCTACTTTCCATTCTCCCCTTTATGCGGCTTGTGATCTTTAGAATTGGTTGATTTTGAATTCGTCGAATTTCGTTGTGAAATCATTCGTACGAAATAGCAATGCACTTTAAGATATTCTAAATTTCAATTGGATGCTTTCAGAGTGCGTTTTATATGCAGACAATAAATGAATCAACAATTTTTATTTTTTGGTTTTTTTTAGATATACAAATGTTAGTAGTTAGTTGTTACGTTAATTTTTTCTCCTTTGTCAAGGTTTGAACCTTGGACCTCCTACTCCTTTAACTCCTTATACCCTTAGCTCAAACCACTTGAGCTACCCCTCCCCTTTATTTTATTTTTTTTGGTTACAGAATCAACAATTTATTTTGATTGTAATCTAATAAATGCGGACATAAATGAATCAACAATTTATTTTGATTTTCACTTGCAGTACCGAACATCTAGGTAACTTCAAAGTGTTGTACGACTTCGAAAACATTCTAACACCCTGTTTGGTTGTAGGAGAGAAAGTGAGAGGAAGGAAAGAAAGATAGTAGAAAATAAGAGGATTGTTTAGTTGTTTGATATGAGAGAAAATGAAAAGAAAGAAAACTGAAATTTTTCTCTCCTCTTGTTTGATTGGGTAGAAAGTGAGAGGAAAGGAAAAAACATACTTGTAAAATGACATAAATGCCCTTATGGAATAATTTTAAAAAATATATTTTTTTTGGTCATTGCACATTCCTCATTGCACTGTTCATAGATGTTTTTTTATCATTCCTTGGCATGCGTGTTTTCTTCTCAATTTAGGAAGAAAAAAATGTCTATGGGTCCCACAAATTTTTTCTTCTCCCCTCCACTATTCTTTGCAACCAAATGATGGAAAAAGTTTAGGGAAGTGTGTTTTCAATATCATGTGCTTTTCTATCCATTACTTTTCTTGCGTTCCAAATGCAGTGTAAATCTCTTCGGGGCTTTGGTGCATGGAATAGATGCTCAAATCACCGTTTGACACTTGCAGAATAGCATATTGAGCCAGTCATCCTTGCTAAATTATAGGGGCGCTGCAACGTTTTTTTCTTTTTAATAAAGTTTTTTGTTTTTTTCTTCTATTTTTTTATATTATTTTTATTTTAAGTGAGTCAACTTGTTTAACACACCAACATGAAGTGGGTTGAGTCGGGTTGTCCATTTCCTAGCTCACCAAAAAAAGTAAGTCAACCTGACCCGGCTCATTTTAGTATCAACTCGTGGTGAGCCAATTGGTTCACTTTGAAAGCTTTATTCAACCAGCATATGATATATTAATATTTATCAGGCTTAATGAACTTTTTGGTCCTTGAAAATTCAGGGACTAAAATCAAAGTGATCATATTTTCAGGGGACCAAAAATATATTAGTTAAAAAAATAATATATGAAATGATTTGGGATCAAAACACTTACAACAAACAAAACATTGAATGGTAATGGCCAACTCTACATATTACCACATGTGCATGTGTTGTGTCTTTACAACTTAAATTCCGACTGACAAAAACTGTAATGCAGAGAAACTAATTTGAGAGAGTAGAATGTGAGAGGGAGAAACTGTAATACAGAATACGAGAGATACGAAAAAGTGGATGGAGGAAAGAAATTTACCTTCAGAGAATAATTCTTGTGATTTTCTTACCCACGTTCAACAATAATTTCCTGAAGACAGATCCCTTTCCTTCATCCACTTTTTCACATCCCTCTCATGTTCTCAGATTCGGTTTGTTCCTCTCACATTCTACTCTCTCAAATTAGTTTCTCTACATTACAGTTTTTGTCAGTCGCAATCTAAGTTGCAAATACATAACACATGCACGTAAGGTAATATGTGGCGTTGACCATTCCCAGTGAGTGTTTTGTTTGCTGTAAGTGTTTTGTTCCCTAGTCATTTCATATATTATTTTTTAACTAATATCTTCTTGGTCCCTGAAAATATGGTCACTTTGGTTTTGGTCCCTGCATATTTTTTCTTTGCATTCGGTCCTTTTAACTTTCTAAATTTTGCAATTGGTCCCTTTGCAAAATTTAGAAAGTTAAAATGACTGAATGCAAAGAAAAAAAAATTTTAGAGACTAAAACTAAAAGTGATCGTATTTTCAGGGACCAAAAAATTCATTAAGCCTATTTATTATTTGGACAAGGATAGTTGCTGATGGTACCAAAAACCTTGTTTTTCCAGATGTAACGCCCCAAAGAAATACTTGGTCAACAATAGTAATTATCGTTGATTATTAACTATCCATACATCATCAAATCCGTAACTAATTCATTGTGAGACTTGGACTTGTACAGCACAAAAACGCGTATAATGAATGCAAATGAAGCCTAAACACATGACCAACCTTTTTCTGAAGGTCATCTTGCCTCGTTGGTAGGGTCGTGAACTTCCTTAAGGGGTTAAATGTCTTTGACTCCAGAGGACATAGAACAAACTATGATGACTATTCAACGGGAAAGAGAGAGACTCTTGTATATATGAAGATGATAAACAAATTAATAATAATTTATTAATTGTACAATTAAATTTGACATTATTTACATCCGTTAAGTTTGCTCTATTTCAAAATACAGTATATTATAATATCAAACCACACTGTATCGATGTAATGTCCAAGTCTATGCATGTATTTTCCAATTCAAAAGTAGCAAGGCAGCTCCTTAGATAAGCCGTGTGAAGACTTGAGTGAATGATGCGGTAGAAGTTGTAGAAAAATCTCACTAACAAGCCTTGTTTCTGTCTATAAAACGGACTAGATTTGGAGCCTTAGTTGCCACATCCTTGGTGCTTCCTTAGTTATAACTTATAACCATTTTACTCTTAATTCTCTCAAATATATGGCACAATCACATTCCACCGGAAAAAGTTCTCCCATGACTTCTATAATTCTCCTGCTTGTGCTATTAATTTCTAGCACAGACACCACAGGTTGCTTCATCTTTTTTCTCTTTCTTCCGAGTCTGATACACACAAATTGTGTTGTATTGTACATTGTTAGTCTATTATATATTATTGAAAATATTTACCTCTTATTATAAATAATTAGAAGAAACTGATGATGATTTATGATTGAATTTTTACATTTTTGAAGTTTTTCACAAAAATCTTTGGACACTCCGCACTCTACACAGTCAATGACTTTTGACACGTTAAATGTTTGGATTTGATATTCATAGTAAAGCCTTTTTCTATCCTGTGACAAATTGTGATAGAAATATAGCCAAGAGTTAAGATATATATGTCATTTAATTTACAACCATATATGTACTGTCCATTCATCACTAGTACCATTTGGTTCCATTCCATGTGATGCAGGTGCACAATCAGGTGTATGTTATGGAACAATTGGCAACAACTTGCCTTCCCCACAAGAAGTTGTAGGTCTCTTCAACCAATACAACATCCGCAGGATGAGAATCTATGGTCCAGACCAACAAATCTTCCAAGCTCTAAGGGGTTCAAACATTGAGCTGCTCCTAGATATCCCAAATAACAACCTCACTAGTGTAGCTTCTAGCCAACACAATGCAAACAGGTGGGTCCAAGACAATGTCAAAAACTATGGCAATGTCAAATTCAGATACATTTCTGTGGGAAATGAAGTAAAGCCTAGTGACTCATTTGCACAATTTCTTGTGCCTGCCATGCAAAACATTCAAAGAGCCATTTCTGAAGCTGGCCTGGGAAACCAAATCAAAGTTTCCACTACCATTGAGCTTGGTGCCTTAGGAGAATCATTCCCACCATCAAATGGCGCCTTCAGGTCTGATTATAGAGAAGCATATCTTGATAATGTCATCAGATTTATAGTGAACAATGGTTCCCCATTACTTGTTAGTGTGTCCCCTTACTTCACTTACATTAGCAACCCAAGGGATATTAGTCTTGATTATGCTCTTTTCAAATCTCCTTCAGTGGTAGTGAATGATGGTTCACTTGGTTACAAGAACCTTTTTGATGCTATCGTGGATGCTACTTATTCTGCATTGGAGAAAGCAGGTGGAGGGTCAGTGAACATAGTTGTATCAGAGAGTGGGTGGCCTTCATCTGGTGGGATAGCAACTTCACTTGATAATGCAAGAACTTACCACAAAAACTTGGTTCAACATGTGGTGGGAGGGACTCCAAAAAGGCCTGGAAGACCTCTTGAAACTTATTTGTTTACCATGTTTGATGAAAATCTGAAGAAACCTGAGTATGAGAAACACTGGGGGCTCTTTCTTCCAAATAAAAAGCCCAAATACTCAATTAATCTGAATTATGAACACCATTGTTGGCAAATACCAGAACAATTTCCCTCTTTATGTGATTATGATGGGCAATAATAAAAGTATAGAGAATAAGAGAACCAAGAATTTTTAACGTGAAAACGCCCTCAATGTGAAAGGAAACATGATCCAATCCAGCAAAATATCTCTGCTATTTAAAGTAGAATTACAATATCGACCTCTCTCAATCTCAGCCCAAATACTCAATTAATCTGAATTAGCAGAAGCAATTATGCTTGGTAATAAATTATGGCTACAGTTCCTAATAATACTTTCATAATTCCTGTAGAAGAGGCCGGGATCGATGAAGTTTTATATTAATTTGTACTACAACAAAAATATAGTTTCATAATAAAGTACTACTTATATTGAAGTAAAGAAAGTACCTATTACTTCTGGTGGATATAGTTTCCTCATTCATCGGAAAGGTTTCAACAAGCAATGAATTTAGTTCATAAACCTTATTTATCAATGTCCAAGACACTCTAACACTAAGGAGTAGTCTTTTTCTTGCTTTTGCTTTTAATTTTCTTTTAATCGACGATGCAATATTTCTTAACTTGACAGGGTTATCAATCTGAAACTGAGTATTTGTAAATATCAATTTATTTAGGAAACATACTTGTCAAGCATCTAACTATGATTATCTACCATTTTCTGCAAAATACCTTGCATGCTAATTGTTTGCGGGTTGGATAAACCTACATGTTTATGTTCACATACACACAACCATCCTCTATTCCATTCTCCTATTATCTCATCTCTGTAGTAAGAAGAGATTGTAGAGAAAATGGTGAGTGCTGCTATAACTTGTTACTATTTCACTCTAATATTTTCTCTCACTACATCAAATTTGTGTTATCAAGTTTTTTCGTTCAGAGTTTTGATTGTGTGATTTTGCTTAAATCGATGAAGATCATTCTGGAGTTATATTTTTTACTTCAGTTCCATCACTTTTTGAGTTCGACTTTTTTTATTTTTTTATTTTATTATTCAATTTATGTTAAATTTTAATATGTATAACAGTGGATTAGCATTAATTATTTATTAAATTATAATTAAATTATAATATATCAGTTATAATATTAATTCCTAATTGCGTAACCAATTGATAAAATAGTTGTTGGGTATTTACTAAAGAATGACCCTATGATGGGATGGGTCATATCTAATATTAACCCATTGAGAGGTCCCTACTCTCTGCTGGTAGGTTATAAGAATAGCCTCCCCATTAGGCATTCTCACAGTCAGTAACACAACCAAAACTTACCAGAAAGAGAGGAGTAACCCTCTCATCTTCTCCAATATTGTGAAACCGTTCATCTTCTCATCCTTTGATCTTCTGGAATGGATTCTGCAAATCTCCAAGGTATGGAATCCTCCTCTTTACTTTGATTAACATGAGAATGACATGCTATGATTTGTATCTGTATGGTATTTAGATTGTATGTTTTCTTTCAATTGGTATCAGAGACTTGGATAGATACATGTTATAAATTTGTTCGAAAATTGTTAGGAATTTTCATATCATGTTATATCAATATGAAAATTGTAAGTTTTCCTTCAACAACTTTCGTTTTCATACTTGTTCTTCAAAATTCGAAACTATGATTCTGGCCAATGATTTCGAAAATTGTTTAAGGGCTTTTCTTCTCACATGTTATTCGAGTAACATACTCGAAAATCGTTGGATTTCATTAAATAAAACGTGAGAAATCGTTGTTTTTCGTTTCCTTTTGCGTGAAATGGTTCAATCGCCCCGCGAGTTTTGCTCGCCTCGCGATTCTGGGTTGGAATTCCAGATTCGCCTCGCGAGATAAATCTCGCCTCGCGAACCTGAAAGCCGAAGAAACAGTGAAATTGTCATCCTCTCTCGGGTCGCCCCATGACGTATCGCGCGCGACCCGGAAGGCCGATGTTCTCGGAAAATGAAAGGTCTCCGGGTCGCCTCGCGAACATGTTCCTCGCCTCGCGACCCGAAGGCTCGACTGTTTTAGGAAAATGAAAGGTTTCGGGGTCGCCTCGCGAAACACTTTGCACGCCTCGCGAGTACCCGCGAGAAGACCAAACGTTGCTGACTTTTCACAAGATTCGCCTCGCGAGATACCTCTCGCCTCGCGAATATTTTATGTGAATTAAGTTGTGTGTTCTATGCTGCATTTGTTATACAAATTAATTATTCTAATGTATAATTGTAGCATGACTGTTAATATTTTGTATAGTTATGAACTCACCTATCGTGGGCATAATTATACAAAATTTGTGTTGTTAAAAAATTAATTATTCTAATGTATAATTGTAGCATGACTGTTGATATTTTGTATAGTTATGAACTCACCTATCGTGGGTATAATTATACAAAATTTGTGTTGTTAAACAATTAATTATTCTAATGTGTATGGTATTATATTAATAATAATTATACCCTATCGGTGTATTATTATTAATGTAATTCGTTATTATACATTGTACTATTGTCTCAAGCTTATATCAATTATGGTTTCAAGTACCCTATCGGTATTAGAAATTTTGGTGATGTAAGTTCAGTACATTGTATTATTCTTCTTGTTGTATTTCTTATTTATTATGATTCGGGACCCTTAGGCGGAATTATAATGAATAAGAAATTTCTATTATGGGCAAGATTGGCTGAACACATATATATATATATATATATGGAATCATATTGCCTTCAACTCTTAATGATTCCTATTCTCTGTTTTATATCAGCCTCCTTCCCAAATTCTGTCAAAACTCTGAATGGGACAAACTATGAGGACTGGAAAGAGTCTCTAGATCTCTACTTAACTATTGCTGACTTGGATCTAGCCTTAAGGGAAGACAAGCCAACATCTCTCACTTGATGAATCTAGCAGCATGGAAGATTGCCTATGAGAAATGGGAACACTCTAATAGAGTGTGCACGAAAGTGATGAAGTACACTATGGAGAAATCCATCGGCAGAGTATCACGAGAGACCAATAATGCTAAAGAATATCGAAAGTCTGTTGGGGAGAAATTTATGACTTTTGAGAAGGCTCGAGAAAAGTCAATATCTTTCCTTGTTTGACAAGACCAAATATGATGGGGTCGAGTGGTGTGCGTGAGCATATCATGAAGTCGATGCACTATTACAACAAACCGAGATCTCTTAAAGTGGAAATTGGTGAAAGCACTTTAATCTACCGGGTTCTTGAATCTCTTCCTTCACAATTCGATGTAATGAAGACCTCTTACAATACTCGGAAAGGCTGAATGGACAAGTGGATGAGATGATTGCCATTGTTACACAAGAAGAAGATTCCATTAGAAAGGGTAAATCTCACAAAGTGCTCTTTTTCTGCATCTCGATCCAAATCAAACTTCTAAGTCGGGCTCAAGGTTTGTGAAGAAAGATCAAAAGGGAAAGAAGAAAAATGCAAAACAAGATCTCCCAGGCTAAGAAAGGTTTCTTCAAGGGTAAAGCTGCAAATATTGTAAGAAGTATGGCCACAAGGTAGAGGATTGTTATTTCTTGAAAAAGAAACAATAGAAGCAAGGTATATTCCTGGCTTTAACATGCTTTGAATCCAATCTAATTGATGTTCCTCCAAATACTTGGTGGTTAGATTCGAGTGCAACCATTCATGTTGTGAATTCCTTGAAGGGGTTCACAAGCCTGAGGAAACCAAGTAATGCTGAGTCCAAGATTATAATGTTAGATGGAGTTGGAGTTTCTGTTATTGACATTGGGATTTTTTCTTTACTTTTGCCTTCTGGACATAATTTGCTTTTAAGAGATGTTTGTGTTTGCACCTTCTATGAGAAGGAACTTGATTTCTGTTTTCTGCTTTGGATAAATGTGGTTACACTTTTAAGTTTGGTAATGGGAAATTGCTTGTTTATTCAGATTCTGTTTCCGTTGGTTCAGGGAATTTTACGTGATGGCCTTTATATGTTAGATCTGCATGACATGTTCATTAATTCTCATTGTTGGAAACAAACGCAGAGTAGGATTAATGAACAATCTTCTATGTTATGGCATCGACGTTTGGGGCATATTTCTAGGCCCCGTATTGAGAGGCTAGTCAAGGAAGGTATTCTCCATGATCTAGACTTCTCCGATTTTGATACATGTGTTGATTGCATCAAGGGCAAATTTCTTCGCCAAGGTTAGGAATAAAGCCGCAAATAGGTGTGACGATGTGTTACAGTTGATTCACACCGACTGTGTGGACCTATTACACCCACTTGCCATGGGTGGATATGGGTATTTTATTACCTTTATAGATGATTTCTCGAGATATGGATGGATAGATCTTCTGCAAGAAAAGTCTAGTTCTCTAGATGCTTTCAAATCCTTTAAGGTTTCTTGTTGAGTTGAAAACTGGTAGGAAAATAAAATGTGTAAGATCCGACAGAGGTGGAGAATTCTATGGTAGATATAATGAGACGGGTAGAAACCCGGGACCTTTTGCCGATTTCTTGAGGAATGCGGTATTGAAGCTCAATACACTATGCCTGGTACTCCTGAGCAAAATGGAGTTGCAGAGAGGCGCAACCGCACACTTATGGAGATGGTAAGATGTATGTTGAGCCATTCATCATTGCCAGACTTTCTTTGGGGAGATGCCTTAAAAACTGCTGTCTACATTCTAAATCAAGTACCCAGCAAGTCTGTACCAAAAACTCCATATGAGCTCATGAGTGGAAAGAAGCCGAGTTTGAAACATTTTCATGTATGGGGTTGTAAGGCGAAGTTAGACCTTATAATCCTCAGTCTAAGAAGCTTGATCTTAAGACTGTTAGTGGCTTCTTTATTGGCTATTGTGTGGGTTCCAGAGGTAGCAGATTCTATTGTCCATCTCATTCTATGCGAGTCGTCGAATCTGATCGAGCGGTTTTCTTTGAGGATGACTTGGATAGTGGGAGTGATATACCACGACCAGTTACTCTTAAAGAAGATCGCACCATTGTTCCTATACCAGTTGTTCCTTTTCCTACAGAAGTTTTGATTCCAGCTGATGATGTTGATCAGAATCTTCAACATGAAGATGGTGTGGCAAAGACCGCTTGTAGATGAACAAGATCATGATCTTATTGTTGATGAAATTCCACCGAGACGATCTCAAAGAGTGCGCAGACCTTCCATACCAGATGATTATGTTGTATATCTTCGAGAACATGAGTTTGACCTCAATGATGATGATGATCCTATTACCTTTGAGGAGGCAATTTCTAACTCTCATGCTTCGATTGGCTGAATGCTATGCATGATGAGTTATCTTCTATGTCTCATAATGGTGTTTGGAGTCCTGGAGGAGTTGCCAATAGGTTGTAAACCTGTTGGATGCAAATGGGTTTTCAAAACCAAACGTACTCCAGATGGTAAAGTTGAAAGGTACAAAGCCAGATTAGTAGCTAAAGGCTATAACCAAAGAGAAGGCATTGACTATAAGGAGACCTTCTCACCAGTCTCTACGAAAGATTCATTTCGAGTTGTTATGGCTTTGGTAGCTCATTTTGATCTAGAACTTCACCAGATGGATGTGAAGACGGCATTTTCGAATGGAGACCTTCATCAAGATGTTTACATGGTTCAGCCTGAAGGTTTTTCTTGAAACAGGCAAAGAGCACTTGGTTTGCAAGTTGAATAAGTCTATTTATGGATCGAAACAGCCTCCGGACAATGGTATTTGAAGTTTGATCAGGTTGTCACTTCTCTTGGCTTCAAAGAAAATGCCTCAGATCAGTGTGTTTACTTGAAGACTTGTGAGGGTGGATTCATCATTCTCGTTCTATATGTTGATGATATACTTCTTGCTAGCAGTTGTGTTAAAATCCTGACTGAGACAAAACTCATGTTGAGCAGCCACTTTGATATGAAAGACCTTGGTGATGCTTCTGTTGTTTTAGGCATCCAGATTTATCGTGATAGGTCACGTGGTGTTCTTGGATTGTCTCAAAGAGGATATATTGAAAAGGTCCTCAAAAGGTTTAACATGCATTCTTGCTCCCCATGTGCTGCACCTGTTCAAAAGGGTGAAGAAAAATTCTCTAAATCTCGATGTCCTCAAAATGATGTAGAAATAAATGAAATGGAAAAGGTCCCATATGCTTCCGCTGTTGGCAGTTTAATGTATGCTCAAGTCTCGTACTCGTCCCGACATTGCTTTTTCTTGTAAATGCTTTAGGGAGATACTTGAGCAACCCAGGTTTGGGTCATTGGAAAGCCGTAAAAAGGTCATGAGATATTTGCAGGGAACCAAAGATTATATGTTGACCTATAAGAAGTCCGATCAACTTCAGGTCACCGGTTATTCTCGATTCGATTTCGCAGGTTGCCCTGACGACCATAAAAATCTACTACGGCTTTATCTTTATGATGGCAGGAGGAGCTATTTCTTGAAAAGCGTCAAACAGACGCTAACAGCTACTTCTACCATGGAAGCAGAGTATGTTGCTTGCTATGAGGCTACTTTTCAAGCCATGTGGTGAAAAATTTAATTTCGGCTTTCATATTGTTGAAAGCATATCTAGGCCACTTGTGATATATTGTGACAATATCCTGCTGCTGTGAACTTCTCTCATAACAATAGAAGCTCTTCTCGCACTAAGCATTTTGATGTGAAATATTTGTTCGTTAGAGAGAAGATTCAGGAGTTTTGGACTCGTATTGAGCATATTGATACAGAAACATGCTTGCGATCCACTAACCAAAGGCTTAACTGTTGGAATATTCCTAGGAATCATGTAATTCATATGGGCTTAGTTAAGTCTTTTGATGTATTGGATTAGTGGGAGTCTCGAAACCATTATTTGCCCATTATCGTTTTTTATGAGATATGTAAATTGACGTCATTCTTGGGTTCATATCTCTTATAGCATTTTAAGATGCTTGGACCATTTTTTTGAATTGCATATTTCTCTTTATTAATTATATGCAATTTTATATTCATCAATCTTTATGTGAAATATGAGTCTTTAGCATGTATGATTTACTTCCCTATCGGATACTATTTTCGCATTGTTAAAGCTTGTATTTCTTATCTCTTTGGTTAACGTGTGTTTAGATCAGAATCGGTATTTCTCTTTAATAATTGATTAATGCTATCCAAGTGGGAGAATGTTAAATTTTAATATGTATAACAGTGGATTAGCATTAATTATTTATTAAATTATAATTAAATTATAATATATCAGTTATAATATTAATTCCTAATTGCGTAACCAATTGATAAAATAGTTGTTGGGTATTTACTAAAGAATGACCCTATGATGGGATGGGTCATATCTAATATTAACCCATTGAGAGGTCCCTACCTCTCTTTGGTAGGTTATAAGAATAGCCTCCCATTTAGGCATTCTCACGATCAAGAACACAACCAAAACTTACCAGAAAGAGAGGAGTAACCCTCTCATCTTCTCCAATATTGTGAAACCGTTCATCTTCTCATCCTTTGATCTTCTGGAATGGATTCTGCAAATCTCCAAGGTATGGAATCCTCCTCTTTACTTTGATTAACATGAGAATGACATGCTATGATTTGTATCTGTATGGTATTTAGATTGTATGTTTTCTTTCAATTTATGCATATAAAAAAAAAAAGAAACAAATTTGGCAGCCGGTCAATATCGACGACAATGTTTTATTAAGACTTAACTTTTATTTTTTTTAAAAAAAAAATAAAAAAAATTAAAGAAATAAATAACGAAAAAAAAGAATTATCATAGAAACGAGACATTGAAAGGTTCTGCTACTACCCCACCCTTGCGTTCTTGACTAAAACGATCCAAAATAGGGTTGGTGACTAAAACGTTCCCATGACATCTCAGCACACATAGCAGACACAATGATCAGGAATGATCTTACAACACATTACAGTGATAATGAACACAAGTCAGAAACACATTACGTGCACCAACTATGCTACTCATTATCTTCTCACAACTGCAAAAACAATGACCAAGACAATAACAAGTGCAAGATGCACTTTAATCAACATAAAAAAAATTCTCCCTCATCTTCAATTCATCAACATTCCTCTGTAACAATTACCCCCTCATCTTCAATTCATCAATCTTCAATTTCTCCCTCATCAATTCAATTCATCAACCTTCCTCCCTCTATCTGTAACAATAAAACCCTAAATCAGTCAATACCCATATTTGAAACCCACATCAAAACCAATACTTGAAACCCAGATCTTTGAGCTTGTAGCATATGATTCACCCAACCCCCATTCTATGTTTGGTCTTCGATTTGGGCATCTGGTCCTGTTCTGATGGATTCGCAATGCAGAGAAGAAGATGCAGTAACTCAGGTTCCACTTCTCATGAATGTGCGACGCAAAGATGAGGAAGCAACACCTATGGGTCCTCTTCTTATTGATGCGCGACAAAGATATAAGGAGGAAGCACCTATGGGTCCTCTTCTGATCATGCACGTGAAGGTGGCCCAGGCAAAATTTGAATTGTGTTTGTTAATTATTTTTGTAAAAATTCTTTTGAACAACTTTTTTATAAGTAAAAGATAAAAAGATAAATCATACAAGAAATTCATTTTAAAAAATTAATAAAAGCAATATCAAAACCCCACAATTAGTATAAACAAATAAATTGAAGAGTTTAGGGATAGAAAATTCACACAAGAGATTTTATCATGGTTCACTCTCTTCAAGCCAAGAGCTACGTCCAGTCCCTTCGATTTGAAGGATTTTTTCACTATTTCTCCAAGTAGATTACACAGCAAGTATTCAACACCTCTTCAGGCTACAAGTATTCATTTCTTACCAAGCCTCTTCAGGCTTTAACTCTATTACAGAGATTTAAAATTTGATCTTCTTAACTCACTAAGTGTGAGAGTTTGACAGTTTAAGATCAGTTGAATATTACAACAATATTCAAACTAAAAGATTACAGATTTTTGCTTTTGAAAGAATGAAAGAATAAGAACTTGTCTTATCAAGAATTGTATTGACAGAGGTTAGGCTAGCAAAAGTTGTTCTTCAGTAACTGAGGTCTTCTACTTATATAGTGACCTTCTTCTTTTCTTGTAATTCTTCAACGGGTACTTTATATAATCTCGTTTAGATATAACATTAAATGCATGATATCCGTTGTGACTGATAGCTTGATTTTGGCGAGTTGAAAAGTATCATTGGTTATCGGGAAAATCACAAATTGGAGGCTCATTTGTTCTTAGCAATTGTACCTTAAAAACTTTCTTTCCTCCTTTGTGTATAACCCAGCTTTTGTTCAGCAATAAAGATGTTATCGTACAGAACGTTTTGCAATTCCAATTGTACTATTTGCTTTTTGTATTTCCTTGATAGTACTATGAATTTTCTCTAGGGAAATAAGACATTAAATCGAATAAAGACAAATGGAAAGAACAAATATTCATTTGAAATAAATACCAATCATTTGAAATAAATTCATTGTGGACCAGATTGTATTAAATCACCTTCAAGGTAGTAAAGATATAAAACATATAGAACCGTCTACTTAGTTTTAAGCACACATCTATACAAGATTTCAATTATGCTTGCCCACTGATGTGGCAGAAGCGCTCGTCCACTAAAGTGGTAGAAGCGCTCGTCTACTAATATGATAGAAGTGCTCGTCTACTAATGTGGTAGAAGCGCTCGTCCACAAAAGTCTTTGGACTTGCTAAGTCCTTAATGAGAAGCTCCGTCCAATGACGTGGCTTATGGAGCTCGTCTACTAGATTACTTTGTGTTTTAGTTCTTTTTCTTAGCTAATTACTTATGTCTGCTGACGTGGCAAGATGGACGTGCTTATTTTCAAGTCTTTGGACTTGCTGTACCGAACAAGTTATTCAAGTATTCATTTATAGCCTCGTCTACTAAAGAAAATAACATGGTAATTTTACCACAGTTCTTGAGCAGCCCGTCTACAGGGGTGGACGCGTATTTTTCAAATGAAACTTATCCCAAGTTTATTTTACTTATAAAAGCGTTCCTGCATAACTGAGAGCACTAGTTAGATCTCAACTAATACTTTACCAAGCAAATTTAATCCTTTTGTTAGCATAAAAACTTTAAAGATTAAATAAATCATAACCACTTTGGTTCCAACAGCACGACAAAGAGATGAGGAAGCAGCTCCTATGGTTCCTCTTTGATGATGCAGGACGCAGGAACGAAGAAGAAAAGGGTTGGGTAGCCCCAAATTGATTTACAAACAGCATTGTTATTTCGTTTTCCTTTTTTATTTATTTCTTTTAGATTTTTTTTAAAAAATAAAAGTTAAATCCAAACTCTGTTAACATTTGGATGTAAGTTAACGGTAGGATCAAAATTGCACATTTTAAAAATATGGGGATTAAAATCGAGCAAAAAAAAACCGGGGGACCAAAATCATCCAAACACTAAAATAGGGAATCCAAAAATGCAATTAAGCCTTTTATTAATTCATTCATTCAGGATATGTTTAATTTGACAGGTCCAAATATTAATTTGATTCAGGAAAATTGTTGATCCTTTTGGTACCGAATTTGGGATTTCTAATGAATTATAGTTCTTAATATTATTGATTGGATTGAACTTCAACACTCAAATTTCTTCTTCTTTTTTCAATAGCCGCAACTTTGATTAGTTCACCCATTATGGTGAATTCTAGGGGGAGAAAGTAGAATTACTTGCTCACCGTGAGCAACATTCCTAAGACCAACTGCAATCATAAATAACCATTGATTAAATAAGGTTACATGATATTATCATGCACCCTTCCACACTATATTTTTTTCTTTATTTTCTTCTCTCCCTTGATATCTCCTTCTCTGATCCTTCCCTCACGGTCCCTCCTTTCCCAGCCCTTCCACACGGTGGCGTCACCGCCATGAGCCTTTCGTCACCACTGCAAACTCTCCTCCGACCCCGACCCCGACCCCCACCACCACCGCCCATCTCTCCTCCGACCCAAACCCCCACCCCCTTCGTCCATTTCTCCTCTGACCTTCACCCCACCACCTCGCCCTCCCCTCCCATTCCCCACACTATCACCTCCACACATCATGGTGCATGCATATAATACACGGGTGTACCTATAATAGCTATGTGATATCTATTTCAGTTAGTTAGTTTATGTTAGTTGTATTAGTTCGTTATTTGTAACTGCTCTGCAACTAAGTCTGTAACTAGTTCTGATAGGATATATAAAGTCTTAGCTATTGTATAGGAGAATGCACAAGGGCTCAGTGTGCAATACACAAGACACAATGCAATGTGTGGAAAAAGAAAAGAGGGATTATGAGTGTGAGGCAATACTATCTTGAGAGAAAATCATGGAGTGATTTGTGAGAGATGGGAAAATGTGTATAGAAGTAGAAATGTCAATCTTGGGATAGTTCTTGGGAGGTACCATGTGGAAGACATGAGAGGTAAGACTAGGAGGTAGGATCGTGGGATGTTTCTATTATAAAGCACTTGTATCTCTGTGATCAAGATAGTGAAGGGGAGAAGAAGACTTTATTGGACCCTTTCCCGTGGACGTAGGCCACAATGACTGAACCACTAAAATCTCGGTATTCATCTTCTTTTACCGTTTTTCTTCTATGATTATATTGTGCTATGTTCTGGTTGATTTGCATATATTCTTGGTGATGTTCTTGTGCTTTAAATTTCTGTGTCTTTGGAAGCTTCGTGGCCCGCACGATAAAGAACCCCTCTCCCCTTAACAAAAACTAACAAAGAAAATAGGAAATAAATACAACCAGTATGCAGGGAAAAAGCATGTTAAACCAACAGAGCGGCGGTTTCGTGTATTTGATAGCCTGCCAAAAAGCAAACAGCGCAGCACCTATGGAGAACACGGCAGCAGCAAATTACTCCGGCAAAACCGGATCAATAAAAAGATTATATTTAAAATTTGTTTTTAAATAATCGATTATTATTATAATTTATTTTTGTTTGAGTATTTTGACTGAAAAATAATTTTAAGATAATCAATTTCATTTAAGTGATATAAAAATAATCATTTTTATATAATAAATTATAAAACTGAGTACGAAGTTATTTTATTTATTTATTATAAAAATATCATTGTTTTATTTTTTTATTGTTTTATTTTTTTTTGGTTACACGTTTATTGTTTTATTTGCGGTTTACTTTACCAATCTTTTCTGGAAACTGAGGTGATTCATATTCATCAGTCACCCTCCCCATCACAAAACACTCTAACCCCCACCCTCACACTCACACTCTCCCCCTCACCCCAAACCCGTAAACCCACCCTCACACTCTTCCTTGCATGTATCAGTGGCATAAACCTACCTTCACTCTCTTCCTTGCATGTATCGGTGGCTGACTCGGGCGTTAGAAGGTGGTGGTTCCGGCGGTGCTGGTACACGATGGTTCCAATCCCTCACTCTCCCCCTCACTGTCATCCCAAACCCGTAAGATTGAAGAGGGAAACGAAAAGATATGTATATTCATGGATTTTTTTCATTTTCATATTTTTTTCCAGATCTGTATGTTCATGGATTTTTTCAGATTTTTCCAGTTCTGTATATTCATTTTTTTTCTTTTCAAATTTTTCATTTTCATTTTTTTTTCTAGATCTGTATATTCATGGATTTTTTCATATTTTTCCAGATCTGTATATTCATTTTTTTTCCATTTCTGATATTTGATGAGCCCTCATCATTCCATTTCTTCATTTCGGTTGTTCTTCTTGCTTCCCTCGCTTTTCTGTTGCAAAAACTACCCCGCGAAAATGTTTGCTATTGGTGGGAATCGTTGGGAGCTGAGGACAATACGGGAACTGTTAGAGCATGTGAACATAACAGCGTTTTATCACCCCAAACCAGTCCAGTCCATGAGCTTATAACAAAACAACGTTTTTCAACCCTAAACATCTTTTTAGAAGTTTAATTTTTTTTACCCAAACATGAGTCCGTGATTACAAAACAGGTTATTTTTCTAGAAACACACTGAAATGTCTCAATTTCAGCTGATCCAAACATGCTCTAAGGCAACACTTTGGACGCAGAAACTAAGCAAAATAAAGGCTGCAAACCAAAACCAAAAGCTAATACTAACTCCGTCTCGATACATTCCTAGGGACTGCAGCACCAGTTAGAAAAATCAAGAAAACCAACCGCACAGGGTGAGAACCAAGTCCAGGAACGGCAAATAACCGATATTATCAAATTTACAATCTTAATAAATACAAGTGAGCGATGAAGCAAAGAAAATAATAAAATACAATAAACAAATAAAAAAGTAAAAAGTAAAACTTTCCAAAAAAATGGCATGTTGTCATCTCAATATACAAGAAAAAAATTATCCAACTTTTATATTAATATAGATAGATTTAATAATATTTGTTTAGAAGTTATTTTTGTAGGGATAAACATGGAAGAGAGTTTTGAGAATGAAAATTAATCAAATTACAACAATCTTAAATTAGTTGAAACAAATTAAGCTAAAACAAATTAGATTTTTTCCCCAGAAAAAGTTTTTTTATAAATTTATACAAAATGTCAAACATATTAGATTATTTTAAAAACAACTTTTTGTGATAATACAGTTATAATCTAAAATTTTAAGTTGTCCCAAACATTGTTGGTCGGTTTAAATTCTGGACTCATTTATCGGTGTACATGTTGGGATGCAGCTATCCGATATATATATCTATATATATATATATATATATATATATATTTATATATATATATATATATATACTAAAAATAAATATAACCTTGTTATTTATTTAATTTTTCAATTGTTTTCTTTGCAATGTATGCTGTAGGGACTTGTCCAACAATCAGCTAACCGGCACTGTACCAGATAGTATAGCCTATTCAAGTTTGAATCTTGTGCAAGTATCTACAACACAACATTATTTATTGTGATTGTCTTTTTCTTTAATGCTTAGATAAAAGGTTGAGCTGTAATTTTCTTTTCTGTTTTCGAGTACTAGGGAAAAATTGATATTTTAATTTGCTGCACAATGCTTGTATAATCTGAGAGATTAATGCAAAATCAGCTTAAGAATTTTGGTGCTTGTGTATTATTATACATATAGAATAGCAAGTGACACATTAAGTCAAAAGGCAATTCACAACTTTTATAAGGTGATTAATTTTTGAAGCAACTTGTACATAGTTGTTGATATAAAGTAGTGTCAAGTGTCAACACCATATCTCTGTCCTAATCCATTTATCGAGGGAAGGTTTATTTGGAAACATGAATTGAGAAAGTTGTTTTTGAAGTTAAGAAAGGTTATGTTGGACGATAATATCATCCATATGACCATATATCGGAGCTCATTAATAGATATTGTGTTTCTCACTATAATGGCTCATTCATGAAATTAATGAAGCTACATTTCTTATTTTTGAGATAATTGTGGTTCTTTAATCAATTAGTGTATTTGCCTACCCACAAGAAGTCTAACATATGTATTTTAACCCGCGAGTCAACTTGTCCCAACCCAGCTCGCTAGTTGGGTTGACAAAAATTAGGCTCACATTTATCCCGGTTATTTTGACCCGACTCCCTTAACCTCACGGATTGTACGGGTTAGAGCCGAGTTGGCTCACAGGATTGAGACTTTCTTTTGTAAAATATAAATTTATGAGTTAAGAATTAGGCCCAAAAATAGCTAAACCCAATCTAGTTCCCTCTTTTCTCTTCGGTCTTCTCCAGCTCGCATAAGTAGCATGGGTTATCCTTTTTTCTCTTTAGTCTTCTCTTCATTTATGAAATTCTAAATTTCACTCGTATGCTTTCAGAGTACATTTTATCTTGGTTCCTTGACTATAATCTAATACTAGTTTTTTTTTTTCACCTGTGCGATGCACGGGTCATCAATTATTATAATTATTATTGATATTATTGTTAGCATTAATAACTTGCATTGTTTCTCTATAAATCTATCAAATCCTTTTTTTTTTGCTTTATCCCAAATTAAATCCAACGTATCAAATCCTTTCTTTACTTGTTTCACAATTTGCCTTCAACTTTTCATTCTCACCCTCAGTGCTGGTACTCATTTGTCCCAAGACTTTTAATTTATAGACAATAGTGATAAGCAAAAGCCTTGAAACAATATTGTCTATAATTTGAGAACAATTTTTTTTTATTTTAAAATGATATTACAAATACGTGATGTAAAATGTATTAAGCGTTTCTCATTGATTATTACCAACGATCAACTAATACTCTTAAATTATCTAACTGATTCACATATCCTCCTTGTCATCAATATGATGGAGTGGAATAGGGAAACTTAGCATGATTATCAAAGATTTTAGTTTTGGAAAATGACAACTAAAGTACAAATAGCTATCATAAGAGTTTGATGCCAGGAAACTTGCTCAAAATGAGCAAATAAATTCATAATCAATATGTAAATGTGTAACATCCCTGACTGCTCTATGGATTGACGACTGTCCCCACAAACCAACACAGGTCTTTTCAGCGTGTTTTGTCCTCACTCACACGCTTTCCGGGAAAACTTCCCAGGAGGCCACCCATCTCAGAATTGCTTCAAGTCAAGCTCGCTTAACTGTGGAGTTCTTAAGTGATGAGCTATCGAAAAAAAGATGCATCTTGTTAGTATAGGTAGTACCAATCAATTCATATAAGCCTTCCTCAACTGTATAGTCCCATACCTACACAGTCTCTGGATCCCTCTTATTCGGGTGTATAATCAGTTCATTCATGTGTCCCTCCGTCTAGAAGCCTGCCAGGAGCCGCTCTTTGTCCATGCCTTCTTGCACCGGCGATCACTCCCCGCCCTCGTCGGCACCCGGGCGTTACATGCCCACCAGCTTCCGCTTGGTTCGTCCCCCAAACCCACACGTCTTGGGAGAGGTGCCGCTCTGATACCATTTGTAACATCCCTGACTGCTCTATGGATTGACGACTGTCCCCACAAACCAACACAGGTCTTTTCAGCGTGCTTTGTCCTCACTCACACGCTTTCCGGGAAAACTTCCCAGGAGGTCACCCATCTCATAATTGCTCCAAGTCAAGCTCGCTTAACTGTGGAGTTCTTAAGTGATGGCCTACCGAAAAGAAGATGCATCTTGTTAGTATAGGTAGTACCAATCAATTCATATAAGCCTTCCTCAACTGTATAGTCCCATACCTACACAGTCTCAGGATCCCTCTCATTCGGGTGTGTAATCAGTTTATTCATGTGTCCCTCCGCCTAGAAGCCTGCCAGGAGCCGCTCTTTGTCCGTGCCTTCTTGCACCGACGATCACTCCCCGCCCTCGTCGGCACCCGGGTGTTACAAAATGCATATTAAGGAAGAATGACAAAATTTTGAGGAATTGAGATTAGAATGGAAAGGGAAAATAAAATAGAGGAAGAAATGCTTTTCGGAAATTGAAAATTATGGGTAGATGAAGAAGAAACCGCAAAGATAGACTTTGTCTACTCTCGGTAGCAAACAATAGTCATCTCATAGAGGGATGCTTATCTCCGGAAAACACAATAGTTGCACATGCATTAGATGGACATAATTAATTCAAAAATTGTTTTAAAATTAAATAAGAAAATCACCAAAATTCCCACAGCTTGCCACCTCCCCATTTACTGGTCTACTACAGTAGCTAAAGGGATTCCATCTTTATATATTGATAGATAGATGTCATGACACAAATTTTGATTATTTTCACATAACTTTGTTTTCATTAGGGCCTTTGGGTTCTACCTTTGAGTGTCCCATTTTAGGCATTAACAATCGTTACCAAGAGTTATGTTCTTTTCATGCCCCCCCCTTTTTTTTTCCAATGTATTGTAGAAAATATGGTTGAATCTCGACTTAGGTGGTTTGGGCATGTATGGAGGAGACCTTTAGATTCTGTAGTAAGGAGAGTGGACCAGGTGGGGTGGAGGGCAATCCAATTGCTAGAGGCAGAGGTAGGCCAAGAAAAACTATAAGAAAAACTATTAAGAAGTTTTAGAGGCCAATGATTTAACTATTAACATAATTCATGATAGAACATTATGGCGTCGTATGATCCATGTAGCCGACCCCATCTAGTGGGATAAGGCTTGGTGGTTGTTGTTGTTATTGTATTTAGACAATTCATATAATTTTCCAAATTCACTTAATGCTCCCTCAATCAAGAGTTTTGTACTTTCAATTCCCTATCGTTATTTTTTTGCTTTTTTCAATACATGTAACCCAGCGTGTTTAATCATCTTTATCAAATTCAGACAACTAAAATATATTTTTTTTACAACTAAAATATGTTTTAGTAAAGAATTTAGCTACTGCTTCCGGTGGAAATTAGTTTCCCCATTCATCGGAAAGGTTTCAAGAACCAATCAAGTGTATAAACCTTTTTTATATATAAATAAAAGATATATTGATCAGATTACAAGGGACTGAATTAAGCAACAAAATCCTACTCATTGCCTTAAAAATTGCAACCTCCAGGAAATTCAAAAACCAAATGGAAAAGGAAATCAAATTCTGTCATTTGCAATATCCATTCCAATAACAATTCCCCACCCTCTCAGCATTATCAATGATTAGAGCTGTCAAATGGGTCGGTCCTAACCCATTTAATCCTAGCCCGTATGGGTCATGGTCAAATGGGCCACAGGGTCAAAAGGCCCACATTAAAAAAAACCCACATGACCAAAAAACCTTAAAATGTCCAAAGGGTCAGGGCCAGTCCATGAGCCATAATTTTTTTGATGGACCTATTTTTTTTTATTTTATAAAACTTGACAAAAAGAATAACAACTATAATCACTCTAACATTATGTACTAATATCAGTTATCCTATGAAATTATCTATTTAAATATGTATTACGTGCAATAATTTTTCCTTCACTAACCGCACAACCACTTAGGTAATCTATGTGAATGGTTTTCCTTAGCTGGAATATTATCTATTGCAATAATTTGATATCAGTTATCTACTTTAAAAATTCATTTCATATAAAGACAAGAATGAAAAGAGATAAAACAATGATTTTTCTTCAGTTTTTTTAGAGAAAATTATAGCACTTAATACATATTTGATAGTTAATTTCATAAGTTAAATGATATTATTACATAATGTTAGAGTGATTATAATTATTGTTCTTTTTGTCAAGTTTTATAAAATAAAATAAAATAAATAGGACTATCAAAAAAAATATGGCCCATGGGCTAGCCTTGGCCCCTAGGGCTTTTTAGTGCTTTTTGGTCCTGTGGGCTTTTTTAATGTGGCCTTTTGACCTGTGACCATCCGCCCCGACCCACATGGGCCAGGGCTCAATAGGCTAGGGAGGCCCATTTGACACTTCTGAAGTATGGCTAAATGAGTGAAATTTATTATTGTGGGCTAGATGGACTGACCTTAGGGTCTAGGACCAAATTCACAGCTCTATCAATCATGCACCCAAGTAGGAAGACTCTACAGTTGAAGAAAGGAAACAATTCCCCCCTTTTATGTTCACCAGTCTCAGACCAGCATACAATCCATTACAAGTTAACAAAAATAAGATACCAATGCCAAAGATCACTGCCATTTTGTCCTGTACCTCAGCTTTCTAAAGTCATTCCAGAAAACCCATCCACCCTTCTAATTAAATCTACAAATCAGTAAAGATTCTGCCATCCCATCTTCCTCAAGAGACCCTAACTTCTAAGTTTTACTAACTAATTTCATACATTCCAGTGGACAAATGCACCAATCTGAAAATGTGAATTCCCACCTATCTTTACTTTAACCCAATGCCAACATCTTATTTTTATGAGATAAAAAATACCGAGTACATCAACATGTTCTTGCTTGAAAATTATTCCTATGTAACCAGATGGACCAAACAGTTGTAAACCAAGCATTCAATCAACTATCCACACCATCTATTCAAACCTTATTTATCAATGTCCAAGACACTATACCACTAAGGAGTAGTCTTTTTCTTGCCTTCACTTTTATTTTTTTTTTAAAATCGACAACGCAATATTTCTTAGCCTCATTAACACTTATAATAGGGTTGTCAATCTGAAATTGAAATTTGTAAATATCAATTGATTTTGAAAACATACTTGTCAAGCATCTGATTATGATTATATGTTACCCTTCTTTGCAAAATAACCTTGCATGCTAATTGTTTGCGGGTAGGATAAGTCTACATTGGTGATTTTCCATTTTTTTTTTCATTTATGTGTTTTCTCCCATTTTCCGAAACTCATTTCAATTCTTAGTCTGTGTAAATCCTTAACAAATTGATCCCAGTATAAATTATTATTGTCAGGAATTACAATTGTATAGTTATGAAGATGCTTCCAAGATAGTAGCACAAATAACTCTCCATTGATTTGCTTTCAGATTCCCAAAATAAAATATTGCCAAGTGTGATAGAAATTTCAAATCAAGATTCTTCAATACAATTCTATATTTTTGTAGCAGACTATCAACTGAAAATCTTTCTAGACACTAGACAGCAAACTCAACCAAATAAATGAAGAATACCAATAGGGAAAGATATAGAATAAAATATAGATACCATTTGAGATACATAATGTATGTGCCTAGCAGACATTGCTCATCTTCAAAACCAGGAAGAAAATTTTTCTTCAACAAAGTCCTTCATTCCTTCATATGTACCTGAACTCTTAAGATTTTCAAAATGTGAAGGACCAAGCATGAAATGAACCTAGTAACCCTGCACCATTCTGATGAGACTTCTTCTAATTATAGTAATGGCAATTTCCACTCTGCCATATCTCTCTCCTTGGAAACTTCAATGTTTTCATTGGTGCTGGTAGTTGCACCATAATAACAAGGCCTGAAGGGTATTCCCTCCTTCTGAGGAACACTCACATTGGAGCATACATCCAGGGATCTTGTTCTTTGTCTTGGTGTGCTCAATGACCTTGCCTTTGCTTTAGTGGATTCTGTCAAAGCCATGTAAGTGGGAAAAACTGGAGAATTTGGCATGGAACTGTCATCTACAAAACAACTTCTCTTTTCATGAGAAAATGATTTCCTTGAGATTGAAATTTGTGAACTTGGTCCATATTCTTGCAAAGCTTCTTTTTTCAGGTTCCTCTGTGCAACTTGTGTTGTACCATGAAATTCCTTGGTGATCAAGTCTGAAGGAAGAGCTGCTCTCTCTGTATGCAGCCATTGTCCTAGAATAGGGCTGCTCTCTCTTCCAAGTTCCTTATTGGGAACAGATTCTTCTACCATTTGGGGAATTGTTATCTGCTAGAAAATATAAATTACATTGCAATTCTCAGTTGTCCTTTTCATGGGAAAGAGAACAATCAGTTTTAGTGGTTGTGCAGTTTGAAATGATAGGTTCATTTTTTAAATGACTTGACATTTTATTTTATTTTTTCTTTAATTTTTTTTTCTCTCACAAAAAAATGCAACGCAACTACAATCGCAACCGCAATCGTAATTTAAAACCTTGATACTAAGCAACATCAATAACAAGGGTACTGCTAGTTTAAATCAAATGAGATGAGATTACGCGGTGTGAACAAGAGTACTGCTTCATGCGCTCTCTTTTGACAATGGCCTCTTGCTTTCTTAACCATATGGCTTCAATGTCTTCTCTTGAGTGTGAGCTGCAATTCCAAGTTGTTTGACTACAGAACTCATTCTGTAACTAAATTATTAAATGGATTAGACAAGGGAATTGTTCAACCTCAATGCATAGCTTGCTTACTGGCTTATGATGTTAAAACTATGCATCTTGCTACCTAGTTCCTAAAGTTTGGGAGAGGGGATGGGGGAGATCTACTAAACTAGCAGTTGAACCACTAACAAGGAAGAAAGCAATAGAAATCTGTGTCTTACTGATTTCTTTATCTTCACAAAGTTACTTGTCCCTTTTACTGATAACATATCAAAAATGTGATTTGAACAATTGATTCGGATATGTTCTCGCGACACTTAATAGTTTACTGAGTGTTGCGAGAATTTGTCCAAATCAATTATTCAAATAATAGTTATCATACTAATCTCATGACATATATACTATATAAAATTGTTACATACCTTCATTTCCTTCTCTCCCAACTTCATCTTTTGCTTTGGAAACTGTTTGATCTTGTCATTTTTGTAGCTTTCTTCTTCACTATGATTGGAGGGCAATTTCTTCAAAGTGCTGGACAATTGACGTCTGACAGCTCGGCCACGAACCATAGCTTGCAGTCTTACGACACCCTTTAGTGCTCTTAATGCTTTTCTAGCCTGTCTTATTCCCAGTTTAGAGTTCAACTTCAAGTGAGTTAAAATTTGTCCAAGTACTTTTTTTGTTGACAGTTTGTGCGATTTCGCTCAGACAATTAACTCAATACATTTGAGAATAGAGAATCAAATTGATTAGAACTCAAATTCTCAATCCAAGGAAAGGACCATTAGAAACAAAAAGCAAATAAGGTGCATTTACAAATGACAGATTATTATAGTACTTTTGTTATATTAATTAACTGAAATTTGATTGCAATCTTCTTGAACAGTAAAGGTTAATCTACACTAGAATATGATACAATCTTAGTATTATATTTGGAATCAAAGGTCTAGCTAATATGCTGACACCTCTAATACAACAGACACATTTACCATTTTGTTTTTATGCATATCATCCATCTCATCTTACCTAAATTGACCATTATGTTACTGACAGGAATGCAAAGAATGACTTCATCCAAGACTAAACGCATTTAATATTAACATATTTATAGTTTTCTTGTTTATTTTCTCTATGTAAAATATCTGCAAGCTGAAAAGTTACAATTTGAAACCATATTGACAATTCAGTTAATCAATCCATTACAAAGGAAGAACCAAGTCCCGAGGAAGCTCACAAGATGTCCGCGGTATGCGCTTTGAATCTGGATGGCAGCCAAGTTTCGATCTCCCTTTGACGGATATGAATAAGAACGAGAAGCACCTGTTAGCCTCACAACCTCAGCAGCAGCATTGGCAGCTGCAACTGCAGCTTCTGCAGCAGCTGCTGTTGCAATAGCCACAGTCAAAGCATGCTTTCTCTGCTCAGCTTTTGCTTCTATTAATGTTCTATTTGTAACTCTGATTGTTGGATACTTTTTCAACTTAAACCTTCCAAGACTCCATCCCCATTTCTTTGGCTTCTGAGATCACAGAAAAGAAATATTAACCAAAACTATATTGTACTGCTATTAGATGATTATTATTGTTACTATATAAAAGAACTCTCTTACTTTTTCCTTTGACTCAGAAGTGAATAGCCTTTTCACCCAAGCAAACAAACATTTCCAATTTGCCATGAAGATTTATGACATCATTCAAACCGAGTTCTTCAAACACCATTCTCTATTCCTCAAGCACCTACCTATACTTGATATAGAAGAAAGAATGGGGCCAGAAATAAACTCAAGACATGGCAATATACATGATTACATAATTCCTTTTAGATAACTAACATGTTCAGTCATCTGTTCTACTCTAGTCTAATACAATATATTTATGTATGCTAATAATGTGAGAGGGGATAACTACATTGGGAAAGCCATGCCAATGATGACTATTCTAGTTAGAGGTGTTTATCAACCGATCCAATCCAATGCCAACCGTCTTAACCGAACCGAAAAACCGACAACCGAAATAACCGAAAACCGAAAAAATCGCAAACAGAAAAAAAACCCGAATTTTTCATTGGATTTTATCGGATTTAGTATCCTATATGTAAAACAGATCAAATCCAAACCGAACCTAAATTATTTATTTAAATTAAAAAAATTTGATCTTTATATTATAAAAGTAATTATTAGTTTTTATACTTTTATAAGTTATCACCTAGTCCTTATATTAGAGAGTTAAATTGGTATGTAAATGTAATGTTAGTGTAAAAACTTTTACAATCGTTAACCAATTATAAATCATGTTATGAGTGACTTTTAATATATTTAGGACAATAATCAAACATTTATAATGATTTAACAATTTATAATTAGGTGATAGTGTAAAATATCTTTACACATGAAAGTGCATATCAATTCATGTATATCCCGTTAAAACACTTATTACAAATTGTCAATATAATATTTTAAAATTAATTTTTATTTTAAATAAGTAACAAATTCATATGACTCTTTAAATACCCGATCAAATCCAAATCGAACCGAAATATTGGATATTCTTTTATGTAAATAACTATGTAAATATGTATCGATAAAAACCGAATTATCCAATCCAATCCAAACCACATTTGATTGGATCGGATCGGATCAGATTTTTTGAAGGAAGCAAACCGATCCAATCCAAACCGCATGTTTTTATCATTGGATCGGATGACTTTTTTGCTCAAAACCGATCCAATCCAATCCGCGAACACCCGTAATTCTAGTTTCTCGTTCTAACAATGTGGCTAATGCAGTTAGCCTCCAACAGTGACTACCGAGTGACTTAAATAAAGCCAAAAGTTACCGGTTGTGTTTGGATTCTGTTGAAAATATCCTAAACGGGCGTTTGGGCAAAAGTTACTCGTGTCAATAAGGAAATGTTGCGGTCCATCCGAGGGTGAGGTTATTGGCACTCTAATTTGTCTATCTACACTCTTTAGTTAGTATGATTTGGTTTTTGTTTAAGTAAAATTGTTACTTAGGAGTGTGATTAGTAAGGATGGAGATTTGTTATCTCATTGTCTCATTTGTTATATCATATTCTATTTTCATCAATACTATATTATCAGATATTCTACTTTTCTAAAATTAAAACAAAATTTTAGTTGATGTAATAAGATAATATTATGTGTCACAACAAATTGAGACAACAAATCCTTGCTCAAAATTAGGAAGCATGAAAAGATTCACCCTTATTTTAATGTCTGTCGCTTTCGTACGTCAATTTACTAAAATGACTTTTTCTGCCTTCCGCTTCATGCGGAAGGTGCAGGGAGCCTTAGCAATAGTTGTTATTACTGGATTAATTAAATGGGACCATTTTTATTTTTATTGTAAGGATACTACTATTTGGATTTTTAATATGTGAGTTTTCCATTTTTGAGCCAAGACTTGGAGGCTGGAGCCCATAAACGATGCTTTGGATTGAGGGGGCATAGCAATTGTTTCTCTGCACATGCATTATCACTTCACATTGATTTGTGGGGAGGGTTAAATTCTTCATGTGAAATGTGACAAATAATAGCATGTGAGAGTGACATATCAAACATAATGTCCATTTCACCTATATGGCTAAATCAATTAATGCTGGCCAGAGAGGTAGCATATTAATTAATAATATCCGAAGTTTCGGAACTACCAGTACCATGACATTCATTTAACCTAGCTAGAAACCGTATATAATTTACTTATTTGTTTAGGGTGGCATTGGTGCTTATTATAAGATGTAAAAACTAATCCGCAAAAACATTGGCATGTTATGTTACCAATATATTTGACTACTCAATCGATCTTATTCATATATCAATATGTGGTTAGTCCGAATGGTAACGGACTCAGGTTCCTTATATAAATGGTCAGGGGTTTGATTTCTGACTCTTGCATATGGAGAAAACTTGGTTGAGAGAGATTAATCCTTCAATATCGTCAGGTACCTCGATCTTATTCATAATATGTCTTTAATTTTTACATAGAAAATTGGTCCCAGTTTTCTTTGTGATATACTTGATGTGAGCACGTTTTTGACTTATATATATATCCATCCATAAGTGAGAACTTATGTTCAAGCCTTTATAGAGTGGTCCATCAACAAGTACTAAGGAGCTCACCCAAAAAAAAAAAAAATCAACGAGTACTAAGGTAGCTTTAGAGCTGTTTGGCGTGCTCCAAAGAAAAGTCACGAATACACAAAATTCTAACAAAAACTTTTTCCTATACTATGAAATGTTTCATGAAATGATAAAAAGTGACTATCGTGCTGTTATCCAAAAAAAAAAAAAAAAGTGACTATCGTGCTATTTAATGACCCAACAAGATCTTGATTATGAGAAAGTCCAGCCAACTTTGCTTTATCTATGTAAAGTGGTGAGTTGTAAGTTTCTTTAAAGTGGGACAGATTAAACATTTTGATATTGAATAAGGTTTTTTTTATGCAATAAGAAAAAATTAGGAATTATTTAAAAGCACTTCCTCTTAATTTAAATAATTATGCAGTGGCTTCATCCATATAAAGTTCATGAATGATACCCTTTCATTAATAGAAAAATAAAAAACCGCGTGTCTTTTTTTTGATAAAAAACCGCATGTCTAGTAACTTCTGCAACTGTTTTTAGGCTATTATTATATGGCAAAGTTCCTTTTGAACTCTCAAAATTTTATTCTCAGCTAGCTAAAGATCATTAGGCTATATATTATGCTTGTATGTCAATTCTTTTTTTTTTTTAATAAAACATTCTTTTGCCTAACTCTCTCATGCTAGATACTAGTATGCATTACGGTAATGATCATCATTCAAGCTATCCTAATGAAAATGCATAAAATGATCAAAGTGTATGGGTCAACCATTCATCATCTTCAATCAAAAGAAAGTTGATGACACAAGCACGATGAATACTAAAATCAGAGTAAAGACTCGTTTTGGTTCCCGATAATTTTTTAAGTGCCCATTTTAGTCCCTAAGAAAAAAAACAGCTCGCTTGTTAGTCATTGTCAATTACAAATCAGGGACACGTTAGTCCTTTTGTTGATGTCCATTAGAAAGACTCGTTAGTTTGTTAATGTGTCCCCCCGTTCACTCATCCAATTGTCCAGTTAAGTAGCCCACAATGACGTCGTTTTGTTGCTCCAATTATTATTATTTTTTTTCTCATCTTCTTCATCCTTTCTTCTTCCTCCATCCTTTCTTTTTCTATTCTTCCTCTAAGCTCAGAAACTCATTCAAATTCAGAGATTCAAAAATCAATCCCTACCCAAGGTAAGACATGGTTTTTATAGTATTACATGAACTGCAATAAAAATTATCAAATGACATTCTTTCAAGAGTTAGGAAAAGCAAATGCTTTAAGGAATTGCAATAACGCTTTTCTCTTTTGCAAAAGAAATTAGAAGAATAAAAAGCACCCCGAAGCAATCCATAACTCTTGAAGGAACACCATTTGATAATTTTTATTGCAGTTCATGTAATACTAAGAATTATGTATTATCTTGGGTAGGGATTGATTTTTGGGTCTCTGAATTTGATTGAGTTTCTAGGTTTAGAGGAAGAAACGGAAAAAGAAAGGAAGGGGGAATGATGAAGAAGATGAAGAAAAAAAATGGGAGCTGCAAAATGATGTTGTTATTGGCTACTTAACGGGACAGTTGGATGAGTTAATGAGCCACATCAACAAACTAATAGAGTCATCCTAAGGGACATCAACGGAGGGACTAACGTGTCCATGGTTTGTAATTGTCAAGGACTAACGGACGAGTTTTTTTTTTCTTAGGGACTAAAATAGGCATCTTGAAAATTTTCAGAAACCAAAATGGATCTTTATTAGTCTTGAAATCAATAGCCATAATAAAGGCAACTTTTTTTTACCAATGGAGGTTGACACAAGTGGTGATACACTTGTGCCCCTTAATCAAAGTGGTTGGGGTTCGAATCTGAACTCTTGTATATGGAACCAACTTTCCCTGGAAGGGGGTTTCCCATACTCTGGTATATGGAGAAAAAAAAGGCAACTTCTTTTTCCCTTAGGGAGAATACGCCTTATTATGCAATCTCTACTATTTATATAATTAAATTTTATATTAAATCAACATCTTTCTCATGTCTTTATATAACAGTATATTTATTCCATATTAAAATATGGTATGTTTTGATATTCCGCCCATTGATATTAATCTACCGTGCCTGTATAGGGTATCAACATATGTGTTTAAAAATTATCTTCCTATATATTGTACACGAAACGGTAAAGTAGATGAGCTAGTTTTGCTTATAAATTGTTAATCAAGGGAAAAATATATATTTGTTATGAAACTCACTTTTTCGTTTTATTTCGTATTCCTGCTGGCTCAAGTACAATAAAATATTGATAGAGATGAGAAAGCAAGAAAAATTGGATTAATGAGGTACATCATGACTATGAGGAATTACTTGATGCCTATGAGAAGTTGTTGGAGGAATCCAACTGCTTATCCAAGACCTTCAAATCTCTCAAGAGAGAGTATGTAAAGCTTCTTAGTAAGCATAAGCAGAAATCTCAAGAGTGTGAGAAGCTGACCAAGGAGAACACCGAGTGAAGATGAAAAGTCTCGATGAAGCTAAGATCTCTAATGAAACATCACGGTCTGAAGAAGTTGAAAAACTTCAGAAAGTGGAAGAGCTCACTTCGATCTTATCAAATTTGTTAATGGTAGAAACAATTTGACTAAGCTGCTTGGCTGTCAGAGACACTCCCTTAACAGAGAAGGTATTGGATATGTCCATCAGACACATCATAAAGTATCAACTAAAACCTCTAAAGTGTCTGTTAAGTCAACATTCATTAAATACATACATGTCTGTAACTTCTGTGGAAAAACTGGACATGTTATGTCTAAGTGTATCCATAAGAAGAGAAGGAAGTCTTCACAGACTCCTAGAACTAACAGAAAAGGATCAAGAAAATTATAAGTACCTAAAGACCAAATAATTCCAGTTACAGATGTCCTCAATAGGACAAAGAAAACACCACTACTGGTACCTGGGCAGTGGTTGCTCGCGACACATGACAGGAGAAATGTCTATGTTCCTAGACCTCCAACTTAAGAAAGGAGGACATGTTGCCTTTGGAGGCAATCAGAAAGGGAAGGTTATAGGCATTGGTACTATTGGTGGTAAACCCCCTCTTCCCTCTATATCTAATTTTCTTATGGTTGAAGGATTAAGACACAATTTACTTAACATAAGTCAATTATGTGACAGTGAATTTGATGTCTCATTTACCAAGGATTTGTGCATAGTTAAAGACATAAGTGGCAAAACCCTCTTTTCAGCTAGAAGGCAACAAAATCTGTATAAGATTGAACTGACTGATCTCTTAGATCAAAGTGTAACCTGTCTGATGTCTAAAGAGGATGAAAGATGGTTGTGGCATAAGAAACTAGGACATACTAGTATGAAACTAATTTCGAAATTGAAAAAGGATAACCTTGTGAGATGATTGCCTGATATTAGTTTTAAGAAAGATGTCTTGTGTGATGCATGTCAGAGAGGTAAACAAGTAAAATCAAGTTTCAAATCTAAAAACCAAGTATCAACCTCTAGACCTCTTCAGTTGTTACACATGGATCTGTTCAGGGTCGGTCTTGAGATTTTTGGTGCCCTGGGCGAACTCAGGAAAATGATGTCCTTTTAATCATTTGAAAATTGTTCTCTTTACATTTTTTACTGCAAAATCATTAATAATCCGATCATAATCAAGGTTCTTTAAAAAATCATTTTCGATAGAAATCAAAGCAAGACTATTTAATCTACTTTGTGACATAGTAGATCGTAAATAAGATTTTAACAATTTCAATTTAGAAAAACTTCTCTCAGCTGATGCAACAATAACAGGGATAATTAATATTATTCTATAAGCTATGCATGCATTAGGAAAATAATTAAATGTCTTCAAGGAACTCAATATCATAAAGGTTGATTTTGATTCAACTGTTAAAACCTCTCTGATGACTTTTAATTCTTCAAATATAATTTCTCCATCAAGATCATAAGAATTATCATGTTTTAGATACAATTCAAGATGTTTGTATAACAAAATTTCAAGTCCTTATCAAAGAATGACTTAAGCCTTTCAATGCTAAACAAAAAACCAAAAATCTCCTCATATGTGCTATACTGCTCAAATCTTCTATTAATTGAGCCAATTGCTTGATCTACAATGTATAAAAAATAATGGATCCTAAAAGACTCCTTAGCAGACTCAAGGTTTGGTTGTGTGCATTCAGATAGATTTTCATCATAGTGTTTTTTCCTATGAATCTGACGTTTTTGAACAAACACACATTCAATCTCCATTTCATTTGCGATTTTTCTAGCACTAACTATAGCATTTGCAACACCAGATTCTCTATATTTTTCCAAGTACTTAATCAAACCTTTTACTGATTCTATAGCAACATCAATACGCATGTCTTTTTTTTTTTTTTTTTTTGCAAACTTTTACTAATTTCATTAACAGCAGTTAACAACTCAAACCAAATAATCATAACTATTAAAAACTCAAAGTTTCCTGTTCCATGACTTGCTAAAGATTCAGCTTCACTCTTAATTTTTGGATCATTATCTTGTTCAGCTAGTTGAAGTAAAGCTTCTTTTATGTTTGAAGCTTGAGTTTTAATTGCATATACACTATTCACATGACTTTCCCAACGTGTTTGTAACAATGGTTTAATAGTTAAACCTTTCACATTATCTCTTAAAATTTTCCAACGCTTTGTGGAATGTGAAAATATAGTGTAAATACGTTGTAGCACTCCAAAAAAGTCTTTTGCTTTATTACAAGAATTTGCAATGTCACAAAGCATCAAGTTAAGGCCAAGACAACCACATGGTGTGTATAATGCTCTAGGATTTATATGTAATAATTTTATTTGCACACCTTGATGTTTACCTTTCATGTTTGATCCGTTATCATATCCTTGTCCTCTCACGTTATTATTATCAAGACCAAGAGTTTCTAAAATATTTTGTAATTCTTCAAACAATCCTTGACCTGTTGTAACAAAAACTTTCAAAAATTCTACAAAAAACTCTTCTATTTTTATTGGACTTGTAAAAACATCCACACAACATAGTATGGGAGTCATTTGTTCTCGGTGACTTACATCAAAGCGCATAATCAAGAATCACAGAAAAGTATTTTGCTTCTTTAACTTTTCGGACTATTGCACTTTTAACTTCATTACCTAACATATTAATCAATTCGTTTTGGATCTTATGACTAAGATAATGATAATGAATTTCATTAAGCTTGATGCGATCAAAATGCTTTTGCATGACAGGATCCCATTCGGCAATCATCTCAATAAGAGAAAAAAAGTTCCCATTGTTTTATACATTAATCCTCTCATTTTTTCCATGAAAAGCTAAATTTTGTTCAGCAAGATATCTAACAACAGAAATTATCCTAACTAAAACACCCCTCCAATGTTCTTTTTCTTTTCTTATAAGCTCTTCGAAGATCTTTATCAATTGTTATGTTTTTAAGAAATCTGATTTGTAAGTCAATCCATTTACTAATGAAAGCCATGTGTGCACCACTTGATTCATGTTCTTTGAGCTTTTCAGAAAGATGTTTCCAATCATTAAAACTTTTATTTGCTAAGTGATTTGATTTATGACTTGTACCAAATAACTTACAGTAAAAACAAAAAAACTCTATCTAATTCTTTTGAATAAACAAGCCAACTTCTATCTTGTTCTTCTCCATTAGAACAGTAATGAATGTAATGTGATGATGAGAAGTGTAACACCCCCCTTGGGCATTACTTTGTAACACGTGCGGAAATAAATTAAAAAGTAATTCGCTGGTTACTTTCGAAAAATAATATTTTCTTATAAGGCATAAAACTCGGGTGTAAAAATTTTCTATAACGGAAAGCTCTAGAAACATGAAACACAAATTAAAGTAGTGAAGTCATATTGAATATCTTTACACATTCATAACAAGGTTGCCACTACATACACTGTTTCCTCAAAGAATCTCATTTTCAAAAGAGAAAATCATAATAAAGATTAACTTACAATCTCACAGTTGAATATTTTTTTAATTGTACAACTCAACCAAAGTTCCTAAGCTGGTAACTCTACAAGAGAGTTATTTGAAATACCATCGTGACATTCTCACTAACGAATACTTCTTCAAGCATCTAGAAGTTAAGTCCTCGAATGACTCAGTGAATTCCTTCGCTTCATCCATACTAGTGTACCAAAGTACTACCTTAGTCTAGAATAAACCTGATATATTTGTAAGTGTGAGACGCCAATATATGAGTTTTGATAAGATAATCACATGCACGACACACAAAATAGCATATACATGGTATTCATAATATATGGTAATTATCCAAACAATAAAAACAATTTGTCAAAGGGATTCATACCCAGCAGTCATCATTCCATCTTGATACTTATCCTCTTTACTTCTCTCTTTATTCATTCTTTCTTTGTTGAGGCTTACCTCTCACGATTATTCTTACTTAAACATTGAGTTCATTTATTCTCAATACCGGACATGAAATCAAAACATGCCAACTGGGACTCTAACCCACGACACACAAAACAAAGATTCAACTATGTGACTTGGGACTCTAACCTACGACACACAAAACATATATTCAACTGTGTGACTAGGGACTCTAACCCTCGACACCACAGATATTCAAATGTGTGACTATGGACTCTAACCCTCGACACAACAGATATTCAAATGTGTGACTAGGGACTCTAACCCTCGACACACACGTAAAAGATTCAAATGTGTTAACTGGGACTCTAACCCACAACACATTGAATATGGATTCAACTGTGCCAACTGGGACTCTAACTCATGACACATAAAAGACACACAATCTACTTACTTACTTCTAAGAATACTAGCCCAACGTCTCTGGTTATCTAGGTCCTCACAACTTCCACTTTTTCTTAAATTTCCACAAATTAATCTTTTTGATTAATTATTTAAGCTTATCAAGCTTTTATCCTCAAATTAATTTAAACACCGACCAATGTCAGGTTTCTCAATCTATCACTCAACAGCAGATAATTTTACCACAATATAACATGACATACATCCAAATTATGACATGCATCACAATTATAATTTAACACTCCAATTATAATCATGTAAATCAACATATCACAAATAATCAAGTAAGCATATAATCAATTAAATAATAAACGATTCAAAATCACAGAGAATAACCACAAATAATTTACAGACAACTCTAAAACAGCATGGGATCATCTTAAACTCCTCAGGCAAACTCCCATCACCTCTTGAAGATTCAAGTATTTGTTTCACGAACGATTTCCCGATTTGATTTCCGTTTCCTTCGTACACTCGGGATAATCAACAACGATTTATCCTTCACAACAAATCATCACAAAATTAATGAAAATCAAACAACAAAACTTTCTAAACCATATGATAATGGTTCGGCCTACTTAAGATCATTAGGCTAAGGATATTAAAAATTTATAACTTATGGATTTATGATCCTTAAACATGATGGAGACTTAATCAATGATCATGAACCAATAACTTTGAACAAAAACTCATCTAACTCCATGAGTTAGGGTTTCGGCCTCATCACAAAAGTGAGACTAAAAATTTCACTTGATTCTCATCTCTTGGATTTAACAAATATACATAGTATAGAGTTGGATTTAAGTATCGCAAGACAACTTTGAATCAAAAATCCATCCAACAAAGAAAATTAGGGTTTAGGCCCTTTTGAAGAAAAATAGGTTAGGGTTTGATTTGATTCTCTCAACCACTTAGATTCAATATCTATCATGGTTTAAGAGATGAAAGTCATGAATCATAAATCAAAAGTGGAAACAAAACCTATTTACACTCAACCACATAGGTTTCTGCCTTGCTTAGAAAAATAAGGAAGAAATTTATTTTGGATTCATGCTTCTAGATGATGAATATAGATATCAATATGAGTTCATAGAAATTGGTTTCAAGTCAAACGGATTTTTATACAATTTTCTATGAATTTTTGAAGATTGTATCATGAACTTTGAATATGATTCATGGCTAGATCTTACAAAATGAATGAAGAAGAGTTCATGATTGATTATGGAGAGAAAGATTCTACCTCTTGTTGATGAACAAGTGATGAAGATGATCAAGTTCTTCACAAAAATCACTAAGTGTTCTTGAGAGAAAATGGGAGAAAAGTGAGGAAGATGAAGATTTGGAGCAGTTTCGATAATTTGGGCATATCTCCCATACTAATTAACCGTTTTTGATGATCTTTATCTTGTTGGAAATAAGAGAGAAAGAGGAACAACTTTAATGTAGAAATTTTTTCGAGATTCATAACAGAAAAGGTCATAATTTCTGTGTAATTTCGGCGAATATGAACATCTATGGGTGTTCTTAGAGTTCTTAAGAGAAAAGGCTTTATGTTTGAAGAAGATGACTTGAAAATGAATCAAAGTTGACTAAGTGTGGTGCTAAAGAGGGGGAGCAGTGTGGGAGGAGGTTGTTTTGGTCCAAAATCATAATGGCACCACTTATAATACTCATGGAAATCCAAGGGTAAAATGGTCATTTCACATCCAAAGTAATCATTGCAATTGAGTGGTCATGGTTGAATGAGGTGTGACTGAGTTTTGGACCACAAAAGGAAGGAGATATTTTGTGTTGCAAATCATGGTTAGTTAACCTCGGTTAGATTTAACCAGACGTAGGTTAGGTTAACGTTTAAAATATCTAGGTATTTTCTTTGTCGTCATGATGACTAGAATAAATTATCACCATGACTCACCATGATTATTTATTCCTCTCGAGTCATCATAGATGACATGTCGATCTGTTTCCTGATATATCTCTGCACAAACGTACCCGCTTCGGGTTTTTACCCGATTAGGGTTTTTGAGGGAAATGTGTTTTGGTTCATGAAGATGATATAAGTGAGTTGAAAATTGTCTGAGTGTGGTATTATTGATGGTGGAGACGTGGGGTTTGGGGGCAAAAGGGTAAAAATGCATGATGGCATACTTGTAGTTTCCATGTGAAACCAGGGGCAAAACGGTCCTTTCCATGCCAAAAATATCTAATGTCATTAATGTGTCATTATGGCCATTATGACTTGGATAGGATCGTCGTAAATGCTAGTCGCATCAGTCGCATCAGTCATCTCAGCTCTGTTGTTGACCCCGTTGTTCATCTGACTCAGGTTTTTCCTCGAGATATTTTCGAAGCTTTCGCCCGCAGCAAATATAATATTATATTTTTACGCTAAAATTTTCAAAACTTCCAATATCATAGCAAATACGATAAAAACATTATTTATCTCGTTCACAAAATAAATTTGGTTTTCTGAGCAGTAAACTTTTACTGTCAGTGAAAATGCAGAAAACGACAGACCGGTTTCCATCTGAATTTTCAACCAAAAACTTTCCCGTAACCCTATGAAAATAAGTATAACATAGAAGTGACTTTAGTTTTTCCAAAATCATTTTCTAAGTCTCGGATAAAATATATATGTTTATATATTTATTACCGATATTAGAAAGCAGTGAAAATCGGGGTGTTACAAGAAGTGCTTACCAAAAGTATCCTTAGGACCATTCACAATTGAAATATCTCTTTAAGGACCATCTTTTAGTAATTCATCTCGTAAGTCACTTCTAAGGTTATCCCATGTTCTTGGATCATAAATGTCTAATGGAATAGATTGACTAGGTTGTTCATCAACATAAACAGGGATAGATTCATTTTCATTATTCCCTACATCATCAGAATATTCAGTTTCATCATGATGTTCACCTTCATTTTCATTGTTTTCAACCAAAATATCTCGCTCTTCATTATTCCTATTCAGTTGTTCATTCTCTAAATTATTAGGATTTGCATCATTCTGAACAAGAATTGTAGGATGCTTGGCAAACAATTTATCAAGAGCACCCTTTTGAGATTCATTATCAATTTCAATTTGTTTCTTTCTTTTCCGTTTTAGATGACCAAAAATTTGTTTTCTAGGCAACATGTTCAAACAATTAGACAACAACTATAGATAAAAGCACAAAATTATAATATATAAATCAAACAAGGTGTCTCTAATGAGTAAAACAATAAGATGAAACAATAGAACCTGATTGCTAATTTCCTGGTTTTAAACCTTCAACTTAAATCCTCACTTGGTTCCAAAGTTTCAGAGCATCAAACATCAATTTAATTCTGAAAATAACCCTAAAAATTAGCATTATTTAAAATATAAGAAGAATAATATAATATGATAAATTGAAATTTGTTTATGAAGGAAAGCGCACCAGTTGAGAATTTAATCAAACGCACCACCGTGATATTTTTTTTTTGTTCAATGGAAATAAACTAATAAAAAGATAGAAAGCTAAAAGGGCACTAAGTTTAGAGAAAAAGATCAAGTTTAGAAGAAAGACTCAAACTGCACGTCTGCACCGTGTCTCTCTCTTTGGTTTCTTGATATTCGTAAAGATTGAGAAAAAAGAAATTTAGAGAGGCTGAGATTGTTGTTTTGGCTTCAAAGACTCAAGTGGAGGGGGGGGGGGGGGGGTGAATTGAGTTTTCAAAAATTCTTCCTTTTAAAAAACTTTACTTTTCAAATCAGAGTTGCATCGGGATCTTTTACAAAAACAGTGAAGGGTTTTTTATGAAATCTTGAATAGAAGGTGATGAGGTGATGAGGTTTAGAAAGATAAATCAGTGCTATTGTCACTTTAGTGGACGAGCGCTTCTGTCACTTGTGTGGACGAGCGCTTCTGTCACTTGTGTGGACGAGCGCTTCTGTCACTTGTGTGGACGAGCGCTTTTGTCACTTTAGTGGACGAGCGCTTCTATCACTTTAGTGGACGAGCGCTTCTATTACTTTTGTGGACGAGCACTTCTATCACTTTAGTGATTGAATCAAACAGAAAGAAGTTCAGTTTCAGTGATTAAGAACAGTCTTAATCAACTCAGCTTTGAACAATTAATAACTCAAGATTGATTGTAGTAATACTCTGGTTGTAATTCATATTAAACAGATCAAGAACTGATATCAATTGAAAACTTAGAACATCAAGATCACAGTTATATGCACAAGACAGATTAAAGAGTTTGAGTTTAGAGATACCACACAACCAGATTTATCCTGGTTCGAGTCACCACCACCGTGACCTACATCCAACCCCCACTCTACCTGTGGGTTTTCACACACTAACACAACAAACTTTAGCCAGGTAGCTTGAAAAACCTTTACACCACAAAGCATTCCTTCACCTCGAGATACCACACTCTTGTGAAGAGCCTCAATGTTCTTCCTTAGGGATGCCTCACCCTAATCACACAGAGAGACTCCCTCCCTCTTTACAATCAAATAGAATGAAAAGCTTGATTCCTAAACTCTCAGAAGTCAGATATACAAGTTGAAGTTCTTATGAGAATTGAAACACTCTTTTTCACAATGAAGCTCAAGCAAGAAGATGAATGATTTTCACAATTGATCTCTAAAATTGATTTTGTAAACTTTTGATCTGTTCGATATGTTTAAAAGTGTTCCTTTGATCCCACTTTATATAGAAAACAAGTTATAGCCGTTGGGATCAATCAAAACAGATTTGGGTCTGATAACAGAATCTGTTTTCTTGATTCTGGTTCTTGAACAGGGGTTGAGTACATGGCTGTGTTAACCAATTTCATACTGATAGTCTTGAGCTTGGTTAATCCATCAGTACATCCATTCAGTACATCTATGTATTAATGAACATCAGATTTTCCTGAAACTTGAATACACGCGTACATAGCATATGTACAGGGTTGTATTCAGTTAACCATTTATAACTGATCTGATTTCTTATTGTGCATAGGTGTTACTGAATCAAGAACCTTAAATTCATTTGTCAGTTACAGTAGCAGACATACATCCAATGATTACATGGCTGTACCTGACAAATAATTTTCTTATTTCCAAAAATTATTTTCATTAAAAAAAAAACTTATTCCGTTTAATGCAGGTTCTGAAAATTCATTTTCTTCATGCATCTTTTTATTTGAGCTATCTTGTGACTAAGAGATTTCTTTCTCTTACAAATCATCTAAGACTTCAATCTAAAATTCTCCTTTAAGCTTGGTCTTGATGATGCTCTGATCTTTGACTTTGCTCTTTTGATTTGTACATGCAGCTCATTGATTCCTTCAAGTTCTTCCTTGAATATTTTTCCTTGAATTTGCTTAATGAACTTGTTGATCACTGCTTGATACCAGTCTTTGCAATTTGACACTAAAACACTTGCACACACATTAAATTGTATTTGTCATATATCAAAATCTCTAAGTCATTGAGTCTTACAAACTCCCCCTTTTTTATTATGACAAATCTTTTAATAAAATTATAAGATCAGAGTATAAGTGTAGCAGAAGCTAAGTGTTTTTGACATATTTATATCATGGTATCAGAGCAGAAGTATATCAGAGCAAAAAAATATTATCAGAGCAGAATTTGATTTACTCCCCCTTAATCATATCATGAAAGCTTATCAGCTCCCCCACAACATATGCATGTATAATTTGTTATTATCCCCTTTTTCTACACCATACTTTTTCCTCCCCCTTTTGGCATTATCAAAAAGGTAAAGAAAAGAAACATTCAAAGCTATAGAAAAGGCAATCATTTAAACATTAAAACATAGCATATAAAATTGTTCATGATAGGGGGATAGGTGCAGGGACAAATAAAAAAGAATAGAAACCATCAGCCAAAATTACAAACTATGGCATTTTACCTTTCAAAAACTAAGTTCTAATTCCTATGAATTCATAGAACTAGTTCTTCCTTTTTGATTTTCTTTTGTTTCAGCCTTTAGGTGATGGTTCGGCAGGGGTGTTCTCAGCTTCCTTCACAGCAGCTCTTGCAATGTTTGCAACATCAACATCTTCTTCTGTTTGAGCTGGAGGTGCAGGGAAATGAAAATCCACTCCTAGGGCATCTTTGAGTTTATGAATGTCATTTTCTGCCTTTTCTATCCTTTCATTCACTTCAGAAATTGCAGCCATTTCAATTTAATGATTTTTCTTCTGATTTTTCTCAACATTTTCCAGCATTTTCATCAGTTTCTGCAGGAAACCAGAAGGTACATTTTCTTGTCCAGTTGAAGTACCAGCTGTAGTAGTTTCCTTGTTTCCAGCTTTCCTTATCCATCTTCCATCTTCCATCTTCCATCTTCTTCTCAGCAGCTTTTGAGGGCGAAGATCCAGTATTTTTGGTTCTTACCATATTAGGGTTGGTTTGGGTACAAGAAGGATTAAGGTTAGCTCTGCCAGGGTTGCGGAATTAGGTGAAGAAAGAGTGGGTTTCAGAAGATTTGAAGTTTTGAAATAAGATTCTACATCGGCGGCGTCTTCAATCCTCAGGGCTCGTAGTCTAGTAGATGAGCTCCATATGCCACGTCATTGAACGGAGCTTCTCATTAAGGACTTACCAAGTCCAAAGAACGTAACCTGGTAGACGAGCTCCATATGCCACATCATTGGACGAAGCTTCTCATTAAGGACTTAGAAAGTCCAAAGACTTGTGTGGACGAGCAGAATTAGAATCTTGTGTATTATGAGTTTATCAGACTAAAAACACAGGGGATCCATTCCTGATCAAATCTATTTCTTCTGAAACTCTCTTCTAATCATTCATAGATATTCCAAATCAAATCATACAAGAATCAGAGCATATTTACACAAAGATACAATCATATAAACAGTTTCTTTAGAGATTAGATATAGGATTGATCAATTATGCCCAATTCTCTTCTAATGAAAAATAAGCTTTCCTTGTTCAAGGGCTTGGTAAAAATATCAGCAAGTTGTTTAGTTGTATCAACATATTCAATCTCAATTTCTCTACTTTGAATATGATTTCTAATGAAATGATGTCTGATTTCTATGTGTTTAGTTCTAGAGTGCATTAAGGGATTCTTAGTTAGGTTAATTGCACTTCTATTGTCACATCTAATAGGAATTTGGTTTAGTTGCACACAATAATAAACTAATTGTTGTTTCATCCATAAAACCTGTGCACAACAAACTACCACTGCTACATATTCACCCTGCGAGTGGATAAAGCCACACTAGATTGTTTCTTACTGAACCATGATACCAATGAGTTTCCTAGTAAATGGCAAGTTCCACTAGTACTCTTAGAATCTAGTTTACAACCAGCAAAATCATAGTCTGAATAGCTAATTAAAGTACTTGTAGCTCCCTTGGGATACCATAACTCATGTCTTTTGTTCCTAACAGATACTTAATTATCCTTTTAACTGCGGTTAAGTGTGATTGTTTTGGATTTGCTTGATACCTAGCACACATGCATACACTAAACATGATATCTGGTCTACTAGCAATAAGATAAAGTAGTGAGCCTATCATACCTCTGAATTTAGAAACATCAACAGGTTTATCTTACTCATCCTTGTCCAGATAGCAGGAGGTACTCATTGGAGTAGCCATCTCCTTAACATTTTCCATGCCAAACTTCTTGATCAACTCATTGCAGTACTTGGTTTGGCTAACAAAGATTCCATTTTAAGCAAGGTTTACAAAACCGGACCGGCCATCGAACCGGTGAAGGCAGCGGTTCGAGGTTCAATGGTCCAACCGAGGTTGAACCGTGGTTGAACCGGTTATAATTAAATAATATTATTTTAATTTTTAATATAATATTTGTAACAATATTAAACAAAAAAACAACATAACAACTAAAATTATTAAGCACAATTTTTTTTATTTTGAAATTAAACTAAATAAATATAAAAATATATGTTAAAATCATCTTCATAGGGAAAACCAACCCAAAATCTACAACTAGCCCACATATGTTAGAAAACAAAAGAATTGGGTTTTGGCTAAGATGTCCCAAATCCTTTTATACTAATTTTTTATTTTTTTTCTAAGAAACCGGTTCTGACCGGTTCTGACCGGTTCACTACCGGTTATGACCGGTTTTACCGGTTTTGAACCGGTTTTCCGGTTTTTCCACCGGTTCGATGCTAGGCCGGTTTTCCCTGTGGACCGGACCGGCCAAGGTCCCGGTTCCCGGTCGGACCGGTCGGACCGGCCGGTCCGGTCCGGTTTTCAAAACCTTGATTTTAAGTTTGCTTTATTTGCAGTCCAAGGAAAAAGTTCAGCTCACCCATCATTGACATTTCAAACTCACTCTGCATAAGACTTGCAAACTTATTGCACAAATGCTCATTAGTAGCATAAAAAATTATATCATCCACATATATTTGTACAAGTAAAATGTTGTGTGCCTTTTTCTTAGTGAACAAAGTTGTGTCAACTTTTCCTCTTTTAAATCCTTTTTCAATGAGAAAATTACTTAACCTTTCATACCAAGCACTAGGAGCTTGCTTTAAGCCATATAGTGCTTTAGAGAGTTTATAAACATGGTTAGGCAATTCATTATTCTCAAAACCAAGTGGTTGACCAACATACACTTCCTCGTGTATAAATCCATTTAAGAAAGCACTCTTAACATCCATTTGATACAATTTAAATCCCATTATGCAAGAATAAGCAAGTAGCATTCTTATAGCTTCTAATCTTGCTACAGGTGCATATGTTTCATCATAATCTATGCCTTCTTCTTGGTTATACCCTTTGGCTACCAATCTAGCCTTGTCTCTTACAATTATACCATTTTCATCTAGTTTATTCCTAAAAACCCATTTTGTACCTATTACTTGACAGTTCTTGGGTTTAGGCACTAGTTTCCAAACTTGATTTCTTTCAAACTGGTTTAACTCATATTGCATAGCCATCATCCAATGTTCATCAATTATAGCATCATCTATGTTCAAAGTTAATTGTTGCATAGCAAGCAAAACAAATCATTTAAGGCTTCGTTAATTTTCTTAGATTCAATTTGTGAAACAAAAGCCATCTGATTATTCCAAGATAGATCAAATAACTTTGATAGAACAATGCAGACATTTTATACAACGATATATAAGTCAACACAAAGATTCACAATCATAATGATAATTAGAAAACATAGTCAATCAATATTCTTTCTTTATCGTTACCCATTTTGTGTTTGCTGAAGGCTCTATGTCATGATTCCAATTTTTGCTCTTGACCTTCCACCTCACTTCACTTTCTGAATCACTGTCATTGCTGGCCATCAAGCACAAGTTTGCCTCCTCAAATTCAGATTCTTCAGTGGAATCTACATCATTATCATCCCAAGCAATGTAGGCCTTTCTTGTCTTTCTCCACTTCTTGTCCTTTGAGTCAAGCTTTTCAGTTTCGTCCTTGTTTTGTAGTTTTGGACAGTCAAGCTTCATGTGACCAACCTTTCCACATTCATAGCATGTGATGTTGTTGGAAGAGTTGTTACCTTTGCTGAAATTTCTTTTAGGAAAAGTGGATGGCTTTCTTTTTAAGTTGCCTTTCTTCTTTAGGAACTTCTTGAAGTTTCTAACTAGCATTCCCATTTCTTCTTCAGATTCTGCCTCTTGTGATGAATTATTTCATCACTGTCTTCTATTTCTCTGACTTGTGATTTCAGAGCCAATCCTTTCTTTCTTTTATCAATTTCTTCACTCTCATTCAGTCCGTTCAACTCTAATTCATGTTCTTGCAGTTTTCCAAACAATGTGGCAATGGTCATTGATGAGAGGTCTCTAGATTCTGAGATTGCAGTGACTTTAGGTTGCCATTCCCTGCTCAAGCATCTCATTACTTTGTTAATTTGATCCTCATTTGAGATTGTCTTTCCAAGACCAGCCAATTGATTTACGATGTGTGTGAATCTCTTTTGCATTTCAGTCATAGGTTCTCCTCGATTCATTATGAACAGCTCATACTCATGTGTGAGGGTGTTCATTCTTTCTCTTTTGACGTCTGTGGTTCCTTCATGTGTTACTTGTAATGTATCCCACATCTCCTTTGATGATTTGTAATTTGAAACCCTGAAAAACTCATCACGGCTTAAAGAAGATATTATAATATTCTTAGCACGTGGATTATATTGAATTCTTTTCTTATCATCCTCATTCCATTCAGTTTTAGGCTTATTTCTTAGAGCACCATTAGCATCTACAGTGGAGGGGACTAATGGTCCATTCTCTACTGCATCCCATATGTCAACACCTGCTGCCTTAAGAAAGATTACCATTCTTTCCTTCCAACAGATATACTCAGATCCATTGAAGGCAGGCGGGCGTGCAAGGGAAGCCCCTTCATTCAGACAATCATTGGAAGCCATACTCTTATAGTTGTTAAGCTAAACTTCAGAGTTTAGCTCTGATGCCAATTGTTGCTTTGGCTTCAACAACTCAAGAGGGGGGGGGGGGGGGGGTGAATTGAGTTTTCAAAAAATATTTCCCTCTTAAAACTTTTTCACAAAGCTTTATAAATCAAAGTTGCAGATTAGTGTCCTCGGGATCTTTTACAAGATCAATGAAGGGTTTGTATAAAATCTTGAATAGAAGGTGATGAGGATAAGAAAGATCAATTCAGAATTAATAGAGAATAGATTTAGAATAGGTTCGGGTTTAATAATCAGTAATAGTACAGTTTCAGTAATCAAGAATGGTTTTGATCAATCTCAGTTTTAAACGTCGATAACACAATCTTGATTACAATCAGATTCAGGTTTCAATTTAGTTTATATAGATCAAGAACAGAAATTATATTGAAATTTAAACATCAAAGTTGCAGGTTCTTGAACATAAACAGAAAGTAAAGGAGTTTGAGTTTTAGGGATACCACACAACCAGATTTATCCCGGTTCAGTCACCTCCACTATGACCTACATCCAGTCCCCACTCTACCTGTGGGATTTCACACACTAACACACAAGCTTTGCCAGGTACCTTGAAAAACCTTTACACTACATAGCACTCCTTCACCTCGAGATACCACACTCTTGTGAAGAGCCTCAATGTTCAACCTTAGGGATACCTCACCTAATCACTCAGAGAGACTCCCTCTCTCTTTAAAATCAAAAGTAAAAACAAAAGTTGATTCTTAACTCTTGATAGTCAGATAAACAAATTGAAGCACTTTGAGTATTGAAACACTCTTTTCTCAGTAAACTCAATAAAGATGATGAATGATTTTCACAATTGATTTCTCAAAACGATTTCGTAAAACTGTGATATGTTATGATATTCTTATATGTTGTTTAAGTGTTCCTTTGATCCCTCTTTATATAGAAAACAAGTTATAGTTGTTGGGATCAATCAAAACAGATTTAGATCTGATTAACAGAATATGTTTTCTTGATTCTCATTCTTGAAATTAGATTCTGATTGTTCTTTTAGAATTCGCGTCCATAAAATAACCGAGTCCATTTGGAAAAATAGCCGAGTCTATCTTAAAAAATAGTCGAGTCTATCTTAAAAAATTGCCGAGTCCATTTAAAGAAAATAACCGCGTCCATTTGGAAAAAATAGCCGCGTCCATTTGTCACGTCAGCAGACGGGAGTACTAACACAAAGTAATTGGACATGCTCCAACTAGTAGACGAGCTCCATATGCCATGTTAGTGGACGGAGCTTTACATTAAGATCTTAGCAAGTCCAAAGACTTGTGTGGACGAGCACTTTTATCACTTCAGTGGACGTGCGCTTGTGTCACTTTAGTGGACGAGCACTTCTGTCACTTTAGTAGACGTGAGCTTCTGTCACTTTAGTTGATGTGTGCTTCTGTCACTTTAGTAGACGTGCGTTTCTGTCACTTTAGTAGACGTGTGCTTTTGTTACTTTAGTATACGTGAGCTTCTTTCACTTTAGTAGACGTGAGCTTCTATCACTTTCTTGGATGCCAGTTTTTACTATTCCCAGTGTTGGACGAGCGCTTATATTATTCCAGTGATGGACGAGCGCTTTGAAATCTTATTTCAAAAATCATTTTCATTTACGAAAACTTATTCCTTTTAATGCAGGTTATGAAAAATTATTTTCTTTCATGCATCTTTTCAAATTGAGCTTATTTGTGAATAAGAGATTTCATCTCTTACAAATCATCTAAGACTTAACACTAATTTCTTCGTTGAGCTCTTGTCTTGATGATTCCTTGATCTTTGTCTTTGCTCTTTGATTTCTCCTTGTTCTTCCTTGAATATTCTCCTTTGATTGCTCACTGAACTTGTTGAGTATTGCTTGATACATGTCTTTGTAATTAGACACTAAAAACACTTGCATACACATTAAGTTGTATTTGTCATATATCAAAATCTCTAAGTTATTGAGTTTAACATATTTCTCATGTATCTTAGGTTCGTAGCCTATTCCAGCCTTATCATAAACACATTTTTGCTGTCCTAATAATGCATTCAAGTTATCTATACTATTTGTGAACTTGGCTAAGTCATTTTAAGTTTTTCAACTTCTTTAGTCAATGTACAACACTTAGAACAATTAGAGCTAGATGCAATCAAGACCTTATTCCTAGCTTCTAGTTCTCTTTCTTACATTTTCAAGCATGCATAATCATCACATTGTTTAGCAATTTTTTTTCTAGATGAGACAAGTTATTTAGCAATCTTAAGATATTCAGCATGTAAATCATCAAAGGCATCTTGCAATTCATCAAAAGTAGGTTGTGAATCAGAATTTACCCCACTCTCTGAATCACTGTTATTGCTGGCCATCAAGCACAAGTTTGCCTCCTCAGATTCAGATTCTTCAGTGGAATCTACATCATTATTATCCCAAGCAATGTAGGCCTTTCTTGGATTTCCCCACTTCTTGTCCTTTGATTCAAACTTTTCTGTTTTGTCCTTCTTTTGCAGTTTTGGACAGTCAAGCTTCATGTGGCCAATCTTTCCACATTCATAACATGTGATGTTGTTGGAAGAGTTGTCACCTTTGCTGAAATTTCTCCTTTGAAAAGTGGATGGCTTTCTTTTTGAAGTTACCTTTCTTCTTTAGGAACTTCCTGAATTTTCTAACTAGCATTCCCATCTTCAGATTCTGCTTCTTGTGCTGAATCATCATCATCATTGTTTTCTACTTCTCTGACTTGTGATTTCAGAGCCAATCCCTTTTTCTTTTTGTCATTTTCTTCATTCTCATTCAGTCTGTTCAACTCCAATTCATGTTTTTCCAGTTTTCCAAACAATGTGGCAATTGTCATTGATGAGAGGTCTCTAGATTTTGAGATTGCAGTGACTTTAGGCTACCATTCCCTGCTCAAGCATCTCATTACTTTGTTAATTTGATCCTCATTTGATATAGTTTTTCCACACTACTTCAAAAAATGGCTTCAGTAGCGCACTTCCAATAGCACTTCAGTGAAAAATGCTACTTAAAAATAGGTAGAAGATTTTTAATAGCGCTTCCTTAAGGGAGCACTATCTATTCCTTACTCTAAGACAATGATTGGTAGGAATAGATAGCGCTTTCTTGAGGAAGCGCTATCATAGATAACAAAATAGATCGTTTTCTCAAAGAAACGCTATAATAGATAATTAAATAGATAACGCTTCCCAATTGCTCAATATCTATTCGCCTTTTACTTAATTTCCCTATTGCTCAATATCTAACTCTTTCTCTCGTGTGGCTCTCATTTTACTTCCCTCCTCCGCGACCTAAGTTCTCATTCGGTTCTCACTCATTGTTCCTTTCTTCCTCCGCCACCGTCCCTACACTTGAACCCTAAGCTGACCGTCACCGCCCTGCATTTTTCGTGCCACCACTCCTTGTCTCGCTCACCACCACCACCGTCCCTGCACTTGTCCTGCATTTTTCACGCGGACCACCGCGAGGAACACCGTCCTTCATTTTTCACGCCCTTCACTTGTCCTCTTCCTCTCTGGCTCTCTCGACTTCGACGGTCACACAGACAAACACACACTCTTCCATTTTGCGTCTATTTCACCCTCAATCGATCGAAGGTCAGGGTTTATGCTTTTGTGCTTTCTTATTTTGGGTTTAGGGTTTCCGTTTTGGACTTCGATCTCTCAAACTCTTTCACCCTCAAAATCACACTCTCTCGTTGGTCACCCTATTAAATCTAACATGCATGTCCTATTTTTTCAATTTATCGTTCTGTTCCTGTAACATAGGCTACGTACTCATCGTAACTTAGTCATACTTATTGTAATTGCTATTGATTTTTCTGCTGAAAATGACTATTATTATTCTGATAGGTATGTATGTATGTAGAATGTTGTGAAATAGTTGTGTATTTGGTTCTAACCTCAGTGCTGGCAGTGATGTTCATAATCATATGAAGTTGTTGGCTTCCTCTTCTGAAACAATAGAGTTGAAGACAAGGATTGGGGTATGGGATTTAAACTTTTAATCTTTCCCTCTTTTTCCTTTTCTATTCATGTTAAGAATAGATTTGTTCCTATATACTCTTTTTCTTTCAAGACTAGCTTTTATGGTCTTTTCTGTGTCTGATTCCTTTTTCTCCCTAATGGTTTGGACATGTTTTTAATAAGATCAAATGGAGAGGGTCATGGGATTACAGTTGGAGCAAATGGGCAATCAAAATCGTTGGATGGATCTTCCCTTTTTATAACTGTAATAGAATTTGATTTATTTTACATGTAAATTTTGACTTACATTCTTGGTATATCCTTTCTTTCTCTCAAACTATGTATGTATGATTTTTAGATATGCAATTATACATGTAACGTCAATCTACTATTTATTTTGTTGCACAAAACTGATTACTAGTCTTACTAAAAGATGTTCTTTATTATAACTGTAGCTATGTTGGAGATTCCCTTTGTATCATTTTGCTTGTATTTATATGTCTACTTGGTTTGGAAGAAGTTTTTTCCATTAGGAAATGTCTATGTTAGATAAACAAAGAAAAAAGAAGCAAGTGCCCTATGTGTTTTGGTTGACTTTTGACTATCGAATACCAGTTCAGTGACATATCACATTCTTTGTGGTTTGACTTACAATGCTTTAGGTCATGCTTTTAGTATTGGAATCAGGGTCGGTGTGTTTTAGCTCCACTACAAATGTGGTGTGCGGAATTATTTTTCCCCCCATTGTTTAAGCTACTGCTTTAAAGCATTTCCATATAACTGTGGAGGATAGGGCATTACACATGCTCAATGGATAATGATGTCCCCCCTCCCAAAATAAAAAAAAAAAGTAGGAAAGGGGTGATCAGTGGGAAATATGAGTATAAATTACTTCTAATGGAGTAGGACGGGCACTCAGTTTTGTCCTCTTAATATCTTCTTTTCTTTTTATTTGGCAGTGTATCTTTTTCTTTGTTCTTTGTTCCAGTGAAATTTCACTATTTGTTGCATCAAACTGAATGTTTTTATCTTCTATGATTTAGTTTAGTCATTTTAGTAATGATTGTTTCTATAAAATAATATAACAATAATGATTGTGTAATCTGATTGAATTGGTTATTGACAGGCTAGGATTAAGAAAATTATGCAAACTGATGAGGATGTAGGGAAGATTGCAATGGTTGTGCCTCTTCTAGTTTGTAAGTAATCTTTTACAGATATTATATCTTTTTTCTTACATGATTATATTATATGCTTTTGAGAATTTTTTAATATCTTGTAAGTGACCATCTAGATTGTAAGGAAAGGAGACATTTTCATGCTATTAGCAGCCAAATTTTTTTTGAAATTGTAAGCTTGACGATTATGGTAAAGGTTTCAAAATTATTATTTACCAGCCTAGACAGTTGGAGTACTCTATCAACATTCTGTAACCTTCACTTCTTTCTCTTCTAAGGAGGTACAGTTGTACTAAGGAGTAACTAGTAAGTTCTGAGTTAGTGTGGCTTTACCCCCAAACAAGTAGTACACTGCATTTAAGCAATCCAATTAGTTTCCAAACCTATGGCATTTATTTGATTAGATGCTGCTTTTACTCTTTGGTAAGCCTTTAATGCAGGTGATAGTATCATACTCCGAAACAAAATCTAGAATTCCTTTTGCACCATGAATTCATCTCAACCTATCATTGTTTTCATTTGGGGCCAAAAGTATGCCCATATTCACAAGAAAAAAGCATAAAGGAATCAAAATTAATGGTTCACCAGCATGCAAATTTTTTTTGTCACAAGAAAAAAGCATGAAGTTAGACTAGGAAACTCGACTCAAATATAGACCACAACAAAAATGAGCTAACCAGAGCCACATGCACCTGCATTCCCAGTTATTGTGATTGTAACAAACAGTTGACAGAACCCAGAATACATACAATATTAATGTGGTAGATGTTAGCTTTTACACCCAGATAGAAGTTTGGTTCTGAATATACTAGTTGTAACAAGATATGTACAATATATTAAATAACATATTTGATATGGACAACAGATGGTCTAGTCAGACACGAGAGCTTCTTCTACGAGCATGATAGCCTCCGTTTACATCGTGAGATTGCAGCTGCTCCAAACTTGCAACAACTTGATCCATGTTAGGCCTCAACTTGGACTCCATTGAGAGGCATCTGAGAGAGAGGGTTGCTACCTTAAAGGATTCATCTGTTTTATTTATGTCAAACTGTGATTTAATATATTTTGAGTGAAGAAGATATTTGAAAGTGGTTTGATATCCCAAGAAGAAATGCAATATAATGTATACTTTGCTTCTTCCTAAATATGTCACCTTAAATTAGTATGACCTTATTTAATGGCTTTGTTGACCATAGATGTTGTGCACTACCACAACAACTTTGTAATAAGTAGTATGATATATTTTTAGGCTTTCTCATGGTCATGGAGTTTATTGATGCTACCATTCATTAGCAGCTTGGTTATTATATTCACAATATTTCACCACTAACAAACTCATTGAATATTATGTGGAAAGGTTTCCTTGGATGAACAATGTGAACAAGGGTTCATTTGGAAAGATTTCCTTGGATGAACAATGTCAACAGGGGTTCATAAATCATAGCCATCCGTGACTCTTCCATCTCTGTCCTTGCCTGTGTTCTCATTTTTCTTCCACAATTGCAAAACTCATTCAGACAAAAGTTTCATTATTAATAGTATTATGTGTATGATTATGATCATTTCTAGCAGGCTGGGTATGCATCACCTACACAATCATCTATCATCACTGATCTTGACCTCTTAGTCTCTGAGGTATGAGAATTATGATCATGAATAAAAATGAGTTAGTTGATTTGATTCCATCTTATTGTTCTTTTGCTGTTTTCATGGCTTCATTTGTTTTTCTTTTTTCATTAGCTAGTTCTCTGTTTGGTTCTTTGTCCAATGAGAGGGTGCCATGCTGCATAAAACAGGTCAATCCAGAATCTCATCCCTTTGATGAGGTACCTTTTTTTACTTAATATCTTCTGGATTCAGTTGGTGATTATCTTCTGGATTCATTATTTCTGGTTGTTGTTTCGGCTAAAGTAAAATGTAATTTGTTGTTCTCTAATTTGTTGTTCTCTCCTATATATTAGACTTGTGTGTATATGTACAAGTGATCTGTGTGTGTATCTATGCAGGCCGGCAATAAGGATTTTGTGCCATCAGGTAGAAGATGGAAGCTGCATGTACAAATTATTTAGAATTACTAGTGTGTTGATTAGCTTGTATACATTGTTAGTATGTATGGTTATTGTCTAGTGTAGGTTAGCGACCTTTTGGTTTATGGACTTAAATATTAGAATTGGTTATGTGTAAGCGTTACTGTGAATTGTGTTAAAGTTGGTTATATATATGTATGATTTTGTTATTTAATTGGTTATATATATATGTATGATTTTGTTATTTGGTTTGGTTTATATATACTTACCAATATTGTATGTAAGCTTTGTACATTATATATGTGTGGCTGTTTTTGAGTACTTCTAGTACTCTTTCAATACAAAATTGATTTATCAACCAAAAAAAACTGTGAATTACTGAGTGCAGGTGGTAAAATGTAGAAAAATAAAGTGAATAATAATAATAAAAAAAGAGGGAATAGGTAGCGCTTCCTTGAGAAAGCGCTGTCTAAAGTTAAAAATAGACAGTGCTTCCTTAAGAAAGCGCTATCTATTGCATACTTTAGACAGTGCTTTCTCAAGGAAACGTTGTCTAAAGTATATGCAATAGATAGAGCTTCCTTGAGGAAGCGCTAACTATTTGTAACTTTATAAGCGCTTTCTCAAGGAAGTGCTACCTATTTCCACTTTCGATAGCGTTTTTTAAGCGTTGCCTATTTTTTTTCACCTTCAGTAGCGGGTGAATAAATAGCGCTTGTAAGAGCTACTAAAGGCAAAAAAAAATGTTGTTAAAGCCCTTTTCTGTAGTAGTGCCAAGACCAGTAAGTTGGTTGACAATGTGAGTGAATCTCTTTTGCATTTCAGTCATAGGTTCTCCTTGCTTCATTCTGAACAGCTCATACTCATGTGTGAGGGTGTTCATTTTTGCTCTTTTGACATATGTGGTTCCTTCATGTGTTACTTGCAATGTATCACACATCTCCTTTGCTGATTTGCAATTTGAAACCCTGAAAAACTCATCACGGCTTAAAGCAGATGTTATAATATTCTTAGCACGTGCATTATATCGAACTCTTTTCTTATCATCCTCATTCCATTTAGTTTTAGGCTTATTTCTTGGAGCACCATTAGCATCTATAGTAGAGGGGACAAATGGTCCATTCTCTATTGCATCCCAAATGTCTACACCTGCTGCCTCAAGAAAGATTACCATTCTTTCCTTCCAATAGATATACTCAGATCCATGAAGGCAGGAGGGCGTGCAAGAGAAGCCCCTTCATTCAAACAGTCATTGGAAGCCACACTCTTATAGCTGTTAAGCCAAACTTAAGAGTTTAACTCGGATGCCAATTGTTGTTTTGGCTTCAAAGACTTAAGAGGGGGGTGAATTGAGTTTTCAAAAATTATTCCTTTTCAAAAACTTTACTTTTCAAATCAGAGTTGCCTCAGGATCTTTTACAAAAAAAGTGAAAGGCTTTTTATGAAATCTTGAATAGAAGGTGATGAGGTGAATCAGTTCAGAAAGATAAATTAGTGCTTCTGTCACTTTAGTGGATGAGCGCTTCTGTCACTTGTGTGGACGAGCGCTTCTGTCACTTGTGTGGACGAGCGCTTCTGTCACTTGTGTGGACGAACGCTTTTGTCACTTTAGTGGACGAGCGCTTCTATTACTTTAGTGGATGAGCGCTTCTGTCACTTTAGTGATTGAATCAAACAATGATTGAATCAAACAGAAAGAAGTTCAGTTTCAATTTCAGTGATCAAGAACAGTCTTAATCAACTCAGTTTTGAATAATTTATAACTCAAGATTGATTGCAGTAATACTCTGGTTGTAATTCATATTAAACAGATCAAGAACTGATATCAATTGAAAACTTAGAACATCAAGATCACAATTATATGCGCAAGACAGAGATTAAAGAGTTTGGGTTTAGAGATACCGCACAACCAGTTTTATCCTGGTTCAGTCACCACCACCGTGACCTACATTCAGTCCCCCACTGCACCTGTGGGTTTTCACACACTAACACAACAAGCTTTAGCCAGGTAGCTTGAAAAACCTTTACACCACAGCATTCATTCACCTCGAGATACCACACTCTTGTGAACAGCCTCAATGTTCTTCCTTAGGGATGCCTCACCCTAATCACACAGAGAGACTCCCTCTCTCTTTACAATCAAATAGAACGAAAAGATTGATTCCTAAACTCTCAGAAGTCAGATATACAAGTTGAAGTTCTTATGAGAATTGAAACACTCTTTTTCACAATGAAGCTCAAGCAAGAAGATGAATGATTTTCACAATTGATCTCTCAAATTGATTTTGTAAACTTTTGATCTGTTCGATATGTTTAAAAGTGTTCCTTTGATCCCACTTTATATAGAAAACAAGTTATAGCCGTTGGGATCAATCAAAACAGATTTGGGTCTGATAACAGAATCTGTTTTCTTGATTCCGGTTCTTGAACAGGGGTTGAGTCTGTGGTCTGTATTAACCAATTTCATACTCGATAGTCTTGAACTTGGTTAATCCATCAAGACATCTATTCAAGTACATCTATGTATTAATGAACATCGATTTTCCCGAAACTTGAATACACGCGTACATAGCATATGTACAGTGGCTGTATTCGATTAACCATTTATAAGCGATCTCGATTTCATATTGTGCATCGGTGTTACTGAATCAAGAACCTTAAATTCATTTGTCAGTTACAGTAGCAGACATACATCCAATGATTACATGGTTGTACCTAACAAATAATTTTCTTATTTCCAAAAATATTTTTCATTAAAGAAAAACTTATTCCTTTTAATGCAGGTTATGAAAATTGATTTTCTTCATGCATCTCTTTAGTTGAGCTATCTTGTGACTAAGAGATTTCTTTCTCTTACAAATCATCTAAGACTTAAATCTAAAATTCTTCTTTAAGCTTGGTCTTGACGATCCTTTGATCTTTGACTTTGCTCTTTTGATTTCTACATGCAGCTCCTTGATTCCTTCAAGTTCTTCCTTGAATATTTTTCCTTGAATTTGCTTAATGAACTTGTTGATCACTGCTTGATACCTGTCTTTGCAATTTGATACTAAAACACTTGCACACACATTGAATTGTATTTGTCATATATCAAAATCTCTAAGTTATTGAGTCTTACAGAGATAGGGAAAGAGAAAGAGAAGGAGTAAATTAGGAAAAATGAAAAGTCTAAATAGGAAATAAATTAAGAGTATAACAGATTTTAAAATATATTAAATCAAAAAGATATTTTTCAGATACAACTGTCATATTATTTTCTATCACTTTATTATTAATTTTTTGAAATAACTATTTTTTATTAATAAAAAACGTTAATTATATAAATTTTTATATAATATATATATATATATATATATATATATATATATATATATATATATATACACTATATAAAATTTTGTACTACCTGGTGCCCCCAAAAAAATTGGGCCCTGGGTGATCACCCAACTCGTTCGTGCTCAGGGCCACCTCTGGATCTGTTTGGACCAGTTAGTGTTGCTAGCTTGGCTGGAAGGAAATATTGATTTGTCATAGTTGATGACTACTCTAAATTTACTTAGGTACTCTTCTTAACCCACAAGGATGAGTCTTTTAAGGCTTTCTCTGTATTATGTAAGAAAGTACAAAATGAGCAAGGTTTTTGTATTTCTACCCTTAGAAGTGATCATGGGGGAGAATTCGAAAATGAGCAATTTAGACTTTTCTGTGAGGAGAATGAGATCTCTCACAATTTCTCTGCATCTAGAACTCAACAGCAAAATAGAGTAGTTGAGAGAAAGAACATATCTCTGCAAGAGATGGCTAGATCTATGCTCAATGAGAATAATCTCCCTAAGTACTTCTGGGCAGAAGCAATAAACACTGCATGTTATGTACAAAATAGAATACTCATAAGACCTTTTTCTAAAGAAGACTCCTTATGAATTATGGAAAGGTAAAAGCCCTAACATATCTTACTTTCATGCATTTGGATGTGAATGTTTCATTCTGAACACTAAGGATCAACTTGGAAAGTTTGATTCCAAAGTGGATAAAGGTATCTTTGTAGGTTATTCTGAAATGTCTAAAGCCTTTAGAATTTATAATTCCAGAAATTTTGTTATTGAAGAATCTGTTCATGTTAAGTTCAATGATGGTTTAAAGACTGATAGAAAACTATCAGATCTAGACGATGATCTTGCATGTCTTGACATAAACAAACCAGAAAGTCAACAACCTGATCTAACCAAGACAGAACCTGTTAATGAGCTAGATAGACAAGTGGAGCAGACAAGTCAGCAGACAAGTATAGATCTTCATGATGATCTCAAGAGAGACTGGAAGTTCAAAACTCATCATCCTAAGGATCTTATTATTGGAAATCCCTCAGAAGGAGTAAGAACCAGATCTACTCTAAGAGAATCAAGCAATATGGCCTTTATGTCAGAAATGGAACCAAAACGCATTGAAGAAGCTCTTGAGGATGAAAGCTGGATTCTTGCTATGCAAGAAGAACTCAACCAGTTCATCAGAAATGATGTCTGGACACTTGTCTCCAAGCCTAAAAACAAATCTCTCATTGGAACGAGATGGGTTTTTAGAAACAAATTGGATGAGGATGGCAAAGTTGTCAGAAATAAGGCAAGGTTAGTAGCTCAACACCAAATCACTCTTTTTCAAATGGTTGTAAAAAAATGTTTTTCTAAATGGTATAATTGAAGAAGAAATGTATGTTAAGCAACCCCATGGTTTTGAAGATGTTGATAAACCAGATCATGTTTTCAAACTTAAAAAGGCATTATATGGTTTGAAACAATCACCTAGGGCATGGTATGATAGACTTAGTTCATTTCTCATACATAATGGTTTTACTAGAGGAGAAGTAGATATTACTCTGTTCAAGAAAAGCTCAAAAGAGAATTTCATTATTGTCCAAATATATGTTGATGATATTATTTTTGGAGCAACTAATGAAAAGTTGTGCAAGGAATTTTCCAAGCTAATGCAAGCAGAATTTGAGATGAGCATGATGGGAGAATTAAAGTTCTTCCTTGGACTACAAATCAAACAGACAAGTGATGGAATCTACATCCATCAACAAAAATATACCAAGGAGATACTTAAGAAGTACATGATGGAATATGCTAAACTCATGAAAACTCTCATGCAACCCAAAGCAAAATTAAGCAAAGATGATGAAGGTAAAAAGGTAGACCAAACTGTCTACAGAGGTATGATTGACTCTCTACTATACTTAACTTCAAGCAGACCGGACATTTAGTTTAGTGTCTGTATGTGTGCTAGATTCCAATATGATCCTAGAGAATCTCATCTTAAAGCTGTTAAAAGGATATTTAGATATTTGCTTGGGACTACTAATCTTGGTTTGTTGTATTTAAGATCTAAAGAATACAGATTAGTGGGATTTTGTGATGCCGACTTTGCTGGAGATAGAATAGAAAGGAAAAGCACCAGTGGAGGATGTCACTTCATTGGAGTCAGCTTAGTCTCTTGGTCAAGCAAAAGGCATACAACAATTTTCTTGTCTACTGCTGAAGCAGAATACATCTCAGCTGCTAGTTGTTGCTCTCAACTCTTTTGGGTAAAACATCAACTTGAGGATTACTCTATTTATGAGCATAATATATCTGTGTGGTATGATAATTCTAGTGTCATATGCTTAACTAAAAATCCAATTCAGCATTCTAAGGCTAAGCATATTGAAATCAAACATCACTTTACAAGGGATTATGTTCAGAAAGGTATCTTTAATATTAATTTTGTTAAAACTGAAAATCAATGGGCTGATATTTTTATTAAACCTTTAGCTGAAGGTATGTTTATATTTATTATAGACAATCTAAATATGCATTGCATTGTTGAATGTCATATTACTTGAACTGCTGACCCTGCTGAGTCATATTACTTGAACTCAACAGTTTTTGTCAAAATGGTTATTAATTATTCAATACCATTTATTAATCTGAAGCTAATCATGTGCATTGCAGTTTTTAATCTCGAAACCATGTTTTCATTATGTCTAAAGTGGGCGTTGTAGTTCCCCACCTAATTCGTGTCATTTTAAATTAAAAAAATGCTTTCTTTCTTTCTCCTAACTTTATGACTATAAAAGGCAAAGAGTCAGAAACCCTCTGCCATATTCGTCTTCGTCTCCCTCTGCCAAACCCTTCTAATCTTTCCAAACCCTAGAAATATTTTCTCTCTGCAATGGCACCCTCAAAGCATCTCTCTCCTAAGGAAATTGCTGAGAAATATAACATGAGACTCTCTGATGTTGAAAATATCTTGACTGGCAAGATTGTGGATCTTCAATGAGATGAAGAAGTGGTGCATGGATGTCGCAGAGGAGTTGGAATACTCCAAGTGGACTGCCTTCTTTGATATAAAGGAGTTGGTTCATCCAAAGCTTGTCAGAGACTTATGGACAAGTGTTGTTGTTCTTACAAGCGCTGCTGATGGAAAAAAGTCCTTTCGCGCTCGAGTTCTAGACACCACGATCCTTGTTCCCATAAGCTCTGTGGAACTTGTCACCAAATGCCCAAGGATTGGATCAAGTTACAGACCTGAATAGGAAGATCAAGTTGGAACAGAGAATATGAACATTGCTCTATATGGTGTCCCCAACCCATAAAATCTGAAGCCAGTGAGCATGGTTGTGAAGTGCAGGTTCATGCACAAGCTGTTAATTGAGTGTGTGATGCCTAGGAAAGGCTCGAAGGACAGTGTGACCAAGATGGACAGGTTTGCCCTATACCACTTGATCCACAAGATCAAGGTCGACATCAATGATCTAATCTTCGTCTACTTGGAGTCCCTGATCAAGATGACTAACATGCAGACTTTCCCCTATGGGATGCTGCTGACAAGACTCTTTAGGAACAAGCTATTTGTTCCTAGTGATGGAGAATTTGTCAACATGTATTTTCCCATAGACAAGAAGAATCTGTCTATGATGAACATAGAAGGTATTCCTCTGGAGGATGAAGAGGAAGACAAGCTTGCTGCTGAGTAGAAGATGAAGGAGCCAGTGGTCTCCACTGATGAATCAGAGATCCCTATCTCTAAAAAGATCTGGAAACCTGCTATAAAAGTGGCCAAACAGGACCAGAGGCCTACTTTGGAGAAACTCTTCGTTTCTGCTGAAACTGGTGAGACAGTTGAACCTTTGAGGTTCAAGCTGAAAAGGTTGTTCCCAAGAGGAAGACCAAGGAGCTGAAGCCTCAGAAGCTGAGTCAGCTCAGCCAAGCAAAAAGAGAAGACTTGTGAAGACCTTTGCTAAGGTCAAACAAGTTGAGTCTGCACCTAGCAAGGAGGAAGCACCTGCTCAGGGGGAGCAGAAGACAAGTCCCTTGGAGAAGCCCAAGGAGAAGAAGACTCTCATTTTGGGACCTATTCCAAGAAAGAGCAGGTCTAGATACCCAGTGCCTACTATGGCATTTGCTGAAAGGGTAGAAGTGCCTGCAGAAACTAAAGCTGCAGAGGTTGAAGTTGTTAATGCAACTGCTGAAGACCTGTCTGTTGGAACACAGACAGTTGTCTATCCAGAAATTGACCCTCTGAATCCTCCCCTGCCAAGGAAGAAACTAAGGATGTCAGAAAACCAAGTGGTCCTTCCATCCACCTCTCCGGAACCATCATCTCCCTCACAACAAGGTATCCCAACTCTTCATGTCTCCTCTCCACCAGCCTTGTCTGTCCAACCTCTTTCCCATGTGTCACTACCACATTAACCTGTCTCCTCTCATCAAACCCAAACATCATCTTATGATGTAGTGTCTGATATATGTCAGTACACAGTAGTTCATAGGGATGCAACTCCCAAAGACAAGATGGCATATCATCAAGTCTTTTTGTGTCAGACTTGCAATCTCTCATGACTGCAAGCTTCTCTAACATGTCTGTCATTCCCTCTTCTCCACCTTATATTCTTAACCCTTGTAGGGAGATTTTCTTCTATCCCCCTATAGTCATCTTCATTAGAACATTGGAAGGAATTCACTACCCTGCCTCCGTTGTATTGTTACCTTCTATGTCTAGGTATTTCTTTATGTTAGTTACAGGTTCTAACTCTTTATTTTGTTACATTGATTCTTTGTTAACCCTACCTTCTTATGTTCTTGCCAAACAACCTCTTCCCCCTCCTATTCAGATTAGAATCACCCGTCTGTCTCTATCCGAGGGACTGTCTTCTGTCTTTTCATCTTGAGTCTGATTATGTCAGAATCAAACCTTTGTTTAAACTTGATTTTCTTCCTTTATTTTATTATAAAACCCTTCATCAGTGTGTATTTCCTAGTATTTCTTCACCTTTTTCTGTGCCCAAGGCACCCCTAGTTTTGGCCTTGCCCCGGCATTCAGACACATGCATTTGCATCATCTAGTTTGTCCGCAGAAGCCTCCACTCCTCAGATGGTGGATCTACATAGCTTCAATCTGCTTCAAGCTCAGCTTGAAGAAACCAGAAGACATCTGGATGAAGAAAGGCATGCTAAGCTGTTGTTAGAAAAGATAGTTGACTCTCTGCTTTTACTTTTTAGTCAACCTAGGTAGTCTCCATCTTTAAGAATCTACCTGGTACAATGCTTATGATGAATATCTTTACTGTCTTATGCTTTTCTGCATTGTTGTTATTTCCTTTTTGTTGTTGACAAAAGGGGGAGAAAGTAAAGAATATTAAGAGATGATTAAAGTTGACCTGTATGATTAAATTTGACCTGTCTTAGTTGCATAACTTATATTGCACTCTAAACTGATATGTCACTCCAATAATGTGCTATATGCTCTTTGTTTTAAGAACTCCTAATATGAATTGAACCTACGCGCACCTGTCTGCACAACCTATCTGATTAAGAAAATTTCAACATGTCTGAATCTTATATGACTTATCTGTTGATATTTTTTTAAAGTTCATTAAATCATCTAAATTTTTGTCATCATAAAAAAGAGGGAGATTGTTAAGTCTCTAAAATGTCTGATGTGCATTTCCCTAAGTTTTGATGAAAACTAAGCATTTGTTAATGATTTAATTAACATTCATATTGGTTGCTAACCTGTCTATCCAGTGTGCAGATCACATTAGTAAGAATTCACTTTCTCACCTGTTTGCCCATATAAAAGACCACTTGTCTGGAGAAGCAAAAGTCAAACTGTCCACTAACTAGGATGTTGACTATCTGTATTGAAGATTCAACTTGTCTCTACAAAGTTGTCACACTCGTCTATGGTTCTTCGATGAGTAACACAAGTACGAAGAGCTTTTGAAAGCTATCCCTTCATACAAAATACTCTGAAGCTTTCTCTCTCACGCTTTTGAAGAAAGTCAGAAGGTCATTCTCTCAAGCAACCTAGGAGATCAAAAACGATGTCCAGTTAAAGAATGTTTCCAACATGCTTTATTCCCTAGTACCCCTGGTTATTACACGAAAAGGGAAATGTGCTCTGCAAAGTACAAAAGCATTCTACACAACTCTGATTTGGCTATTGCACGATGCATAAAGCCCTTATCCCTCTTGTTAGAGTACAACCAACGTTCCTATTGCATTAATGGCTGCCCAGAACGACTCTTACATTTAATGGAGTTCTTCTTGAAACCAACACTTGAAGGAATGTCTCTAACGGATCTTAAATGCTTGAAGGCTATAAATACAGAAGTCATTGAAGATGAAGATAGAGAATACACAGCATTAAAGATTCATTACTCTACGCATTCATTTCTTCATTCTTTCAATCTGTATTCTTCAATGATTTGAAGTTATTACGCAGTCTTTCTGAGTGTTAGTGAAAGACTTGAATATTGTATTAATTACAATCATTCTCTCAAACAAACCCGACTGAGCCTGAAGAGGCTAGGTGAGCAAAGAATACTTGTCTTGGAGCCTGGAGATGCTAGGTGTGCAAAGAATACTTGTTGTCTGTAACCTGATCAATTATAGTGGAGAAAACTTGGTGCTGCTGATAAACCTTTGGTTCATCTAGTTTTATGACTGAAAATACGTCAATTTTGATCTCACTTGGTCTTGCCTTGTTTTTGTGTATGCGAGGTACCCTTCCACAGGAAAACTTGCTATACGACCCAGAGATCACCAGGACCAAGAAGAGGTTGAGGAAGGAATTAAGGGAGAAAAAGAGACTAGAAGCAACCCAACCCATTAATCTTGAAGGAATGGCAGAAGGAGATCCTCCACCCTACAAGCCTCTTTATGAGTACAATCTTCCTCACTTGGATGATTGTGCTTCTAGTGTTGTTAGGCCACCCATCACAGCCAATTCTTTTGAGATGAAGCAATATGCTCTCACTCAAGTGCAAAGGGAGAAATTTGATGGAACTGGACACCAAGATCCTCACAGGCATATTGCTCACTTCTTGGAGATATGCGACATGTTCAAAGCTCCAGGAGTTTCGGAGGACGCCTATCAGCTGAGACTATTCCCTTTCTCTCTTCGGGATAGAGCACGTGATTGGTTAGACTTGAATTTGGATCGTGCTAGCATCACCACTTGGGAAAAAATGGCTCAGAAGTTCCTAACAAAATTCTTTCCTCCTCAGAAAGCAGCACAGTTGAAGATAGCAGTCACTTCCTTCAAGCAACATGATGATGAGTCTTACAATGCAGCTTGGGAGAGGTATAATGTGCTTTTGAGGAGATGTCCTTCTACCTACTTTGACTTAGTCTCCAAAGTGCAACATTTCTTTAATGGGTTGAAGGGTCATTATCAGATGAATTGTGATGCCGCAGCTGGAGGTTCTTTCTCTTGCAAATCAGCAGAGGACGCTTAGTCTTTATTAGAGAAGATGTCAAGGAATGATTACGATCGCAGTATGGGCACTTCCTCTGGAATCAGTACAGCATCTTTAGATGCTATTCTTGAACAGAACACCCTCTTGAAGAAGCAATGTGAAGCACTCACTAGCAAGGTGAAAGTTAATGTAGTGCGAGAAGGCTTGCCTCCGAGGTGTGATTTTTGTAATGGTGATCATGATAGTGAGAGTTGCCCCATTAATTTTTTTTAGGAACATGTGGACTCATGTCACAACTTTTATGACACAATGCCACAGAACAACTATTAGAGGAATAGACATAATGACTACAATCAGAATCGAGGGTACATTAGGAGAGACCATCCAGGTTTTTCTTGGAACAACACAAGTAATGGTCTAGCGGGCAACAACAACAACAGAATCAGAGGCCAAACTATGGAATCCAATAGCGCAACACTCAGCAAGCTCTCCCGGGGCCTAATCAGTTGCAGATCACGGATGGTGGAAGGCAACCTTGGGAGTTGGCAATTGAGAAGACTAGTGCGGCCATTGAGAAGTTGTCATTGAATACAAACACAACTATTGATAAGTTAGCAACTCATACAGGGGCAGCAATTTAGAATCTTGATACCCAGGTGGCCCAGCTTGCCAAACAACCGAATGAGCGTCTTCCAGGCTCTTTCCCAGGTAATACAGAGAACAACCCCTAGAGCCAATGCAATGTCGTGACAACTCGGAGCGGTAAGGTGTTGGAATCTAATGAGGGTGTAACTAGTTCCCAAGAAACTGAGACTCCAGAGCAACCACAGGTGAAAGAGGAGCAAGCCAAAGAAGAGGAAGTAGTTAGTGAAAATGTGCCGGAGCAAGGGGGAAGGTTGAAATTAGTAGATGAAGAATTCCGAAGGAAGAAGTGGGTTGAGCCCCAAGATCTTCCTCCCTTCATGAAGGTACCATATCCAAAGAGATTGAAGAAGCCCTTGCAAGACAAGCAATTCAACAAGTTTCTTGATGTTTTCCGCAAGCTTCAAATTAATATTCCATTTGCGGAAGCCTTGGAAAAAATGTCATCTTTTGGCCGGTTTATGAAGGAGCCTCTCACCAAGAAGCGGAAGATAGTGGATGAGGAAACGATTGCTTTGATCGAGGAGTGTAGTGTAATTCTCCAAAGGAAACTACCTCCAAAGTTGAAGGATCCGGGTTCTTTTAGCATACCATGCACCAATTGAGAGTTAACTCTTGGGAAAGCATTATGTGATCTAGGGGCTAGCATCAACTTGATGCCCCTATCTATGATGAAGAAGCTAGGCATAAAGGAAGCCAAAGAAATCACTCCAACTAGCGGATCGTTCTATCAAATACCCTTATGGGGTGGTGGAGGATTTGTTGGTGAAGGTAGATAAGTTCATATTTCTGGCGGACTTTGTGGTGCTTGATATGGATGAAGATGTCGAGATCCCTTTCATATTGGGTAGGCCTTTCTTGGCCACCGGGCGTGCTTTAATAAATGTGCAACAAGGGAAACTCACACTAAGGGTGCAAGATGAGAATGTAGTCTTCAATGTCTTTGAAGCAATGAAACACCCCGTTGAAAGATCGGATGTATATAGAGTTGATGTGGTGGAGACCATTGTAAAATCTATAGCCACACGAGAAGCCCATGGTTCTTCACTTGCAAAAGTGTTGCTAAAATCCCATGATGAGGATGAAGAAGAAGACCTTTTGGGGGAGAGGAATATCTTGAGTGCTTAAAGAACATGGAAGCCTTGCCAAACCTCCCAAAGGATGAATGTCCAAAGGAAGAGCTCAACAAAGAAAGAGTGGAAGAAGACAACAAAACACCGGAGTTGAAGCAACTCCCGACTCACTTGAGGTATGCATTCTTGAGTGAAAAGGGACAACATCCAGTCATCATTAGCAATGCCTTGAAAAAGGATGAGGAAGAAAAGCTCTTGAGAGTTCTTAGGGAACACAAATCCGCCATTGGGTGGAAGATTTCGGATCTAAAAGGTATAAGTCCTTCCCTATGCATGCACAAAATTTTTATGGAGGATGATTTCAAACCGGTGGTTCAACCAAAAAGGCAGTTAAATCCCATCATGAAAGAAGCGGTGTGTAAGGAAATGATTAAGCTTTTGGATGCCGGAATCATCTATCCAATCTCGGATAGCAATTGGGTTAGTCCAATTCATGTGGTCCCGAAGATAGCTGGCACAATCGTGATGGTCAATGAGAATAAAGAGATGATCCCAATAAGAACCGTCATGGGGTGGAGAGATTGTATTGACTATAGAAAGCTCAATGATGCAATACGAAAAGTCACTTTCCTCTTCCATTCATAGATCAAATGATTGAAAGGTTGGTCGGATATGAGTACTATTGTTTCTTGGATGGTTACTCCAGTTACAACCAAATTGTAGTGGATCCTCAAGACCAAGAGAAGACGGTCTTCACATGCCCATATGGAGTTTTTGCTTATAGGAGGATGCCCTTTGGATTGTGCAATGCTCCCGCTACTTTCCAAAGGTGTATGCTTTCCATCTTCTCGGACATGGTGGAGAAATTCATTGAAGTATTCATGGACGACTTCTCGGTCTTTGAACCTCTTTTGATAATTGCTTGAAGAACTTGGATTTGGTGCTTGAGAGATGCCAAGAAACCAACCTAGTTCTCAATTGGGAAAAATACCATTTCATGGTCAAGGAAGGTATAGTTTTGGGGCACAAAATCTCCCAAAGGGGGATTGATGTTGATAGAGCCGAGATTGAGTTGATTGAGAAGCTATCCCCACCAACCAATGTGCAGGGGGTGAGGAGTTTCTTGGGCCATGCCGGTTTCTATCGAAGGTTCATTAAATACTTCTCCAAGATAGCGAAACCACTATGTGACCTTCTTGTGAAGGACATATCCTTTAATTTTAATGATTCTTGATTAAATTCTTTCAATACATTAAAAAATATGCTTGTCACCGCACCCATAATCAGTTCACCTAATTGGAATTTACCTTTTGAAATCATGTGTGGTGCTAGTGATTATGCAGTGGGGGCGATTTTGGGACAAATGGTGGAAAAGTTAGCTCATGTGATTTAGTATGCAAGTAAGGTTTTAAATTAAGCACAAGCTAACTATTCCACCACTGAAAAAGAACTCTTATCTGTGGTTTTTGCTTTAGACAAATTTAGATCCTACGTTGTGGGGTCTAAAATTGTTGTTTTCACCAATCATGCGGCCATAAGACACTTGATGACAAAGCAAGAGGTCAAACCCAGAATTCGGTGGATTCTTCTTTTGCAGGAGTTTGATATTGAGATTAGGGACCGGAAAGGGTCAGAGAATGGTGTTGCGAACCACTTATCAAGGTTGGTTAATCCCAACACCAAGGAGAAACTACTAGACATCAAAGAAGAATTTCCTGATGAGAAACTATTTTGTTTGTTTGAAAATTTTTCTCCTTGGTTCGCTGATATGCCAACTTCAAGTCTTCAAATGTTGTCCCGCCAGGTTGGACTAATCAGCAAAGAAAAAAATTCTTCTCGGACGCAAAATACTATGTCTGGTAGGACCCTTACCTTTTCAAGCAATGTTCGGATGGAATCTTAAGAAGGCGCATCCCTCATGATAAAATAGGAAACGTGTTGTGGTATTGCCATAGCTCGGATTACGGTGGGAATTTTGGGGGAAAGAAGACCGCAGAAAAAGTTCTCCAAAGCGGGTTTTATCCATACTTTTCTTGAGAATTGTGATCGTTGCCAAAGGGTTGGAAACATCTCTTGGTGGCATGAACTTCCTCTTAATTGCATGCTTGAAGTAGAACTCTTTGATGTTTGGGGGATTGATTTCATGGGACCGTTCCCACCCTCTTTCTCCTATCAATACATTTTGGTAGCGGTGGATTATGTGTCAAAGTGAGTGGAAGTAATTACAACAACAACGGATGATGCGAGGGTAGTCATGGAATTCTTGAGGCACAACATCTTCACAAGGTTTGGGGTCCCTAGGGTCTTGATTAGTGATGGTGGATCCCACTTTTGTAACAACCAAATGCACAAACTACTTGACAGGTATGGGGTCAAGCATAGGGTATCCACTCCCTACCATCCACAAACTAATGGGCAAGCGGAGATATCCAACTGTGAGTTGAAGAGCAGCCTTGAGAAAACCGTCAACTCCTCGTGGAAGGATTGGTCCAAAAAGTTAGATGATGCTTTGTGGGCCTATAGGACCGCTTTCAAGACCCCGATTGGAAGGTCTACTTACAACTTGGTGTTTGGGAAGGCTTGTCATTTACCGATGGAATTGGAACAAAAATCTTATTGAACTATCAGAGAACTCAACTATGATTTGAAGAAGGCCAGTAAAAAAGGTTACTAGACTTGAATGAATTATCTGAAAACTGCATGCAAGCTTATGAGAATGCAAGAATTTATAAAGAGCGGACTAAGACATGGCATGACAAGCATATTTTGCCTAGGAAGTTTGAAACGGGATAATGGGTACTTCTCTACAACTCAAGGTTGCGACTTTTCCCGGTAAAGCTTAAGTCAAGGTGGTCCAGACCATTCAAGATTCTCAATGTTTTTCCACATGGAGCGGTGGAACTAGAGGGTGAAAGAGAGAATTTCAAGGTGAATGGCGAGAGGCTCAAACACTATCATGGGGAATCAATCCCAACCTACAATCAACTGCTACTGTTAACTTAGCTCTAAAGGGGGCGATTTCCTTCAGGCTCGGGACGTTAAACAAACGCTACTTGGGAGGCAACCCAAGCTAGATATCCTTTTTCTGCATTTAAAAGTCCAAAAACAAATAAAAAGAGCACTAGTGCAGAAAAGGGATTTAACGTCGGTTAAAATTGACCTTTAAAGTCGTTTTTGAACTAATGTTGAAACGGACGATGTTGAATGTGGGCATTTTAGACATCGGTTTCCAACCGATGTCTAAAGTTCTCTTTCAACAATTTTTTAAAAAAGAATGGCACTTTAGACATCGGTTATTTGTGAGAACTGATAGACACCGGTTCTAGCTTAGAACCGATGTCTAAAGTAGTTTTCAACATTTTATAATTCTGTTGATCAGTACTTTAGACATCGATTCTTTTTTAAACCGATGTCTAAAGTCACTTTAGACATCGGTTCCTTTTTCAACTTTAGACATCGGTTGGAAAAGGAACCGATGTCTAAAGTGCCTTTTTTTAATAAAAAAAATCTGGTTTACACCATTTACAATCATTTCCGTGATTCATTTGTACAGCCAAAATCCCAACAAATAGAATCTAAATATTCTCAATCGAAAAGTATACGTTTAACAATATTAACTAAATACATAGAATGTCATGAATTTAAACTAAACAATAAGACAACAAAGAAACTACACATAAATGAGTAATGACATGCTACTTGAACTACTTGTACAATCGTAGTTACAGATGAATAATGAGAAAGAGCACATATTGTGCTACTTGTACCATGACAATTACTATAAGAAACAAGAGAATGACATGAACTTTTTTACCAATACAGAAAATCATATTCAAACCAAGACATAAGCAACATAAATAACTACTTGATGAGACATCTTGTGGGTTTCTAAGCTAGGCAATGGATAAAGATATCAAATCCTGCATCCTAATAAGAAATGCCTTATTTTCCTATGTCATATTAAGTGTTCCAAGTTAGGGGCTGCAAGTAAAATTGGAATTTAAAGGAAGTGAGAGATATTACCTTATGAAATTCAGTTTTGCTACACCAAAAACACATCACAGAGTGAAGCATCACTGCACAAAAATGAGTAGGGGATACCATTAAGGTTAAGAAGAAAGCAAGTCTTATAAATCACAGGATCCTCCATTTTCAATGAAAAGGAGCACAACAGGACTTAAATTTGTTGTGCATTCAACACTAATATGACATGCAACTTTGGAATTAAGAGGGTTTTCTCTAAAAAGTTACTTCTACTCATCATCGTTGGAGTTGGTGGCATCAGACCTAGCATTAGTGTCTTACTAGTAATAAGAAAACTTGAGTTGGTGGCATCATACCTCATAAATTAAATATTGAATTGCCACTTCCAAATATAGCATTCTGCTACCTAAAAACTTTTTAATGAATATGAATTCATGTAGCTAGTAAGCAAAAGAGCTTTCTTTTCAGAAGACAAAAGTTCTAGTCTCCATAGTTGCCCAAATACAGTAGTTACATGTTGCATAAAATTCATATTGAATAATTTTAAAATTTATAATTTAAAGTTAAACCAAAAAGTCAAAAACAAAAAGCATGTGCCAATGTTGACAAACTGAACAATAGCTACATAATTGACCAAACACAGTAGTAGGTACATGTTGCATAAAATTCAAATTGAATAATCTATACAATTTTAAATTTAAATATAAAATATAAAACATTAAAAAAATACATAAATTTAAAGCATTGGCCAATGAAGACAAGCTAAAAGCTTCTCAATTTCAAAAAAAAAAAAATGAACTTGTTTGAGTGTGTACAAGAGAGAAAACATACCACAAAGATCAGTAAAAGTATTTGAGATGGCCAAAGCATAGGAAACCCTTTTTTTAGAACCTGACATATCTTCACCAAGCAATGACTTAAAGAAACATAGAAAATCAACAAATATAGCAATATGATAAAGCTCTCAGATCTCAATTCTATTATATATCTATTTAGGAGATTCTCATGAAGAGATCATGACCAAACATCAAAGAGAGACCATAAATATGATCTTGTCCTATGTCACATAAGGATGTGGATAAACCAAGTTATAAGCATTTCACTTCAGCCAAATATACCATAGAGCAGAATAATAGCAAATTCCCATTAGCCTTACCCTCTTTAGTTTTACCAAAGCCTCTGAATCTAATAAAATAGAAAGTTCCAAGTTGAGAAGACATGCAATAAAGCCATGAAGACATTCACATATACTTGTCCACCAAGTAGTTCGTGGGATAATGAGATATGGACGCAATGTCTATTTAAATCTTGGTAGTCACAAATACATCAACACAAACCTGCGGCATTAAAAAAATTATACATAACCCATTCACATCAAGCTGGTCATTAAACAAACTCACAATAAAATCAACCAGTAAGCCAGATATATAATATAAATAATGCCTGAATCCCAAGAAAAAGTACCCAAGATTTACCTGATACTCATCAAATTCATCTGCCAGTTCCTTGAATGCTTTATTTGCTGGATGAAGTAATTTGTGGGCTTCCTGGAATTCAACAACATTGGAATTTCAAACAAGAATTTTCTAATAATTTTGAGTGTAAAAATGGGAGAGTTCTCTTTACCTTTCTGAATCTGATAGCTGAGAAAAAATGGAGACTTCCCATTTTCCCTTCTATCTTTCCATAACCTCCATGACTATACAAAAATCAAACCACAAAAAAACACAAACTCCTTGTCCCCTTTAAACTCCAGAATCCAACCTATCTTCACCATCCTAAACACCAAGAAAAATAAACAGAACCCAACACTTCTCTGAAAAGAAGCAAGGAAAGGCGAGATCACCTCAGGTTCGAAACACATTTTCCATACTTCAGAAGGAGGAGCCTCATGTGTTGCGGCGGTGGCGTTGGTGGAAGACCCGAACGAAGCTGTCGAGGGAAGAGGAAGCGGTCATTGTTGGTGCGCTCCAGGACTAGGTCGTCGGACCTCCACAGCCTGAAGTAGCAGCAGGCATAGGGGTTAGGGTTCGAATGGTGTGAGCTAAGATAGAGAGATTTGGGTTAGACGGTAATGCAGGGCTTTGGGTCGAGGTTTGAGTGTAGGTAGTGCACAAACGAAATGAGGGAATGGAATGAAAAATTGAAGATTTTAACATCGGTTCTTCATTTAACCGATTTCATTTTGAAACATTAGACATCAGTTGAGAAAATACCCAATGTCTAAAGTTATGCCTGATTTTAAATTTTGTTTTTTGTTTATATTTTCAACATCGATTTTCAAAAACAACTGATGTTAAAGGTTTATAACATCATTTATTTTGAGAACTGATGTTAAATGTTATCCATTTAATTTCAAAAATGCCACCGCCTTGTTTTAGACATCGGTTTTAAAGGAACCGATGTTAACTCTCCGATGTTAAAAGCATATTTTGCACTAGTGGAGTCTTCATATAGGGTCCTTAGTTAGAAATTTGCATTAAGAAAGCATGTAGGATTTAAATGCATTTAGGAATAGAGGGGCAGAATTCTGTTCTGGCTCACCTCGCGAGCATGAATTCGCCCCGCGAGCCAGAGGGATGTCAAAATCCCTATCTCTGGCTAGCCTCGCGAAACCAAGCCTCGCCTTGCGAGCCTAGAGAATAGGAAAAAGCCAGTTTGGCTGGCTTGCCCCGCGAACTACGGTTCGCCTCGTGAGCTTGAAGGGCAGAAACTCAGAGGTGGGCACCTTGTTCTGCCTCACGACGCCAGCACCTGGCTCGCCTCACGATTCTGGCAGAGTTTAGATTGGAAATAAAAGCCCAGATTCGCCCTGCGAATAGCATCTCGCCTCGCGAATCTGGGAATATGACAGGGCTTTGAAAGCCCATATTCACCTCGCGAACCAAGGTTCGCCCCACGAAACCCAAAATTAGGGTTCTGAATCACACTCAATCACACTAACACTCTCAATCACACTCACAAGGTAAGTTTCAATCTCTCCAACTCTATTTACTTGGATTTTGGGTTCAAGAACTCCCATCTTTTCTGAGACTTTTGGAAACAATAGAGTTAGGAAAATTACAATGTTGCCATCACTGGTTTTTGAGTGTTCATGATATGTTTTGCATGTTCTTGTTATTTATTTTGTTATTACGCCTGAAAGATGTAAAAACATGAATGAGTTTGATGAGTGTTGTGCAATAAATGGTATACATGAGTTTGTGAGTTTTTTTTTGAACGTATATGATGTTGATGAATGATGATGCCCCTGTTGTGGATTGAACTGAACTGAATTGCTATGATTAGAAAACCTAAGTCTGGCGTATGGGTTATTAGAGATGATGCACGCTAGGGGGCCTTAGGGGTAATTTTATGAAAAAAAATTAAGGAACAAAAGTCTGTGTTTTTGACTGATGACTAGATTGTCTGAGATATGATTTTCAATAGCTCAGGATGGATTTCTGAATTGGGTTACTTGTTTCTGTTGATATAAACTGTATTAGGACTTTTCTGGTTTTCAGGTCAAGGCTCCCCCGAAAAATACTGAGAACCAGTAAGTTAAGGGCAAGAAGCGCCAATCTATTCAGGAGGATGACTTGCTGTTCTCCGGGGGACCAGGTTCCTCTTATGGGGGTATTTCCTCTGCTCCCAGCTTCTGAACTTCTCTTCATGAGAAGCATTGGGAGTTGGTGATGCAGAAGGAAATGGTCCTAGAGAGGAGGGTAGTCCTTGTGGGGAACAACTATACGTCAATCTCTGGACAGATTAACACTAGGGGTTGGGGCATGTTGGCTGATCTTCCTCGCCGGTTTGATATCAAACTGGTTCAGGAATTTTACGCCAACGCTCTCAACCCCGATATTGATGACCCATGGTGCATTTCTATAGTCAGAGGGGTGCCCGTGACTTTCACGACGGATGAGATTAACACCTGCCTGGGCATCCCCATCACTTGGGAGGCTAGGACTCAGTATGAGCTGTTACCGGCAATATAGGGACTAGCTGCCGAGATTTTAGAGACATGCTGGTCGGGGGCCCAGTGGGAGATGGGGACCTCTGGGAAACTATTGAGGCTGAGGAGGCAAGATCTGGCACCGTTGGCCCAGGTATGGTCGGCGTTCGTACATGCCAACTTGATGGTTAGCTCTCATGAGTCTACCATTACAGCTGCCCGGGCCCATCTCATATATGCTATTATGAAGGAGAAGACCATCAATATTGGGACTGTCATTGCACAGGACATTCAGCAGAAGGCGAACTCGAGGGCACCAAAGGAGTGCCTGGGGTACAGGTTTCTGATCACTCAGCTAATACGCAGGGCGGGCATACTGATGTGTGTGTTCCGGCAAGTGTACCGGATTCGTCGCCAAGTAATAAAAAGATATCGATCCCACAGAGACTGTGATCTCAAATCACAACTAATTATCGAATCGATAAAACTGCACTATATAAAAAAAGGATTTTTGAAAAGGTTTTGATTTTTGAAATAAGAGATAACTTATAAAATCAGATAAGGAATGCAATCAAGTAAAACAGAAAGTAAATCAAGTTGTGGTTTTTCAGATCTAAAGGGATTCACTAGGAATTGGGTTACCAACAAGATCGTTTATGTTACTAAATTGACTACCCCTTGTTAATTATCAAAATTGCTTTGAAGGCGAATTTATCCTCAAATAGTTAATGCTCCTTCTCGGATTACAAAAACCGTGCCCAATTAAACCAACCCCTACTCTCGTGGTAGTTGAATTTAGATTGAACCCTTTAAGTTTCGTGACAATTCGTGAATCCTCGAAGGTCCGCTTCTAACTCTTGTGATTTAAGTCCTAAGTCTGATTCTATAGATCTGACACCTAAGTTCACCGCTAGGTTCCTCCTTAGAATATCTAAGACACGCGAATAAGTGGCCACCGAATTTACGAGTAATTAAAACAATAGAAATCAGATCAAAAGCAAAATCGAAATTAATAAAGATAAAACATCAATTCATAACATCAAATAGATCTTGGGCATAGCCCCAATCCCTAGAAATAAAGCTACTACTCAAGCATTGCCATGGTGACGACAAGCTTGGTTAACAAAAACATGAAATAAAACCTAAGAGAGGAGGAGGAGGAGGAGGAGGAGGAGGAGGAGGAGGAGGAGGAGGAGGAGGAGGAGGAGGAGGAGGAGGAGGAGGAGGAGGAGGAGGAGGAGGAGGAGGAGGAGGAGGAGGAGAAGAAGAAGAAGAAGAAGAAGAAGAAGAAGAAGAAGAAGAAGAAGAAGAAGAAGAAGAAGAAGAAGAAGAAGAAGAAGAAGAAGAAGAAGAAGAAGAAGAAGAAGAAGAAGAAGAAGAAGAAGAAGAAGAAGAAGAAGAAGAAAGAAGAAGAAGAAGAAGAAGAAGAAGAAGAAGAAGAAGAAGAAGAAGAAGAAGAAGAAGAAGAAGAAGAAGAAGAAGAAGAAGAAGAAGAAGAAGAAGAAGAAGAAGAAGAAGAAGAAGAAGAAGAAGAAGAAGAAGAAGAAGAAGAAGAAGAAGAAGAAGAAGAAGAAGAAGAAGAAGAAGAAGAAGAAGAAGAAGAAGAAGAAGAAGAAGAAGAAGAAGAAGAAGAAGAAGAAGAAGAAGAAGAAGAAGAAGAAGAAGAAGAAGAAGAAGAAGAAGAAGAAGAAGAAGAAGAAGAAGAAGAAGAAGAAGAAGAAGAAGAAGAAGAAGAAGAAGAAGAAGAAGAAGAAGAAGAAGAAGAAGAAGAAGAAGAAGAAGAAGAAGAAGAAGAAGAAGAAGAAGAAGAAGAAGAAGAAGAAGAAGAAGAAGAAGAAGAAGAAGAAGAAGAAGAAGAAGAAAGATCCTAAAAATTTGCCTAAGTGTAGCAGCCCCCAAAAGTCCTCCTCAAGTCTCTGCCTGATTGCCATATTTATAGATTAGGGAAGTTTGAATCCCAATCAAACACAAATTCAGATCAAATCAGTTTCTTCAGATCCAAATATTGCCTGTCACGGCCGTGATCAGTTCTGCCTTTGAGGGTCTGGTTCAACTGACATGTCACGGCCGTGATGGGCATCACGGCCTGGCCGTGACCAATTCTGACTTTAGCCTTCTTTCTTTTTAGCTCTACTCGATCATGGCCAAGATGGGCATCACGGCTAGGCCATGATGGGCTCTGTTTGGCTCATTTTCTTCACTTTTCAAGCCCCATCTTCATGCAAGCTCCATCATGGTCAATCTTGAGCATTTAATCCTTAATTTCTGCAAAAACAACACCACAAAACCGCTTTACCCGTTCCAAGGTAAAAATTAACCAAAATCAAATTAAATATGCCTAAGCTATATGAAAATGCATGCAATATGATAAACAAATATGAGGTGAAATCACACTCATAAAACTACCCCAAGCTTAAGATTTTGCTTGTCCTCAAGCAATCACTAAGGCCGGACAAGATAAATAATCATAGCATGGATAGTGAACCAAGAACCCGAGTAACTAATCCAAGTGACAGGCTTATTCAAATAAGAAACTAAGGGACAATCAATTTCAAGTCCAATTAGAAGCTTAGGTTTCCTAAATTCATATTCTCACTGATTTGGGCACTCTTCTCATCTCACTCAAGTGTTTAAGGATATATGACAATTCGCTCAATTTCCTCAAGGAAGGTATTCTACCATAAGCTTGACTATTAACCAAATCTCTTCTTTATTAATGAAAACACATAAGAATCAAGAAGTCTTTTATTTTGGTTGTAATGGGGCCATGGGATTAACTGTTAGGTGGGGAAATAAAGAAAAGGAAAATTCAATAAGGCTAAACAAAATTTCAAACAATGCAAAGCATGACACCTCCTAAAATTCCTTTTTGGGGTTTTAGTTCACTTTTCCACCTTTCTTTCTTTCCTTTTTTATTTTATTTCATTTTATTTCTCACTTTCTTTTTATCATCCCCTTCTCCATTTTTTTTTATTTATTTGGAGAAGGGGAGATTTTCAATTCAAGAGAAATATTTTTCTAACTTTCTCATCCCACAATTTTATTTTTCAAACTACCTTTTTACCCTTTTTGCAATACTTTAAAAGGCGTCATATCAAGCATTATTCATCAAAATATTTCAAGTTACCAAGAAAAGTATTTTATTCTTTTAGACTCAAAATTGGGCAACTAAGGGGTAGCATTTAATCAATCAAAGCTCTGAAGGCCGAAAAAATACCTAGTGCCTCAATCATTTTCAAATAGGTTTTCAAAATTTTTTTTAAGTTTCAAAATGGTTTCAAGTCAAGTTCTAGAGAATATAATCCAAGAGGAATAAAACACTCAATCACAAAGGATGGGGTAGATTTAGTGAATACCCCTTTTAGGCTCAAAAATCTCACATTTAGTAGTTTAAAATCAATGGAAAACACAAATCCAAGGAACCACATGCTAATTATCAACTATCAAAAGATCATCTCAAGCATTTTTATTTTTAGCCTTATCACGAGAATAAAAAATTGGGTTTAAAAATTCACTATCTCAATTTATTTGGTACCAAGTTCTCACAATTGGATGCATACTCTAAGCAAAGGTGCAATCTAATCATGTGATCATGAAAGACTATGCCTATATGAATGCAACATGAAAAATGCAAAAATGCAAAAACTTACAAAAATACCCCTACCCAAAGCTTAAAAACTTACATTATCCCCAATGTAAATAATCAAGTCGGAGAGAGGAGAAAGATGGAACAATTCACCGAGGTGGTAGGGGGTGCGGGCTCAGATGCCAGTCAAAGAGATGCTGGAAAATGTGTCACGACCGTGATGCTTATCACGGCTAGGCCATGATCAATTCTGGTCTTCTTTGATTAGCTCATCACGGCCGTGACCACCGTCACGGCCTGGGCGTGATGATTTCTGACTTTATTTGTCCTTGCCCTTTTTGCTCTTCCTTCCTTCAAAACCTGAAAATACTTGGCAAATCCATCAATTAGTGATCTTTCTTTTCTTATCTTCTCAAATTATTCAAAAACAAAATTCAAAAACAAATGGAAAAGGGAAAGAAAACTTGGGTTGCCTCCCTAGAAGTGCAAGAACACTTCTCTTCCATGGGAGTCCTTCAAAGAGCCGATTTTGCTCATATGGCCAATTGCGCTTTCGCTTTGCTCTTTTCACTTTGAGTTTCATGGCCTTACTCCCTCCCGGCGGAAGTTTTGTTTCCACATGATGAGCAACTCCAACTTCATCACCATTTGGTGCATCATTTGTCTTGCAAAGCTTCGGAGTCGCTTCCATGTTAGGCTCTTCCTTCACCTCTGGAGACAGCATATCGATCCTGCACACATGACTCTCAATAGAAGGGTTGTTATATGAGTTAGTCAAATCAAAATCTACCCTACCTTCCTCTACATTCAGAGAGAGTTTATCATTCTTTATGTCTATTATTGCTCCAACTGTGGCTAGGAACGGCCTTCCAAGAATGAGAGGGAATTTAGAATTCTCATTCATATCCATCACCATGAAATCGGTAGGAATGAAAAATTTCCCTACCTTTACGGGGACATTTTCTAGTATGCCTAGAGGAGTTTTAGTTGAGCCATCCGTAAATTGTAAAGAGAATTGGGATGGACTGAATTCCATGGTTCCTAACCTCTCAAAGACAGTAAGCGGCATCAAGCTCGCACTAGCCCCTAGGTCACATAAGGCTTGATCTATTTTCACCTCTCCAATTGAGCAAGCAATAGAGAAACTACCTGGATCTTTTAGTTTAGGAGGCATATTAGTTTTTGTCATGACATTGTGCTCCTCAATTAAGCTCTTGGTTTCTATTTCTACTTGCTTTCTCTTGACCAACCTTTGTGGGAAAGGTACTGGGGGTTGGTAAGGTGGTGGAGGGACATACTTTGGCTCTACTTCTTCATCTTCGCTCTTGTCCTCCTCATATTCCACGTCCTTTTCAACCACCCCAAGCTTATCATCCCTCAAGTATATGGCATTACAATGTTCATTGGGATTAACTTCGGGTTGTCCCGGAAACGTACCCTTAGGTCTAGAGTATGTACTAGCTTGTTGGGCAATCTGAGTTTCTAACATCTTATTATGGACAGCTAAATTATCTACCTTAGATGCTAGCTCTTTTATTGCCTCGTTGACTGCCCTACCTTGTTGCCTAAACTCTTCATTTTGTTTTGTGTGAGTTTCAACAAAACTTTCCAAAAGAGACTCAAGTTTAGACTTTTGTACCTGAGGGTACCCTGATGCGGGTTTCCTATTACCTTGGCCTTCTTGGAATTCATGGTTCAGCATGTTGCTATAGTTTCCGTAGGAAAGGTAAGGATTATTCTTCCTCTGGTTGTAGGGATTTGGGGGAGCATAGTTTGGCAACTTCGGGTTCATGTCGTAGAAGTTGTGACAAGAGTTCACTTGTTCCCCCGATGCACCGGATCCATGAGCAATACCACGTGGGCACTCCATTATGTCATGTCCCTGCATTCCAAAAATCTCACAAACAATGTTAGTAGCACCTATTGAACTCACATTAGCCCTTTCAAGCTGATCAAAGCGTTTATTCAGTGAGTCAATTTTAGACATAATGAGATCAGTGCTATTCATTTCAAACTTACCCCCCGAAATCTTTTTCGGGTTATTACCTCTTTCTGAACCCCATTGGTGGTAGTTGGTGGCCACGTTTTCAATGATGTTGAATGCCTCAGTCAGAGGCCTATTCATAAAGGCTCCACCAACTGCGGAGTCAAGTGACACCTTCGAAGAGTAATCCAATCCGTTGTAGAAGGTATGCACTAACAACCACCTCTCGAGTCCATGATGTGGGCAGGACTCCAGCAATCCCTTGTAGCGATCCCAAGCTTCGGATAAGCATTCTCCGTCCTTTCGGAAGAAGCCAGTGATCTGAGTTCGTAGGTACGCCGTCTTGGATGGAGGGAAGAATTTCTCCAAGAATGCCTGCTCCAGTTGGTCCCAAGTCGACAAGGTATTAACGGGCACTTGCTTCAGCCAAGCTTTTGCCTTTCCAGTAAGAGAGGAGGGGAATAACCTCAAGCATATAGCATCGACCGGGGCACCATGAATCCTAATTGCATCGGTGAACTCCAAGAATGTCTCCACGTGATCAGTCGGGTCCTCCGAGGGCAATCCTCCGAATTGATGTTGCCTAATCATGCTAATTAGCATAGGCGGTATAGTGTAGTTCTCCACCTCGATCTCAGGCATAGCAATCCCGATTCGCAAACCCCTCGCATTCGGGGCTGCGTAGTCCTTCAATGGTTTTGTATCCGGTAGATTCGTCATGAGTAGAACGGGAATCAACCTCTCTCTCTCACTTTGTAGTCTCCTACGTCTATGAAAGGTCCTTTCGATTTCGGGGTCAACCTCTATAAGGTATCCAAGACTTAGGGATCTTTGCATAAAAGAGAAAACACAGAGAGATAGATGCTAAAAAAAGAAACCAAGGGATTGATGAAAAAAAATTTATTTTTATTTTTATTTTTTTATTTTTTTATATTTTTTTTTTAACAAATCACAATTAAAAAGAAAAAAGAAAAAGTCCAGAAAAATCAATTTTAAAAATTAAATTGAGATTCAAGAAGGCACAGTCCCCGACAACGGTGCAAAAACTTGATGTGTGCGTTCCGGCAAGTGTACCAGATTCGTCGCCAAGTAATAAAAAGATATCGATCCCACAGAGACCGTGATCTCAAATCACAACTAATTATCAAATCGATAAAACTGGACTATATAAAAAAAGGATTTTTGAAAAGGTTTTGATTTTTGAAATAAGAGATAACTTATAAAATCAGATAAGGAATGCAATCAAGTAAAACAGAAAGTAAATCAAGTTGTGGTTTTTCAGATCTAAAGGGATTCCTTAGGAATTGGGTTACCAACAAGATCGTTTATGTTACTAAATTGACTACCCCTTGTTAATTATCAAAATTGTTTTAAAGGCGAATTTATCCTCAAATAGTTAATGCTCCCTCTCGGGTTACAAAAACCGTGCCCAATTAAACCAACCCCTACTCTCGTGGTAGTTGAATTTAGATTGAACCCTTTAAGTTTCGTGACAATTCGTGAATCCTCGAAGGACCGCTTCTAACTCTCGTGATTTAAGTCCTAAGTCTGATTCTATAGATCCGACACCTATGTTCACCGCTAGGTTCCTCCTTAGAATATCTACGACACGCGAATAAGTGGCCACCGAATTTACGAGTAATTAAAACAATAGAAATCAGATCTAAAGCAAAATCGAAATTAACAAAGATAAAACATCAATTCATAACATCAAATAGATCTTGGGCATAGCCCCAATCCCTAGAAATAAAGCTACTACTCAAGCATTGCCATGGTGATGACAAGCTTGGTTAACAAAAACATGAAATAAAAGCTAAGAGAAGAGAAGAAGAAGAAGAAGAAGAAGAAGAAAAAGAAGAAGAAGAAGAAGAAAGATCCTAAAAATTTGCCTAAGTGTAGCAGCCCCCAAAAGTCCTCCTCAAGTCTCTGCCTGATTGCCATATTTATAGATTAGGGAAGTTTGAATTCCAATCAAACACAAATTCAGATCAAATCAGTTTCTTCAGATCCAAATATTGCGCATCACGGCCATGATCAGTTCTGCCTTTGAGGGTCTGGTTCAGCTGACATGTCACGGCCGTGATGGGCATCACGGCCTGGCCGTGACCAATTCTGACTTTAGCCTTCTTTCTTTTTAGCTCTACTCGATCATGGCCGTGATGGGCATCACGAATAGGCCGTGATGGGATCTGTTTGGCTCATTTTCTTTACTTTTCAAGCCCCATCTTCATGCAAGCTCCATCATGGTCAATCTTGAGCATTTAATCCTTAATTCCTGCAAAACAACACCACAAAACCGCCTTACCCGTTCCAAGGTAAAAATTAACCAAAATCAAATTTAATATGCCTGAGCTATATGAAAATGCATGCAATATGATAAACAAATATGAGGTGAAATCACACTCATCACATACCGGTGTCTGACTTAGTGGAGAAGATCCCCCGGCAGCCGATAGACAGAGAATATATCCATCGCTTCTACTTCACTGAGCTCGCACCACCCAGGAGACCATAACCCTCTCAAAGGCCACGTTCAGCTGATATGGCTCTGCTTTTGCAGAACCAGCAGGCTATGAGGATGGATCAGGCTGTGTTGCGAGATTTCTTCAGTGATATGTACCCTTACGAGGAGGATTTGGCACCTCGGCTTGGGTGGCAGGATTATCCTGGGGACCAGGATGCCGTGCCCTGCGGGGTGCCCGAGGTACCTCGGAGGAGGATGAGGCGGCAGCGGCGGCTTCGATGCTGAGGTGACCCAGGAGACGATATTGATTTCGATCTATGATCCGGCCCCATCATTACCAGTTCCCTTTACCCATTCCCCAGTTTCTATGAGTTCTAGCTATTTTCTTATTCGATATGGTTGTACATTGATAGCTAGCTAGAAACTTCGATTCTCTCTTCTTCTTTTTTTATACTTGATGCACACACTTTGATGACTATATATTGGTGGTGCATGTTTTGGTTTTGATTTTTTTTTTATTATTATTTTTAATTATATAATTGACCAATGTTTTATTTGTGAATAAGTAGATGATTGACTTGAACCACTTGCGCAAGGTGAGAATGCCGGTTGATGAAAAGGATATCACTCTGAATCACCCCGATTATGAGTATGTTCACCTATACATTAAAGAGAGGCGGATCTCAAACCCTCATGTTGAAAAATTGACTTAGGAAAAAGAGGGGAAGATGGATCCGTTTCACTTAATCTTTGATCAGGGTGTGAATGACTATGTTCGGAGGGAAATTGATCGTGAGGTCGAAGAAAGGCAATGTGAGCTCGCAGTGCATATATCTCCGGAGCATGCTTTATATGAGAAGGAAAAGGAAGCGGTGGGGCACAACCGGATCCCATTCCCGGATGTGGAATTCTTTAGCAAGGATGAAGAGGACAAATGGGACCCGGTGTGCCTACTCACTTTCAACAGCGCGAACGATTATGCATGGAGGGAGATGGAAGCAATTAGGCAAGCTAAGGAAGGAGGTCCGAAGGAAAAGGCTCCAAGGGAAGAAAGCACCATCAAGAGCTCGGACATAGTTTGGGCTAAGTATCTTGACGAGGAGGCCGAATCTAGTAGGCCAAGGAAGAAAGCAAAGAAAGACAAGGAAGAGGCGAGGCTTGCTAATGAGAGCATGGGGTCCGCTCGGACCCCTTGAGATAACTCTTCCTAAAACTCAACTCTTTTCTTTTCGTTTCTTTTGTTTTGAATTTTTGGTTGCATATGAATGAGTGGTCAATAAACAAAACCCATAGTGTCATAGAGTCTAGTTGGTAAGTTTTGATGTGATTAATTACACTAAGCTTAAATTGATTGCATGCGGTAAATATTGAAAAATCTTGATGCTTTCCCTTATGAATTTGGAAAAAAAAAATGAGAAAATTGATCCCCATGAAAAATTGAAAAGTGAACTTTGAGAAGTTTTGTTTGGATTGCATGATTTGTGATAAGTTTGGGGTGAATGGGTGCACTCATTAGGGTTGTATCTCGGTCAAATAATTTGCTAAAAATGTCCAGGTGAGGAATTTGAGCCTCCAACATATTCTTTAAAATTGTGTGAATCACTTTCAAGTTATACTTTCCCGGATTTGCTTGAATCTATGCATGATTTGCATATCTATATGTTGCATCATATGATCTAGGCATTGTTTCTTTGAAATAACTACTTGACCAAAAATGAACCATTCCTAATGCATATTCCATAGTTAGCCAATTTGGGCCTTAAAAGCCTATTGTTTCTCAATAACCTAACATTACAAGCCGAAATTCCGAAAAAATCATGTTAACCCAATCTTAGGATCTAGTAGAGCATGGATGCTTAGCAAGAAAAAGGTTGTTTAGAAACTAAGTTTGGGGTGGCTACAATGAGTTATCATGTTGCTTGGGAATGAGAAAAAGAAAAAAAAAATAAAGGTTTAAGCCAAAAGGCAAAAGAGAAGAAGAAAAAGGAAGAAAAATAAAAATACCAAAAAGGGCAAATAAAAAGGTTATCAAAGGAAAGAGGTTTGTAGCCACCCAAAGCGAAAAATAAAAATGGAAAAAGGAATTAGAGTGAAAAAAATAATTGTAAAAAGTTTCATGCTCTCTTAAATTCCTAGGGACTTAAGCCTAGTACCTTTGTATATCCTACCTTTAGCCAGGCCCCATTACAACCTTTGAAAGACCTTTTGATGTTGCAAACATGTTTTTGTGGGAACTTTGTTTAGATGAAGATCAAATCCATGGCAGATGCGCTTGAAATGTGAATTTGAGTGAAAAGTTGAAAACCTTGACAAATTGAGCGAATGAGTGAATTACTAAATGCCCTTGTGAGGAAGGAAATTATTTGAATTTGATGATCTCCCTTTTGTATGTGACTTGGATCCTATGCTTAGAGTGATGAATGCCTGATTGATAGAATTCTCATGGTTTGAAAGTAGATGAAATTGGGGATTGATTAATTAAAGTAAAGAAAGGCAAAACATTGATTGAAAGTAAATTGATGGGATTGCATGAAATTTGGGGCAAGGGTGAATAAATCCATCAAGGTTACCTAGTTTTGAGTCTTTCAATTTGTTAGTTTGGTTGGGGACAAGCAAAGTTTAAGTTTGGGGTATTTTGATAAACCTTTGATTCATCTAGTTTTATGACTGGTAAGACCTCAATTTTGATACCAATTTCACAAGTTCATTCTCATTTTAGCCCAAATTTGACTTTAATTGCTCACAAGCAACACTTTTGAGTCTTAGGAATAATTTCTAGTAATTTATTCTATTTTATAGTCAAAATAAAACATTTAATGCTATTTTTAAATTTCCGGTTAAAAGTGAAACTTTGGGAAACTTTGATTAAATGAAGAAAACAATCAAAATGAATTTTCAAGGTTTCGCCCCACGAGACAGAGCTCACCTCACGAGCTAGAACTGATGTTGAGCAGGAATTTGGAAGTCTTTCAGTCTCGCCCCGCGAGACAGACACATGATTCTGAAGGCTTTTCGGTCTCGCCCCGCGTGGATTCAAACTCAGAATGGAGCCAATTTTAAGTGCTCGCCTCGCGAACGACTGTAGAACCAGACTTCTATAAATAGCTTGTTTTTGTGCGAATTTTAGGATCCAATCCTAGTTTTTTGTGAGCTGCGTCTCGTTTAGGTTTACATACTCTTTTACTGTTTTTATTCATTTTTCTATTGAATTGATGACGTTGAAGCACGCTATGAAGAACTAATCCTCTTTCTAGGGGAATGATGAAGCCACCTTTGATGGCATAGTGAATTCAAGTAATATTTTCTTATTCCCTTGTTTCTTCTCTTGTTTCTTAATTTTGTTTTGTTTGCGCTAATCATAAAGGCCTGTGGTTAACTAGTCTAGTGCGTTGATGCTGGCAGATGATTCGTGTTAAACTCAATGACTTAGAAATTTTGATATATGACAAATACAACTTAATGTGTATGAAAGTGTTTTTAGTGTCAAATTATAAAGACAGGTATCAACCAATATTCAACAAGTTCAATGAGCAATCAAATGAGAATATTCAACGAAGAACTCGGGGGAATTGATAATCCACTGGCTTATGATATTTTATCTATTATTTTAGAGTGGATTTTATCAATTATGTGGAGTTGAATGCTTGATTTAACCCAAATTAGACTTTTTTTTCCTATCTTGATTTATTAGAGTCAATATATGCATTTAATTAATCTTAATTAGATTTCAGATGAGTTTCTCAAGATTTTTCTTATTTTTAATTTTAGGAAAGGACAAAGAAGAAGGATATCAATTAAATTGAATATTGCCAAGTAAATTGCAAGGGCCCACATGATGGATTTGAATCCAAATTAATTTGGATTTGGATTATTATGATTAAAAGATAATTCAATTGGCATTGAGATAAAAGATTGGATCCAAATCTTTTTGGATTGGGATAATAATTGCCTATCACAAGAATAAAGGATATGATAAGATTTGGCAATTAATTTGGAGATATTGATTTGGCAATTAAATATGAAGATTAAAATGCTCAGGACCAATTATGTTGGAGTTTGCATGAAGGCGGAGCTTGAAATACAAGAAAAATGAGCCAAACAGAGCCCATCACGGCCTAGCCGTGACAATCATCACGGCCATGATTGAGCAAGGCTGTAAAGAAAAGTACACAAAAGTCAGAACCTGTCACGGCCAGGCCGTGATGGCCATCACGGCCGTGACAGACCATCAGTGCCAAGTTTTCCAAGACAGAATCTGCCACGGCCGGCCGTGGACAGGCATCACGATCGTGACGCGCAATATCTGGAATTTTAAAACCTGATTTGATCTGATTTTGTAATTGCTTGGGATTCAAGTTACCCTACTCTATAAATAGAGCAATTAGGCTCGAAAATAGGACCAGAGGGGCTGCTACCTTAGGCAAAAACTAGGATTTCTCTTCTTCTCCAATTTCTTCTCTTCTCTTAGGTTTTCTATTATGCTTTTGTTAATCAAGCTTGCTATGAACATGGCAATGCTTGAGTAGTTGTTTTTATTTCTTGGAATTGGGGCTATGCCCAAGATTTGTTTTATGTTATGAATTGACGTTTTACTTCTTGTTAATTTCAATTTGCTTTCGATTTGATTCCTATTACATGAATTACTTGTGAATCTGGTGTGCACTTATTTGCATGTCATAGATACTCTAAGGAGGAACCTAGCGGTGAACTTAGGTATTGGATCTATAGGAATTAAACTTAGGACTTAAATATGAAAGTTAGAAGCAGTCCTTCGAGGGTTCACTGAATTGTCACAAAGCTTAAAGGGTTCGATTTAAATTCAATTACCACGAGAGTAGGGGTTGGTTTAATCGGGCATGGTTCTTGTATCCTGAGAGGGAACATTAACTTATTTAGGATAAATTCACCTTCAAATAAAATTTTGATAATTAACAAGAGGGGTTGTCAATATAGTAGCATGAACTGTCTTGTTGGTAACCCAACTCCTAGAAATCTCTTTTAATTTAAAATCCCAAAAATATTTGATTTCATTTTATTGTTTCTATTATTTTCTTTGAAATCTTTTCACACCTATTTCTCAGTCTAAATAGTTGTTTAATTTGTGAAGTGACACTTGGTTTCCCAATCCCTGAGTTTGACACTCGGTTTCTCACCGTTTTATTATTACTTGCTTCGATCCAGTACGCTTGCCGGAGCCCATCCGGAATCAAAGAGCAAGGACGAAGAACAAGGAATCATCAAGACAAGAGCTTAACGAAGAAATTAGTGTTAAGTCTTAGATGATTTGTAAGATATGAAATCTCTTATTCACAAATAAGCTCAATTTGAAAAGATGCATGAAAGAAAATCATTTTTCATAACCTGCATTAAAAGGAATAAGTTTTCGTAAACGAAAATGATTTTTGAAATAAGATTTCAAAGCACTCGTCCAATACTGGAATAATATAAGTGCACGTCCAACACTGGGAATAGTAAAAAATGGCGTCCAAGAAAGTGAACAAGCGCACGTCCACTAAGGTGATACAAGCGCACGTCCACTAAAGTGATACAAGCGCACGTCCACTAAAGTGACACAAGCGCACGTCCACTGAAGTGATAAAAGTGCTCGTCCACACGAGTCTCTGGACTTGCTAAGATCTTAATGAGAAGCTTCGTCCACTGACATGGCATATGGAGCTCGTCTACTAGTTGGAGCATGTGCAATTATTTTATGTTAGCACTCCCGTCTGATGACGTGGCAAATGGACACGGCTATTTTTTCCAAATGGATGCGGCTATTTTTTTAAAAATGGACACGGCTATTTTCTTCAAATGGACGCGGCTATTTTTCCAAATGGACTCGGTTATTTTATGGACGCGAATTCTACAAGAACAATCAGAATCTTATTTCAAGAACGAGAATCAAGAAAACAGATTCTGTTAATCAGATCCAAATCTGTTTTGATTGATCTCAACGACTATAACTTGTTTTCTATATAAAGAGGGATCAAAGAAACACTTAAACAACATATACGAATATCATAACATATCACAGTTTTACGAAATCGTTTTGAGAAATCAATTGTGAAAATCATTCATCATCTTTATTGAGCTTACTGAGAAAAGAGTGTTTCAATACTCAAAGTGCTTCAATTTGTTTATCTGACTACTGAGAGTTAGGAATCAACTTTTGTTTTTACTTTTGATTATAAAGAGAGAGGGAGTCTCTCTGAGTGATTAGGGTGAGGTATCCCTAAGGTTTAACATTGAGGCTCTTCACAAGAGTGTGGTATCTCGAGGTGAAGGAATGTTCTGTGGTGTGAAGGTTTTTCAAGCTACCTGGTAAAGCTTGTGTGTTAGTGTGTGAAATCCCATAGGTGGAGTGGGGACTGGATGTAGGTCACAGTGGAGGTGACTGAACCAGGATAAATCCGGTTGTGTGGTATCCCTAAACTCAAACTCCTTTACTTTCTGTTTATGTTCAAGAACCTGCAACTTTGATGTTTAAAGTTCAATATAATTTTTGTTCTTGATCTGTATAAACTGTATTTTGTTATTACTGAGTTATTAAACCCGAACCTATTCTGAATCTTTTTGAATTAATCTTTCTTATCCTCATCACCTTCTATTCAAGATTTTGTAAAAAACCTTCATCGATTTTGTAAAAGATCCTGAGAACACTAATCCACAACTCTGCTTTATAAAGCTTTGTGAAAAAGTTTTGAGATGGAAATATTTTTTGAAAACTCAATTCACCCCCCCCCCCCCCCCCTCCTGAGTCGTTGAAGCCAAAACAACAATTGGTATCAGAGCTAAACTCTGAAGTTTGGCTTAACAGCTATAAGAGTATGACTTCCAATGACTGTCTAAATGAAGGGGCTTCCCTTGCACGCCCGTGGATCTGAGTATATCTATTGGAAGGAAAGAACGGTAATCTTTCTTGGGGCAGCAGGTGTTGACATATGGGATGCAGTAGAGAATTGACCATTTGTCCCCTCCACTGTAGATGCTAATGGTGCTCCAAGAAATAAGCCTAAAAATGATTGGAATGAGGATGATAAGAAAAGAATTCAATATAATGCACGTGCTAAGAATATTATAACATCTACTTTAAGCCGTGATGAGTTTTTCAGGGTTTCAAATTGTAAATCAGCCAAGGAGATGTGGGATACATTGCAAGTAACACATGAAGGAACCTCAGATGTCAAAAGAGCTAGAATGAACACCCTCACACATGAGTATGAGCTGTTCAGAATGAATCGAGGAGAACCTATGACTGAAATGCAAAAGAGATTCACACACATCGTAAATCAATTGGCTGTTCTTGGAAAAGCAATATCAAATGATGATCAAGTTAACAAAGTAATGAGATGCTTGAGCAGAGAATGGCAACTTCAAAATAAAGCCATCCACCTTTCTAAAAAGAAACTTCAGCAAAGGTGACAACTCTTCCAACAACATCACATGCTTTGAATGTGGAAAGATTGACCACATGAAGCTTGACTGTCCAAAGCTGCAAAAGAAGGACAAAACTGAAAAATTTGACTCAAAGGACAAGAAGTGGAGAAAGCCAAGAAAGGCCTACATTGCTTGGGATGATAATGATCAAGATTCCACTGAAGAATCTGAATCTGAGGAAGCAAACTCGTGCGTGATGGCCAGAAATGACAGTGATTCAGAAAGTGAAGTAAGTTCTGATTATCAACCTTCTTATGATGAATTGCAAAATGCTTTTGAAGAACTACATAAATAATCCATTAGACTTGCTAGATTGCTAAATAAGTCTAAGAAGACCATCACATGCTTAGAGGAGAAAACTTATGTTTTAAACAAAGAGGTAGAACAATTAAAAACAGAAAATTGTGCTTTAACAGAAAAACTAGCTACTGTTTTAGATGCACCTATATGTGATAAATGTCCTAAGTTGGAGAAACATATAAATCATTTGAATGGTGATCTATCTAGAATTACTAGTGATAAAGAAATCTGGAATGCATCTAGCTATACATTGACTAAAGAAGTTGAAAAACTGAAAAATGACTTAGCCAAGTTCACAAATGGTAGAGATAATTTGGATGCATTGTTAGGACAGCAAAAATGTGTTTATGATAAGGCTGGAATAGGCTATAAACCTAAAATACATGAGAAATCTTTCAAGAAATTTTTTGATGCACCTATGACATCAAACACACCATTTGTTAAATGTTATTTCTGTGCTAGAAAAGGTCACACAGCTTCTACATGCCAATACAGAAAATTAGCATACAATAAATCTATATATATGGGTTCCTAAAGGAACTATTGCTGCAACTAACTCAAAAGGACCCAAACAGATTTGGGCACCTAAATCAAAAACATGATTATGTTTTGTAGGTGTGTTGGAAAGCCAAGAATGTGAAATGGTATCTTGACAGTGGCTGTTCCAAGCACATGACTGGAGACAAAAGCAAGTTCATTTCCTTTACCCCTAAGTCAAGTGGTAGTGTTACCTATGGAGACAATAATAAAGGGAGAATACTTGGCATTGGCAACATTGGAAGTGACTCAACAACAATCATTGAGGATGTACTATATGTTGAGGGATTGAAACATAACATGTTAAGTATCAGTCAACTATGTAACAAAGGCTTCAAGGTAAAGTTCAATTCCAATAGTTGTTTAATAGAAAATCAGCATGATGAAAATTTGAAATTAATTGGACATAGGACAGATAACATCTATATGCTTGATTTAGATAATATCTCTTCAAATACTGCATGCTGTCTTATTTCAAAAGAAGAAGAGAATTGGCTTCGGCATAAAAGAATTGCACACATTCACATGAACCACTTGAATAAACTGATTCGTAAAGATCTTGTAGTTGGCTTGCCTAAACTAAAATTTGTGAAAAATGGACTATGTGATGCATGTCAAAAAGGAAAGCAAGTTAAGGTCTCTTTTAAACCAAAGAACATTGTTTCAACAACTAGACCCTTGCATCTTTTATACATGGATTTATTTGGTCCATCTAGAACCAAAAGCTTTGGTGGTAACTCGTATGCATTGGTAATAGTAGATGATTACTCTAGATATACATGGACATATTTTCTATCTCATAAGAGTCATTCATTTGCTACATGTAAGAAAATGGCAAAAATTGTGCAAAATGAAAAGGACATAAAAATTGTTTCTATAAGAAGTGATCATGGGGGAGAATTTCAAAATGAAGTGTTTGAAAACTTTTGTGATAAGCATGGCATTCAACATAATTTTTCGGCTCCTAGAACTCCACAACAAAATGGAGTAGTGGAAAGAAATAATAGATCATTAGAGGAGATAGCAAGAACTATATTAAACGACTCTAGCTTGCCAAAACATTTTTGGGAAGATGCTGTCAATACGGCCTGCTATGTGCTAAATAGAGTCTTGATAAGACCAATCTTAAATAAAACCCCTTATGAGCTTTACAAAGGAAGAAAACCAAATATAGCACATTTACATGTTTTCGGTTGCAAATGCTTTGTTCTTAACAATGGAAAGAATAGTCTTGGAAAATTTGATGCAAAGGCTGATGAAGGAATTTTCCTAGGATACTCTCTATCTAGTAAAACATTTAGAATATATAATAAGAGAACACAAACTATTGAGGAATTTGTGCATGTGACATTTGATGAGTCTAACCCCAAAAGGTTGGGAAAGGATTGTGTTATTGTTGATCTTGCAGATTCAATTGAGAAAACTCTCCTAGAAGAGAAATAGGACAATGAAGAAGATGAAACCTTAAAGAACGAATCGCTGCAGCAGGAGCAAACAGAACAACGGCCTGACTTACCAAAGGAATGGAGGACTGTCAGAAATCATCCAATTGATAACATCATTGGTGAAATTACAAAGGGGGTAACTACTAGACAATCTCTTAGAAATGTTTGTATTCATATGGAATTTGTGTCTCAAGTAGAACCTAAGAACATAGATGATGCTATAATTGATGAACATTGGATGATGGCTATGCAAGATGAGTTAAACCAGTTTGAAAGAAACCAAGTCTGGAAACTAGTGCCTAAACCCAAGAACTGTCAAGTAATAGGTACAAAATGGGTTTTTAGGAATAAACTAGATGAAAATGGTATAATTGTAAGAAACAAGGCTAGATTGGTAGCCAAAGGGTATAACCAAGAAGAAGGCATAGATTATGATGAAACATATGCACAAGTAGCAAGATTAGAAGCTATAAGAATGCTACTTGATTATGCTTGCATAATGGGATTTAAATTGTATCAAATAGATGTTAAGAGTGCTTCTTAAATGGATTTATACAAGAGGAAGTGTATGTTGGTCAACCACCTGGTTTTGAGAATAATGAATTGCCTAACCATGTTTATAAACTGTCTAAAGCACTATATGGCTTAAAGCAAGCTCCTAGAGCTTGGTATGAAAGGTTAAGTAATTTTCTCATTGAAAAAGGATTTAAAAGAGGTAAAGTTGACACAACTTTGTTCACTAAGAAAAAGGCACACAACATTTTACTTGTACAAATATATGTGGATGATATAATTTTTGGTGCTACTAATGAGCAGTTGTGCAATGAGTTTGCAAGTCTTATGCAGAGTGAGTTTGAAATGTCAATGATGGGTGAGCTGAAATTTTTCCTTGGACTGCAAATAAAGCAAACTGAAAATAGAATCTTTGTTAGCCAAACCAAGTACTGCAATGAGTTGATCAAGAAGTTTGGCATGGAAAAAGCTAAGGAGATGGCTACTCCAATGAGTACCTCATGTTATCTGGACAAGGATGAGCAAGGTAAACCTGTTGATGTTTCTAAATTCAGAGGTATGATAGGCTCACTACTTTATCTTACTGCTAGCAGGCCAGATATCATGTTTAGTGTATGCATGTGTGCTAGGTATCAAGCAAATCCAAAAGAATCACACTTAACAGCAGTTAAAAGGATAATTAAGTATCTGTTAGGAACAAAAGACATGGGATTATGGTATCCCAAAGGAGCTACATGTACTTTAATTAGCTATTCAGACTCTGATTTTACTGGTTGTAAACTAGACAGAAAGAGTACTAGTGGAACTTGCCATTTACTAGGAAACTCATTAGTATCATGGTTCAGTAAGAAACAATCTAGTGTGACTTTATCCACTGCAGAGGCTGAATATGTAGCAGCTGGTAGCTGTTGTGCACAGGTTTTATGGATGAAACAACAATTAGTTGATTATGGTGTACAACTAAACCAAGTTCCTATTAGATGTGACAATACGAGTGCAATTAACCTAACTAAGAATCCCATAATGCACTCTAGAACTAAACACATAGAAATCAGATATCATTTCATTAGAGACCATATTCAAAGTAGAGAAATTGAGATTGAATATGTTGATACAACTAAACAACTTGCCGATATCTTTACCAAGCCCTTGAACAAGGAAAGCTTCTTTTTCATTAGAAGAGAGTTGGGCATAATCGATCAATCATATATCTAATCTCTGAAGAAATTGATTGTATGACTGTATCTTTGTGTAAATATGCTCTGATTCTTGTATGATTTGATTTGGAATATCTATGAATGATCAGAAGAGATCTTTGGAACATCTATGCGAGTTGGACGCATCTTTTTGATTTGCCCCTGCACCTATCCCTCTATCATGAACAATTTTATATGCTAAGTTTGAATGTTTAAGTGCTTACATTCTCTATCGCTTTAAATGTTTCTTTTCTTTACCTTTTTGATGATGCCAAAAGGGGGAGAAAAAGTATGATATAGAGAAAGGGGATATAACAAATTATACATGAAGAAAAAGTATGATGTAGAGAAAGGGGATATAACAAATTATACATGAAGAAAAAGTATGATATAGAGAAAATGAATTATACATGCATATGTTGAGGGGGAGCTTAAAAGCTTACATGATTAATGGGGAGTAAATCAAATTCTGCTCTGATAATAATTTTTTTGCTCTGATATACTTCTGCTCTGACTGCTTTTATACCATGATATAAATCTGTCAAAAACACTTAGCGTCTGCTACACTTATACTCTGATCTTATAATTTGTCAAAAGGTTTGTCAAAATCATAAAGGGAGAGATTGTTAAACTCAATGACTTGGAAATTTTGATATATGAGAAATACAACTTAATGTGTATGCAAGTGTTTTTAGTGTCAAATTGTAAAGACAGGTATCAAGCAATATTCAACAAGTTCAGTGAGCAATCAAAGGAGAATATTCAAGGAAGAACTTAGAGGAATCAAAGAGCAAGGACGAAGAAAAAGGAATCATCAAGACAAGAGCTTAACGAAGAAATTAGTGTTAAGTCTTAGATGATTTGTAAGAGATGAAATCTCTTATTCACAAATAAGCTCAGTTTGAAAAGATGCATGAAAGAAAATCATTTTTCATAACCTGCATTAAAAGGAATAAGTTTTCGTAAATGAAAATGATTTTTGAAATAAGATTTCAAAGCGCTCGTCCAACACTGGAATAATATAAGTGCTCGTCCAACACTGGGAATAGTAAAAAATGGCGTCCAAGAAAGTGATACAAGCGCACGTCCACTAAGGTGATACAAGCGCACGTCCACTAAGGTGATACAAGTGCACGTCCACTAAAGTGACAAGCGCACGTCCACTGAAGTGATAAAAGTGCTCATCCACACAAGTCTTTGGACTTGATAAGATCTTAATGAGAAGTTCCGTCCGCTGACATGGCATATGGAGCTCGTCTACTAGTTGGAGCATGTCCAATTACTTTGTGTTAGTACTCTCATTTGATGACGTGGCAAATGGACGCGGCTATTTTTTCCAAATGGACGCGGCTATTCTTTTACAAATGGACGCGGCTATTTTATTCAAATGGACGCGGCTATTTTTCCAAATGGACTCGGTTATTTTGTGGACGCGAATTCTACAAGAACAATCAGAATCTTATTTCAAGAACGAGAATCAAGAAAACAGATTATGTTAATCGGATCCAAATCTGTTTTGATTGATCCCAACGACTATAACTTGTTTTATATATAAAGAGGGATCAAAGGAACACTTAAACAACATATACGAAGATCATAACATATCACAGTTTTACGAAATCGTTTTGAGAAATCAATTGTGAAAATCATTTATCATCTTTATTGAGCTTACTGAGAAAAGAGTGTTTCAATACTCAAAGTGCTTCAATTTGTTTATCTGACTACTAAGAGTTAGGAATCAATTTTTGTTTTTACTTTTGATTGTAAAGAGAGATGGAGTCACTCTGAGTGATTAGAGTGAGGTATCCCTAAGGTTGAACATTGAGGCTCTTCACAAGAGTGTGGTATCTCGAGGTGAAGGAGTGATCTGTGGTGTGAAGGTTTTTCAAGATACCTGGTAAAGCTTGTGTGTTATTGTGTGAAATCTCACAGGTGGAGTGGGGACTGGATGTAGGTCACAGTGGAGGTGACTGAACCAGGATAAATCCGGTTGTGTGGTATCCCTAAACTCAAACTCCTTTACTTTCTGTTTATGTTCAAGAACCTGCAACTTTGATGTTTAAAGTTCAATATAATTTTTGTTCTTGATCTGTATAAACTGTATTTTGTTATTACTGAGTTATTAAACCCGAACATATTCTGAATCTTTCTTATCCTCATCACCTTCTATTCAAGATTTTGTAAAAACCCTTCGTCGATTTTGTAAAAGATCCTGAGAACACTAATCCGCAACTCTGATTTATAAAGCTTTGTGAAAAAGTTTTAAGAGGGAAATATTTTTTGAAAACTCAATTTAGCCCCCCCCCCCCTCTTGAGTCGTTGAAGCCAAAACAACAATTTGTACTTAGGACTTGAATTAAGAATACCGTTTGAATATTGCTAGGCATAGAATAGGAAAGCGGTGCAATCACTATAGGGAACCAAGAACTTAAAGAGTCTAATTGTGAGTTGAATATATTGGCAGATTGACAATTTGCAATCGTAGATATTTCCTTGTGAAAATCGGTAGTGACATTAGGATAATTGAGGGTTCGTGGTTGACAAAGAAATTGAACATAGGGATAAGAAGATAAACGCTTGGATAACTTGCTTGATAGGGTAGGGGGATTCGTGACCTTAGAGCCTTAGCCATTAATTAATTCTTGTTGTTATCTGTTAGCGAAATTTAGATAATTGATCTTGTTTACTCTTATCTAATTTGCTCTCTCTTCTCCACCGCTTTTTGATTCACTTGGTCGACGCTTCTAATTTTCTTGATAAATTGGTTAAATTGGTCTCTCAATCCTTGTGTTCGACCTCGATTTTTACTTACCGTGTTATTACTTGCAATGAACGGTACACTTTCGGATCATCATCATTGCCAAGGACTGGACGTAACCCTAGTGTTAAAGGGTGAATCGTGATAAATAGTTGTGTTTATCTCTCTTCCCTTAAACTCTTTAGTTGTTTTGATTATATTATCTGCTATCTAACTAAAGGGGTTAAAGTGTGAATATCAAACTTGTTTTAAAGTTGTGTGCTTGTGTGTTTTTCTGTTAAAATCACATCAGACAAGTCACATGTCTGTGCAGTGTTTTTCACACTTGTCTGAACCTAACTTCTGTGTGCGAGAAGTTTTTAACTTTATTTTAATTTCTGATAAACACAATTCAACCCCCTTCTCGTGTTCATAGTTGTCTATTTCACTGAGTGTTGCACTAAAATGGAAAGCTCTCTACTGCAAGTACAAGAAGTTTGCTACTGCAACTTTGAAACAACAAATGCTCAGAAGCAAAGTGTACTCTTGGTTGCATATGTCAAAGTCCAAAGTCCCTAAACATTTAATGCTTACACAGAACAACTCTTTGACATTAATGACGTCCCAGAAGTTCAAATCAAAGGAGCACACTTTTTGAAGTTGTGTCTAATGGATCAAATTAATTGAAGCCTTTAAATATGGCAAACCGTGAAGATGAAGTTAAGAGCTTTACACACATATTCAAAGAAGCATTTACTCTGCTCATTTACTTATTCATTCCTTCATTGAATAACTCTTCAATCATTTGACATAAATTTAGCAGTCTTTCATTCTTTCATTTATTCCACTCTCTTTTATGAGTGTTATCTGAAAAACTTGCAAAGTTATATTAAATACTCAAAACCTTTTACCCTTTACTGTGTTGAGCCTGGAGAGGCTAGGTGAGAAAATAATACTTATTTGAGTGTGATCCTGGAGAGACTGGGTGTGAAAAGCATACTTGTACTGTAATCTGATCAGTTATAGTGGAAACCTTGGTGCTGTCAAGAACTGGACGCAGTCCTGTTGATTTTGGGGTGAACGAGTATAAAACTCTTTAGTGATATTCTTCTTCCCTAATCTCTTTAATTTATTTAATAGTTTATCTGTTTAAGCTTTTAACTTGGAGAGTTAATATTGTGAATATCAAATCATGTTTTAACCTTTTCTATGTACGCGTGTGTACTATTATGAAATTAGACAAGTCACCTATCTAATTTTCCTTAGCTTTATTTTTGCTTGCTGTGCTTGGGAAAATATTTTTCAAAATTTATTTAAAAATTGGTAAACACAATTCAACCCATTCTTAGGTTAACTTTGATTATTTCAAAAATGACCAAAAAATCTCATCCAGAACTTACCGACTGCGCTCAATGCTGGTTCATGGACAGAGACACTTTCGCTTATTGATACTCAACTTTGAGTCCTGGTTCTAACACTAAGCATTAGGCGTTGGGCAGAGAACTTGGCATGGATTGTTTTGTTTCGCGCTATGCACTAGGGAATGGCACTGGAGGATAGGCTTCCATTGGATTTCTGGTCTTGTAGTGTTGTCATTCATCTCATTCCACTTATAGTCAACCATCCATGTGGGTCTGTCAGCAATTGTTCTTCATCAAGATTGCCTTTTATCTTCAGTTTCCATATGGAACAATTACTCTCGTAATTTGACTTCTTACCTTTGTAGTGTGATTCAAAACATTGGAGGAACAGAAGGTGTTGATCCAAGTGGAAAGGGTTTGAATTCCTTAAACATATGATCCTGAGTTCAATCTTGAATTCATGTGCGTAGAAAAAAAAAATATTATTGGGAGGGTTTCTCCTTAATAATTGATGTTATTCCAGGAGATTAATCGAGGTGAAATGATACTCGGAGAAACAGAAAAATAAAACATTGAATGAGATCTACTAAACATTATCCACCCTAAGCCAGACTTTTTTATTTTCACCAAAAGATGCTTTACATTTTTCATGTTTAGAAGAATGACATCCAAACGTTGAAAAGTTTATTAGTATAAAAAATATTTGGTTAACTTAATTTTTTATGTTTATATTTTACATTATTTTTTATTTTGGTCTTTGTAATTTTTTTTAGGATAAGTTTCCATAATTATAAATATTTTAAATAAATCTCTCTCATTATGTGAGAAGAAGATGGACTATGGGAAGAAAGAAATGAAGGCAAAATTAATAGTAAATAAAAAATTAAAAAGAGGCCAAAAACTTAATCTTATCAAATTATTATTTCTCTCCAAGGAACGCTTCAAATGGGAAAGTAGTAACAAGCCAAATCTGATTCTTTTTATTACACATTGAATTAAATTAAATGTAAAATGAATACTTATTTGTTAAAAATAAAATAAAGAGTAAACTGCTTACTTCTTTCTAAAGTCAGCAACAGTGAGCTTTCTCACACCGTTTGGGTGATTTGGAAAAAAATATAACAATATAGAAAAATAATAATTTAGTGCGCCAGCAGCCCAGCACCTGCATTACTCCTCATGAAGAAAAAAAAATTAAATTGAACAAGAAAGAGAATAATATAGAAAGGCAAACTAATGAAAAATTGGAGAAAAAAAATGAAAAGATAAAATGAAGAAGAGAAGAGAAATAAAAACACACTTTTATTTCTCTTCTCCAAGAAATTTTAGGCTCCGTTTGGTTTGAGAAAGAAAGTAAGAGGAAAGAAAATGGAAGGAAAGAAAGAGGAAGAAAAGAAAATGAGATGATTGTTTAGTTTTTTGTTAGGAGAGAAAATGAAAGGAAAGAAAATTAAAAAAATTTCTTTCTCTTGTTTGATTGTATTGAAAGCAAGAGGAAATAAAAAATTTACATTTAAAATGACATAAATATATCTAAGTAAAAATAATATGTGATAAAAAAGATAGGGATAATATTGAAAAAGAGTTTGAGGGTCCCACATGCAACTTTTCTCTTCCCTTATGTTTCTGGCAGGTTCCAAACAAAGGAGAAGCAAAGTATGTGTGTTTTCTTTCCGTCACCTATCTTTTCTTGCTGATTCAATTGTACCAAACGAACACTTAGTCTATCGATCTTTCTAGAAATTTTAGCCCTGATTCTCTAGTTCGGCCAAGATTAGAGAGATATTCGACCCACAGTCCAACCGATTTTTAAAACATTAAATATACCATGATCGTTGACTTAATGATTAAATAATAGTGTATTTATCGTTGACTTAATCTAAAATATACGATGATCTTAACTCCCGGGTGATCTAAGAGTGAATATATCTTCCTTGCCCACTTTACATGCATGCTTATTTTACAGGAACTTTTCTTATTATATTATATAATATAGCATAAGTTTAATTTTTATAATTGTTGGTGTAAAAATTTTTATACTAGTCAACCAATCACAAATTATTATGAGTTTTAAGATAATTATAATAAAGGTGAAACATTTTTTAGTGCACAAATAGTATCTTCTAGTTGATAATCAGATACTAATTTCTTTCAAGACGTAGAAATTATGAAAGTCGATTTTGTCTCTCACAACGAATCCTTTTCATACATATACGAGGAGTCGAACCCCTTAATATTAATGTCTAAGTAATTAGCTATTTACCCACTATGTTGATGGTGAAGCATTTTAATGATTTGATATTTCATAATCACTTAAATTCATATGACGTACTATCGTAAGTAAATTAAATCTATTAATTTTTTTGTAGTTTGGGATAAAATCTAGGATATTCCCACGATTGATATTTTATAATTATATAACTAATTCCTCAAAAATATAGAATATTAGTTAAAGGACAATTCATCTATCCATATACGAGACTTTGTTTCCATCATCGAAATCAAATCCTAAATATATAATTAAAAGACCCAAACCATTTGTTAGTACTTAGTTGTGATATAGCTCGTGGGTAATTAAATCTATTAAATAATGTGAATGAAATCATCAAAATAAAAAATGAAAACCCAAAAGACAAATAAAATATTATAAAAAAACCATGTGCTATAAATACTGATGAGGAAGTCTCTTTCTCTCTCTCAGAAGCAACCGCTATTCTCTCAACTCTCAAGCGTACAACAAACCTCTGAGCGCTTCCTCTGTGACTGTGTTCATAATCATGGACATCTTCACTCTTCAACCTCCTTAATTTCATCCACTTTTCTTCTTCATCTTCTCTAGACACCAGTTTTTCTCTTTTTCCTTTGTTTTTTTGTGCCCCACATAATCACATACATGGTCATCACCACATACATATCATAACACCTCTTTCTCTCTCTGTCTGAAAATTCGTGTCTGCTTTTATCCCTTTTCCTAAAGTTTGGAATTTTTTATTTCTATTGTGCATCTGCTCTGCTCAGAAGCAAAATTTTCCCATTTTCCTCATCTGGGTCTTTTCCCTTTTGCTTCTGAGCATGGCTAATTGGAGAAAACAACAAGGTGAAAGTCATAATCAAATGGGTCACTGGAGATCCTCTTCCTATAACAGAAAACCGCCTTTGGGTTAGTATTCTTTTTAAGACTTGTTGCATGGATTATTCTTTTATTACTTTTGGGTAAAAAAATTTTTTTTTTTTTTTCAATTTGTTTTGATATAGACCTGAAAAAGTGGGGTGAATGATAGAATCGATCAACATTAACATGATATGATCACTTTCCTTTTTAATTGGTTCAATAAGGGTTTTGGTTCAAGAGAGTGGGTTTTTTTTTTTTTTGTTAATTTATTTTAAATAAGCTATTATTTTGTTGATTTTCTGTGCCATTGGATGAATTACTAATTTATGCTAGTCATAGGTTTCTTGGAACTAGCTTTTGTTACATATATATTTTGAAAAAAAAAAATCACCATATTTGTGTTTTGGTTTGGTGGTGTCATGATGAAAACCCCACATCTTTTGTGAGCTGAGGCTCAGAGCTTGATTATTCTTCAAGTACTTGGTTGTTGTGTGTAGCTCAATTGGTAATGGCAGGGTGGGGTTATGATGGAGGGATTAGGTTTCATTTCCCTGTCAACAAAAGTAACTAAGATCTTCTATAATCAAGGGATGGCCTCTGAGGTTCTGAAGTACTGTCATTTTTTTGGTTGGTACTTGGTAGGTTGTAATTTCTTGTTATTGATGTTTTGTATGTTCGTCAGCTTGACTGGTACCTACGCCATTCAGTCGTTGATTTGAACGGGGTTAAAGATACCTATGTTTCCTTTTGTAGTTAATCATCTGCAAATTCTGCTGTGTAATAATTTTTTTTCTTTTGTGCTTCGGACACGAACTGTCTACAGTTTGGCAATTTCCAAGTCGATGTATAGTCAACTAAATTTCCTTTTTTTGTCTGTCGTTTGTGCACGTGCAATTTTGATTTGTGTCATGTAATGAATTGAAACTATCTTGATTTTGGAAATTTCAAGTACATATCTGATTATCTGTTGATCGGATATTCCAGGGACACGTGACGTCATTGAATTGAAATAGATAGGAGGGCAAAGATAACTAAATTTCCTGTTAAGTGGGTCTATATTCTTTATAATAATTCGGTGTGTCGTGTTTTGAATACAGCCTGTCTATAGTTAGGCATTTTCCAATTCTGTTAGTACACTAAATTTCCTTTTAGTCTATCATTTGTACACGTTGCAATTTTGATTTGTGTCATATTTTGAATTGAAACCGTCTTGATTTTGACAATTTCTAAGTAGATATCTTTTGATCAGATCTTCCAGTGACACGTGACGTCATTGAATTGAAATAGATAGGAGGGCAAAGATAACTAAATTTCCTGTTTAGTGGGTCTATATTCTTTATAATAATTCGGTGTGTCGTGTTTTGAACACGGCCTGTCTATAGTTAGGCATTTTCCAATTCTGTTAGTAAACTAAATTTCCTTTTAGTCTATCATTTGTACACATTGCAATTTTGATTTGTCGTGTTTTGAATTGAAACCGTCTTGATTTTGACAATTTCTAAGTAGATATCTGTTGATCGGATCTTCCAATGACACGTGACGTCATTGAATTGAAATAGATAGGAGGGCAAAGATAATTAAATTTCCTGTTTTCTGGGTCTATGTTCTTCTTTATAATAACTCCATGTGTCGCATTTTGAATCGGTGCCGTCTAGGTTCCCTTCTAATCAAGTCTTTTGGAGGCATGCTTGAAACAAGTTGCTATGTTATTGAATGATTGATCTTTAGTACCTTCGGAGATGTAAAAGTGTAGGTTCGTGTTGGGCTGTCGATTTTGCCAATTACGAAGTAGATATTTATTATTAATTGAATCTTTTTTTGTGTGTGACATATTTAAATCAGACAAACGCCCAGAGTAACAGTCGTTCGACGTACATTTCGGAACTACTTGTACTTCTTTCCCCACAAGTTCTGCGAGTTCTCCATTCTTTTGCTGCGTATGTTAGAAGTATCTGCTTGATATTGTTTGGTAACATATGATTAATGCTCATAAAGTGGAAAATACCTTTAAAAAGGATTATATTGTTATTACTGAAGCAGTTTTCATAGTTGACAGCCCTTATTGCTTCATATTGGTTTCTTATGTAGATTCTCTTATGAATGTACTTTGCATTTTTCTTTCTTCCAACTGTGCATATTGTTTCTTGGTTTTCCTCTTGTGCAAAGCATGTTTTTTTAATGTGCTTAGACTTTGAGAGACTTGTATATTGCTATGTTATCTTGGTATGATATGATATTAGGTCCTTGCTTTAGTTATTTAATAATCGGCTGATTGTCCATTTCATTTTGGTTCACAGATAATTGGCATTCAACAGTGCCTTCATGGGAAAAGAAGTTTTGTGCTTCAGTTGGCTCAGTTCCATGGGGAAAGCTACTAGAAAGCAAGAAGTATATGTATCTTCATGACAATGTGGTAAACTGGGATGATTCTGCTGTCAAAGAGGCATTTGACAATGCAAAAACGAGGTTCTGGGCTGAGATCAACGGCCTTCCCTGCAACATATCTTTGCCTGATCCTGACATTTACATTGACGATGTAGATTGGAATTCAAGTGCTGACCCTGAACTTCTTTTGGACTTGGAAAGAGAAGCAATAGTCCCCAGCGGCGAGGAGGTTGTGATTCTTGGTAGTTCTGTCCTCATGGATCAGTCATTTTCCTGTACTGGATGGGGGGATGCTGAAGCAGTAACACCAAAGCCTTGTGATCCGAATCAATCGTTTTCCCCTACTGGATGGGGAGACCTTGAACCAGAAATACCAAGGCCTTCTGATCCAGTTTCTGCTGCCCAAGTTTGGGAGCCTAACCTGCGTGAAAATGTCGGAGTAGACTCTTGGGGACAGTATCATACCCCTGATGAGCATGCTAAAGAAGATGACTGGCAAAACCGTCAGAATGATTCTCGTGGATGGAATCAGAGAGGTGGCTATGGTGGGAATAGGAATTGGGGAACATGGGATGGGTATAACAGAAAGAGAGAAAACATGTCATGGTCTAAAACCCCTGCATATCAAGGTAATGAGTATCAGATGAATAGAGGAAGGAGAAACAATAGAGGAAGGAGAAGAGGAAATTTTGCTTACCAACAAGGTCCTTATGTGGAGAAGGTACCTACTTCTAGTGGATGGTGAATGAAGAAAAAGCAGCTAAGGATCAAAGACCTTAGACTGCAAGGACTCCCCTTGAAACTGCTAGGGGGGGTCAGTTTTGTGAAGGGTTGTCTGGTGAACTTGTAATATATAATAGGCATATAAGAAGACAAGACATCATTTTCAGTTTTAATACATTAATTAAGAGCTTTATGGTCTGTTCCTATTTGTAGTTTGGGAATTATCCATACCTTAATGAGATGTTTATGTGTATATAAATAAAATGACATTTTTTCTTGATCCATGCTCCTTTTATTTATTTAATTTCGGTAATTTCATATGTGATCCATTCACATTGGTACTAGGAAAAGCTGTTGTATGAAAGTGTATTTAACGACTAGAGAAACACCACTTAAATCTTCTTGGGGGCAGAGAGAAACCATATTATAGACTTCAGAAATTAAATGTACGTATTTCATTACTACACATTTTTTCACATGATTTTTTCCCCTGTATTTATCTGTTGTATACAGCAATTTCTTGTTGTTCATTCCCCTGTGACATAAACAAATGTATATTTTACCCATGTATTAGTTTGAGAACATGCTTAACAAATCGATACAAGAAACAAGTTGAATAATATGAGCGTGCTGAATTTTTAGGTAGCATTTGATAGATAGGATTGAATGGGACAAAACAGAAAAGAATTTGAGTTTTACTGTTTGGTATATTTTATAAATTGAACAGAACAAGATTTGTGAGAATCAAAAGGTAACACATTTCAGTTCACTAAAATGGATGGAATCAAAGAGGAATAAAATAGAACATTTTGTTTCATTCTATTATGTCCACACATCAAACGGGATGGAGATCTTCTTCATTTTCCCTCTCCATTACTATAATATTAGGGGTATAAATATGATAATATGACATTAGGTGGAGTCCAAATATTTTCTATACATCCTAAAATTATAATAATGAAAGGAAAAACAGAGAGGACTCCCACCCAAACAAACACTACCTAAGGGAGAGGATCAAAGTTTAATCCTAGAAAAAATAATTATCGGGAAAGTCTCTTAATAGCTACAGACTCGCATGTTTGTTTTACATGTTTGTTTTTGTATGTTACTTCGTCATTGGTTAATAAAAGATTGATTAACACCATCCATTAAATCAATCACAATTCACACTATGATAGGCTTTAAGACATGTTATGATACATGGATCATTTTATTTTTTTAAGAAACTTTTTGATACAATTCTCCTATTTAGTCAGTAATATCAAAGCCACATACATAGGTTGATATTTAATTCTCCTTATTTTGAAGTTTATATGTACATAAATATCATATTTCTTTTAGTTATTGACAAAACTAATTAGAATAATTATTTAATATTTTTAATATATTTCTAACTTATCAGATAATGAATTAATTTTATTAATTAGTGTATATATTATTTTAAGATATTTATAAGGTGCAAAACGAAACAATGAGAATTTTAATATGTTTTTGTCAGATTGCCTAGACACCTGTACCTTTTATTCATAAAAGGTATGGCGCAGAGGTAGGTTGGGCAAATACATGCATTTTAGTATAGGTAACATATCTTTGCTGCCAACAAAAATAGAAAGGCATTAATGTCCTTCTAAGGGGGGTTCAATCAGATTAAAATACCTCTATATATCATAATCTTGGTCATGTCCATATAAGCTACTCGTTAGTGAAAGATATCTTGACTAATTTATTTGCTCAATGAACCTTACAGTAGTCTTTTTGGAAGTGAGATATTTTAGATATTTTTTTGGGTTCAATTTTTTGTACAGCACGAGATGGAAATGGAATGAGCAAAATTTTGTACTCACTCAATTTTGTCTCTCCTCCAATATTAAGGATTTGAAAAGGAGAGAGAGAGGAATGAAATTAAAATATTTTAAACAGATAGACTAAAATATTCTTATTAAATGAACCTTTTGTTTTTGCGTCCACTTCTAACCAACCTGATCTTAATAAGCCCAATCCCAATCGTGGTCTGGACTTGCTTGGATTCAAATCGTTTTTGAGTCAAAATTTGACTATATATATATATATGTATGTATGTATGTATGTATGTATGTATGTATTGGCCGAAGAGTAAACTCGGCTACCGAGCTCGAATACACGGCCCAGTCCGGAAGTTAAAGATAATAAGTTAAAGATCACTTAATTAAGGGATAAGATATTAATATTAAATTCTGATATTATCTGAAATAACCTTATCTGGTTAAAAGAGATAATATCCCTTAAATTAGGGAATCACATCCCAAAAGAGATTTAAGAGATAAATCAGATCTCTAAAAGATATTGAGGAGATAAATCAGGTCTCTAAGAGGGAGGAAAATCATATTATAAAAGGAGGAGTACCCCTGATAAAAACTCACTTTTCACTGAACTCCGGTGACTCTCTCTTAAGCGTATTAGAGAAACTAGTGTCGACCAAGAGACTATCAGAGAGTCTTTGCTCCCTAGTATTCATCCGATACAAAATTAAGAGATCAAGATCACCACGACCAAGGGTTGAACCAAGAACTACGTCTGGCTTTGATTCCCATCGGGATACGTAGGATCGGAATATTGAATTCTGCCAAGCCATAGCCTAAAACAACCCCAATTATTCATCCCTGGTTTGACGTTCACGGCGAGGCTCCGGTAAACCGGATCTCGGCAAGAACATTTGGCGCCCACCGTGGGGCCGAGGTGAAACTTTCCCTGGTTCCACAAGAAAAGCTCGATGGTGACCACACGGAATGGTCTGCGAAGAGGGGCAAGCAGCATGAATCATGAGGACCACGAGGCTTCGAACGCCCAGAACCGCGGCAATCATCTTTCCTCCCCCCTCCATGAAGACAACCCTCGGTTGGAAGAAGTTATTGAACAGCTCAAGCAATTGCGGAAAGAAAACGAGGAGATACGCGCGCAGAATCAGAAGCTCCTAAGAGCGCGAAAAAGAGAGAGGTCCCTGACACCTTCCGATGAAGAGCAATCCTCACCCGAGGCTGGCCAGAAGGACCCTCCGATGCACTCTCCTCGGGGAACTAACCGAGCATCCAAAACTAAACCTCCCCTGGGGGATTCAGAAGTCAAATCTCACGCAGAAAGGACTAGCCAGAAAGGAAGGACATCGGACCGGCATCCGAGGTTGCCCTTCACTGATGATATTAATGAGGTAGTCATGCCAACCCATTTTAAGCCCCTTAACTTCGACAAATTCAATGGCACCACTGACCCAACCAAGCATGTGGAGTCATTTATTTCCTCTATTTACATGGTGACTGATTCGGAGGCCGTCATGTGCAAAGTTTTTCCAACTACATTGCAAGGCCCAGCTCTGACCTGGCTAACAAATCTACAACCTCGGTCGATCGATTCCTTTGATGTGCTTATAACCAAGTTCACTACACAATTTGAGGCAAGCCGAAGGCACAGAAGGCACTCAGTCTCACTGGTAAATTTCAAACAGGAAAGGAATGAATCACTCAGAGATTACATGGCCCGCTTCAATGCTAAGCAGATCCTGATTCCCAACATGAGCTCGGAACTCTGCTTCCACACCGTCATGGTCGGTCTTAAGCCAGGACCATTCTTCGAGTACCTATCTCGGAAGCCACCAAGAGATTTTGAAGAGCTGTGATAGTGTGATTTTACATGATGTTTTCTGTACTCTTTTGCATACATTTTGCATATAGATTAGGCATTCTTTATTTGGTTTTTATTAGATTTTCCCTTGGAACGGGTGAAGCGGTGTCTTGGTGTTGTTTTGCAGGAATTCAATGTAAAAATGATAAAAATCAGCCATGGTGGAGCTTGGATGAAATAGAGCTTGAAAAGTGAAGAATATGAGCCAAACAGAGCCCATCACGACCTGGCCGTGATGCCCATCACGGCCTGGCCGTGATGACCATCACGGCCGTGATCAAGCAGAGCAGAAGGCAAAAGTCAGAGACTGTCACGGCCAGCCCGTAACAGACATCACGACCGTGACCAACCAGAAATTTTGGTTTTCGCGTCACGAACATAGTGCTCGCCTCGCGAGACTTTATTTTATGCAAACACGCCTTGGACAGAACGCGTCACGGCCAGCCCGTGATGGCCATCACAGTCGTGACGCGCAACAGCCCTATAAATAAGAACGCAGCAGACAGAACTGGGGGAGTTTTGGGGTCCATTTGAAGGCATTTGGAGGCTGCAGCTGGTCTAGGGTTTCAACCCTAGAAGGGAGCCAAGAGGGGTTGCTTTGAAGAAGAAAGAAAGCTCCCATGGGGCCTCTTCTCTCCTCTTCCTTCCTATTTCTCTGGTTTGGTTTTCTTTGTTTTATGAGTAGTTAAATCCCTGTGTTGGGATTAGATGTAACCAAACTTATGATTATGTATATATCTTGACTGATTATTCTATGTTCATGTCTTCATATTAGTGGTTATTTTTCTGTGCTTAATGCTTGTTGTGGCTAGCACCCCCATGACTTGATTTGTGTTTTGGTATGCAATGGGAACGTTCGTATCATAACCGGAACTGAATTTAATCACCTAGTAAGCCTTGTATCTAAGAATGGAACTAGGTTTATTAGTAATCGCGTAATCCCTAATCTTAATGCAAATTCATTAATCTAGGCCACCTAAGGAATTAGGGTCTATTAGTGGATTTAGGCTCTTGCCATCCGAGGAATCGGGGTTTGAGTAGTTTAGTGGATTGATTTTAATATCTGAAGCATGAATGAGAGGTATCTAGTCCTGATAGTACATGAGTTAGAGGTTTGGTGAAGTCTAGTCCCAACATATCCTTTCTGCACTCCAAGTGTTTGTCAAAAGTCCCCAAATAACTTTTCCCTTTTCTTTTGTTGTTTTACTTTCTCTCTTGATTTTCTGTTTAGTCTAGATAGTTGCCGAGTTTGCGAATTGGTACTTGACATCCAATCCCCGTGGATACGATAATCGGTCTCACCACCGTATTACTTGCACGACTGGGTCTACTTGCCCAGATTCGTCAACAAGTTTTTGGCGCCGTTGCCGGGGAATGGTTTTGCCAATATCATTAGTAACAGAGGAGGCAACTAATTTAGACATTTTTATTCTTTTTTATTTTTCTGTATATATTTGATCTTTTTGTTTTGAGTTGTGTTTGTGCAAGGTGGACTGAAAATCATGGAGACTTATTACTTTCCCACCTTGGACGGTGTTACAAAATACCACTTTGGGCCCAATGTAGTCTTGGGAGACTACGGGCTTTGGGGACGTCACTGCCCTCATGCACAAGCTTATAGTGTGATAATGAAGCATGAGAAGGAATGGGAATGGAAGGAGCAAATACCGTTGAAAGCTGCTCTAGAACAGTATTCCCAAGAGCTATCCGCCTCTGAGGCCAAGGCAAGAGCAAATTGTGAGAGTATCGAAGCTGTGAAGCAGAACTTCAAAACGCACGTTGAGGAGATTTGCCAACAGTTAGTACAAGAGTCACATGAAGCCCAATTTGAGGAAAATCTGGTTTGGGGGATAGTTCAAGATGAAGACGAAGTGGTAGGGGATTCCACCATGCTTGCTGAGCAGTTTGATTTTTCTGCATTGGACAAATATGTCGGCTTGCATGCATGTGTGGACATTGGTAAACTAGTCCCTTCCCCGTGTTTTTCAAACTTCCTGGTGCAAATGCCATTTGACCCGCTAGGAAGTAAGTGCATTATTTTAGTTGAAAAGGTCAATGGAATTTCCACCCAATGGTTGGGTGGAATTGAGAATAAAGTTATTTTACTGCTACAATCACCATCCCAATTTCCATTTGATCCGGGAGGAGGATCTAGGTGGATGCTTTTTAATAAGTCAAGCTAGTGACATTAAAGAAGCGCTCATTGGGAGGCAACCCAATTTTTCTTTTCCTTTTTCCTTTTTCCTTTTTGTTTAGTTAGATTTTATTTTTGACTTTTAAACTCTTGAATAATTTGAGAAGATCAAGAGTTTTCTTTTACTAATAAAATTGCCAAGTGATTCCAGGGTAAGAAGGAAGGAAGGGAGAGCAAGAAGACAAGAAAAAGCAACCCAACTTTCAAGCAGTTTCTGACTGAAATGAAAGCCAACACCCGCTACCGCCTCGGTAAGCCGTTCCAATTTTTTGCTTTAGTTTATTTTTCTTCTCCTCTCTCTATCTTGATTGTTTACATTGGGGACAATGTAAATTTTTAAGCTTGGGGTAGGAGTATTTTGCATTTGTATTTTGCATTTTGCATATTGCATCCATATAGTTTTGCATGATAGTTTGCATGTTCACACAATTAGATTGCCCTTGCTTAGATTTTGTATCCAATTGTGAGAACTAAGTGCCAAATAATTTGTGATAGTGAATTGTTGAACCCAATTCTGTTTATTCTTGTGATAAGGCTGCAAATGAAAATGTTTGAGATAATCTTGGATAGTTAATAATTAGCATATGGTTTTGTGGACTTGTGATTTTCATTGATTCTGAACTAAAATGTGAGATTTTGAGCCAAAGGGGTACTCACAAAATTTTACCCCATTCTTTGTGTTAGAGTGTTATTCCTCTTGGTTTGTTTTCTCTAGAACTTGACTTGAAACCATCTTGAAGCTTGAAAATTTTTGGAAACATTTTTGAAAATGATTGAGGCAATAGGTATTTTTCTGGCCTTCTGAGCTTTGAATGATGAAATACTACCCCTTAGTTGCCCAATTTTGAGCCTGAATGAATAAAATGCTTTTCTTGGTACCCTGAAATGTTTTGATAAATATGTTTGACAAGGGACCTTCTAAAGTATTACAAAAGGGTAAAAAGGGTAGTTGAAGAAAGTTTGGGATGAAAGAATCAGAAAAAAAAAATTCCTCTTGAGTTGAAAGATCTCCCCTTCTCCAAATAAAAGAAAAACAAAAGAAAAAGAAAAATAAATAGAAAAGGGGATGACAAAAAGAAAAGTGAGAAATAAAAAGAAAAAGAAAGCAAAGAAAGGTGGAAAGTGAATTGAAAACCCAAGAAGGTATTTTAGAAGGTCATGTGTTGAAATGTTGATATGTTGTGTAGCCTTTTGAAATGTCCTTTTCTTGTTATCCCCACCTAACGATTAATCCCATGGCCATGTTACAACCAAAGTAAAGACCTCTTGATTCTTAATTGTTTTCATTAATAAAGTATAGATTTGGTTGATAGTCAAGCCTATGGTAGGATTCATTCCTTGAGGAAAATTGAGTGAATTGTCTTATTCCCCTAAACACAGGAGTGGTTAGAAAGAGAGCCAAGCAAAAGAACAAGCTTGGGGTGAGCTTCAGGTGAGAAAGAGTGCCCAAATCAGTGACAACATGAGTCTAATGAACCTAAGCCTCTAATTGGACTTGAATTGATTGTCTCTTGCTGAATTGTTTGAATTGTCTATTGCTTGGATTATTTGCTCGGGTTCTTAGTTCACTATCAATGTTCTGTTTATTCTTCTGGCCTTAGTGATTGCTTGAGGACAAGCAATTGAATAAGCTTGGGGTGATTTGATAGTGTGATTTTACATGATGTTTTCTGTACTCTTTTGCATACATTTTACATATAGATTAGGCATTCTTTATTTGGTTTTTATTAGATTTTCCCTTGGAACGGGTGAAGCGGTGTCTTGGTGTTGTTTTGCAGGAATTCAATGTAAAAATGATAAAAATCAGCCATGGTGGAGCTTGGATGAAATAGAGCTTGAAAAGTGAAGAATATGAGCCAAACAGAGCCCATCACGGCCTGGCCGTGATGACCATCACGGCCGTGATCAAGCAGAGCAGAAGGCAAAAGTCAGAGACTGTCACGGCCAGCCCGTAACAGACATCACGGCCGTGACCAACCAGAAATTTTGGTTTTCGCGTCACGAACATAGTGCTCGCCTCGCGAGACTTTATTTTATGCAAACACGCCTTGGACAGAACGCGTCACGGCCAGCCCGTGATGGCCATCACGGCCGTGACGCGCAACAGCCCTATAAATAAGAACGCAGCAGACAGAACTGGGGGAGTTTTGGGGTCCATTTGAAGGCATTTTGAGGCTGCAGCTGGTCTAGGGTTTCAACCCTAGAAGGGAGCCAAGAGGGGTTGCTTTGAAGAAGAAAGAAAGCTCCCATGGGGCCTCTTCTCTCCTCTTCCTTCCTATTTCTCTGGTTTGGTTTTCTTTGTTTTATGAGTAGTTAAATCCCTGTGTTGGGATTAGATGTAACCAAACTTATGATTATGTATATATCTTGACTGATTATTCTATGTTCATGTCTTCATATTAGTGGTTATTTTTCTGTGCTTAATGCTTGTTGTGGCTAGCACCCCCATGACTTGATTTGTGTTTTGGTATGCAATGGGAACGTTCGTATCATAACCGGAACTGAATTTAATCACCTAGTAAGCCTTGTATCTAGGAATGGAACTAGGTTTATTAGTAATCGCGTAATCCCTAATCTTAATGCAAATTCATTAATCTAGGCCACCTAAGGAATTAGGGTCTATTAGTGGATTTAGGCTCTTGCCATCCGAGGAATCGGGGTTTGAGTAGTTTAGTGGATTGATTTTAATATCTGAAGCATGAATGGGAGGTATCTAGTCCTGATAGTACATGAGTTAGAGGTTTGGTGAAGTCTAGTCCTAACATATCCTTTCTGCACTCCAAGTGTTTGTCAAAAGTCCCCAAATAACTTTTCCCTTTTCTTTTGTTGTTTTACTTTCTCTCTTGATTTTCTGTTTAGTCTAGATAGTTGCCGAGTTTGCGAATTGGTACTTGACATCCAATCCCCGTGGATACGATAATCGGTCTCACCACCGTATTACTTGCACGACTGGGTATACTTGCCCAGATTCGTCAACAAGCTGCAGGAAAAAGCTACAGGTTTCATGAACTCGGAAGAGATGCTGGAATTTAAAAGGAGAGAAAGAGGTTTCGAGGATAAGAGCTCAGCCTCGAACAAAGACAGAAACAGGGGGTCTGACTCACAAAGGACCCCAAAAACCAATGAAAGAGAATTTCCGCAGAGGCATCCCAGGTATCCATCCTATACTCCGTTGAACCGATCTTGGGCAGCCATCCTTCAGGAGGTGTGCAGCGCCGAGTTGCTTACCTTACCTATACCATCCAAAACACCGGACAATGCTGACAGAAGCAAAGAATGCACGTGGCATCAAAACTATGGACACTCCACTGAAGAGTGCAGAACACTCCGGAGAAAGATTGAGGAGTTAGTACAAGCAAGTCGTCTTGATCGTTTCATCCGCCGAGATGACAACGGAGGCAGACGACCCGGTCGAAGACAACGGAGACACGGTCATGATAACCGAGACCGAGATGCAAACTTGCGAAGAAACCATCAGGGCGAATATCGACTGAATAACCAAAGGACCCCTATCGAAGAATCAGAGGGAGGAATCAGGGGGGTCATCAATACAATCTCGGGGGGTTTTGCAGGTGGAGGAACAACGAGCTCGCCTCGGAGGCGTCATGTGAAAGCCCTCCGATCTGTTAACACGGTGTCTGGAAGGCCTCCAAGGGCAAGACCCCCCATTCACAGATGATGATTTCCAAGGGGTAGATCCAAATCAAGATAACCCAATGGTGATAACGGTCGAGCTGGCCAACTTCTCGGTCAAACGAACACTTATTGACCAGGGGAGCTCGGCCAATATTCTCTACCTGGCAACCTTTAAGAAGCTCGGAATCCCATAAAAGCTGATAAAAGAGCAGGAGGACAAGCTGGTAGGGTTTGCCGGGGAACAAGTCAACACCCGAGGTTATATAGACCTCTTAACAACGTTCGGAGAAGGCAGACTCTCCAAGTCCGTATCAGTCAGGTACGTTATTGTAGATGCCATCACGTCATACAATATCCTTATCGGAAGACCGACGTTGAATGAGCTCGGGGCAATTGTCTCTACCCCACACCTGACAATGAAATTCCCAGCCGACTGCGGGAGATAATTGCGATGCAGGCTGACCAAAAGCTAGTCAGGCAGTGCTATGTGGACAGCCTGAAGGTTACCCGTCACCAGGACGGCCCAAAGAATACCGAGGATGGTAAAGCAGAGGTGGTAAGCTCGGTCAACTCAGTAACTTCAGTCAGTTCGGTCAGCATGTTTGAGCTAGACCCAAGGACGGAGATGTACGAGTCCAGGGCCGAACCAACAGAGTCTTTAGAAAGGTTCCAATTAGGAGCCCATCCTGAACAGTGCACCCACGTCGGTAGTCAACTGGACCCCTCACTCAGAGAGAGGCTTCACACGGTCCTAAGAAAGAATACTGACCTATTTGCCTGTAAGACATCATATATGTCGGGCATAGACCCCAACTTTATGTGCCATAAACTGTCTATATGTCCCGAAGCTAAACCTATAACTCAGAGAAAAAGGAAACTTGGCGAAGAAAGGCGTCGAGCAATGGCCGAGGAGACTTCTAAACTGCTCAAAGCAAATTTCATCCGAGAGGTGAAATACACCACTTGGCCAGCCAACGTGGTATTAGTCAGAAAGGCTAATGGTAAATGGCGGATGTGCACCGACTATACCGACCTCAACAAGGCATGCCCAAAGGATTCCTATCCCTTGCCCAACATCGACAGACTGGTGGATGGGGCCTCAGGTTACAAGGTTTTGTCCATTTTGGACGCATATTCAGGTTACAACCAGATCAGGATGTATCCACCCGATGAGGAAAAAACAGCATTTATGACTGATGGGGCAAATTACTGCTACCGAGTAATGCCCTTCGGCCTAAAAAATGCCGGGGCAACATATCAAAGGCTTATGGACAAGGTATTCGCCAGTCAAATCGGAAAAAACTTGGAAGTATATGTTGATGACATGGTAGTAAAATCCGAAGATCCGAGCCGGCACCCTGCCGACCTCGAAGAAATCTTCGGCCAACTCAGAAAGTACAACATGAGGCTAAATCCAGAGAAATGCTCTTTTGGTGTACAAGGAGGAAAATTCTTGGGATATATGCTAACACACCGAGGAATCGAAGCTAATCCAGATAAATGCAAAGCCATCATGGAAATGCGAAGTCCTCGGAATGTGAAGGAAATTCAGAGGCTAGCCGGCCGATTAGCCTCCCTATCCTGCTTTCTCCTGAAGTCTGCAGAGAAGGCAAGACCTTTTTTCCAGCTCTTGAAAAAGCCAAAGGATTTCATTTGGACTGAAGAATGTGAGAAGGCCTTCGAATATCTGAAACTCTTCTTAGCATCTCCCCCAATCCTCACTCGGCCTCAGCTCGGCAAAGATCTGTACCTGTACCTCTCCGTCAATGATTATGCAATCAGTGTAGTGATCATTCAGGAAGAGGAGGAGCAACAGATGCCGGTGTACTATGTCAGTAGGATCCTGAAAGACGCGGAAACGCGATACCAAGTAATTGAAAAATTGGCTCTCGCCTTAGTTGTGGCAGCTCGGAGGTTACGGCCCTATTTCCAATCTCACCAGGTCATCGTCAAAACTGATCATCCGATAAAGCAAGTACTCAGGAAACCTGATCTAGTCGGACGAATGATAGCTTGGTCAGTAGAATTGTCAGAGTTTGGTCTACGGTATGAACCGAGGGGGCCAATGAAAGCCCAATGCCTCTCTACTTTTATTGCCGAGCTTTCTTCCAAACCGAGGTAGGAATCCTTCATCTGGCTCCTATATGTTGATGGATCATCTAACTTGAAAGGAAGCGGGGCTGGAATAATTCTTGAGGGACCTGATGATCTAATCCTCGAGCAATCTTTGAAGTTTGGGTTCACTGCTTCAAACAACCAAGCAGAATATGAAGCCCTTATTGCTGGGCTATTGTTAGCTAAAGAAATTGGGGTCCGGGAGCTAAAATGCAGAAGTGACTCACAGCTAAACAGACAAGTCTCGGGCAATTATCGGACAAAAGATCCCCAACTAACCGGATATCTCGCAAGGTTAATAGCCTCATTTCTGAATTTGAGCATTTTTCCATTGAGCACATACCTCGAGAAGAAAATTCCAGAAAGCGGACTGCTTGTCTAAATTGGCAAGCACCAAGAGGGCTGGCCAACTAAGAACTTTCATTCAAGAAAACCTCCTCGAGCCGACCATAAAGAGTGCCGAAGTGACAGTGACCGAGCACTATGATCGGGGCTGGATGACTCCAATCTGAGAGTATCTAACCTCGGACAAACTACCTGATGACCAAAAGGAGGCGAGGCGAATCCGTCTGAAATCTTGTCACTACACCATCTTAGACGGTGAGCTGTACAAGAGGGGATTTTCCAGGCCGTTACTGAAGTGCCTCACAAAGGAGCAGTCCGAGTATGTAATGGATGAGATGCACCGAGGAATCTGCGGAATGCATTCAGGTGACCGATCTCTGGCAGCTCGGATCCTACGAGCAAGGTTTTACTGGCCAACCATGAGACTCGATTGTTCTACCTGGACCAATAGGTGTGACCCTTGTCAGAAATTCGCCAACATAGCTTGTGCCCCAGGAGAAGAGCTCCACTCCATGTTCTCACCATGGCCCTTTACTATGTGGGGTATGGACATAGTCGGTCCTTTCCCAGTAGCCAAGGGTCAAGTCAAGTTCCTCCTAGTAGGAGTAGACTACTTCACCAAGTGGATTGAAGCAGAGCCATTGGCTACGACAACTGCCAAAAAGGTCCAGAATTTTGTATGGAAAAACATCATATGCAGGCATGACCTTCCTTATGCAGTTGTTACAGACAACGGAAAGTAATTCACCGATAAGGAGCTCAGAGAGTTTTACTCCAACCTCGGAATTAAACACAAAGTGACCTCGGTTGAGCATCCACAAACAAATGGCCAAGCAGAGGCAGCCAATAAAGTTATTCTAAACGAGCTCAAAAGAAGGTTGGGACAATCAAAAGGGGCTTGGGTTGAGCAGTTACCAAGCATTCTGTGGGCTTACCATTGCTCACCACAATCCTCGACGGGAGAAACACCGTTCAAACTAACCTATGGAACCGATGCGATGATTCCAGTTGAGCTTGGTGAGCTCTCCTTTCGAAGGCAGCATCACAATCAAAGTAAAAATGAAGAAGAACTCCGAGTTGAGCTTGACATGGTCGAGGAAGTCCGAGATACGGCAAAAATCAGGGACGAGCTGTGCAAGCAAAAAGCAACTCGGAAGTACAACTCAAGGCTGCGCCCAAGGGAATTTGTGCAGGGTGACTTAGTGCTGAGACTGCAAAGCGACGCGAGAAAAGACTCCAGAGAGGGTAAGCTCGCGACAAACTGGTCAGGCCCATTCAGGATAGCAGAAAATCTAGGAAATGGTGCCTACAGGCTAGAAGAATTGTTAGGAAAGTCGGTTCCAAGAACATGGAACACTTCCCACCTTAAGTTTTATTTTAGCTAAGGTTAGAAGTGATGCACTCTTTTTCCTATCTCGGTCTTTTTCCCATGAGGTTTTGGCCGAGAAGGTTTTAACGAGGCACACTAGGAAAAATAAATAAATAAAATTTTCTTCAGTTGAGCTATTATGCAAAAAATACGGCGTTAAAACTGCTAAATCCTAAAGAGGCTGTCCCGAGCCTATAAAGGTGCTTAAATCCTCTTTAGGCTGTCCCGAGCCTATAAAGGTGCTTAAATCCTAAAGAGGCTGACCGAGTCAAAATCGACCGATCAGGGTCGAAGTGCTGAGCCTATAAAGGTGCATAAATCCTAAAGAGGTTGTCTCGAGCCTATAAAGGTGCATAAATCCTAAAGAGGCTGACTGAGCCAAAATCGACCGATCAGGGTCGAAGTGCCGAGCCTATAAAGGTGTATAAAACATAAAGAGGCTGACCAAGTTAAAATTGACCGATCAGGGTCAACGTGCCGAGCCTATAAAAACATCAGAAAATTTTCCAAGTGCAATTAGATTCACAAGTAAATAAGAAATTTCATTAAAATAAAGGGGCAAGGCCCCGAATACATGAAGGTTCAAAAAAGAGGACTGCACAAAATCAACGTGTTTCCTAAACTACTTATACAATTTCAGGGATCAAGGTCCTCCTCGGCATTGGGAGGGATGATAGCAGATTAACCCGGTTGGCCCACTTCACCTTCAGGTCCCTCCTCGGCCCCTTGACCCTCGTCTTCCTCCCCGTGAGTTACGGCGTCCTCATCCTCATCCTCCATCTCGGCCAATGGAACAAGGATTCCATCTCGGTTGAAATCCTTGTCCACATTGGCACTGGAGAAGTCAGCAGTCGGGTTGAAGTGTTGAAGTTGCTTCACGGCTCGGGAGAAACCGTTAACATGCTCCCTCATGATTGAAGCCTCAGCTTCAGCTAGATCAGCACGGAGCCTCAGGTTCTCCTCCTTCTCGGTCTCCAGCAACTTCTGCAGCTCCTGATTGACTTCCTTCCTTCCTTCTCGGCTTGCAGCCCTTTCACAACGTTTTGAAGGTTGAGTCGGTCGGCTCTTTCCGTTTCTAGCTCGGCTGTAAGGGTGGCATGGCCTTCTTCCAGCTGCGTCTTATGAGCCTTCAACTAACCGATGACCCGATCTTGCTCCTCACACTTGGCCAGGGCTTGATAAAGCTCATCTCTCACCCTCAAGGCTCGGGCCGCATCCGCCCTCATCACCTCCATCTTCTTCACGTTATCAATTAGATGTTGGCTCCAGAAGCGGGTGATTGAGTCAATGCGGAGAGCATAGGCGGCGGCCGCCTCCATACTTTCCTCAGGGCCCTGCTCCAACAACAGCCGGGCATCGGACGGTTTCAGCATTTGGCCATCGATCAGGCCTGCAGGGTCGAACTCATTTCCCCAGAGCGAGCTGATCCCTGGATTACAGTTACCATTATACCATTTGGTGTCCGAGGTGAGATCGGTCACCATGGGAGCGTTGCTCGGTCGGCTAGCAGAAGGAGGAGTCTCTCCAATCATCGGCAAGGGAGGAGAGCTTCCAATCGGCACCTCTGGCTTCAGATCTGCCCGGGTCCTCTTCGGAGGACGAACATTCAAGTCAGAAGCTTCAGCAAACTTCTTCTTCTTCCCCTTAACATTTGAAGCGATAGCTGATCTGCCAGCAGCCGACTTCTTCATCAAGGCCTTGTAGTTGAATTTTTCCATTATCACTGCAAAAGGAGGAAAATCAGTTAGATACAAGTACGTGGCTGGGTAGGGAAAACACCCATTAGAAAACTACTTACAATCAAAATCGGCTTGCCGAGTTGATGACTTGGGGATCAATAAAAGTCTACCACAGGGTAATGATCGAGGATAGAGTTTTAAGAGCTCAACGTCGGTTTTCTCTTGGGTTGTCATGCAGCCGACGTCATAGCTGTGGAACTTAGTAGGGTGGGGTTGCCAGTAGAGGGGAAATCTGGAGACTCCATCCGAGTCATAAAATAAAGACTCGTTCCCTGCAGTGGGTCGGACTTTGAAAAAGTCCAACTTGAAGAATTTATATGAGCTCTTGTGGAGCCCAATAATGCCCCCGGACTCAGCCCCACTAAGGGAAATCCAACCAACCCGGTCCCAAAACCTGACCTTATAAAAATGAAGGAAGATAGGAGCAGTGGCCACCACTCCTATCTGTTCACACAGGATCTGGAAGGCCTTTAAAAAAGCCCAGCTGTTCGGATGGAGCTGGGTTGGGGCAACATTCATGAATTTTAGCACATCACACTCAAACTGGGTAAAGGGCAGACTGACTCCAATATGTTCAAATAGGGTTTTATATACATATGTGAAGGAGGGTTGACCTGGAGCTGAATGCAGAAAGACATGTTCATCCCCAGAACACGGCAGACACTCCACACTGCCCCCAAAGGAGGAAACTTTGTTTTTTTATGGAGGAAAGGGATTCAAAATTCCTAAAGTTGGAATGAAAAGCTCCCACATCTGGCCTCACCCAGAAATACCCAGGTATAATAATGTCAGGGTAAGGAACTATGGGCATCCTAGTGGTATGCTTACGACGCCTGGAAATGGGTACGGCATCGGGAATAGCTGAGCTATTCCCATCATTTGAGGAAGAGGCACCATTGCCACCACCACCGCCGCGAGAAGAAGAGGGAGAAGAATGGGGGGAGCCCACAATCAGGTTATGTTCAGGCTCCACAATCTGAACCCCGGAGAAGCATTCTGAGATACTTCAAATGAAGTCTCCATGGATTCACAATCAGAAAGCAAACCTAAGGGAGTTTGAAAGAGCAGGACGTACCTTGAAGGACGTATGAATGTTTGGACCAGAAAGGAACTTGAGGATAAGAAGAGTCTAGGGCTTAAAGAAGGATGAAGTCCCGTGCCAGAGGCTCGCCCAAATTTATAGGAGAAGGTATAACGTCCTCTCCTCGCATTAATGACGGTTGTTGGGCGAGAGCAGGGAAACGTCCCCTCGAAGTCTGACCAAAATTCACCAGCTAATGGAGAAGCCACACGTGGCAAAGATGTCAGAATATAAACCGCCATCACGGAAAACTAGGAGCACGCCACAATCCGCAAATCTCGGGAATAATGCCACGAAGGCCACGTGCCACACAGGGTGACGTTTCTTTTCCATCTCAAGGCCCGAGAAAGTATGGCGTCAGCACATAACAAGTAACTACCTCCACCTCGGCTCGCCTCGACTCCCACGAAAAAGCTTCCACGCCATTGGCTCAAAGCCCTGGGGGCTTGTGTATGAGCCGAGATACAGATTCCGGCATCCAGAAAGCATCAAGCTCGGTCACCCGGCATCAAGCTCGGTCACCCGAGCTACTCACCGAGTTGGAGGATGTATATATATGCATAGAGTATGAAGCTCGGTCAATCACCTCGGCTGGCCTAAAAACAGAAATATGAAACCGAGTTCCTGAGCTCGACTGACATCATGAAAGCTTTTATGCCTAATCAGCTCAAAGCTTGGGGGGCTTGTGTAATCGTAGAAGAGTAAACCCGCCACCGAGCTCGAATACCCCTTGATCAGGAAGTTAAAGATAATAAGTTAAAGATCACTTAATTAAGGGATAAGATATTAATATTAAATCCTGATATTATCTGAAATAACCTTATCTGGTTAAAAGAGATAATATCCCTTAAATTAGGGAATCACATCCCAAAAGAGATTTAAGAGATAAATCAGATCTCTAAAAGATATTGAAGAGATAAATCATGTCTCTAAGAGGGAGGAAAATCCTATTATAAAAGGAGGAGTACCCCTAATAGAAACTCACTTTTCACTGAACTCCAGTGACTCTCTCTTAAGCGTATTAGAGAAACTAGCGTCGACCAAGAGACTATCAGAGAGTCCTTGCTCCCTAGTATTCATCCGATACAAAATTAAGAGATCGAGATCACCACGGCCAAGGGTTGAACCAAGAACTACGTCTGGCTTTGATTCCCGTCGGGATACGTAGGACCGGAATATTGAATTCTGCCAAGCCATAGCCTAAAACAACCCAAATTATCCATCCCTGGTTTGACGTTCACGGCGAGGCTCCGGTAAACCGGACCTCGGCAAGAACAATACACACACACACACACACACACACACACTAGACTTGTTTTCTTTTGTATTTTCTTATTTTTATAAGGATTTAATTGATATATACTGATGGTGTAAAGTTTTTTCACATTGTCAACCAATCAGAAATTGGCACATCATTATAAATGGTTGATTCTTATCCTAACCACCTTAAAAATCATCAATTGCATGATTTATGATTGGTTGTCAGTGTAAAAATCTTTACACTGACATTGCATACAAATTAAACTCTTTTTATAAATACAATAGAAAATATAAATAAAAAAAATTGATAACGACACATGACACTTCGACATATAGCAAAATTTTATTCTTTTTTGTGTGGTGAAAACTGAAATATATTAACTAATAAGAGAGGGGACAGAGTCCTTTACATCATCTTGTAACAAAAGTCCTAACATAGCACAAGGACTATCAAGAACACTTAAGAAAAAAGAACATGAATAGCCTCTATGGGCTAAAAAATCAGCACATAAACTTGTTCTACCTATATGATTAAATTCTACAGTCCAGTCATTCAAACGAACAAGGGACATAATTTCCTTAAGTAGAAATTTGAGAGGAGGACTAGGAGAGAATCCTCTTTGAATGGTGTTGACAGCAACTAAAGAATCATATTCGACCTTAAGCCTTCAAGAATACCCCACATTTTAGTCCAAACAATGTTACTTTACAGAAGAAAAAAAAACCCTCTACAAATAATCCCGAGGAATTTCAAATCAAACCTCCACAAGCAGATTCACCTCTTCTAATGCAATGAGCCATCAACATTCAACTTGTAAACACCTTGCATCGGTTTAGACCAAGACCCTGCAGCAGTTCCTTGGTACCTATCCCGCATCAGGACAGATTTAGAAGCAACATTTTTGAAAAAATGGTCATGATTGCTCACAATAGCCCAAAGATCATCCCCATCCTAGACTGATGTTAGAAAACGACCGAATTCCTATCTTTCCATATTGCCCAAATAGCAATTCCAGATACTGAGGACCATTCCTAAGGCACCAAACCTATTTTTTGCATTCGAAATGTTCCAATCCAATCAAGCATATTGGCCTAGACTAAAGAATTTGCTCCAAAATTCAGGTTTTACATGCTTAGACCAGAAATCATGCACTTCCTCACAATCCCTAAGAGTGTGCATCAGGGTTTCAGGAAATAAGTTGCATCTCGGACAAAGATCCTCATTTGACATGTTTCTCCTTTTTGAACAAGGGATTAGGAACATCATATCGAGGAGACAGCAGGAAATATGCAGACTTTAGTGAAAACTGAGCATCCGAAGCTACCTTCCAAGAGGGGAAGTCTGACATTCCAAGCATAGGAGGCTGGACTTTCCTAATTTCATCACAGATTTCTTGCATAGGGGATTGCTTTATATTATTTATATAGAAGAGATTTATAGTTTATAGATTTCAATTATTTTTATATTTTATTATTGTTATAAATACAATAGAAAATAATAAAAAACTAGTAACGACACGTGGCAATTGATACATAACAAATTTTAGTTGCATAGTGGATTGTTTGTATTATTTACATATTACATATAGGTTATAGATAATAAAAAATTCAGTGCTCCAACCGGTCCGACTGTTGACCAGAGATGCTATTGATTCTGGTGGGACCATTGAACTGCTGAAGCGGTTCAACCAGCAAGAAGCACAAAAATAACCGGTTGACCCAGTGTCAAACTGGAACCGGCCGGTCCAGTTCCAAAGCATTTTTTTATAAAAAAAAAAATTGAATTGAAAAAACAATAAAATACTTAGCTTATTTCATTCAGCTGAGAAAACAAAACACTTACCACGATCCTTTCCCAGCTCTCACGCAGTCACGCACGACGACGGCGCCCTTCCCTCACGCCGACGGTGAGACGTCGACGGCTGGCGCTGCTCGGTTCCCTCTTCCCTCGCACGGTGGCTTTTTGCACAGTGGTATAATAAGGTGACATACTCTTCCATTCAGTTCATTCATTATTTGCCCGTCCATTTGTTCTGTTCTCCACATTTTCAGCATTTTCAGTTAATGGGTCTTTCATTAGGGTCTGAAAGTTAGCTAATTGATATTTGAAATGTATCTTTCGTTAGGGTTCAATCAGGGGTGTGGTCAATTTTTTGTTTTGGGGTTGGAGTGATCTCAGTCTGCATATCTTGTGCTATAATAAGGGTTTCTATATTAACTTTAATTATGAATATGTGTTGCTTGAGATGCTGGTATGAGACAGAAGATTGAGGAATCAATGAACTTGTCCATGATTGTGCACTTGTGCAGTAGTTTGGATTTGTGTTGTGTGCTTGTTTGGTTGTTGAACAATTTGGACTTGGTATGCTAACTTGGATTGAATTTTTACTTATTGATCGATCCCTTTATGCTATTATTTATAAATATATGTACAGATATACAACCCGATTGAACCCGGTTCTTCGGTTGGACCAGTTTTTATAACATTGGCTTTATGATTCAGTGTCGACGATAAACAGTGTCCACTGAGAAACAGAGGCCAAAGTGAGTGTTGCCGGCATTCTCGGAGTTAGTGGAAGTCCCTGTCCCATACACACACATTGTAAAATGTTGCCTTCACTTTTTTCTCTATCTATTTATTTTGTGTTTAATTCAGTTCTTTTTTTTTTTTTTTTACATTTTCTGTCCAGCTTTATTTTTTTTTAATCGGGTGATGTATATATTTTGATGCTGAAAGAATTTTGGAAGGTGATACCTAATGTTGAATAGCTGAAAATACTGCATTTTGATTTTACAGCCTAAAATATTCAAGGATTGTTTTTTATTTTTGTTAATTAGTTATGATGGAAGTGGATGAGGAAAATAGCACATCAACTAGTGCTGCTGAATCCTCTATAGCAGCCAATGATGCTCAAATTCTGGTTTCTTCTGTTAATACAACTCTGTCTCATCCAATACAACCTATTATTCCACCAGTTATTGTGCCTTCTGTTGTTCCTTCTATAGCTCCAATCCCTCCCCCTCCTGTTGTCCACACCCTTGCACCACTCCCGGCTCGACCCCCACTCATTAGGCCACCTCCAACTGTGGTTCAAGATGGCGAGGTTGGATCGAGTGACTCTGATTCGGACAATGATGGTTCGGGTCACGGGATCAACAAGGGCACGGGGGAGTATGAGATATCTGAAGAGAGCAGGCTGGTGAGAGAGCGGCAGGAGAAAGCGATGCAGGAGCTCATGATGAAGAGGCGCGCTGCTGCTCTTGCCGTTCCCACGAATGACATGGCTGTGCGAGCTCGCCTTCGCCGCCTTGGTGAGCCCATAACTCTCTTTGGTGAAAGGGAGATGGAGAGAAGAGACAGGCTGAGAATGATTATGGCAAAGCTGGATGCTGAAGGTCAGCTAGAAAAGCTGATGAAGGCTCATGAAGATGAAGAGACTGCAGCTTCTGCTGTCAAAGATGAGGCTGAGGAGGAACTACAGTATCCCTTTTATACTGAAGGGCCAAAGTCTCTCCTGGATGCCAGAATTGATATTGCTAAATATTCTTTAGTTAGGGCGGCATTGCGGCTTCAGCGTGCTCAGAGAAGAAGAGATGATCCAGATGAAGATATGGATGCAGAGATGGATTGGGCACTGAAGCAGGCTGCGAATTTGAGACTTGATTTCAGTGAAATTGGAGATGATCGACCACTTTCCGGTTGCTCCTTCTCACCAGATGGAAAATGGCTTGCTACCTGGTATGTGTATTACGAATTGTGCAGCTTAACTCTTTTCCTTCCCAACTTGACATAGAAACCATACTACTGATGTTGTTTTGCTTTTGTAGTTCTCTAACTGGAGCTGCCAAGTTGTGGAGCATGCCTAAAGTCACAAAAGTTTCTACCTTGAAGGGCCATGTGGAGCGTGCTACTGATGTTGCCTATTCTCCTGTGCACAACCATATAGCAACTGCCTCTGCTGATCGGACTGCAAAGTATTGGAATGATCAAGGAACGCTCTTAAAGACATTTGAGGGTCATCTTGACCGTCTTGCACGCATTGCCTTCCATCCATCAGGGAAGTACCTGGGAACTACTAGCTTTGACAAGACATGGAGATTATGGGACATCGAAACAGGAGAGGAGTTGCTTCTTCAAGAAGGTCACAGTAGGAGCGTGTATGGTTTAACTTTCCACCATGATGGATCGCTAGCTGCATCCTGTGGACTGGATTCTCTCGCCCGTGTTTGGGACCTCCGAACTGGGAGAAGTATTCTTGCATTGGAAGGTCATGTCAAGCCGGTGAGACATTAAAGCCTCTCTTCCCTCCTCCCCCTTTCAAGGTCATAGTTTTACACACTCTCAAGTAGCATTGTGTTTCATTTTCAGGTTCTTGGCATCAGTTTTTCACCTAATGGATATCATTTAGCCACGGGTGGTGAGGACAACACTTGTCGCATTTGGGATTTGAGGAAGAAGAAATCCTTGTACACCATTCCTGCTCACTCTAATTTAATATCCCAAGTTAAATTTGAGCCACAAGAGGGGTACTTTTTGGTGACTGCCTCATATGACATGACAGCTAAGGTATACATTCTCCCTAAACAGCAATGGTTTGTCAAAATAGATGTTTAATATTAGTACTTTATTTTCCTTTCAGTATAGTTATTTATACATATGGTTTAACACCAGGTTTGGTCAGCCCGTGATTTTAAGCCTGTGAAGACTCTATCTGGGCATGAAGCAAAAGTTACTTCTGTGGATGTTCTTGGAGGTATGTTTTCTATCTTAGTAAGGAACTATACATCCATATGGCTCTGATTTGCATACCCTTTTCTTTATGTGTTATTCATTATTTGGTTTGTGTGTCATTGCACCTATATCCTGTCCACAAATCATAGATGATGAATTAAAATGGGATGAGTGGTTGTTTTGAAATATGCCTGATTGTATTTCTATTGTTTGCAATAGATTATGAAAGAAAATATTGTGTGACAATGACTTTTCTAATTTTGTTGGGGAAAGATGAGCTGTTGTCAATTTAAACCGACGACCATATATTGTGTCTTTTATGTTGAATACCAAGCTTCCTGTACAGCAGTTTTAAGATATTCAACAATCCAGCAACCTATTACCTGTCAAATACTTAGAATTTTAGGTTTTTGTCAATATTATTTTTGCCTCCTGAGTTTATCTTTTTTGATTTTGGCTTTGTCTTTGTTATTGGTTGCAGATGGCAGTTATATTGCTACTGTCTCCCATGATCGCACCATAAAGCTCTGGTCCAGCAGTGTGACTAGTGAACAAGCTATGGATGTTGATTAGGCTATTATGATGGAATACAATTTTTGAATGTGAGAATCAGATTAATCATTGTCTAAGAAACAAAAGCTTACCTAGGATGGGTTTTATATAATGAAGTGATGTTATTTTTCTGTTGTATCAAGTTCCCTAACTAAATTCACATTTGAGTGACTAGACAGTTGAGAAAGAAAGGAATTATTTTAATGATCTTTGTTTCTCACTTGATGTAGCGCGAGAACTAATTTACCAAATAGATTCAACTCCAAGTCCCGCCTGTTTAGGCCTCGTGGTGGAATTCAATAGAGAACTCACGTATTAAGGTTACTGTCTATTGGACTTGCTTGGACCTTACTAGGGCCATCAAAGACCTTGGAGTTTAGAACATTGCTCAACCCATTAAAAACTATAAGACATGTTTTAGGATGTTAAAATTTAATCCTCAGTATCTTTTCACCTACCGCACATACATAGATTCTACATATAACAAACTATAACAAGTACATAAACTCGTTCACTTCCTTTGGGGATAGATGAACCCACAAGTAAAGTCAGTTCTTCGACAGCATAATTATAACAAAATGGCATTGCACCATTTTCATTGTATAAATCATTTCTAATTTCAACCTGGGGAGAAAATCTTAACCTGTATAACATCGCCTCTCTCAATGTGTATAAAAAAAAAATAATACAATAGTCCACTATTTTCCACTACAACCGCAGCCAATGTGGCAAAGGTCTCTAAAATCGAAGGGGAAGAAAGAGATAAAGACATATGAGAGGATTTAATAAAAGAAAAAAAAAATCATGAACATGCTAGCAAAATCAGCTCTATATGATGATCTCTACACTAAGCCTAAAATCTAAACCTGAAATTTACACAAGCGCTTGGGTAATATGATCGGGAAAAACCCCATGTGTCCAAAAAACTGGAATGCTTATCATGACAGCCAGAAGTGCTTCTACCATTGTCATGTTTTACTTTTTCTTTTCCCCACAATTCAAGTATCAGACCTATCTTCAAAATAATTTCCAGTAATGGCAAAGAGTCGGTTAAAAACTAAGATGTAATGAGGTCAGAGCGATCAAGGATCGGCGGAGATAACGGTGGGATTGCGGAGGGGAGTGAGCCATCTATAACTTCCAAGATTCTTCTTGCAGTAGCTTGGGATACTCCACCAGCTTCAATTTTTCTAGAAGAAATCTTTCCTGATCTGGCATTCCTAGTTGAATTGCTACTCTCGACAGATTTCAAAAAATTGTCTTTTGATAATGTTGTTTCTGCAGCTTTTGCAATCACAGAGCCAAAAACACCAGATTCCTTCAAGCTTTGAATAATAACCTGAAAAACATATTTTTTAGGATGAGTTTAGAGTGTTTTCTCATAACTATGCAGAGGAACCAGAAAGCAAATTCCAGGCAACTGAAATTACCATGGGAGCATAAATGCGGGTCAAGATGCCTTTCCTCATAAGTTTCATGTTTAATGCTTTATCAGTCCACACAATGCGTTCGCGATACCTAAATGAAAAGAAAAGGTCCATTTAAGAAGCAAAATAAAGTAGGATTTGAAGCCAAAGAAGACAGAGAGCTACTTCTATGTTAAAAACTATAAAACAAATTTTAGATATAGTAAGCAAGAGCCACATAAATGTTAAGCCGTATATAATTTGTGTGGTCTAGAATTTTCTGAATATCGACTTTTCATAATGTCACAAAACAAGTTATGTTTCAGCATATAGAATGTCTCCATCAAAGTATGCAATATTATTTTCTATTTATATTGTATAATATAATATCTGTTCAAGAGTGACACCTAGTTTCAACATAATCTCCCTCCCTACCCTCTCTCTCGGTCTCCCTCTTTCCCTCTCTATCTTCACATGAATCTGCCAATGAATCATCCAGGAAAAGTCAGAGCTCCAAGGAATTTTCAATTCATTCCCCCAGGCAGAGCACAATCAAAACTACAGCCATGAAAGAATGCCCATGAAAGAATGCAAAGAAATTTGTACTGTGCTTAGTTGCTGTATTGTGAAAACAACACTATCCACTATTGACATATATTTATCAAATAGTTGAACAGCTTATTTCACACCCCTTCCCCCACAACATAAGAAGTTCAATGGTTTTAGTAAAAAGATAAGTAATTGATTTCATATTATTTGACTTACCATTGACGCATTTCTTCCTCAGTTGCAGTTGAAGCAATTATGAATGCCTACATCAGATGTAGAATAGAACCATCAGACTAAATATATACATATAAATGGAAACAATCCAAAAATCCCCCTCCCCATTCTTGAAAATGCACACATGCACCACATCACAGCCCAGCATGCTACAAAGTAAATAACAAAAAAACTTAATGTAAAAACATCATCTTTATGCTAGTCACCAAAAAAATAAAGAGGAAAGGGTGTTTGAGAATAACTAGTAAACAAGAAAATAACTAATCATGATTTTAAGAAAGGAAAGAAAATTCTGAGGGAATGTCATATAACCAGGCACCAAAAATAACAAAACAGAACAGTTCTTTTCTGATTTTACCAAGTGCAAGACCTAAGCAAGCAAGAAAATGTCTCTACCCCAATAGATGTACAGAATCTTAGGAATATAATACTGTATATGCAGATAATAATTTATTTACTCATAGCCCAAAATATTCAGATGAAACTAGTAATACTTATAACTAGAAGCAAAGAGAGCATGTAAAAGATAACTACTATAACTCACAGATCTGTCAAAATCCAACATGAAGCATCTTTTAACATCTTCTTTTGTAGGCTTGCAGCCACACCGATCACGTCTTGAAGTCAAATCAGAGAATTTGGGGTAAGTGTAATGCAGAACAGCAGCTTCTTCCAACTTGATCTCACTGTTAAAAGATTTGGTATACAGATAAGTGTAAATTGTAAAATACAGACAGAAACAATCATTCTTCCCTAATCCCTATTAACATTTTGGCTTTAAACATTTTATTCAAATGATTTGCAGGTAAATTAACACCAGTAAGCAACTACCAAATACCAGAAAATGACCAAACCAGAAAAAACTCAACACATTAGATAATGGAGACCTGCCAAGGATAAACATAAATTGCGAGAAGATTGGAAAGACAAGTCAATACGAGATCAAACAGTTCACACTAAACTTGAAACAAGCATAAGGCAACTTGTATGATATGAGACCAGCATACGCATAAATTCCAGATGGTTAATCTCTCAGCAGGTCAACTGGGCATATTATTGAACTTCAAAATACATGCAGATTAGTAATAACTCCCTTCCACATAAACTAATGTAGGTTGCAAATATACATACATACATACACATGTGTATTATCAGATGCCTGCTCATGAATTAATGACATATGCAGAATCAACATACTTGGGTGTCTTCATATAGTTGTGCCATCTGTGAGCACCATTAGGACGGAGGTGATCCTGAATCCTAGCAGCTGATTTCCCGTTTCCATAAGTAAGAAAATAATTTGGATTGCCACGAGTTGCTTCTTTGTAATTTCCAAAATATACATCCTTTGGAAGGTGGTCGTAGTTTTTCTTGAACATTGAAACCTATGAAAACAGTGGAGGTTAAATCTGTCAATAAATATACGTAGTTTCAAAAGGAAAATAAAAAAGGTTGGAACCACAAAGAATACCAACAATAAAAGGGTACAATACTGATAAATAGTCCCTAATTAGTTAGTTAGTTAATTAGATGTATATTCAGTTAGTTTGTAGTTAGTTGTATAAGAGAATAAGGCATGTTGCCTATAAATAGGGGGATGGTTAAGAGGGAGAGTTAGGCATTTTCTTTAGGAAGTGAAAGGGGAGTCCCAAGTCTCTCGAATACTTGGGGAATTCATTGTATTTTCCTGCTATTCTGAACCAGTTCCTATCAAATACATGGCAAAGATCTAGGCGTGAAACAATGGTTCTCAATACATATTTTCCTCTTTAGAAAAAGAAGAACAAACTACAAAACTGCTACCACCACATTTACAATTTTGTCAAAAATGTAGCTTTAGCCAACCACACACCACCACCAATCCATATGAAAAGTGAGAGCAAAATGGATTGGCTTTCTGTTTATATACTTTGGATTACTATAATGAAGATACTGTATCAAATTTTATTCCAAATGAGCTATTTATTTCTGAGTCACATAATTCTATCCAGCTGGCTTCTGTTCATCTCTCTTCGATAGACATCATTAAAAGGCTCCTGTAATGAAGGAAGTCTAAATACTAAATAATGCATCCTAATGGACCAAAAATACTTCATTTCTGGACTCTATACATTACTTAAAAGGTTAATTGTAAAAAAAAATATATACAGAACCATTTCAAGTATGAATGTCTATGCATGTCTGCTTTTGTGTGTCTATACAAAATGTGTAAAGAAGTTTAGATTTGCTCATTTCTTGTAGAGATATACCTTTGAAACAAATATTAGTAATTTATGTTCAGGGGATATTTTATTTTCCACATACAGACATGTGACACAACAAAGACAATGAAAGAAGTTGCAGACATAAACTAATTTTGCAATTATCTTCAAATGACATCAATTGAATTAACTGTTCCAAACCTAAGAAAAGCTATTTAGGCATATACCTCGCTGAAGGGCTCCTTAATATCATCTCGCTCCACACTGCTCTCCTGAAACAATTAACATTCCAGCATTAAGTTAATAATATTAAATATCAAGAGGCCAAAAGAATAGAGTTTGATCAACCAGCTATGCCAAATGATTGTAACTTCAGGATCTAAATAAAACTCCTCCACTCACATAATTTGGGAAAATAACCATATCAACATTTCCCGGCACATCAGACAGCAACTGTCTTAAAGAGTACTCTTGAGTTCCTGCTGGATGTAACAGTTCATCAGTGTCCAGATGGATGATCCAATCCATTCCAGAATCCTGAGTATATAAATATCATAAGAAAAAAGTAAGATCCTTAAAAAGATAAATTACATTGATAGAGATATCTTAATTAAACAATCCAATAAAAGAAATCATAATTCATACCCTTGCCATGACAATGGCCATTTCCATGTTTAAAGATTGCTTCACAAACAACTCATAGTTACATGGTTTGTAGAAAAAGCTCGCCAACCAAGTCTCGTTCCATATTCGGCTGGTTATAAAAGAAAATAGAAAAAGCAAAATAAGGGATGAATCATCCTATCAAAATACTTAGTAACATTATGGGGAGGTTACAAAATGTTGTACATTACTTTAAAATCCAGAATCTCCATATGAATAAAATATTTAAGAAGATTATCTAAACCTAATGAAACCAATACCTTCAGCTGTAAAACAATAATCCAAGAGTGGAACTTATACTTCAAACCAACCCTTCACTTTAAGGAGGTGTTGGTACATCATGTTAGATACCCGGGTTATATCGTAATTTATTATTCCACAAAAAAGATATCGGTTTAGCTTACTTGGCTACAACCATTGTGTGGTTTTGCAATTAGAACCCATGACCCCTAGGTCATAAAGCAGCAAACTTAACTGTTGCGCCAAGGGCCCAAGGCTGCCTCCATATTATTTATCAATTTTATTATATTAATATGTAACTTACAGAAAGATCGGGATAGCAAAAGATGAGTGGGTATTGTAAAAAGGTAAGGAAAATTAATGAAAATGGCAGACTTAACAAATCATAAAAATGGTCAAGTCTCATTTCAGCACATTACAAGATTACGAGAATGGGTATGGTAAGTAATAATAAGAATGAAGCATTGAATAATTTTAAATCCTCCTAATTACTAAATTACTAAATAAAGTTCTTAAATGTTTTTTGTGCTTTCAAGATGTTGAATGCATTTACTTTTTCATTTAATATTTTCTTTATTCGGTAATATTAGGCAGATTTTGTAGGAGAATGTAGCAAAACTCTAGAGCATTAGACCACTTGACCAACCAAGCTTTGATCTAATGTCAAAGAATCATTTTTACCAATCAAGTTCAATACTTCAGTCTATTAAGCAAAGGTTCAACTGTTCAAAACTGCTTTCAGAACAAAAAAGGGAAATTTTATGTGGATCAGAACCTCAATCACATCCTTGCCTTTATATGACTGTAAATCTTATAAGGCTAGCATTTGATCACACCTTTTTTTTTAATCTAATCATTTCCAAATAGGCACTTTGACACAATTAAATTTATATTTAAGTAAAACATGGTACAATACAATTATTTTACCAAAAAATGTAAGAATTATTGAAACTTATAGCTGACAATTGACATGGTTATTTATTGGAGAATTTGAACTCAAATCTCTGCCAAAGATATGTGGGAAGGAACAAACCACACACAACTAGAATAGTAAACCAAGCCAGATCTACAATGTGAGTCAAACTTTAAATCCAGAAAAAGAAAATGCTAGCAGTGAGATATATTTAAGAAAACAGTCAAATATTGTTAAAAAAATAAAAATGCCTGTAATTTAAAAGTAACAAAGTGAAAAACACAAATACCTTTTAGCTTGCTGCTCCTCTAATTCTCTTGTTCTGAATATAACTTTTACTCCCTGAACAATAGCAGATGTTTTAAATGAGGATCAATCAAAACAAAGGTAAAAAATAAAAAGAATTTGACAACTAATCAGAACTGTCGTGACTGCTAAAATAGACCAAACTATACAATTCGAATCGGCAAATCGCTTAGACTTACAGGAATTGTTTCTAAAACTCTAGAAACATTGGGGGAGGCAGCCTTCCCTTCAACAAAAAGGAGGAAATTGGAAACTCCAATAACCTTATGATAGAAGATCCATGGCAGAGTCTGCTCCAAACCAGCTGAAGTACTTGTTGTAATACATATCTGCCAAATAAACAATATATATAGATTTCAAATTTCAACCAAAAAAACAAAAACAAAAATATAATAAAATTGGACAGGGTAGAATCAGAATGGAAATCCAATCAGAATTCACTCACATGATTCAATAATCAAACAAACAAACAAACACAACCATTATTTTCAAAAAATCCTACAATTATGATTTATGAATCAGCGAAGGGTTTAACAATAGGGGCAGATCCAAAGGCTTAAACAGCAATGGTCAACAAAACAATGAAATCCCAATCAGATAGAAAACGACGACGCAAGACGCGAACTTGAAAAGACCCAATGGATCTTAAAGGGGAAATAGAAAAAGGGTAGGATTGAGAATGAGAAAAGAGTACCTTAGGGGTGAGATCAGAAGAGAAATCAAATTTCCAGTCACGAAAATAGGGGAAGGAAGGGGAATGGTTATTAGCGAAGAGGGGAGTGGAGCAATCAGAATGGGGCTGTTGTTGTTGGGTGTGGGTGGTGAGAGCCATGCCGGGGAATTGGGAATGATCGGGTGACCAGCGGGTGATGGGGTCGGTGACGCCGCCGCGCCATTGGAGGATGAAGGCGAAGGAAGCGAGGGTGAGAGGGAGGATCGTTAACAGCAAGAGAAGACGAGAAGAAGAGGTTGAAGAGGATGAAGAAGAAGAAGACGTGGGTCTGCTGTGAGAAGAGTGTAGTAGACCCGCCATGAATAAGAAGAAGAAGAAGAAGAAGGTGAAGGGTGCATGAAATGTAATGTGCTTTGTTTATATATAAACAATATTTGATTTGGTGTGTTCTGTGGGTGAAGGAAGGAATGAAGGAAATTGTAGAGAGAGAGAGAGAAAGAGACTCCAAATTCCCAATAAACTGAAAGGAAGTTCAGAACTGTGGGAGCCGTTTTCTCGTTGCTATTTCACTTCAATTCAATTTTTTTTTATTTTTTTTATTTTTTTTTTGAAATACTGCCGAGTAACTGTTTAAGAAATTCAAAGAAGTATTTTTTTTTTTAATGGGAAAATGGTGTAATCAATATATTAGAATGATATACAGTATTTAGTTTTTTAATCAATAATTTTCATATCTGGATTCCTAAAACAATGTCCTTACGGTATTTGTTAATGAGTGTCCTATGGGAATTGGTTAAAAAATTGTACACAAAAGAAAAATCTGTAATGGAAAGCTAAGTTTAACATTTTTCGATATACTTGATACATCATTTTTCATACAAAATTTAAATTATTAATTTTTTAAACAATATCCTAAAATTACTTGTTAGATTTATTTATTTTTTTAACAAAAAGAAAAAACTTCGGTTACATGTATGATGTATCACTCAATTGTCAATTTGATGCTTACTGTGGGTTTGCCTGATATTCGTCATGGATAGAAACAGCTTTGTACAACAAAAAGTTTTTTTATATAATTAGATTTTATTTGATTAGATATGTTTAAATAAATGTTACAAAACCAACTTGTGGTTGATCCAAGTGATAATGAGTTTGGATCTCTTAAACAAGTAGTTAGGGATTCGACTCTTACGTATGAAGAAAACCTGAGTGGGAGAGATCAACCCTTAATTTTAGGCATTAAAGATTTGTATTTGAATAAATAACTTAATCAATTACTTATTATATGCTGACATTTGTAAGAAAAAAGAATGGAAGAAAAATTTTGTGCGAGCAGAAACTACATAAAAATACAAGCATGTCACCAACATCAAATATGGGTAAGTTGGGTAGTATATGTTTTCTTTAAATTAAATATATTTTTTTGAGACGTCATTGATGCTGGAATAGCTCAGTTGGTTAGAGCGTGTGGCTGTTAACCACAAGGTCGGAGGTTCAAGCCCTCCTTCTAGCGTTTTCTCTCAACTTATTTTTATGTTTTTTTTAACTTATGCTTAAACATATATTCACTATATTCAATAGGGTGTTGACTGTTGACCAGTAATCTCTCTTTGATACTTTATTTCGTTTCTAAGACAATATCTATAGGGAGAAATCAACCTCTTAAATGTATCTCGAGGGATTATTTTTTGGTTCCCGATTGGAGATACCCGGGTTCACCAAAAAAAAATATTTATTAGGGTTAAATATGTTTTTAGTCCCTCGTTTTTTAAAATAATTAGGTTTTAGTCCTTCGTTTGGAAAACATACTTTTTTTGTCCCCTGTTTTTTAAAATGTGTTGGAAGTGGCCCCTACACCAATATTTTTAGTCCCTCAATTTTGACAACCACACATTTTTAGTCCTCATTTTTTTATAAAAGTTCGGTTTTAGTCCCCCGTTTTTAAAAAAAAATAATATGGTGTAAGGACCATTTCTGTCACATTTTAAAAACTATAACTAAAGAAATACATTTTTCAAATGATGGATTATTACCGAACTTTTGTATAAAAAAAAGGACTAAAAACATTTAACCCAATTTATTAAACGCTGCTTCTTTTAATCAATATATGAAATTTACAAAAAACCCTGCTTATCTATAATCATACATGGCCACTACCATATGTACAAGTGGCATAGGATAAATTATTGTAAAATTAGACACACAAGTTCCTATCCTCAGAGGATTTAAAAGACAAACCGTCTAGTTGATATAGAAATAATTAACACGAAACAAAATCTATCTTTTTTTCATTAACAAGCAAGAGAATCGTAGCAGCTTAACAGGTGGAATTAACAAGAAAAAGACTCTTCGAGGGATGTGGACAAAATGGCCAAATAATAAACGTCAACTCCAATAAAAAAATTCATTTTCCTTTTTTTAAAACTCTTGTATGTTCATTGGCTAGATCCACAATGTAATGAAACGCACTACGTTGATGTTGAGATTGTTAATAATGTAACTCCTTGCCGGCTTGTTCTGTTATGACCATCGTTTTCTTGGTGATCAAAAGGAAAAACAAATTGTTTGTGTGTTCCAGATGGTATGTTTGGGAGTTTTGAAGAGGATTGAGTAGAATTGTTAGTAATTGAGTGGTTTAGGATGGAGTATAGTGGAGTGATAAAAATATATCACTCAATTGTTTGAGAGTTTTAACGAAGGAATAAAGGGACATCGTATTCCATTGTTTGGAAGTCACGAAGGTAAGTAATAAAGTATGGTGAATTACAAATTTTATTTACAATATTACCCTTTTTATTTTTCATTGTTCATAACAATGTTTTGTTTAGAATGGTTAAAATTGTAAATTTATATTTAATAGTAAAAAGGAGGGAAGTGTTCCCTCCCAAAAACTCACAAATTGGAGGGTATGAAAAATAGAGGCTTTGGAATGATTTGACTTCCTATCTCAATGATTCCACCCCATTGTTTAAAAACTTTCAAAACACGAGTGAAGGAATTTTGACCATTTCACTCTATTACTAACAATTAGACCCCATCCTCCCAAACATACCCCAAGTCTGCTTAAAATTCTTTATGGGTCAAGGTTAATTGTTTATATAATATTGGGAAGAGAGGAGGATCACATGATTACCCTGCCCTGAACTTTTGTATTAACATTAAAATTACATATATAAAATCTTATAAAAAATATATAAAATCATATAACTCACCGAAAAAATAAAACGATTGCTTAAAAAGTGAAAACTCAAATTCAATAAATACAAATCAATAGAGTAAAGTGCATCAATATTTGCGGAATGCATTTCTGGGACTTATCACTTATGAGAGGAATCTTACTAATGTGGCTAGGCCATACCTTATTCAGATATTGCCTTATTTTGATGAATAAATTACACATTTTGAGTCTTATATATTACCCCTATCACCCCAAGGCTCTATATTTGATCCATTGTTAAACTTATTTAACTAACTATTTGCCCATACTTAACTGTACCATACTTTTATTAGAGTAACCATGCAGCCAGTTGAATAACCAAGTATCAAAGCATTACACTTAACTACCTATATATATAGTGAATCACAAAATTCCTGACCCAATCAATTTAAATATGTGGTTAAGTATAGGTATGTTATTGCTTAATTAAGTTTCATAATTAGTTATACATTTAAGTTAGGAGGTGAAAATATGCCTAGAGCTCGTTGGGGCCTACAGACTATAACCTATTTTCAATTTATACAGGTTTGACCTATTTAATAAATAAGTCAAATTTAGACTTTTTGAATAGTCTATTTAAATATGTAAAATAAGGTTTGAGTTTGAAAAATCCTATTTAGCCTATTGGGTCAGCCTATTTTAGGGTTTCTTGATTGATAATTGCATCTACTTGGTTGTCAGTAACAATGATCTTAGCAGGAGCATTTGGAGGATCATCAGAGACCTTATACTCACTACCTGAACATCTTTTGCAGAAGCTTTGTCAGGACACTTATCTAATTTATGGCCATATTTACCACAATTAAAACAAGTAGAATGGAGACCCTCATATTCAAGGAGAAGTTTATGACCACAAATCATGATAAAAGGAGTAAGAGCTTCTCTAAATCCAATTCAACACAGTTTCTTGCAAATTGACCCTGAGAATGAATAGAAGTTAATTTGTCTATCTTCAGCATTGTACCAAGAGCAGAACCCTTTTACAACTTAAATCACTTAGTTATTATCTTTTTTTTTTAGAAATATTATTTGTACATTATAATTTTCAAGCAACCCTCTTGTGTATTGTACCTTTTTTTTTTACCAAAACAAACTTAGCTCGTATCATTAATAATAGCACAAGCAATACAAGTTGGTAAAGACCGAAAAATTTGAAGACTAGACCAAGAAGTAGACATCCTAGAGTATGAGCAACTACATTCGCTTTCGCTTGCATCCTCATAAACCTCACAACAAAATCGGGTTTTGAAACTAAAAAAACCTACACTCCCTAATGACAGCAACAAACTCAGAAGAGTCCACATTTGGAGTCTATTGTACCTACTTGATAATTGTTACTTTTAGATACAAATAATTTTTATAAGTAACATTTAATTGTACTATAATATTAAGCACATAAATATCGTGAAAAAAAAATTCGTGTTAGAGCATCTCTAATGGAAGTTGTTTAGGGGTTGCTTAATAATAAAATATTATTTTGATATGCCACATGTGATTTTGGGTTGTTTAAAATTGGAAATAGTTGCTTATATAAACAATCATTCCTTGTGAGTTGCTTAACATTTGTGTGTGTAAATATATGAGAGAGAATATGGAATGTTGAAGAGAGAAGGAGAATATTTGTGAGTTAAGCAACTTGTTGATAGAAGATACAAATCTGCTATCCCAAAAAATGGTGTCTCGATGTCCCGTGCCAATCAAATGCTAAGAATATCCATGTGTATTAATGAGTTATGATTTTATTTTATTTTATTAAATGGTAAATTATCATTGATGAGGACAGAGAATGTGACAGGAAAGTGGGACAAGGGATCATCCGTTGATAGAAACTCTCATTGGAGTGGAAATTAATTGGTTTTTTAAAATTGATATGACCCACTTAAAAGAATAAAGTGAGTTGCTTGTATGAAGAATATTGGAGATGCTCTTACTCTCTGTACTTGTTTGTTTTAATGCAAATGAGAAAATTTGGCGTTTGGAGGCACTTTTCTTCAAAGCTCCAAATTGGAGCTTTCAGCCAATATTGGTTGAAACGACAGTATGGACTATAGAGGGTTAGTAGTCCGATTGATAAGAAATGAAAACATGTGAGAAGAGTAGGGAGGCACATCCCAATTTTCACTCCCTCCACCAAGCCCATTAGATGTATAAAACCTTATATATATATAATATATATATATATATATATATATATATATATATATATAAACAAATGCAATGCAAAAAAGTGTTTAAATAAAGTTGCTCATATATTTAAGCAAGAGTTCACTATGTAATGTACTCTTAAAAGATCATTTTAATTATTTTCTCAATATTTAATAAACAAAGTGTTAAATAGATAAGTAATTATATTAATTCATTTTTTTTTTGGTTCATCAGGGTATCATCCGCACGTACCTGCAGAGACTTATCCCTCGAGCCGGGTAGGACTGCAAAGATGGCAAAGCTCAAGAGTTTTAATGCTACTGCATTCCCAGGATCATGATTCGAACTCAAGACCTTTGGTTAAGCTGGAAGAGACTCGTGTCATCTCATCCACTCTTGGATATATTAATTCATTTTAAGAACATAAAATGCATTTATTCAATGATTTGGAGTTGGAGGATTATTGATAGAATTCTGGATAAGATTTTGAGTTATTCTTAAACGAAATATCCGCACAGCTGGAATATAATAATTTCCTCTCTTAGCATTCATGTCAATCAAGGCTCTGGTGGGAGATGTACTATAAACTATAAAGTTCTTGAAAAGGTGATTTAAAATGAAGAACCCCTTTGGTTGTTCACGCAAGATACCCATCAACTTTAAATTCAACACAACAAAATAATAAAGGAGATGGCTATAAATGAAGGGTGTACACATAATCACTTATCTTTAATTATCTCATAATGTCTGCATCAGCATTGTACCTTCATGCTAAAACAGGATGAGAAAGGAGATAAAAATAAAATGGAAGCTAAAGGAAAAAAAATAAACACCATCACCCTTCTCCATGACTCCATCTAATTGAAAAGGTGGTTATGGGCTCTTTTCGTCATCAACAAATCAATATAGCACATATGGATTTCAACACTTTTTCATCGGCAGCCCCTTGATCACCAAAGGTAGATAGAGACATTTACAAATGGCAAAATGCAGAAGTCTAGGATAAGAGAAGAATACACTCATCACAATTAATGGCGAAATGGGTCTTTATGACTTTATGTGAGGGGTTCATTTTGGTTAATTAGAATCCAGGCTCATGGTTCAACAAAAAAAAAATAGAGTCCAGGCTCATATTTTAATATGACTATATATTTGCTTGAACATTTAACCATTATCCGATAATATCAGCAATGGAATTGAATCAATATGGTATGATGATATAATTACGGGTTGAATCAATCAATATGTATAAATTTAAAAGTTCAAAAAAGTTGGTCGGGTTGATCCAGGTTAAAAAAAAATCCGATAACCAATCTGATTATAATTGATTTGAAATGAAATGAATCGATTAATCAAACTAATCCAAACCGATTTAATTGGTTTGGTTTAGATTGTCACTTTCATCAGGTCAATCCAGTTTAATGAACACTCCTAGATATAATGAATAAATTCGAACATAGGTAAATTATAGAATTAAAGAAAAAGAAAACTAAAATTAAGCTGTATTTTATATATATTTCAAAATTAATAATATCAATATTAATAATTTATTTTGTATATGCTATCAGTGTGAAGATTTTTTTATGCTATCAATTAATCATAAATTACTATATCATTAAAAATGTTAGACTCATAACTTAACCATCTTAAAAGTCACACATATGATACTTTGTGATCAATTGAAACAATGTAAGAAAACTTTATATTGACAATATATCAAAATTAAACTCATATAAATATATCATCAAGATGGGTAAAATGTTATTATTTAAGTCAAAAAAGAATTATTAGCTACTACCTATAGCTATTTTTAATAAAATATAAATTTGAAAAGAATGTAGAACACCAAATTGAGTTGGTATGATCCAAATTAAATAATCCAAAAATACATTATGTCTAATTTTTGAAGGATCTTACTAACCAATGTCCTTAGCTTTTAGGACATCGGTTAAGGAATAAAAACAAGTAAGTATATATTGAAAAACTAATTAGAAAACTTATCTATATATTAATTGCACCATTTTCAATATTAGCTTACTATTTTTTATTTCTTAATCAAAATATCCTTAAAACATTACGTTATAATTATAATTAGTTTTTAAAATAGAGTTGATGAGGCGGGTCATCTCTTCATCAGTTCTTCAATCATCACCATACCTAAAAGCTTTTCTTTTTTTGTTTAAACCTAAAAGCTTTTAACCTACTTTTGTGGAACATGATGGCAGATCAAGACACAATGTGCTGGATCGAGATTTAAATGCGAATACACGCAAAAGGGAAGAGAGAACATTTGTTGTTACTAGTTCCTAAAAGGATTTACTAGGACGTTAAAGAGAAAATATGGGCTAAATTAGTGTGTTGGTTACTTATCTTTATTTTAGATTTTATTTTGGTCCATCATTTTTTTTCTCTCGTTTTGATCCCTTGTCTTTCAACCGTTAGCCTATTTTAATCATTTTCGTCAATTTTTACTGACGACGTTAGGTATCCGTCGTCAGTCACTGAAAATCGCCACATGCGGTCATCTCTTTTTAAATTAGCTGGAATTAATCTTGCCGGAATGGGGTTTAGAGAGAGAAAACCCTATTTTCTCTTTCTCTCTCTAAACCCATATTCTAACGATATTCCGGCGGCGGTTTCCGGCGACCGGCGACGGATATCTAACGCTGTCAATACAAAACTGATGGAATTGACTAAAATAGGTTGACGGTTAAAAGATAGGATCAAAACGGAACGAATAAAAGATAAAGGATCAAAATAAAATCTAAAATAAAGATAAGAGACTAAAATTATATTTTAGCTAACTCCAAAAGTAAGAATTGTCGCCCCATTAACCGAGCCAATATAAATCAAGTACAGCCACGTGTTTAAGGAATCATATGAGAGAGTTCGTGTCCCCCGGTCACTTTTTAAAGCATTTTCATAAAGAAGATTAGGATCCCTTTGCTATACCATTTTGAAATCCTTTTCAATTAAAGTGGACGTTCAGCAAATAAACTTGCAACTAGCAAATATTTCATACATTACACGAATATTTCAATTCTTAAAAAATATAAAACAAAAAAATATTTTAAAACTATTTAAAATATACATTATATATATAAATCAAATAGAAGGCAAGGATAGGTACAGCTCAAAAAAGAAGATAAAAGCTTTGTCACTAATGTTTTGTCCTCTAAGGCAGCGCCAGCATCATCAATTCTGCTGTTGCATTTATCTTTATCTACATGTATCATGTTGATATTTGTACCGGTCGAGGAGTAAAATCCGGTCATTGAGCTTGGACACCCGATCTAATAAAGGTGAAAAGAATAATATATCGATATTGTTTTTAATAATCCTGATATTATCTCAAATAACCTTATCCGGTTAGAAAAGATAAAATCCCTCAAATTAAGGAAATCATATCTCAAAGAAGATTTAAAAGATAAAAGAAGATAAATCCAGATCTGTTAAAGATATGGGGATCCTATTATAAAAAGAGGAGAATCCGAGAGAGATACTCACTTTTGACTAACCCAGGTAACTCTTCCTTAAGCGTATTAGAGAAACTAGCTTGACCAAGAGACTATTGAAAAGTTCTTGTTCGCTGGTATTCATCAGATACAAGATTAGGGGATTGAGATCACTATATGACCAAGGGTTGAACCTAGAACTACGTCTGACTTTGATTCTCATTGAGATACGTAGGACCGGAATACAATATTATGTCAAGCCATAATCTAAAACAACCCCATTGTTCACTCTTAGTTTGACGTTCTACAGCGATATTCCGACAAGTTGGATCTCGGCTGGAACAAAATTCAAGCAAAAGGGGCTGGCAAGAAAAGGAATAACTAAGGTAAGAAGTAAAGTCATTATACTTAAAAAAATGATCCTGAGAAATGAATAGCTAAGCCATATTTCATCACATACTGAATGCATTAGTTTAAAATTCATTTCACCTCATATCCTTGGATAATGGATAGCAGACTTAAAATAATTTTTTAGTCATGAAGGATCGTTTCATGTAGAATTTATTTAAAACGCATTTCTCCACCATATGTGTAAAAAGATTAAGGTAAAATCATATACATAACTGAAATTACAATAAATAAATAAAACAATCATGTCACCAAATTAATCTATTAGTATATTAAGATAAAAATCAGGGCAACTTTTAGACATTCGAATATGACTTATGACTTACTTGTAAATTACTAAATGGGCTACAATGAAGAAATTGAAAGAATATGACTTATCAGGTATTTCTAAAGCAGGAATACCTGAAGAATCACGTGTCCACCAGGCCCATGTTTGTAGGGATCAATATAACCAACTGCAAGAAGTCAAGGATTGCATTGATATGGGCTAGTTGATAGTGAAACACCTGGTATGTGCTTGGAAGTGGGGAAATAATCCAATAAAGGATATACTATGTTTGTTATCTTTTTATTTCTTCCCTCTTTTTAGCTGAGAGTACTTTGTTTGTTGTCATGTCAACATTGGTTGAGCTGCCATAAACAATTCCCGATCGGACAGAATTTGGAGAAGAGTCAAAAACAATTTACAATCTGAGCTCTCCAAGAAAAAAAATGTGCAGCTGGCCTTAGTAAATTCGTCTGGCAAATCAGTCAGAGTCGTGGAAATCCTATTTATAAAGTGAAAACAAAAGGACAGGTATGCCATGGATAGATCATCAAATAATAAAAAGGACAGGTGAAGTGATAACGTAAATATATGTCTCGTAAAGGCATCACGGGATCGAACCCATAGCCTCATTAAGATCAAATGTCGTTCTATCATTTGAGCTACATTAGCATAAGAGTATTTTATTTCAATACATATATTGATTAATCAAATATTGAATTGGTCATGTTTGATTAAAAAAATTAGGACTATGATATTAAATTGAGATTTCCATCCATTGATTAAAAAAGAATGAATAATCTCCGGTGCAGTTTTTATATGATCATATATAAAAGTTTTTATTAATAAATGTAGTCAAAAATCAATTTCTTTTTATAATTTTTATGTTTATTTCTTTATTACGTGACATTTTATACAAAAAAGAATTTTTTTCTTAAAATAGAATTTGATACAAGACATGGTTTAATATTCTTGAAAAAGCAAAAAGATAATTTTAGTCAAAAAAAAAGTGAAAAGAGAATCAAGATTCTCATGTTTCATACAAGGAGTAAAAAAATTCATTCTCGAGCATAAAAATGTCTATGAGTAAAATTAATAAATAAAAGTTCAAAATTTTATCCTAATGTGAGTGGGAAAAAATATTCCAGAAAATAAGATTTTTGAGAATATAATTTACATTAGAATAGTTTTATAGACCAAACAACACCTAAGATTTGTCTAAATAAAGGAAATAAATATTAATATATGTTGGTCCGAAAGAGACTCGACTCTCTAAAATAATATAATCTTTTGAAACCTCGTTTAAAATGAACCAGACTGGTAAGTTCTTCCTTACAGAGGACAAAATTGTTGACCAGCTCCATTTCTGAAAAACTAGTCATGCTTATATATATGAAACGCACACACTTAAATACAGAGAAATTCTTATATACCAAATCATATTGATCACTGGAAAGTTCACATCCTTATAGGGACAATGCAAATTGAGTGGCCTCCAAGTCAAGCTCTTGTCTCATGACACAGTTCATAAACCACTCACTACTGAAAGTCCTTGTACCTTTCTTTGCAGCCATCATTGCTTCTTCTATATCTTCTTCGCATGTCACAAATATTGTTGTTGATGTGTCATTTACATTTTCAACCCCATTAATAACCTAATGCAAAAATAAGTGGAATTACAGGCAAGATTCAGAGAAAGAGAAAGTAAACAAATGTGTTATGTGAATAATATGTATCATTAAATGCACATTTTATAAGGGTACAATATTGATATTTGTACAAAAATTTTGACACCATGTATAGACATCATATAGCTGATGGGATGTTTTGGGAGTGATGAAATACATAATGAGAGAGAAGAAAACAATAAATAAGTACTAAAGAGTATTTTTTATATGGTGTTGGACACTATTTTTGTGTCCAAATATCATTATTCTTTCTGAAAGCTCTGGATTCTATTAGGAAGGAAGAAAAGGGCTACATTCAAGAAGCATCATTAATGATTCTTGATATGGTTTAGTTTCTCTAAAATGAAACAGCACCAAACATAACGAATACGAAGAAGCACAAGTTCTGCATAAAGGATCGGAAGAATCTATACATTTCACCACAAAATTTGACAATGCCACAGCCCTCTAGGTCCAGTATCACAAACTATTTTGAGGATTCTGAAAAAGCTTATTAATAAATCAATACCAAGTTATTGAAACAGAAATGGTGACCAATATGCATCATGAAGGTAGGCAGGTGAAGGACGTGTTACACCATTACTTAAAGTTCAGACAGTATGGATAAGTTATTACAACAATATACTTTTGTTCTAACGGATGGCTTCTATTGTCTTAAAAATGATAACAGAAACAAAGAATCAAAAGAGATAAATAATTAAAACCTATATGTTGAAAAGAAAGTATACCGCATGTCAGATTTTTTGTGGTTAACCAACATCATAACTAACCAACAGTTGACAACTTTCAGATGTGTAAACACTAAACCTATTTTAGTGAGTTACGTTATCAGTCTGTGGAGCTAATAAATTGATAGTCAAATAAGATGTTAGATCAAACTAGAAGATACTAGATAGTCAGACATGAACTCGTTTTAAGAAAATTTCAAAGCTATTTTCTAAAATTAGGTTGATAAATTCACGTTGTCAAGTAAGCCTTTTGAAACTAACCAAAGTGGACCACCAAAATATGTAGAATCTGTGTAGATACCAACAAATTAGAAGTACGAAGATTAATATGATGGATAGGCATTCGTAGACACATTTACACCAAATAACAATAATCACTTGCATTTAAGTGCTTCACGCCTTTAGTACATGAAGCATGTCTAAATGATAGTAAAAGCCAGACACAGCATTGTTTAAGGTTAATCAAATTCAAATTTGAGAAAAAATACCAGGACTTACATTACCGCCAGCAGACTTGACAATAGCAGACACCAGCGTTTTAGCAGGAGTTTGAACATGAGCTGCAATACATACATTATACCCCTTAAACAAAGCATGGGAGTTAGCTCTTGCACGGAAAACTGAACATTTTAAATCAGATTTGTACTTCAACAGGTAATCCTTATCATCCAGTATGTGAGGTGATTCATCTGCATATTCATTTTTAAAATTAAACATGTAAGCTATCCTGAATAATAAATAGATATAGACACGATAGTTTGGTCCAGCTTACCAACAAATCTGCCTTCGCGAAAACTTTCTTTTAACCAACTTGATGAGACCACCCAAGCCCTGTGTGGTTAGCAATATCTCGTTTATAAATTATATAAATAATCAACATGGTTTTTTTTTTTTTTTTGATAATCCAAAATATATTAATTAGAGTACTAGGGGTACTTTAACCCAAATACAAAGAGCCAAGTAAATATTTACATAAACCTACATAACAGAAAAGTCCCGAATGTAGCATGTATCTAACTAAAAAAAAAAAATCTTTACCCACATTGAAAGACCTATAATATCTCCCTGCTGTGATCCTTGTTTCAACATAAGAATTCCTAGGTGAAACGAGAATCTTACCAATTATTTCTAAACTGTAACTTTCAACCATTTGTAAGCTCATTTAGTGTACCCTGCATCCATAAACCCAACGTTACAACCAAGCTGCAGATTTCCCCATTAGACATAGCCAACTTCCACAGGATTGCAACACCAGTCTGAGAATGTAATTTTATCTCCCAACAAAGCATTTGACCAACTCCAACTCATTGTTTTTATCAAATCCAGCATTCTAGTAAAATCTGTTCATGCCCCTTGAAATTAATAGTATTTCTTTCAATCCACATAGCCCACAATACAGCCATCCAAATAATTCCCCCAGTTTTCCTCACTTTTTTCTTTTTCAACAGCCCCATATGAAAAACAAATAGATCAATAACAGTTGTTGGTAACGCCACATTGAGTCCAAGCCAGTTATATATTTTTATCCACAGCAAGCTAGTAAATGAACAGTTCAAGAAAAGATGATCAACTCCCTCAACTGCTTGTTTGCAAAAGACACAATATAATTCTTGATGTCAGAAGAGTACCTTTCTTTTGAACAAATTGTCTTTTGTAGGGATCCTATTTTTCAATACCTGCCAAGAAAATGCCATAATATTTGTAGGTGCCTTCAGTTTCCACAGCAGTTTGAAAGCCTCCAGATCTGGTTCCTGTTGAGAATGATGTGATGTAGTCTTCATAACTAAAAACTTATATGCTGATTTTGTTGTGAAAATACCAGCTGAATCAAACCCCCAACTCCACCCATCTTCCCTATCTTTATAGGGCTCAATTGTGAGCATTGTGCTGTTGAATTCCTCCAAAAGCTCTTTCTCCCATTCAAAAAGGTCTCTTCTCCACCTAAAGTTCCACCTCCAACCTTCATCAGTCCAATTACCCATATCCTGAACCCATGCCCCCTTTTGGTCTGAAATGTAGAAAAGCCTTGGGAATAGTTCCCTTAAACTTGTCATTCCAACCCAAACATTTTCCCAAAAATCAGTTTTATCCCCCCTACCAATTTTTCTTTTTATCCCCTCTCCAACCCAATCTAATGAATTCCTAAACTGCCCCATAGAAGCAATGTTCTTCCACCACGTTGAAGCTTTGGTTAACGAAGATAAAGATGTAGATGGGCATATTAGTGAATAATAAAAACAACTTCACAAGAATCAAACTACAGAACATTATATGTTCTTCAGTGCCAGGGCCCTAATATGAAAGATCACTGTTCTTCCATCTTAATTTTTTTGTTCAATGACTTCCCTATAGCACTATAAATGAGGATCCCCTTCCACCTTCTCAATAGCTGGAAATTGACATTCTACAATAGTACAATAACAAAAGTATGGCAACATTTTTTAGTTCCACTGTGCTCTGAAATTATCCTGTACAAAAGTACTTTTCTTCCAACGGCCTTGTTCCGTTGAACCAAGAATACTAAAGAATGTACTCAATTCTAAGTCATGGTAATCACTCACCTTTTTGGACATTTCAATCCTAAATTTGAAAGTAGAAAACACAAATCTGTTCTAATATTTTCCTAACTTGAAATAAATTCTCATATGAAAATAGTTTATCTACTCATAAACTTCAAGAGTTGACAAAACATATACAACTGAAATTTGAGAAAATCTAACAATTCAAGGATGTTTAAGGTTCACATCTGGCAACGATGGAAAATTATGTTCAAACAGCACAAAAACTAAAAAAGTTTACATGCTTTTGGGAATTTCAAATCAATAGAGATTGAAAGCAGATGTACAGATCTGACAATCTGGAAAAAAGATGTGTAATTTGACCTATTAAGTACGGGAGAAATACTTTTCCAGAAGTTTAGTTAAAAATCAAAAGATGCCAAATTGGCTAACACTTGTACATCAGTTGTGCATACATCTGGTCTCATATGGAGTACATGGCATAACAAAATGTATATGTGCAGAAAACAAGAATGGACCAACTGTAATCAGATGGTAACATGTACAAAGGTTAGATCGAGTATGGGAACAGGTTCGCCTGCAGTCAAAACACAACTGCACCTCATGAGTTGTGAATCCAGCTATTCACACTTTTTATTTTCAGTTTTCTTGGCCATAAAATGAATAATTTTTACAGTTGAGATTGTATGTAGTTTCATGAAAACTGTAGACAAATCCAGATCCAGTGTATATTCTTGGAATTATAACTTGGAACCTACCCTGAACAGAGAGCAGTGCAAAAATTCAGGGTTTTTCTCACTTTTCCTGTGACAACATGTGTAGTCATGCTTCCATCGTAGGAAACAGTTCCACCAAGGTCTTCAATCACCTGTATGCAAAACAATGTCTAATGGCTGTTAAGTTCCAAAAAATAAAAAAAGACCTTGACATTTTATTAACTTCCGGGTTCTAACCCGTTACCAGGGAAAGTGGGGGAAAGCTTCAAAATGGCCCATTTTTTTTTCTTTAGCCAGCTGTGATAAACCAATCGTTAAAAGAAAGAAAATTTATACATGAAAAGGATCAGATTGGACAGTAATGAAAACATCAAATGCTACCTATGAGTTCAGTATTAAAGCATTTATATATTGCTCTGGTAATGAAACATACCTTTGTAAGCTGCGTTTTCTTAGCATCATCAGCAATATTCATCAACATGATTCTAAAGCATTGTTTAGCTGATGGCAGTTCTTTGTTGAATGGAGCTTCTAAATGCAAATAATCCCCAGTAAATTTCTCAGCATTTTTTGTAATCAAAGGATCAACATGAGGAACTTCCACAAAACAAGGATCAGCTCCATCAGCCTCTGAGATAAAACCCCAACTAGAATCTGATTGACAGACAACTAACTGGCTTCCCTTCACTCTTTTTGACTTCAACGAGGATAGAGAGGCTTCCCAGGCCCGCTTGACACCATTTGAAGATTGAGAACAATACTTCACATTAGCATCATGTGAACGTTCTGCATCAATGGCCCCTCTATCATCATTTGCTCTGGCAAAAGCAACACTGTCACTGCAGTGGTGCGTAGGCTCATGACTGTCAAACCCTGTTCATAGTTTAAGAGAATATCCTTATAATTTTAGCGACTTTAAAACCATTAAAATTTAGCAAATATAACAATTGAGAGTATGGGAAACGGACAGATCATGCGCTACCATTCAGTTTATTGTATTCTCTTGAAGATCCATCTTTCACAAAAGCTTCTTTTTGACTTTTATCTGCAATTACTGTTCTATGGGAAGATCGACCTGGAAAATTCAAATCAGTTTGTAACTCTCCTGAAGATTCCCGCTGCTCATTTTCAGCAATGGCAGATGGCAAGGAATTATGAAGCTGCGAGGGGAGACACTTCATAGAGTTTGTAGCATCAGCTAAGAACTCCTTCCTTAGATGGAAAACCATGAGAGTTGAACCACCGGGAAAGCATAATGATTTGCGAATATCAGCTTTTACTGGTAACCGGCGGGCTTTACCTTTGGCGTCCACCTGTGCTAATGGTGTAAAACCCTGTACTTGCAATAAAAAAAAACATTGTAACATCAGAACTAAAGATCTTTTACAGGAATGAAAATTATGGTTCTAAATTTGTTAAACCGTATGATACTGTGGAATATTTATATTGACATATAAACTGACCTCTTTGCATAAATGTTAACCTTTTTTTAGCTGCAATGCATAAATATGTAACTAAAAACAAACAAATACAAGATGTTACTAGGATGATTGTGTGTGTATCTATCAAATATTGTAGACTCAAACATAAGATAGCAAACATTCATATACAATAAAGAACCCAAAATGACTCTATGATCAACTCAAGCCTCCAGGCATTTCTTTTATAAATTACCTGTTTAAGCCAAAATCTTTCAGATTCTTCGTCTCCCCAACAGAAAATAGAACGAATGCCAACACTTTGAAGTCTTTTCCATAACTCTAGAAACAACAGATGACCAAAACCCTGCAGAATATTAACTCGTAATTAACTGAGAAAGAAACCATACTTGTGCCCATATATTATAATGTTGTTTACTGTGAGCATATAATCATATAAACACGTAGACGATAGAAGAAAACATAAGTAGGAGAATTAGGAAAAGGCTTAAGGTGTCATACAAGTTGCTACAAGTCTACAACTCAATATAATTGAAGCACACATAAATGAGAAGAAACAAGAACATCCAAATACATTATGCCATAAGATTTCTTTAAGAAGAATTATTTTGGTATGAGGTGAAAAAACAACTGAGCCCTCAGAAACAAGGTGACAATGTAAGTTTTCCCTATGTAGTTTGTACTAATCCTGTTTACTAAGAATGATTCTCATTGAGGTACCTACTTAACTTCATTGTAAGAGAAAAACAAGCATATTACCAGGAAGAAGGAACCAAAGCAGTGGCTTTATATAAAATAATGTAACCAAAACCAAAACCAAAAAAAATGTTTTTTATTAACCATTGCAAATTCATTTCTTAGAACTGACCCAATAATAATAAAAAACTGAAACCTGGAGAGAGAAGGAAATAAAGAAAAATTTCGAACAGACCTTCCCTTGATAGATTGCACTGACAGCTGCAAGTGGGATCTCTGCATATTCTGTATCTGCAGGGATGATTTGATATGTAATTGCAGCCATAACCTGAAATACCATATAATATATTAATAAAAAACTAAGGTTGTTATTATACATATACTATTATATTTCTCTAATTTCCACTCATAAGCACTGTTGTCTAGGTCACATTGGAAGCTAGTTAGAAATATCATTTGGAAGCTAGTTAGAAATATCATTTTTCTGTTATGTCTAAGCCCCTACGGTTTTGTTGGAATTGGTTGGACGGTGTGGACTTTACTATGTTCCTAGGAATTAGCTCATTATTAATTTCCTTGTAATTGCAAATTTGTATTTACTCTAAGTGTATATGAATATCAAAATATGATGAATAAAATTGACTCAAGCATTTCACAAACCTATAGTCTCTTCAATATGGTATCAAGAGCCAATTTGTTTGTTCTTTAAAAGTTTCTGCCTCTGGTCAGCAGAACTTAAAGTCCATGAAGAACTGGTCTGTGTCCCTTTACCCAAACAGCAACTTCAACATCCAAAAGTCCCTGCCACAGACCAGCCCACTACCCACCGCCGCCAGATAACCACTCAGCAGCCATCAATCGGCTTGCCACCGAAGTCGCATCGCCGGAAAGCCCTTCACGCGCCTCCACGCGCACTTGTACCTAACAGTTCGTGTAATCCACGTGCCACCGTCCCGCCGTCAGAATTTCCACGTGCTCGCCCAGATCAGATTGTCGGCCTCTTCTCTTTATGTCTAGGTGATCAGTTCTTCGTTTATCCAACTCTTGGACAAGTGGGTCCTCCACTTTGGTGCTCAGTGCTCTGTTCCTGACCTGATTGCCCTCACTTTCTGTTTTCCTTTTTGGTCTTTGCATTGTTGGTTTGGTCTCTTCACATTCTCAAGTGTTACTCAGGTGTTAAGTCAGTCTCTCCTTTGTTTGTTTTTAGTCACAATGGGTCGTCCTCAATGCACATATTGCAAAAGAAAGTGTCACACTCAAAAGACCTGTTATTCTCTCCATGGTTTTCCCGGAAAATCAGTAAAGATCTTCAATGCTGAAATGTTTAAGAAAAAAATTTCCGAAGCTGAGTACCGAGAGTATCTTCAATTGAAAGTTGCCTATCGGTCTCATGGGTCTACTGCCACCGGTGTTCATTACTCTACAGTCTTCATATCTCAATCTGGTAACAATCAAAATCATTGGATAATTGATTCAAGTGCCTCTGATCATATTGCTAGTAATCGTTCTTTATTCTCCTCCATATCTTCTCATAAATTTCCTCACTTCATAACTCTTGCGGATGGTTCTAAGGTCACCGCCAAAGGAATCAGTCACCGCCAACGGAATGGTTCTAAGGTCACCACCAAAGGAATCAGTCATGTTTCGGTCACTCATTCTATAACTTTAAAATCTGTTTTGTTTATACTTGGTTGCCCTTTTAATTTGATCTCCCTTAGTCAACTTACTCGCTCTCTAAACTGCTCTGTAACATTTGATGTGGTTCTTTTACTATACAGGAACATGGTACGGGTCAGATGATTGGCGTTGGACATGAATCACATGGTCTTTACTATCTCCAATCAGCTCCTTTTGTAAGTTGTACTGCAGTTGAGTCTCCAAATCTTCTTCATGAACGATTGGGCCATCCAAGTTTGTCAAAATTGAAGCATTTGGTTCCAAATCTTGCAAAAATATCATCATTGAACTGTGAGTCATGTCAACTAGGCAAGAATGTTCACTCTTCCTTTCCCAGCAAAGTTGAAAGCCGGGTTGATCCTCCCTTTTCAATCATCCATTCAAATATATGGGGACCAAGTCATGTGTCTTCTAATGGCTTCCGATATTTCATTACTTTTATTGATGAATTCTCTCGATGCACTTGGGTTTTCTTATTGAAAGAACGATTTGAACTGTTGTCCATTCTCACCATTTTTGTTAATGAGGTTAAAACCCAATTTGGTAAGACAATCAAAATCCTTAGAAGTGATAATGCAAAAGAATACTTTTCTTCCGCTCTTTCTTCCTTTTTGTCATCACAAGGCATTCTCCATCAATCCAGTTGTCCCCATACCCCTCAACAGAATGGCATAGCTAAAAGGAAGAATAGACATCTTGTCAAAACTGCTCGGACCTTGTTACTTAATGCAAATGTACCTGTCCGACATTGGGGTGATGCAATTTTGACAGCCTGTTTTTTAATTAATCGGATGCCTTCTTCCTCTCTTGTTCATAAAACACCACATTCCATTTTATTTCCTAAAGAACCAATGTTTCATGTTGCTTGTTGGAAATCCACCTTAATTGCGGCAATTTTGGGCTGCCTTCATTGCAGCCAAGGTTGTCAAACTCGAGATCCTACATAGGATCGTTCGAAGGATGAAAGATCGTAACTCGTGGGATCGTAACACGGATCGTAAGATCCCACCAGAAAGGCAAAATTATATTTAATATATATTATATATTATTCATATAACATAAATAAGAAAAAGTATCCTTAAAAACCAAAATAACCTTAATATAAAAATGTCATACATGAATCATAAGTCATAATCTTCACATATGAAAGATCAAAACATCAAACTAAAAACATCAAAACATCACAAAAACACCACAACACCACCAAAACACTGTACCATAAAAACAGAGACCACAACACCACAAAAACATCAAAATAAAAGAGAAGAGAGAAGCAGAGAAGAACTCAGTAACTTGAGAAGAGAGAAGCAGAGAAGAACTCAGTAACTCACACAACAAGAAGCAGAGAACGACAAAGCCGCTCAATTCCAGTGAAGAATGAAGAACTTAGTCTCAGACTCCCAGCTACTGTTTCTCAGTGAAGAACGAAGGAACGAAAATAGTCAAAAGTGAAGAATGACAGTAGAATAGTCAAAAGCGAAATAAGGGTGAAATCGGGTCAAACCCGAAAACAGGTCGAAACATGCAGATCGAGAACGCGTGTAGAGATCGGCGCTCCCACCACTTTTCCGCTTTTCCTCGACGATCTCACCGCGCCGGCCGCCTTCCGAGCTTCGACGTCGATCTGCCTCGCTGTAGGAAGTAAAACGCGTAGGATCGTACGATCCTACGATCTGACGCGCGCGTTTGACAACCATGATTGCAGCCTCCAGCACTTTCATTGTGCTGAGTATGAGGGGTGTGTTTAATCACACATCGCCTAGAGATATGGCCAAAGTAGTGCTTATAAAGCTCAGGCAATCCTCCCCTTACAAGCTAGCTTTTGGGGTTGAGTTAGGTCCAAACCCAAATTATAAGATGGTATCAGAGCCTATCCTAGATCCGTTGTTGGGTTGCCCGCATCATTCACGCTCCATGTCCATTGGGCTAGGGCGTGAGGGGATGTGTTGGAAATCCACCTTAATTGCGGCAATTTTGGGCTGCCTTCATTGCAGCCTCCAGCACTTTCATTGTGCTAAGTATGAGGAGTGTGTTTAGTCCCACATCGCCTAGAAATATGGCCAAAGTAGTGCTTATAAAGCTTGGGCAATCCTCACCTTACAAGCTAGCTTTTGGGGTTGAGTTAGGCCCAAACTCAAATTATAAGATTGCTCCACGGATATTTGGATGCACTTGCTTTGTTCATGACTTATCTCCAGGTCTTGATAAGCTTGCTGCCCGAGCCATCAAATGTGCCTTTCTGGGATACTCCAGGTTACAAAAGGGTTACAAGTGTTACTCCCTAATGCAGAATCGTTATTACATTTCTACAGATGTAACGTTCTTTGAAGAAAAGATTTACTTCTCACCATCCATAGTTAAGTCTCATGCCATTCAAGAAGTCTTTCCGATTCCTTATCTTGGTCCATCACCTTCCCCTTTGTCGGAATCAGTTTCGACTACAGATACTCCTGACAATCCTCCACAAGAGCAATCTCAAAGATCACCCATCATATACCGATGTCATCCACTTGTTGCTAATAATGAATTGGAAGGCACTAAAAGACCAGTTGAATCATGTCCTGCTCCAATGGATGACCCTAATACGGACCTACCTGAAGGAAACCTTGACTTGCCCATTGCTCTTAGGAAAGGTACTTGATCTACTCGAAATCCTCATCCTATTTATAACTTCTTAAGTTATCATCGTCTCTCTCCTTATTATTCTTTTGTGTCATCTATATCTTCTATTTCCATTCCTAAAAATGTTTGTGAGGCACTTGATCATCCAGGATCGCGACAAGCCATGATTGATGAAATGCTGGCTTTGGAACATAATGGTACTTGGGACTTAACTCCTCTTCCTCTAGGAAAGAAAATCGTTGGATGTCGATGGGTATCTGCTATTAAAGTTGGGGCCAATGGACAGATTGATCGACTCAAAGTCCGGCTTGTAGCCAAAGGTTACTCTTAGATTTAAGGATTTGATTATGGAGACACTTTCTCCCCTGTGGCCAAAATAGCTTATGTTCGATTATTTCTTGTCATGGCTGCTATCCGTCGTTGGCCATTATATTAATTGGATATTAAAAATGCATTTTTTCATGGAGAGTTAGAAGAGGAGACTTATATGGAGCAACCTCCTGGATTTGTTGCTCAGGGGGAGTCTGGTTTGGTTTGCAGGCTACGACGATCTCTCTATGGGCTGAAACAATCTCGACAAGCTTGGTTTGAGAAATTCAGCTCAGTTATTCAAGCTTTTGGAATGAAACATGGTGAAGCGGATCATTCAGTCTTCTATTGCCATACATCTCCAAATAGATGTGTTTACTTGGTGGTCTATGTAGATGATATAGTCATCACAGGAAACGATCAGGAGAAAATTTCTCAGCTGAAGGAACATTTATGTAGCCATTTTCAGACCAAGGACTTGGGGAAATTGAAATATTTTCTTGGAATTGAAGTTGCTCAGTCAAAGAATAGAATTATCATCTCATAGAGGAAGTATGCATTAGACATACTTTAAGAAACTGGTATGTTGGACTGTAAACCAGTTGACAATCCCATGGATCCCAATCTAAAATTACTTCCTAATCAGGGGGAGCCTTATTCTGATCCTAAAAGATATCGGAGATTGGTTGGAAAACTCATCTATCTCACTATTACGAGACCAGATATTTCCTTTGCGGTTGGGGTAATAAGTCAATTCATGCAGTCTCCTCACAGTGATCATTGGGATGCAGTAATTCGAATTTTGAAGTACCTTAAAAAGGTACCAGAACAAGGATTGCTCTACGAAGACAAAGGAAACACTCAAATAGTTGATTTTTGCAATGCAGATTGGGCAGGTTCGCCTATTGATAGGCGTTCCACTTCGGGATATTGTATAATATTGGTGGAAATCTTGTCTCTTGGAATAGTAAGAAGCAGAATGTGGCCGCAAGATCCAGTGCAGAGCTAAATATAGAGCTATGGCAACAACCACTTGTGAACTCATTTGGATTAAACAACTTCTTCAGGAATTGAGGTTTGGAGATACTCGACAAATGAAGCTATGTAACCAGGCAGCCCTGCATATAGCTTCCAATCCATTATTCCATGAGAAAACTAAACATATCGAGATTGATTGTCATTTTGTCCGGGAGAAAGTTCTTTCTAAAGAAGTCATAACCGAATCTGGTATTTCTAATGATCAACTGACAGACGTCTTTACAAAATCTCTAACAGGACTGAGAATTCAAAATATTTGTTCCAAGCTTGGAGCATTTGATTTATATGCTCCATCTTGAGGGGGGGTGTTGGAATTAGTTGGACGGTTGGACGGTGTGAACTTTACTATGTTCCTAGGAATTAGCTCATTATTAATTTCCTTGTAATTGTAAATTTGTATTTACTCGAGTGTATATAAATATCAAAGTATGATGAATAAAATTGACTCAAGCATTTCACAAACCTACAGTCTCTTCAATAGGTTTCTAAAATTAAATAATAAATTATCAGCAGACATCAATCAGAACTATCGTTGAAAGTGAGACAACACCAACCCGCATGTAGAACCAAAACACACCATCAATGATGACTAAATACATCTGTAATTTAATATACATATAAACAGGCTCTAAAAAATCTTAGGGCTAAAAATGTTGCCTTTCTCTTCAAGAAATATGCACACTCTACCACTATAATTGTAAACATACTACTAGCAAAAGCATTGTCCTTTAATTTATAGGATAGTGCAGCAAAAGTTAGTAAAGTTGCTTATAGCTGCACCATAGAAGACGAAAAACAAGAGCTTGAAAAGGTAATTGTATATACATTGAACAAAAATTAATTGTAAGCATGTCAGGTTCACTACTTGGTAAAACAAGCCCTCCAATTTGTGACTGAAGTGAAGTCATCTAACCAACATACCTTTCCAGAATTCCCATCAAAACTGGGTTTCATAAGTAGGGTACGATATTTCCTGCAGGAAGAAACAATAATGAATGCTTCGTACACCTTAAAAGTGGCCAAAATAACACTAATACAAAACAAACCTACAGTTAAACCTGGTCAGAAGTTGACTAAACTAAATGAACCAGTAAATAAATATACTGCTAGAATTAGCATGGTTTATGACCTACTAGCAATGCTACCATGGAAGAATTATGAACATGCTTGAGTAGCAAGAAAAATGAAAAGTATGTAATACCCATTAGTCACACATCTCTCAAGAAACTTTGATTGCTTTCCAGTATTCGCAGCATAATTCATTGCAGGTAGCTCTGTCTTATACATCTGTAAAACTTCCTGCAAATATTTACAGAGACACTAAGGTATCTTTGGGTGGAGGAGTTTGGACGGAAAGAGTGGAAGGTTGATTTATCTTTTTAAATTTATAGAATTGTTATAAAAAATTAATAATTATAAAAATTTATAACAATGACATCTATCATTCTATAAATGTGAGTAGCCTAAGAGATTTAATCACTCTTAATAGGGTAGTAAAAAATCCAAAAAATTAGTAACAGACTGGTAACTGGCAAGTTCTCCCTTGCAGAGGACAAAATTTTTTACCAGCTCCATTTCTTAAATACACACTTAAATACAGAGAAATATGTATGAAACGTCCACACTTAAATACAGAGAAATTCTTATATACCAAATCATATTGTTCTCTGGGAAAGTTCACATCCTTATAAGGACAATGCAAATTGAGTGGCCTCCAAGTCAAGCTCTTGGCTCATTCTATAAATTTATAACAATGAATAACGCATGAAAGTAAAGTTACATAACCTTCTCTCATTATACTCCTCTCATTTAAAAAAGTACTAAATAAGCGTGGAGAGAAAGACTGAGAGAGACCCATGTCATACGAGAAATACTTGTATAGATTAAATGTATCAACGCTGGATCAATTGCATAGATTCATTCTAGTACCATACATTCATATTACATTAAAAGTGATAATAATGTATCATTTGTCGATTGGCTTGGTCTAAACATGTGCAAGTATTTCTAACGCCACACAAGGGCACGCAGAGAAAGTGTGTTACCTGAAGGTAGGATTTGCTAGTACCATCAACATCTTTAGGATTAACAAGCACGAACTCGTGTTCTGTGAATTTATAAACCAAAGAGCAAATATTATTATTTACTTAAATAAAAAATATTGTATTTCAACACAGAAGAAACTCTCAAAGGCTCATAAATTAAAATCACGTCAATGATGACTGGTTACTTTACTACTATTTTTAGTTATAGATATTTACATTTACATACAAGTTAATAGACTTTAATTTTGATAATGATACCTATAGGTGAATCGATAAATCATAATACATGTGACTTTTAAGATAGGAATGATGGCTGTGAAACATTTTTAATGAGGTAATAATTTATAATTGATTGATAATTTATAATTGATTGACAGTGTAAAAAATCTTTGCACCAACATAATATCCATTAATATTCAATCAAATGTAAACGTAGCATTTACCTCTATCTTCGGACCTGAAATCCTCAGAAGCGTGTTTATGGTTTGCAGATACATCTGGTATCACTACTTAAAAAAAACATAGTAAAAATCAAATCAAATAAACTCAAACCGAACTGTGTTTCATACGATTCATGAAGAAAAGCGAGCATTGTATGATACCTGATACTTTGATCTTTCCTCTTCTCGGAATAGAGATTATGGTGCCGTTCGAATCGGAGTTGCAGGTGAAATTGTTAACCTCGACCGTAATCTCGCAGTTACCTGCACAATAAGAATGTGGAAAATCGAAGTTAGAAATGAAGCATATCATAATCGAAATGGTTGAATTATAGGGTTCGTAGGGTTTGCGGATTCTTCACCGATGAGAATTGGTGAGGAAGTTTTTCGTTTTGGCGCCATATTTTCGGTTTTCGCTTTTGGTTTAACTTCGTGAGTCGTGACTGAGGAGCTCGACCAGCTATTTATATAGACGCTGAAGGGGGTGGCGGGGGGAATTAAGTCAAATTGCAGTAGCATTTTTCAATTTTTTGTCAACGCAAAACATAGAGCGATATTTTTTTGGGGGGTACAAATAGCAATATTTTTATTTTTCTTAGAACTATAATATATGTAGTATAAATTCAAATTCCAAAAGGAAAATTCTCTGGTACCCGGGTTACTGTATCCTTAAATAAAATAATAAAAAATAAAAAATATTAAAATAATGAGTTTGTTCAAAAAAATGACAATAAAAGGTATAGAAAAAATTATGGAAGAAATAAATAAAAATATTATCCAATTAATAGAAAATATCCATAAAATTGTAAATCATACTTATAATAGAATTAAAAAAGGACAAAATGAAATAAACATTATCGGAGAAACACTGAATAATAGAAATAAAGGAAAAGAAATAGATGAAAATAAAGATATTGAAAGTATAAAGATAGTTCTCGAACAATTAGAAAATCTTTTAGAATATGAAGAAAATAATAAATGTGTAACAAGACAAGAACTAGAAGATTTATTAAAAATAAAATATTCAGAAAAAATGATAGTAAAGCAAGAACTAGGCCATGAATCATCAAAAATGCCTACATCAGTGAGAAAATCAAATGATTTAGAAGAAATTCAACAATTATTATAACAAGCAAAGATAGTTGAGGAAGAAGATAATCAATACATAAAATAGAACATATTGATCAAATAAATAAAGAAAACGAAAATGAAGAAACAATATTAAATTATAGTTCTTCTTCAGAATCTGAAGAAAACTATATAAGAATGGAAAAGGATGAATATAGTGGAAAAAGTATTAAAAGAAAATAGGAAGAATATAAGTATACACCTAATGAAGCTTGGGATAAGTATGAAGAGGCAACTATGTATAATAAAGGATATGCAAGAAAGAATAATAAATGGACGAAAGTTCAAGAAGAATTTAAACCTCAATATGATAATTTTGGTAAAGGAAATATATTAAATCCCGATTGTGTAAGAAATAAAGAAGTATTATTAAAATGGACTAATGAAATGATATTAATAGTTTTGACCGATGAAAGATTCAAACAACTAAAATTTATAGAAATCAAGAATTTTGTAACATTTAAAACATCAGGAAATATGTACAAAAGTTCTTAGTATGAATTAAAGATGAAGATTGGATTCGATATGGAAGAATGGTAAATAGTAACATGGACTATGTTAAACTAGTTATGACATTAATTCATCAAGAATCTTTAGGATATAATATGATAGAACAAAAAGAAAAAGCAAATAAAACTTTACTTAAAAATATTAAATCACATTTAAATAAAATGCAAATATGTGATATGTGTCAAATCGAAAGTTTTATCTGTGAATACCAAAAATACTATTATCAATTAAACGAAGAAACTAAAAGAATATATAAATATATTTTTATAGACAAATTATCATATCCACTTAACTCAAAAATAAATAGAATATGGGAATCAAGATCTGAAGAAACAGCAAATACTTTAGGAGGAATTATTCAAATCATATACCAAGAATTAAGATAACAATGTTTAGCTAGAGAAACGATAAGGCAATTAAACAGAGGAAGAACTGCTACTTGTTGTGACATTCCATAAATAGAAAAAACCAGGGAAATATGGTTGTGATAAACCAATGAGAAGAAAACGAAAATATTATAAGAAATCAAATTTACGGAGAACTTATCCTAGAAAGAAAAATTATTATAAAAATAATAAGAAAAAATATTTTAGAAGAAAGAAATCATCACCAAGAAAATAATGTCCAAAAGGTTAAAAGAAATGTGTATGTTGGATATGCAATATTGAAGATCATTATGCAAATGAATGTCCTCAACGAAAAGAAAAATCAAAATTAATAAAACAAGTATATAAAATGTATGAACTAAAACCTTTGGAGGAAGAACTAGGTGATACCGAAGCAAGTATATATGAATATGAAGAAGATGAATTATCTTCAGAAAAAATAGAATCCAAATAATACTTATATAAAAATACTAGTAGAAAAAAGTAATAGAGAAATAGAAGCTTATATAGATACTGGAGCAAACATTTGTCTAGCGACAGAGGCACTTTTTGATAAATGGGAAAAATTAGAAAAGCCAATAAAAATACAAATTGTAGATGGATCAATACATCCACTATATTGGGTGGCAAATAGAATTACTTTAGTTATACAACAAAAATTATTTATAGTACCTACAATATACAAGCAAGAGATAGGTCTTGATGTAATTATTGTAAATAATTTCTTATCTTTATATGCACCGTTTTATCAATATTTAGAATATATAACATTAAGAACACCATATGTTTACCAGAAACAACACAGAGAAATCATACAAATTCCAATTACTCATTCTTTTGTCTGTACTTACTCTAAAAAAAAGCATCTCGCAAGCTGAACCATGGTGAGATAATTAGTAAAATATGTACAAAAATTCGTCATGTATTAATGAATTTAGAACCAAATAGAACAATTCCAGCTAATATGGAAGAACTTTTAGATAAAGTATGTAGTGAAAATCCTTTAGATCTGAAAATTAATAATAAAAATATTGAATTAGTCGAATTAAAATTAATAGATCCAACAAAAGAGATAAAATGTAAACTCATGATATACACAAAACAAGATAGAGATGAATTTGCAAAAGATGTTGAAGAAATGAGCAAAAAATGTCTAATTAGACCTTCAAGAAGTAAGCATTCGGCACCGGCCTTTTATGTAGAAAATTATAATGAAATCAAAAGAGGAAAAAGAAGGATGGTAATTAATTATAAACAAATAAATGATGCAGAGAAGGAGATGCATACTTTCTTCCAAGAAAGGATTTAATTATTGGAAAAATTAGAAATATAAATTGGTTTAGTACCTTCGATTGTAAATCAGGTTTTTACCAAATTAGATTAACTGAAGAATCTAAAACACTAACAACGTTTAATTGTCCTCAAGGTCAATATGAATGGAATGTATTACCAATGGGAATGAAGCAATCACCAGGAATCTTCCAACGAAGAATGGATCCCATACTTAAAAAATATAAGGATTTTTGCCTTATTTATAATGATGATATATTAATCTTTACTAATAAGGATTTAAATGATCACTTTAAAAAGGTGGAATTAGTACTCGATAAATGTCTTGAGTATGGAGTAGTTTTAAGTAGAAAGAAAGTTGTTTTAGCTCAAAATAAAATTAATTACTTAGGATTAGAAATTGAAAAAGGAAAAATTGTAATGTAGCAACATGTATTAAGGAAACTTCAAGATTTTCCGACAAAATTAAAGGAGAAAAAAGGAATTACAAAGATTTCTTGGATTACTAACATATATTTCAACCGAAGGTTTTATTAAGAATCTTGGAGCAGGAAGGAAAGTACTTCAGCAAAAGCTAAAGAAAAATGCTCTTTGATCATGGACTGAAGAAGATGAAAGACTTATTATTAGACTGAAATACTTATGTCAAGAACTTCCTGAATTATATCATCCATCAGACGATGATTTAATTATCATTGAAACAGATGCTTCAAATGACTGTTGGGGAGGTGTTATGAAGGCAAAACCCCCTGGACAAAAGAAAGAATTACTATGCCGATACATGTCTGGAACTTTTTCAGACAGTGAAATTAATTATCCTACTCATGAAAAAGAAACACTAGCACTAATTCGAATGTTAGAAAAGTATTGAATATATGTGCTTGACAAAGAATTTATTGTACGAACAGATTATACATATGTTGCGGGCTTTAAGAACTTAAACCATAAAGGGACTTATAAGCAAAGAATATTAATTAGATGCCAAATGAAATTAGCCGAATACAATTACTCAATCTCACATATTAAAGGAGATAAAAATGTTATTGCAGATATACTATCAAGAGAATGGAACGAGAATCAGCAGAATCATTAAGAAAGCAGTTGCAACTTCAAAAGGCACTAGAAAGGCAAAAATTAAAAGAATTAGATTTGATCAAGACAAATATCGAAGTGCTAGAGCTTCAACTGCAGAAAGAAGGACCTTCAGGAGATGTTATTCCAAAAGAAATCAAGCAGGAAATTATCAAGAAGAAATGGTATGTTATTTTTAATGGACCATTTCCAGGAATTTACGATGACTAGTATAAAGCAGCACCACACTGTATAAAGGTTTCAGGAGTCTGGTATGAATCTTATTCTACCCAGGAAGAAGCAGAAAAGAAATTCAGAGAATTCCAAGAAACAGAAAGACTAAAAATGGGTAAGGAAGTTTATCTTGGCCCAAGAAATTTTTCCGAAACCATAAAGCATCAACCAGAGCCAAAGACTTCAATGAAAATTCTAGGAAGAACTCCCTCTTTCCTGGATGACTATCCAATTACTACTAGAAAAAAACATGAACTTCAAGTTAAATTTTCTAAAGAAATGTTTTTTGAAAATCTCAAAAGATTAACACACTGGTCCGAGAAAGAAAAGAATAATTGATTTTATATGGTGAACCGAAATATATTTGGATTTAAAGCTATGATTACTCCAGGAGCACCATCAATATTGGCATTTAATATGTTCTAACTTGGACTCATTGAATGTCTTTATTTGAGCAAGGAATTAGAAGAAATTAGTTTATTCCCATATAGTTTTAAGGAAGCAATCTAGATATACAAGAAGAATGTAGTGAGGGAAAGAACTATATTCTTGAAATTTTACTCGGTCTGTCATGACTTCGTCACAAGGCAACCTACAAAGCACTTAGTTTTTATTGGAGTAAGTAATAATAGTTTCTCTTTGAGAGACGAACCAACAAAAGAAATCTATGATGAAGACCAAATTACTACAATTCTGGCTAACCAGTTGGCAAGTATTTTCACACAATGCCAAATAATTGGGAAAGATTCATGTATTAAAGTACTATTAAAAGGACCATATACTTTGCTTCTAAGCAAGACGAGTGGAAAAATAATTAGCACTACTTACGAACTTTGAATTGCCTTTCTACACACTTCAAGGACCAGCAATGAATTATCGTCCAACTGTCCTCAACCAATTATGCTCCATGATAAAGCAAAATGCAAATCATGACTGTGAGAGGTGCATAGTGTGACACCCAACTACCCCGATATTATAAAGCATAAAAGATAAAGATAAAACATAAAACATACGTATAAAAAGGTTCATGGGTAGAAAGGTCCCACGTGAACTAGTTCACAACGCGGAAATTAAAACATGTTTAAAACAATTAAAACATAACAAAGATAAACAACATAACCCAACCCCGATGTCACATACAGAGTTGGTATAACCGTTCCGGAATAAAATCATCGGTATACAACTAAAACTAACAAAATAACTGAAAGGGGAAAACCCTAACTATGAGTGGTGGCTCCTTAGAGTCATTCCTCTCCTGACTGGTCGCCATTCTCTACAAGGTGCCGATCAGGCCAAACATACAACAGGGAGTAAGAATCATGTAAACATATACGGCATGGAGACAGGAAGCAAGGTAAAACAAACAGCATATCATCATCATAACATACATCAGCATATATATATATATATATATATATATATATATCAACATCAAGTATGCTATGTAGTGCAATGCAACGCTAATCCACTACTCCAACTATGCATGTGTATCCAACTAACTCGGAATGAACAACTTCGGAGTTAAATATCCACATCGAGAATCGACTCAATGCCGGAAAATCTACTCCTTGGATAGCCAACGCATCAAACCAATGGATGCGTTAATCATATCATCAAACATAGCAAACCGTGGTTATGAGAACCCCTTTACCTTACACTACCCCCAATGCCTATGATATACATTACCCTTCTCCCCATACCTGGTATGAAAATTCCAACCAACAAAAGCCAACTGGCAACCCAAACGAAGAACCAACGCGTTTCCCTCAAGCGGCTTGACTAGCTTTCCAAGCCTTGGTCAAACAAAAGATTAACCAATTAGTTCCTAATTCATAAACAAGAAAAGGAAACCAAAGGGGGAAAGAACCATTACCTTCTATGATTGGCACAAACCAATCGAGACCTCCCAAAATTAGAGCAAGAACACCAAGGCATCAAAGGGGCTCACGGGGAGGAAGAGAAAAGAGGTTTTGGCCCCCACAAAAGCTGCCCAAAGTGCTAAAATAGGGTTTGGCTTGTAACCCTCACGAAATTTCTCTATTTATAGACTCTGATACCTGAGCACGGTCTTGCTCCCTGTTGAGCACGGCCGTGTTCAACTCCTAAGCACGGGGCACTGAAAGAATGCCTTTCGAGACCACATAGATGATCGATTTGGCAAAAACACTAAAAATATGACTTGTAGATAATTCTCTTAGCTTTCCAACGCCACAAATATCACCTCGATCGGACATCCATAACTCAAGATATGACCAAAACGGTGAAATAGGTTACTAAGACTCTAAAGTGGTTGAACCTTTCTAAGGCTAAACTTTCTCAAACATGAACTTAAGACATCAAAAACAACTTAAAAAGCATATGCAAACATATAATATATATATATACACACACACACACACACACACACACACACACACACACACACACACACACACACACACACGTTAAGTTTACTTATGAAAAATGGGGTGTTACAATTCCACCCCATTTATAAAAATTTCGTCCTCGAAATTTCTATCACCTTAACTCGTTAAAATTTCACCAGTAGTTAGGCATACACCTTGGGTTGAATCCACGGACTTGGAGACTCCAGCTCCACTACGCTTTCAATGCGCACTCTGATTCCTACACTTGTTCACCAAGGTAGAAAAACTCGGATCTCCTGATAACAGATGACTTGCTTGCTTTCATCGCTCATTTGCCTACTATGTTCAACTCACATCTTTTCCCGAACCAACCTGATCTTTCCATCTAGTTACTCCTTAAATTGTCCTCCCCTCCTAGGGAACATATACACTAGTCACGGGTTAGAAGTCTAAATTTTGAAGATCTATGGTTGCAAACTTAACACTCTTGCCCATGGCCACTACGAGTCTACTTTCTAAGCGACTAGTCTCTACTCAATTCGTGTCTAAACGACTAAGGCCACTAACCTCGCTGACATAAAGCTCATAACAATTATCGTTACTTCACCTACCGACGACGAGTAATTGGGGTGATCAGTCCCTCCTACCTGTCCAGCACAGTAACTCAAGCAATAATAATTCCATGAGTCAATCTCTCTATACTAGGGTCTCTAACAGGGGCTCGAGTGCAACTATGCCCGCGCAACATAATTGCCCTCTCGTCTCTATTAAAGATCCTTCTTACAGTAACCACCAAACCACTCATCTATTTGTCCTTGACGCCCTTCCTATTAGCAACTAATCATCTAATCCTTACTCAACGGCTGCAACTTACCTGAAGGCTTTTGGTGTTCCATCTCGGCATTCTGACAAACTAGGCAGACATACACAAACTCAGCCACATCCTTTTCATCCCAGGTCACCAAAACGTCCTCTTAAGGTCCTGATACATCTTAGTGGCACCTGGGTGCACATTCAAACCACTCTTATGTCATTCCTCAAGGATCAACTTCCTAAGCTCAAAAACATATGGTATGCACACCCTATCCCTAAACCTCAGGACTCTATCACTTCCATTCGTGAAACTAAGGTCTCTACCCTAAGCAAGCAACTCTCAGTGATCTAAGAGAAACTCATCTAACTTTTGACCCTCTCTAATCTGATCCATCAAGTTGTCAGTAACCTTCAAGGTTCCAAGCCTAATACTCTTAGGGGTAAACTCACAAGCTAGACTAAGGTCTCTAAACTCCTCAATCGGATCAATCTCCTTAACCATCAAAGCGGAGATATGCAGGGTTTTCCTACTTAAGGCATCGGCCACCACATTGGCCTTTTGGGTGATAGGTCAGCTCGAAGTCATAATACTTTAAGAACTTCATCCACCTACGATGCCTCATATTCAACTCCTTTTGATCAAAGAGATACCTCAAACTCTTGTAATCACTAAAAATCTCAAACCTCGCTCCATACAGGTAATGCCTCCAGATTTTCAAGGTAAATACCACAGCCCCCAACTCTAGGTCATGGGTGGGGTAGTTCTTCTCATGTGGTTTCAACTGCCTAGAGGCATAAGCAACTATCTTACCATTCTGCTTCAACACACCACCTAACCCTTGCTTTGAAGCATTGCAGTAACTACGAAGGGTTTACTAGGATCTGGCAAAACTAACACTGGTGCTGATGCCAACCTATCCTTAAGGGTTCGGAAACTTGCTTCACACTCAATCCCACACAAACAACTGTCCCTTCTTGGTGAGACGGGTTAAGGGTAAAGCCATCTTAGAGAAACCTTCTATAAACCGCGTATAGAACCCGGCTAACCCCAAGAAACTCCAAATCTCGGTCACTGACTTTGGTGCTTCCCACTGGAGCACCGTTTCTACTTTAGCTGGGTCTACTGCTATGCCACCCTTAGAGATGACATGTCCTAAGAAGCTCACTTCCTCTAACCAGAACTCACACTTCGACAACTTAGCGACTGCTTCTCCTTAAGGGTCTGCTGGACAACCTTCAAGTGTTCCTCACGATCCTTCTTGTTCTTGGAGTACACTACGATGTCATCTATAAACACCACCACAAACTTATCCAAGTAAGGGTGAAAGGTCTTGTTCATGTAGTCCATGAAGACCGTAGGAGCATTGGTCACACCAAACGGCATAACCGAGTACTCATAGTGACCATATCGCGTTCTAAACACTATCTTCTGGATGTCTTCAGACTAAACCCGAATCTGATGGTACATTGACCACATATCTATCTTTGAAAAGACGCATCGCCTATCAACTGGTCCATAAGATCATCAATCCAAGGGAGGGGATACCAATTCCTTATGATCACTGTAACACCCTAGTTTTTACACTTAGGATTAATTATTTTATTTGGATGTTTAAGTTTATTATGTTATGTTGTTTAGTCTGAGTAATTAAATTACTCTCTTCAAATTATTTTATTGGATGCGTTAGCACTGACTTAGTTCAGTGAATGCACGCTTACTAGACAATAATTACGTTATTGTCACTATTAAACCAGTACAGAAAAATATTTTTAATAATATGATTTAGAGAAAAGTATTTTCTTATTCCTATTCTATTTTATTTTAGAGTTAAGAATATTTTGGTTTGGCAATTTTCGGAGATTAAATCTTGGACTGAGTATTTTCTTAGTGGATCGAGTTCAATTTTTAATCTTTACTCTAACTTGAATTTGAAAAATATATCCTTATCAATCTTTATTTTTAGATTCTAAAAAGTAAAAACATGTTTATTTTAGTGACTAATATTTATCACTCATTTGGACGCAATCACTAAATAATTAGCTTAAAAGCTAAGTTTCCTCACTTTTCTCTCTCATTCTCGACGTTCTCTCTCTGTTCCTCCTTTCTTTCTCTGTTTCTTTCTCTTTTCTTCTTTCTTTCTTCCTTTCTTCTCTTTTCTTCTTCTTCCTCCTCACATCATCTTCTTCCTTCCCCCAAACTCACCTTCCTTCCTTCCTTGAAGCAGCCGCGCGACCACCACCTCAGCACAGCCGCGACAGCCGCGACCACGCCGTGCGGCCCAAACGTCCGGTCCGCCGTCGCGCGCTCGTCTCCCCGCCGCGAACCGCCACTGCCACTTCGCCGGAGCTGTGCGCCGCCGCCGCTGTACCCATGGCTGTCACTGCGTCCTCTGCCTTCAAGCTTGGGTGAGTCAAAACCCTCTCTAAGTGTCTCATATTCAAAACCCTCAAATGGATTTTGAACACTGCTAACCCTTTAATTTCGATTTTAATCTTGAAATTTAAGGTTTTTTATGAGATTGGGACGGTGAAATTGTGTTTCACTAAACCAGGTTTCATTATTTTGAGTTTTCCCTAAATTGTATTAAGAAGCCCTAAAACCCCAATTTAATTTGATTTAAATTTGGGTATGTTTTTATGAAATTAATTATGATTTAGTGCAATTAGGACTCTTAATGGATGATTTCCAAAGTTCTTTTTCAAGATCTTTTAATAAAAACAAAGTTTCCTTAAAGGGTATTGGGAAGCGTGAGCGTCAAACATGATTTTCTTTAAAGATAACCTTGTTTGGTAATTAGATTTAAGTGTTTAGATAAAGTTAGAATATGTGTTTGATTATGTGAAATTGATTTCTTGATTTACGGTTGTTGCGCGATGTTGGATATACTCTACGAGGCGTTTGGACACGGCTATGCTTGCTTGATGGAGTAGATATGAACTAACGTGGGCATTAGGGCGAGGATGCTTTACTTGTCTTCAAAGGTAAGGGGAGTTACTGCAGGGATATTCAATAACTATATGCATGTGTGTGTGTGATTTATCTATATGATTAAACTATTGAGATTTGGTTGAGGCATGACATACGTCATAGCTTACGTTTTGGAAAACTATTTTTCACGAAAACATATGAACACGAGAAAAATGATTTTTAGCTTTCTTTGGAAAGTGGAAAGGAAAGCAGAAAAGGACTAGATTTCTGTCTTGAGGTTTCGAGACTAGATTCGATTACGATGAAGCCAGGACTAGCCTTCCTCCTGTTAAGGACCTAGAGTTCAGAGATGTCGGACTAGTGTCTGTTGATAAAAGATTTTGAACACAGAAAAGTGATTTTTGGCTTTCTTTGGAAAGTGGAAAGGAAAGCAGAAAAGGACTAGATTTGCATCTTTGAGGTTTTGAGACTAGATTCTGATTACGGTGAAGCCGGACTAGCCTTCCTCCTGTTAAGGACCTAGAGTTTCGAGGCGTCGGACTAGCGTCTGTTGATAAAAGATTTTGAAAAATCTTTAGTGAGAGTTTAAAACTCAATTGATATTGAAGGTTTAATCAATATCCGAAAAGATGATATGGCGAGGCGTCTTTGTTGTTATCGATTACGAGTTTTCACATAGGGTGGATGATAAATTTGATAGTTACGGACCAAAGGCATATTCTTGGGCTTTTGGGTCTTTAGGGACATTCGGGCTCGAACTCCACGTAATGCTTGGGGCTTTGCAACCTCTTGTCGTGGAAATCGGCTACCCTGCACGAATGTACTCAATAGGGGACTATCAAATATTATATAGGTGATGCGCGAAATCCTAGAACAATTGGGGAAAGGACCCATGGAGAGGCCACCCAACGCGAAACAATTGTGTTATAGGAAATATCGCGGCCTATCATACTTGAGGAAGGGAAGTTAAGATCTCCGGAGATTGTGTTATAGTGAATATTGAAGTGTCATGCATCCTTTTTATAAAACTGATTGTTCGAGTATGAGACCCTTTGATATAACACTGTTATGTTATGTATATGCATGATTTAAAATGCTTATATGATTATGTGATGTATGTATCATGTGTATGGTTGTTGTGTGATATATCCATTTGTCGGTATCTCACCCCCACAAACATTTCGAGGATTCTTCTAGTTCGATATTGTACCTTGAGTACTTTAACACAGATGGTGCAGAGGAGTCTGTCTAAGTCATTCCGAGACTTAGATGTAGTTGCTTGATGAGGTATTACTTGCGGAATAACTCTTAGAACGACCAGCTTAGGGTTGAGACTTAGATTATTTTGATAGTATGTATGAGTTTGGCTCAGAGAGCTTTTATTTTAAAATGGAATGTCTATAGCTCGGAGAGCATATCTTTTGAATGAAAATCTAAGCTATTTCTTTTGGTCTTGTAGGTCTTGTAAAGCTCATGGCTATAGCTATTATTTTTATGTATTGATGTCTGGTTGAATTTGGTGTAACTGGAATTTTGGAGTGAAAATGTAATTATTTTAACAGGTGTTATTTTATCTGGGATGTCCGAATTACAGAGGAGACTCTGTCGAAATTTTCGTAAAAATACTATCTTTTATTTAAGTATGTTCTTTAAATTAAATAGGCTTGCCAAGCTATGATAGTAAGTTTGTGTGTCGATCAAGGCTTGGGAGTCGTGACAAAGCTTTTACACCCAATTTCAGACACTTATGTACTTATATAAGTTATTTTCCGAAAGCACCAGCAAATTATCTTTTAATTTTTATTTTTAAAAGTGTTTAGAAGGTAATGCCCAAGGGGGGTGTTACAATCACCTTGTTGAGTTGTCGATAGTCGGCACACAACCTCATACTACCATCCTTCTTCTTTACCAACAACACAGGTGCTCCCCACGGAGACACGCTAAGCCTAATGAACTCCTTCTTCATCAGGTCCTCTAACTATTCCTTCAACTTAGCAAGCTCTAGAGGAGACATTCTATAAGGTGCTATGGAGATTGGCCTAGTTCCAGGTACTAAGTCTATGCTAAACTCAACATCTCTCTCTAGGGGTAAGTTATAAACATCCCCCCCTGGGGACACTTCAGGAAACTCCCGCACAACAGGCACACTGGCGACATAAGGGGGGAGAGGTACTCTCTACTTCCAGGGAAGCTATTATCATGTATACCTGGGCTTCGTCTTTCATCGAAGCTTGAACTTGACTGGCAGAGAGAAGGTATGGATTCTTAGACTCCGTTGGAGTTCCAAAAATCAAGGTTTTATCAAAACAGTTTAGAAGGACGTGGTTGGAAGATAACCAGTCCATGCCGAGAATAACGTCGAGTGATTTAAAAAAAAAAAGGTAAGCGCACAAGATCAGCTACAGAGTTCATATTATCAAGAGATAATAGAACAACCTTCCTAAACACAAGAAGCACCCGAAGGCTCCTTGAATCGTTCAAGACAAACCGCTAAATGCAGTAAGTCAAGCCAAAGCAAAGCTATAGGTACTTAGTACCACGTAACATTGTCTATATAAATATAGACAATTCAAATAAGAGTCACACAACAGACTCATACCACTCCCGAACAGAATTAAATCAAGCTACGATACCACTAAATGTGGCACCCAACTACCCCCATGTTATAAAGCAAAAAAGATAAAGATAAAGCAGAAAATATACGTCCTTTAATAAAAAGATTCATGGGTAGAAAGGTCCCACATGAACTAATTCACAACGCGGAAATTAAAACATAACAAAGATAAACAACATAACCAAACCCCGATGTCACACACAAAGTTGGTATAACCATTTCGGAATAAAATCCACGGGAATACAATCGAAACTAACAGACTAAGCGAAAGGGAAACCCTAACTATGAGTGGTGGCTCCTCGAGTCACTCCTCTCCGATCGCTCGTCATTCTCTGCAAGGTGTCGATCAGGTCAAACAAACAAACAACGGGGAGTAAGAATCGTGTAAACATATACGGCATGGAGATGGGAAGCAAGGTAAAACAAACAGCATAGCATCATCATAACATACATCAGCATATATATATATATGTCAACATCAAGTATGCTATGCAGTGCGATGCAACGCTACTTCGCTACTCCAACTATGCATGTGGATCCAACTAACTCAGGATGAACAACTTCGGAGTCAAATATCCACATTGAGAATATACTCAACGCTGGGGAATCTACTCCTTGGATAGCCAACGCATCAAACCAACGGATGCCTCATCACGGGGCGCACGGAGAATCTACTCATACCGTGGATGACCAGATCGTCGTACTCTCGGGTGACCTCCCCTATGTCGAACATCCCCCAACAACAACAACAACTCCAATGCTCTATTCAAATGGCACAACAACAAACAAACAATGGGCAACCGCCACCTCCTTTGCTTCAACGGAATCAACCGAAGACTTCAGCGAAATCGACCACAGCAGAATCCACCGCAAACCTTTAACAAGTGGAATCTACCACAGCGGAATCTACCGCAAAACCTTTAACCAGCGGAGTCGACCGCAGCGGATTCTACCGCAACACCTTAAACCTAACCAGGTCAAGGGTCCCTTGGAGCAAACTCTCGGCTGCCAGGGTACAACGTCAACAACACCTTAGACCCAAACCACGGGGTCAAGGCTCCCTTGGCCAGAAAGCACCAAGGTACAACTCATCAGCGTGCGGTAACCCAGCGGGTACCGGATTATCAAACTCAACACCTCACCATCTCATCAGCTTAATCACCTTTGTTAATCATTGACCGAGTTATCTAATCCATCACATTAATTGATTGCGTTATCTCTGGTCTGTAGGGGAGCACGGGCGTGCTGATCCCCTACACGACCGTGCTGGTTACATAAGTGAAACACGGGCGTGCTTCCTATTAGGCACGGTCGTGATCCTCTGCTGCATGGTCGTGCTTAATGCGCGACCATTTTCCAAAATTCAAACTGGGAGCACGGGTGTGCTCTCTTTTCAGCAAGGCTGTACTCAATGCACGACAGTACTGTACTGGGCAGAATTCAACATCAACCTTTTTACCAATTAATTTAGGGATTAAGTCCATTAATCCTAAGTCAGTTATCAACAAGATTTTCCAGATTATAACCTCGGTATCATCAACTCAACATTATCATCACAGTCATGGCATCAACCATTCAACCAACGCAATCAACAACATCAATTCAATGGTTATGGCATCAACCAATCAACCAACATGTTCAACAACAACAACGATACATATATCATCATATCCCACATAAAACAATCACTCGTAATTATAAACATATAATCATGGTATTCCAACAAACAATATGTTATCATATAACATAGCCAAAGCCAACAATCATCAACATAACATCATGTTCATATTAACAGTAACAACGTAACCATCAAGAACATACTATGAACATAGGCATGTAAAACAATAATCAAACATGTTATCATAACAAATTAAACCAACAAGTTAATCATATAATCAAACATAGCAAACCGGGGTTATGGGAACCCCTTTACCTTACACTACCCCCAATACCTATGATATACACTACCCTTCTCCTCATACCTGGTATGAAGATTCCAACCAACGAAAGCCAACTGGCAACCCAAACGAAGAACCAACACGTTTCCCTCAAGCGGCTTAACTAGCTTTCCAAGCCTTGGTCAAACAAAAGGTTAACCAATTAGTTCCCGATTCATAAACAAGAAAGGAAATCAAAGGGGGAAAGAACCATTACCTTCTATGGTTGGCATAGACCAACTGAGACCTCCCAAAATTAGAGCAAGAACACCAAGGCATCAAAAGGGGCTCACGGGGAGGAAGAGAAAAGAGGTTTTCGCCCACACAAAAGCTGCCCAAAGTTCCAAAATAGGGTTTGGCTCGTAACCCTCACGAAACTACTCTATTTATAGACTCTGATACCTGAGCACGACCTTGCTCCCTCTTGAGCACGACCGTGTTCAACTCCTGAGCACGAGGCGAAGAAAGAATGCATTTCGAGACCACCTACATGATCGATTTGGAAAAAACACTAAAAATAATACTTGTAGATAATTCTCTTAGCTTTCCAACACCACAAAGATCACCTCGATCGGACTTCCAGAACTCAAGAGATGACCAAAACAGTGAAATAGGTTACTAGGACTCTAAAAGGATTGAACCTTTCTAAGGCTAAACTTTCCCAAACATGAACTTAGACATAAAAAACAACCTAACAAGCATATGCAAACATAATATATATATATATATATATATATATATATATATATATATATATATATAATGCATTAAACTTATTTATGAAAAACGGGGTGTTACAATTCCACCCCCTTATAAAAATTTCGTCCTTGAAATTTCTATCACCTTAACTGGTTAAAATTTCACCAATTAGGCGTACACCATGGATTGAATCCACGGACTTGAAGACTCCAGCTCCACAACGCTTTCACTGCGCACTCTGATTCCTACACTTGATCACCAAGGTAGAAAAACTCGGATCTCCTGATAACAGATGACTTGCTTGCTTTCATCGCTCTTCCAACCACAGTCGTCGGGGTGACTCTCAAGGATAGAGATGGTGCCCCATTCCAAGATAGGGAAGACCTCCGGGCTCTATAAACACTTACAAAGGGATTTATATTTACCTCACCCCAAGGAGACTAATGGGGGCTCGAACCTGCAACCTGTCATTTACGAGACCCTGTTATGCTCCACTAGACCAACCCTTGGGGTTTGTCCACATCTATACTAATATAAAAGTTGGATATATAATTTTACTGTACATACACATGTCATCATTAGGATTTTTTTACCTTTTTTGTTTATTTTTTTAAAATTTTAAAAAAAAACTTTAATTTTTTGTTTACCTTTTTTTACATTTAATTTTTTTTATTTTCAATTATTTTTTAAATTTTAAAAAAATATTGTTTTAATTTTTTAATTTTAAATTTTTTTTTACGTTTTCCTTAATTTTTAATTTTTTTCCTAATAAATTTTTCTTTTGCTAATAGTTTTTTTTTTGAATTTATTTGTATGCACTAAAAGTGTAAAGTTTTTTTACACCGTCAACCAATCATAAATTGGCAAACAATAAAAGTAGAGTTGTCATGTTCTTGATATTTTAATTTTTATATACTTATATTTTAATGTATATATAATTTAATATTTTTTATATTTTATATATATATATATATATATATATATATATATATATATATTTTAATATTTTTCGGTTCGAACCGAATCAAGCCAAACCAATTTTAATTGGTTCGGAGATTGTTATTGACTTTTAAAAGTTTATAAATTTTTTTTGTTTTTGAATATTTTTAGCTAGGAAAGGTAGCAAAGCTACCCTGTTCTTCGAAAAAGTTTAAGGTCGTAAGACTCGAACCAATAATTCGATGAATTTGAAAATCCGAACCAACCAATTAAATTGGTTCGCTTTTTTTCTTTTTTATGCACGGCTCCAAATTGAACCAAACCCGATGAACATTAATTCGGTTATTTTGGAGCCGAACCAATTACTATATTTTAATATTTATATATATTTTAATTTTCAATATGTATATCACTTTATCAATTAACTACTTTTCTTCTACTGTTCCTGTAACAGTAGAAGGAGTTGTCAACTAGTGGATTATTTTGGATTATATAAATTTATCTACTTATTTTTTAATCATATATTCTTTATAATTGATTTGTTTAAAATATTTTTGTTTTCTAATTAATTTAATTTTATAATATTTTTAATATTTTTTTCTAATTATTATTTTCCTACTTTTTTTAAATTTTTTTTATATACTTTTTTCTAATTTTGTTTCCTAATTTACTTTTTTTAAAAATTTCAAAATATATTTTTTCCTTATTTTTTTCTAATTAATTTATATTTTTTTATAATTAATTTTATTTCTAGTTTTTTTAAATATATTTTTTCCTAAGTTTTCTTTAAATATTTTTTTTTCGTAATTTGTTTTCTAATTATTTTTCGTTTAATTTTTTTCTAATTTTCTTTTTCCTTTTTTATTTTAAAATATTGTTTCTATAATTATTTTTTTTAATTAATTTTTTTAAAAATTTTCTTTTACTTTTTCCTTGATTTTAAAATTTTTTTCCTAATACCTTTTTTTTTCTAATACTTTTTTTTTAATTCATTTGTATAAACTGACCGTGTAAAGTTTTTTTACACCGTAAACCAATCATAAATTAGCAAACAGTTAAAGTAGAGTTGTCGTGTTCTTAATGTTTTAATTTTTATATATTTATATTTTAATGTATATATAATTTAATAGTTTAGAATTTAATATTATATATATTTTAATATTTTATGGTTCGAATCGAATCAATCCAAACCAATTTTAATTGGTTCGGATATTGTTATTGACTTTTTTAAGTTTATAATTTTTTTTTGTTTTCAAATATTTTAGGCACAAAAGGTAGCAAAGTCACCGTGTTCTTCGAAAAAGTTTAGGATCGTAAGACTCGAACCAATAATTCGATGAATTTGAAAATCCGAACCAACCAATTAAATTGGTTCTTTTTTTTTCTTTTCCGTGCACGGCTCTGAATTGAACAAAACACAATGGTCATTAATTCGGTTATTTTGAAACCGAACCAATTACTATATTTTAATATTTATATATTTTTTAATATTCAATATGAATATCACTTTATCAATTAACAACTTTTCTTCTACTGTTCCTGTAATAGTAGAAAGAATTATCAACTGGTGGATTCTTTTGGATTATTTAAATTTATTTATTTATTTTTTAAACATATATTCTTTATAATATTTTTTAAAAATTTATTTTTTATAGCTCTGAACCAAACCCAATGGTCATTAGTTCGGTTATTTTTGAACCGAACCAATTACTATATTTTAATATTTATATATAATTTAGTATTCAACATGTATATCATTTTATCAATTAACAACTTTTCTTCTACTGTTCTGTAACAGTAGAAGGAGTTGTCAACTGATGGATTATTTTCGATTTTTTTAATTAATTAATTTATTTATTGAACATATATTCTTTATAATATATTTTTTTTTCCTGAGTTTGTTTTTTTCTAATTTACTTTTTTATTTTTCTAATATCTGTATTGACATAAATAGAGGTAGAGCTATTCATATTTTGTATTTTTCTATATCATTGCCTTTGTTTTTATATTTTAAATAATAAATCTATATATATGCTAATTAATAAGTGGAAATGTTGATTTTAGTGTAGCACAATTGTGCAAGCCACATGTCAACTGATGATTTTTTTTTCTAAAGTTTATATATTTTTTTGTTTTAAAATATTTACAAACAGGTAAAGGTATAATGTTTTGGGAGTCAAACACGTCAATCTCTGAATTGACATAAATAGAGGTAAAGCTATTCATATTTTATAATCTATTTTTTCTACATCATTGTCTTTGGTTTTTCTATTTTAGATAATAAATCTATATCTGTACTAATTAATAAGGGGATTGATGATTTTCTAATAAAGTGACACGTGTCAGCATCACATGATTTAAGAGGATTTGTTGATCATTAATAATAATCAAAGAGGAACACTTAACACATAGTGTTACATTATTTATTGTAATATCATTTTAAAATAAAAATAATATTCAATTCTTTGCACTCAAATTATAGATAAAATTGTTTCAATGTTTTTGCTGATCACTTCTGTCTATAAATAAAAAGCATTGGAGATGAATGAGTACCGCCATTATAGGTGAGAATGAAATATTGAAAGCAACATGTGAAATAAGTCAAGAAAATGTTTGACATAGTGGACTTAATTTGGGATAGAGGAAAAAAAGTGTTTCGTACATATTGTGACACAATTCAAGTTATTAATGATAACAATGTTATCAATAATAATAATAATTGATAACCCGTACATCGCAGGATGCAAAAGTCCTAGTTTTATTTGATTTTAAGGTACTACTACTATTTTGTTTTTGTTTTTTGTTTTTTTTTACTTTCCTGTTTGAAAGGTCAATTCATTTAGACAATATGTGAAAACATAACTAGTTTATTTTAAAAATTTCATGGTAGCTAGGGGTGTTTATGAGATAGGTTGAAACTAGTTTATCTTAATCGCAACTCAGTCTAATATCATGATCATTTACTTTGTATTTGAACCATATGAGAATATATAAAATGCGATCGAGTCAACTCGATTAATTAACACTAGACGATGGATCAGTGTGATGTATGGGTGAATAATGTGTAAAGTATAAATATTTATTATTTTAAAGGCTTAATTGCACTTTTGGTCCCCCAAGTATCATAATTATGCGATTTTAATCATTCGGGTTTCAATTGTGACAATTAGGTTCCTCAGGTATCACGATTGTGCAATTTTAGTCCATCATGTTCCAATTGCGTCAATTGGATCATTCAGGTATTATGATTATGCAATTTTGGTCCCCCGGATATCACAATTATGCAATTCTAAATGTTAGTAGTGTAACACCCTAATTTTTTCGCTTTCTAAGATCGGTATAAATATAAATAAACGTTTATATTTTTATCCGAAACTTAGAAAATGATTTTGGGAAAACCAAAGTCATATTCATATCATACTTATTTTTATAAGTATACGGTGAAATTTTTGGTTGAAAATTCAGACGGAACCCGGTCTGCGTTTTCGCTGACAGTAAGATTTTACTGATCAGAAAACCTAATTTTGACCCGTGAATGAAATGGATAGCGTCTATATATCATTTCCAATGATATAAGTTATTTTTAAAATTTTCAAAATAAATATGTTATTATACTCGATTCGGGCGTAAAACCTAAATCGGGAGAATAACGGAGTCGAAAACGGAACTACAGAGACTGAACCGGACACCGGGCCACCGAGGGACACATTTCACATGGTTGTGGTGAGTAGGGTGAGTCACCACTTATGACTCGCCTTTGTCATGATTAAATTTCAAAATATCTAGATATTTCTTTAAACTAGTGTAAAGATTGTTTTGCCCTTGGATGATTTTACCCTTGAACTTTCATCGAAATGACAAGTTTGCCCCACAATTTGTGGACACAAATCAGCCACATCCTCACTCATTTCTCACCACATGTTGGTCATGATTGCTTTTTGGGAAATGACCATTTTGTCCTTATGTTGTCATAATACCAGAAAAATGTCATTTTGTGAGATTACTACTTTGTCCTTGAATTTTTGTGTGTTGGACCCTTTTACCCCTCAAAGGCCACGACCCTAGGCAGCCAAGAGGCCCATTTTCACTTCTATAAAAGGCAATCTTCATCTTCTTCATCAACTTTGCCATTTTCCATTAAAACTCCTAAGTTACATAGCTTGATTTTGTGAAGCAAGTCCTTGGATCTTCACTTGTTTTTGATCTTCAATAGGTGAATCCTATTCTCCTTCCCTAATCATGTCTATGTTCTTCAACAAGTTTCATGATTCAAAGTCTATTTCATCTATGTTCATTACTTTTAAGTTTCCAGATCCAGAACTTTGAAAAATCACCATAAATCATAGAAAAATCTCAAAAATATGAAACCAATTTCTATAATCCTAGTATTACCTCTATATTCTAGATCTAGAAGCTTGCATCAAACAAAGTTTTCGAACCTATTTAACCTAAGGAGGCAGAACCTAGGGTTATGTGGGGGAGGAGGATTTTGTTCATTTTCTTTACAAGATTCAATCTTATAAGCTATATAGGTATTAGATCTATATTGTTTAAGTTAAATTAGAGTCTCTAAACCATTTTAATGGTCATGGCCGAAAATTATTTATTGAAGGATTGGAAGATTTAATTTCAATCTTTATGCCATGATCATTGATTTAGGGTTTTAAGTGACTATAAACCACTACTCCAAGAGTTTAGAAATTATAAGGATTTTGAACCCCAAAGTCAGCCCTTGGCCGAAACCTACATGTAGGATTTTAGGCTTGATTTAGTTGTTTGTTTGTTGATTGAGTGTTATTTTTTATGAAGGACAAGCTAGATTATCGTGTACGTGCGTGGACGGTTTCCGGATTCACGACAAAGTTTTAAATCGAAAACTAAGTTCTTCGAGAGGTAAAGGGAGTTTACCTGAAGAGTTTTAGTAGTTACATACTTATTGTCGTGTTTGAATGTATGTTAAATTTTTAAATCTTTGTAATGATGTCTTGCTTGAATTGTTTAGAGTTTGATTGGAGTTTTAAAGTTATTGTTTGTTGATTATGTTAAGTCTCTAAAATGTCTTATGTGCATTTTCCTAAATTTTGAAGAGAACTAAAGTTTGGTTGATGATTTAAATAACCCTCATATTGGTTGCTAACCTATCTATCGAGTGTGCAGATTAAGTAACAGAATCTCACGTTCAACAAAGTGTAACAAGCAGATGTCCAACACTGTAGTAATTGAAGCGCACGTCCAGAACACAAGAGATAGAAACTTGCATCCACTAAAGTGACACAAGTAGTCGTCCACTAAAGTAAAAGCCAGCGTCCACTAAAGTAATGAAAGCCAGCGTCTACTAAAGGTATCAGAAGCGCTCGTCCAATGACGTGGCAGATGGAGCTCGTCCATTAAGGTATCATAAGCGCTCGTCCAATGACGTGGCATATGGAGCTCGTCTACTAAAGTAACAGAGACTCTCGTCCACTAAAGTAACAGAGTCTCTCATCCACTAAAGTAACAGAGTCTCTCAACCACTAAAGTAACAGAGGCTCTCGTCCACTAAAGTAACAGAAGTGCTCGTCCACTAAAGGTGACAGAAGCGCTCGTCCACACTAGTCTTTGGACTTGCTAAGTCCTTAATATGGAGCTCGTCTACTAGCCCGAATGAAAAATCTTAAATGGCTAGATAGATGTGGTTATTTTCAAGATGGAAGCACTTATCTTATGGACGCGAATTATATAAGGATTATCATAATCATATTTCAAGAACCAGAAAGAGACTTGAAGCCTTCTCTCCTACTCAGTTTCACGCTTATCAAGAAAAGTCAGAAGTTACTCTCTCAAGCAACCTTGGATAATCAGAACCAAAGACCAGTTAAAGGATGCTTCCAACATGCTTTATTCCCTAGTACCTCTGGTCCTTACACGAAAAGGGAAGTATACTCAGCAAAGTAAAAAAAGATCTCTGCATAACTCTGATATGGCTGTATCACGATGCATAAAGCCATGATCCTTCATGTTAGAGTACAACCAACGACTCTATTGCATTAATGGCTGCCCAGAACGACTCTATTGCATTTAATGAAGTTCTTCTTGAAGCCAACATCTGAGGGAATGTCTCTAACGAATCCTAAATGCTTGAAGACCATAAATACATAAGTCATTGAAGATTAAGAGTAGATAATACACATTGCATTAAAAAGCCATTACTCTGCGCATTAATTTCTTCATTATTTCATTCTGTATTCTTCAATCATTTGAAGTTATTACGCACACTTTCCTAAGCTTTACATTTAAACCACTCTCTGAGTGTTAGTGGAAGTTATGTCTGTCTAAGTTGTATTCATTACAAACCAAATATCTCAAACAAACCTGAGTGAGCCTGAAGAGGCTAAGTGTGCAAAGAATACTTGTCTTGAGCCCAAGAGGTTAGGTGTGCAAAGAATACTTGTCTTTGAGCATGAAGAGGCTAGGTGTGCAAACAATACTTGAGTCTGTAACCTGATCAGTTCTAGTGGATAAATCTTGGTGCTGCAAAGGACTGGACGTAGCTCTTTGCTTTGAAGAGTGAACCAGGATAAATGACTGTGTCAATCTCTCCTTCCTTAAACTCTTTAATTGCTTTAGTTTTTCTTATGTCTATCAAGTGGTGTGTTTGAAAAAGTCACCTGTCCATCCTGTATTCTTCCACTCGTCCAAATCTAGCTTCTGTTTAAGAAAAGATTTCAACCTTGCTTAAATTATGATAAACACGATTCAACCCCCCTTCTCGTGTTTATACTTGTCTATTTCATTTGGTATCAGAGTTCAGCCTCTGGGTTGAGCATCTAACAGTGTAGAGGTAAAAGGTCCTGAAGAATAGACATGACTGCTGGAGCTAGTTCAAGTGGAAGTCATCAGGCTGAAGGAGCTTCCCTAACCAGACCTCCTTACTTCAATGGAGAAAACTACAACTATCGGAAAGATAGATTTCAATGGTTCATTCTGTCTACAAACTCTGATCTTTGGGATGTCATTACAGATGGTCCATTCATTCCCAAGAATGATGATAACACTGACAAACCAAAAGCTTAGTGGACTATTGCAGAAAAGACAAAATGGGAGCTGAACCACAAAGCTAGATATAACATCATTTGTGCTCTCAGTCCGGAGGAGTTTGAGAAGGTATGTGCTTGTGACTCTACCAAAGAAATATAAGACTCTTTAGCTGTCACACATGAAGGAACAACCAAAGTCAAAGAGTCAAAGATTGTCATACTTGTCAGAAAGTATGAATTGTTCGTCATGGAGGAAGGAGAATCTGTTGCTCAAATGATAGGAAGATTTCAAACTATAATCAACAGTTTAAAATCTCTTGGCAAAGTCTATACCAATGCTGAGAAGGTTGGAAAGATTCTGAGAAGTCTACCTAAAGAGTGGAGACCTTTGGTCACTGCTATCTCTCAAGCCAAGGATCTCACTACCTTGACTATGGATGAACTTCTTGAAACACTCACTATTCATGAGCAAGAACTTGGAGATGAAGTTGCACCAAAGAATGGCAAGTCGATTGCTCTGAAAGCTGATCAAAAGTCAGCAAAAGTTTCCAAGGCTCTGAAGGCGAATGAGTCATCCAGCGATGCTGACCTATCAGAACGCGAGGATTCTGAGAGTGATGAAGAATTGTCTCTTCTGACCAGGAAGATAAAGCTTCTCCTATAGACAAAGAAGTTCAAGAGGGATAGGCCATTCAAAAGGTTCAACAAGGACAAGAACTTCAAAGAATCCACCTCAACAGACAAAAGTCCAATTGTTTGCTATGAAAGCAAAAAACATGGTCACATCAAGGTTGAATGTCCTCAACTCAAGAAGGCCCCTCTTAAGAAATTTTTCAAGAAGAAGAAGAAAGGAATGATGGCTACTTGGGAGGATCTGGAGTCAACATCTTCTGATGAAGAAACAGAGGAAAAAGCCAATCTCTGTTTGATGGCCAACACTGACTCAGACTCTGACGATGAGGTACATCCTGACTATGAGGAATTACTTGATGCCTATGAGGAGTTGATGAAGGAATCCAACTGCTTATCTAAAGCCTTCAAATCCCTCAAGAGAGAGTATGTAAAGCTCATCGGTGAGCATAAACAGAAATCTCAAGAGTGCGAGAAGCTGGCTAAAGAAAACAGTGAGCTGAAGACTGAAAAGTCTAATGAAGCTAAGATCTCAAGTGAAACATCACCATCTGAAGAAGTTGAAAAACTTCAACAGAAAGTGGAAGAGCTCACTTCTGATCTTGCCAAATTTGTTAATGGTAGAGACAATCTGACTAAGCTACTTGGCATTCAGAAGCACTCTCTTAACAAAGAAGGTATTGGATATGTCCATCAGACACATCATAAAGTATCAACTAAAGCTTCTACAGATGTCATTAAGTCAACTGTAACCAAAGCTACACCTGTTTGTAACTTATGTGGAAAAACTGGGCATGTTATGTCTAAGTGTATCCATAAGAAGAGAAGGAAGTCTTCACAGACTCCTAGAACTAACAGAAAAGGACCCAGAAAAATATGGGTACCTAAAGATCAAATAAATTTTGTTGCAGATGTCCTCAACAGGACAAAGAAAACACCACTTCTGGTACCTGGACAGTGGCTGCTCGCGTCGTATGACAGGAGAAAGGTCTATGTTCCTAGACCTCCAACTTAAGAAAGGATGACACGTTGCCTTCGGAGGGAATCAGAAAGGGAAAGTTATAGGAATTGGTACTATTGGTGGTAAACCCCCTCTTCCCTCTATATCTAATGTTCTTATGGTTAAAGGATTAAGACACAATTTACTTAGCATAAGTCAATTATGTGATAGTGGTTTTGATGTTTCCTTTACCAAGGATGTATGCATAGTTAAAGACTGTTGTGGCAAAACCCTCTTTCCAGCTAAAAGGCAACAAAATCTTTATAAGATTGAACTATTTGATCTCTCAGATCAAAGTGTAACCTGTCTGATGTCTAAAGAGGATGAGAGATGGTTATGGCACAAGAAACTAGGACGTTCTAGTATGAAACTAATTTCTGAATTAAAAAGGAATAATCTCGTGAGAGGATTGCCTGATATTAGCTTTAAGAAAGATGTCTTGTGTGATGTATTTCAGAGAGGTAAACAGATAAAATCAAGTTTTAAATCTAAAAACCAAGTATCAACCTCTAGACCTCTTCAGTTGTTACACATGGAAATGTTTGGACCAGTTAGTGTTGCCAGCCTGGCTGGAATAAATTATGGATTTGTCATAGTTGATGACTATTCTAGATACACATGGGTACTCTTCCTAACACACAAGGATGAGTCTTTTAAGGCTTTCTCGGTATTCTGCAAAAGAGTATAAAATGAGCAGGGTTTCTGTATTTCTACCCTAGAAGTGATCATGGGGGAGAATTTGAAAATGAGCAGTTTAGACAGTTTTGTGAGGAGAATGGAATCTCTCACAATTTCTATGCACCTCGAACGCCACAGCAAAATGGAGTGGTTGAGAGAAAGAACAGATCTCTGCAACAGATGGCTAGATCGTGAAATAGACAACTATAAACACAAGAAGCGGGGGTTGAATTGTGTTTATCGGAATTTAAGCAATGTTGAAATCTTTTCTCAAACAAAAAGACTAGATTTGGACGAGTGGAAGAATACAGGATGCACGGGCGACTTTTGCAAGCACACCACTTGATAGACGTAAGAAAACTAAGGCAATTAAAGAGTTTTAGGGAAGAGAGATTGACACGGTGATTTATCCTAGTTCACTCTTCAAATCAAAGAGCTACATCCAGTCCTTGGCAGCACCAAGATTTATCCACTATAACTGATAAGGTTACAAACTCAAGTATTATTTGCACACCTAGCCTCTTCAAGCTCAAGACAAGTATTATTTGCACACCTAGCCTCTTCAGGCTCACTCTGGTTTGTCTGATAGTTAGGGTTTGTAATAAATACAATTTCTCACAAGCAAATCTTTCACTAACACTCAGAGAGTGGTTTAAATGTAAGGCTCGGGAAAGTCTGCGTAATAACTTCAAAATGATTGAAGAATACAAAATATAAGAATGAAGAAATTAATGCAGAGTAATGGTGTTTTAATTCAATGTGTATTCTCTTGTTCTTCATCTTCAATGACTTATGTATTTATGGTCTTCAAGCATTTATGATCCGTTAGAGACATCTCCTCAGATGTTGGCTTCAAGCAGAACTTCATTAATTGCAATAGAGTCGTTCTGAGTAGTCATTAATGCAATAGAGTCGTTCTAGGCAACCATTAATGCAATAGAGTCGTTGGTTGTACTCCAACATGAAGGATCATGGCTTTATTCATCGTGCTACATCCATATTAGAGTTGTGTAGAGAGCTTTTTGTACTTTACTGAATACACTTCTCTTTTCGTGTAAGGACCAGAGGTACTAGGGAATAAAGCAGGTTGGAAGCATTCTTTAAATGGTCTTTGGTTCTGATTATCCAAGGTTGCTTGAGAGAATAGCTTCTGACTTTTCTTGATAATCGTGAAACTGAGTAGGAGAGAAGGCTTCAAGTCTCTTTCTGGTTCTTGAACTAAGATTCTGATAATCCTTAAAGAATTCGCGTTCATAAGATAAGTGCTTCCATCTTGAAAATAATCACGTCTATCTAGTCATTTGAGTTTTCATTCGGGCAAGTAGACGAGCTCCATATTAAGGACTCAGCAAGTCCAAAGACTAGTGGAGGAGCGCTTCTGTCACCTTTAGCGGATGAGAGCCTTTGTTACTTTAGTGGACGAGAGTCTCAGTTACTCTGGTGGACGAGAGTCTCAGTTACTCTGGTGGACGAGCTCCATTTGCCACATCATTGGACGGATACATTCTGATCTTAATGGACGAGCTCCAATTGCCACGTCATTGGACGAATACATTCTGATCTTAATGGACGAGCTCCATTTGCCACATTAGTAGACGCTGGCTTTCAACACTTTGGTGGACGTAAGTTTCTATCTCTTGCATTCTGGACGAGCGCTGCAATCACTACAGTGTTGGACGTCTGCTTGTTTACACTTTGTTGGACGTCTCCCATTTTTACTTTGTTGGACGTCTACTTGTTTCCCTTTGTTGGACGTCTGTTTGTCTTATTTAATCTGCACACTCGATAGACAGGTTAGCAACCAATATGAAGGTTAATTAAATCATTAAACAATGTTTAGTTTTCATCAAAACTTAGGGAAATGCACATCAAACATTTTAGAGACTTAACAATCTCCCCCTTTTTGATGATGATAAACATTGAGATGATTCAATGAACCTCAAAATATCAACAAAGAAAATAGCATATACCAGACAGGTTGAAATTTTCTTTAAGCGAACAGGTTATATCATATTCATTCTCCCATTTCATATTCATTCTCCCATTCCCCTATAACATATTTCTATCACAAATCTCAATTTCTCCTATTCTCCTCCTTTTGTCAACATCAAAAAGGGTTATCAAGTTTTATTTATGTGATATGTTGATGGTAAGATATTACATGTTAAGAAAATCATAGTAATGCAGCAAGCATATTAGACATTCTCCACTTAAACTATTGTATCATTACTCCCCCCGAACTAATGCTTAGTTAAAAGAACATGTATATAGGAGTAATGACAGATTTAAAACAGACAGGTTAACATTCAGTCATGTTATTCAACAATGCAATGCATGTTTAGATTATCTCTAATAAATAAAAACCTTTCTTCTGCGAGGGGTTTAGTGAAAATATCAGTCCACTGATTTTCAGTTTTAACAAACTTAATATCAAAGATGCCTTTTTGAACATAATCCCAAATGAAATGATGTTTGATTTCAATATGTTTAGCATTAGAATGCTGCATTGGATTTTTAGTTAAGCATATAGCACTCGAATTATCACACCATACAGATATGTTATGTTCATAAATAGAGTAATCCTCAAGTTGATGTTTTACACATAAGAGTTGAGAGTAGCAACTAGCAGTAGAGATGTATTCTGCTTCAGCAGTAGATAGGGCAATGGTTGTCTGCCTCTTGCTTGACCATGAGACTAAAACTGCTCCAATGAAGTGACATCCTCCACTGGTGCTTTTTCTTTCTATTATGTCTCCAGCAAAATCAGCATCACAATATCCCACTAATCTGTATTCTTTTGATCTTAAATACAGCAAACCAAGATTAGTAGTTCCAAGCAAATATCTAAATATTCTTTTAACAGCCTTAAGATGAGATTCTCTAGGATCAGATTGGAATCTAACACACATACAAACACTAAATTGAATGTCAGGTCTGCTTGAAGTTAAGTACAGTAGAGAGCCAATCATACCTCTGTAGACAGTTTGATCTACCTTTTTACTTTCATCATCTTTGCTAAGTTTTGCATTGGGTTGCATAGGGGTTTTCATGAGCTTTGCATTTTCCATTTTGTATTTCTTGAGTATCTCCTTGGTATATTTTTGTTGATGAATGTAAATTCCATCACTTGTCTGCTTGATTTGTAATCCAAGGAAGAACTTCAATTCTCCCATCATGCTCATCTCAAATTCAGCTTGCATTAGATTTGAAAATTCCTTGCACAGCTTTTCATTAGTTGCTCCAAAAATAATATCATCAACATATATTTGAACTATAATAAAGTTCTCTTTAGAGCATTTTTTGAACAGAGTAGTGTCTACTTGTCCTCTAGTAAAATCATTATGCATGAGAAAAGAACTGAGTCTATCATACCATGCTCTAGGTGCTTGTTTCAAACCATATAATGCCTTTTTAAGTTTGAAAACGTGATCTGGTTTATCAATATCCTCAAAACTAGGGGGTTGTTTAACATACACTTCTTCAATTATACCATTTACAAAAGCACTTTTTACATCCATTTGAAATAGGGTAATTTGGTGTTGTGCAGCATACGACCTTAAAATGCGTATGGCTTCTATTCTAGCTACAGGTGCAAAGGTTTCAGTATAATCAATACCTTCTTATTGGTTGTAGCCTTGAGCTACTAACCTTGCTTTATTTCTGACAACTTTACCATCTTCATCTAATTTGTTTCTGAAGACCCATCTTGTTCCAATAACTGACTTGTTTTTAGGCTTAGAGACAAGAGTCCAGACATCATTTCTGGTGAACTGGTTAAGTTCTTATTGCATAGCAAGAATCCAGCTTTCATCCTCAAGAGCTTCTTCAATGTGTTTAGGCTCCAAATCTGAAATAAAGGCCATATTGCTTGATTCTCTTAATGTGGATATGGTTCTTACTCCTTCAGAAGGATTTCCAATAATAAGATCCTTAGGATGATGAGTGTTGAACTTCCAATCCCTTTTGAGATCATCATGAAGATCTTGACTTGTCTGCTGACTCGTTTGTTCCACTTGTCTTTCATCCTCAGGCATAGGTTCTGTTTTGGTTAGATCGGGTTGTTAAATTTCTGGCTTGTTTATATCAAGACCTGCAAGATCATCTTCTAGATCTGATAGTTCTTTATCAGTCTTTAATCCATCATTGAATTTAACATGAATTGATTCTTCAATAATACAAGTTCTTGAATTGTAAACTCTAAAAGCCTTAGACTTTTCAGAATATCCTACGAAAATACCTTTATCTACCTTAGAATCAAACTTTCCAAGATTATCTTTGGTATTCAGGATAAAACATTCACATCTAAAAGCATGAAAGTAAGATATGTTGGGGCTTTTTCCTTTCCACAATTCATAAGGAGTCTTTTTTAGAAAATGCCTAATAAGTATTCTGTTTTGTACATAACAAGCAGTGTTTACAGCTTCTGCCCATAAGTACTTAGGGAGATTATTTTCATTGAGCATAGATCTAGCCATCTCTTGCAGAGATCTATTCTTTCTCTCAACCACTCCATTTTGCTGTGGAGTTCTAGGTGCAGAGAAATTGTGAGAGATTCTATTCTCCTCACAGAACTGTCTAAACTGATCATTTTCAAATTCTCCCCCATGATCACTTCTAAGGGTAGAAATACAGAAACCTTGCTCATTTTGTACCCCTTTGCAGAATACTGAGAAAGCCTTAAAAGACTCATCTTTGTGTGTTAGGAAGAGTACCCATGTGTATCCAGAATAGTCATCAACTATGACAAATCCATATTTTCTTCCAGCCAGGCTGGCAACACTAACTGGTCCAAACAGATCCATGTGTAACAACTGAAGAGGTCTAGAGGTTGATACTTGGTTTTTAGATTTGAAACTTGATTTTATATGTTTACCTCTCTGACATGCATCACACAAGACATCTTTCTTAAAGCTAATATCAGGCAATCCTCTCACGAGATTATTCCTTTTTAATTCAGAAATTAGTTTCATACTATCATGTCCTAGTTTCTTATGCCATAACCATCTCTCATCCTCTTTAGACATCAGACAGGTTACACTTTGATCTGAGAGATCAGACAGTTTAATCTTATAAAGATTTTGTTGCCTTTTAGCTGAAAAAAGGTTTTGCCACTACAGTCTTTAACTATGCATACATCCTTGGTAAAGGAAACATCAAAACCACTATCACATAATTGACTTATGCTAAGCAAATTGTGTCTGAATCCTTTAACCATAAGAACATTAGATATAGAGGGAAGAGGGGGTTTACCACCAATAGTACCGATTCCTATAACTTTCCCTTTCTGATTTCCTCCGAAGGCAACGTGTCCTCCTTTCTTAAGTTGGAGGTCTAGGAACATAGACCTTTCTCCTGTTATATGACGCGAGCAGCCACTGTTCTGGTATTAGCAGTGGTGTTTTCTTTGTCCTGTTGAGGACATCTGCAACAAAAATTATTTGATCTTTAGGTACCCATATTTTTCTGGGTCCTTTTCTGTTAGTTCTAGGAGTCTGTAAAGACTTCCTTCTCTTCTTATGGATACACTTAGACATAACATACCCAGTTTTTCCACATAAGTTACAAATAGGTGTTGATTTGGTAATAGTTGACTTAACAGATACTATAGGAACTTTAGTTGATACTTTATGATGTGTCTGATGGACATATCCAATACCTTCTTTGTTAAGAGAGTGCTTCTGAATGCCAAGTAGCTTAGTCAGATTGTCTCTACCATTAACAAATTTGGCAAGATCAGAAGTGAGCTCTTCCACTTTCTGTTTAAGTTTTTCAACTTCTTTAGATGGTGATGTTTCACTTGAGATCTTAGCTTCATTAGACTTTTCAGTCTTCAGCTCACTGTTCTCTTTAGCCAGCTTCTCGCACTCTTGAGATTTCTGTTTATGCTCACTGGTGAGCTTTACATACTCTCTCTTGAGGGATTTGAAGGCTTTAGATAAGCAGTTGGATTCCTCCAACAACTCCTCATAGGCATCAAGTAATTCCTCATAGTCAGGATGTACCTCATCATCAGAGTCTGATTCAGTGTTGGCCATCAAACAGAGATTGGCTTCTTCCTCTGTTTCTTCATGTGTGATAGCTAAAGTGTCCCATATTTACTTTGCAGAGTCACAAGCACAAACCTTCTCAAACTCCTCCGGACTGAGAGCACAAATGATGTTATATCTGGCTTTGTGGTTCAGCTCCCATTTTGTCTTTTCTGTACCGGTCCACTGAGCTTTTGGTTTGTCAGTGTTATCATCATTCTTGGTAATGAATGGACCACCTGTGATGACATCCCAAAGATCAAAGTTTATGGATAGAATAAACCACTGAAATCTATCTTTCCAGTAGTTGTAGTTTTCTCCATTGAAGTAAGGAGGTCTGGCTAGGGAGGCTCCTTCAGTCTGATTACTTCCACTTGTACTAGCTCCAGCCGTCCTGTCTATTCTTCAGGACCTTTTACCTCTACACTGTTAGATGCTCAACCCAGAGGCCGAGCTTTGATACCAACTGAAATAGACAACTATAAACACAAGAAGGGGGGTTGAATTGTGTTTATCAGAATTTAAGCAAAGTTGAAATCTTTTTGCAAACAAAAAGACTAGATTTGGACGAGTGGAAGAATACAGGATGCATGGGTGACTTTTGCAAGCACACCACTTGATAGACGTAAGAAAACTAAGGCAATTAAAGAGTTTAAGGGAAGAGAGATTGACACGGTGATTTATCCTGGTTCAATCTTCAAATCAAAGAGCTACGTCCAGTCCTTGGCAGCACCAAGATTTTTCCACTATTACTGATAAGGTTACAGACTCAAGTATTATTTGCACACCTACCCTCTTTAGGCTCAAGACAAGTATTATTTGCACACCTAGCCTCTTCAGGCTCACTCTGGTTTGTTTGAGAGATAGGGTTTGTAATAAATACAATTTCTCACAGGCAGATCTTTCACTAACACTCAGAGAGTGGTTTAAATGTAAGGCTCAGGAAAGTCTGCATAATAACTTCAAAATGATTGAAGAATACAGAATAAAAGAATGAAGAAATTAATGCAGAGTAATGGCATCTTAATGCAATGTGTATTCTCTTGTTCTTCATCTTCAATGACTTCTGTATTTATGGTCTTCAAGCATGTAAGATCCGTTAGAGACATCTCCTCAGATGTTGGCTTCAAGCAGAACTCCATTAATTGCAATAGAGTCGTCTGAGTAGTCATTAATGCAATAGAGTCGTTCTGGGCAACCATTAATGCAATAGAGTCGTTGGTTGTACTCTAACATGAAGGATCATGGCTTTATTCATCGTGCTACATCCATATCAAAGTTGTGTAGAGAGCTTTTTGTACTTTACTGAATACACTTCTCTTTTTGTGTAAGGACCAGAGGTACTAGGGAATAAAGCACGTTGGAAGCATTCTTTAACTGGTATTTGGTTCTGATTATCCAAGGTTGCTTGAGAGAGTGGCTTCTGACTTTTCTTGATAATCGTGAAACTGAGTAGGAGAGAAGGCTTCAAGTCTCTTTCTGGTTCTTGAACTAATATTCTGATAATCCTTAAAGAATTCGCGTTCATAAGATAAGTGCTTCCATCTTGAAAATAATCACGTCTATCTAGTCATTTGAGTTTTCATTCGGGCTAGTAGACGAGCTCCATATTAAGGACTCAACAAGTCCAAAGACTAGTGGACGAGCGCTTCTGTCACCTTTAGCGGATGAGAGCCTTTGTTACTTTAGTGGACGAGAGTCTCAGTTACTCTGGTGGAAGAGAGTCTCAGTTACTCTGGTGGACGATCTCCATTTGCCACGTCATTGGACGGATACATTCTGATCTTAATGGATGTGCTCCAATTGCCATGTCATTGGACGGATACATTCTGACCTTAATGGACGAGCTCCATATGCCACGTCATTGGATGAGCCATTCTGACCTTAATGGACGAGCTCCAATTGCCACGTCATTGGACGGATACATTCTGATCTTAATGGACGAGCTCCAATTGCCACGTCATTGGACGGATACATTCTGATACTTTAATGGACGCACTGTTCTGATACTTTAATGGACGCGCTCCAAATGCCACGTTAGTAGACGCTGGCTTTCAACACTTTGGTGGACGCAAGTTTCTATCTCTTGCATTTTGGACGAGCGCTGCAATCACTACAGTGTTGGACGTCTGCTTGTTTACACTTTGTTGGACGTCTCCCTTTTTTACTTTGTTGGACGTCTCCCTTTTTTACTTTGTTGGACGTCTCCCTTTTTTACTTTGTTGGACGTCTGTTTGTCTTATTTAATCTGCACACTCGATAGACAGGTTAGCAACCAATATGAAGGTTAATTAAATCATTAACCAATGTTTAGTTTTCATCAAAACTTAGGGAAGTGCACATCAAACATTTTAGAGACTTAACAGATCTATGCTCAATGAAAATAAACTCCCAAAGTTTTTCTGGAAGAAGATGTAAACACTGCTTGTTATGTACAAAACATAATACTTATTAGGCCTTTTCTAAAAGGGACTCCTTATGAATTATGGAAAAGAAAAAGTCCCAACATATCTTATTTTCATGCTTTTGGATGTGGATGTTTTATTCTGAATACTAGAGAGAATCTTGGAAAGTTTGATTCTAAGGTAGATAAAGGTATTTTCGTAGGATATTCTGAAAAGTCTAAGGCTTTTAGAGTATACAATTCAAGAACTTGTATTATTGAAGAATCTGTTCATGTTAAATTCAATGATGGATTAAAGACTGATAAAGAACTATCAGATCTAAAAGATGATCTTGCAGGTCTTGATATAAACAAGACAGAAAGTCAACAACCCGAACTAACCAAAACAGAACCTGTGCCTGAGGCTGAAAGACAAGTGGAACAGACGAGTCAGCAGACAAGTCAAGATCTTCATGATGATCTCAAAAGGGATTGGAAGTTCAACACTCATCATCCTAAGGATCTTATTATTGGAAATCCTTCTGAAGGAGTAAGAACCATATCCACATTAAGAAAATCAAACAATGTGGTCTTTATTTCAGATTTGGAGCCTAAACGCATTGAAGAAGCTCTTGAGGATGAAAGTTGGATTCTTGCTATGCAAGAAGAACTTAACCAATTCACCAGTAATGATGTCTGGACTCTTGTCTCTAAGCCTAAAAACAAGTCGGTTATTGGAACAAGATGGGTCTTCAGAAACAAATTGGATGAAGATGGTAAAGTTGTCAGAAATAAGGCAAGGTTAGTAGCTCAAGGCTATAACCAACAAGAAGGTATTGATTATACTGAAACCTTTGCACCTGTAGCTAGAATAGAAGCCATACACATTTTAATGTCATATGCTGTATAACACCAAATTACCATTTCAAATGGATGTAAAAAGTGCTTTTCTAAATGGTATCATTGAAGAAGAAGTGTATGTTAAATAACCCCCTGGTTTTGAGGATACTGATAAACCAGATCACGTTTTCAAACTTAAAAAGGCATTATATGGTTTGAAACAAGCACCTAGAGCATGGTATGATAGACTCGGTTCTTTTCTCATGCATAATGGTTTTACTAGAGGACAAGTAGACACTACTCTGTTCAAAAAATGCTCTGAATTTGAGATGAGCATGATGGGAGAATTAAAGTTCTTCCTTGGATTACAAATCAAGCAGACAAGTGATGGAATTTATATTCATCAACAAAAATATACCAAGGAGATACTCAAGAAATACAAAATGGAAAATGCAAAGCTCATGAAAACCCCTATGTAACCCAATACAAAACTAAGCAAAGATGATAAAGGTAAAAAAAGTAGATCAAACTGTCTACAAAGGTATGATTGGCTCTCTACTGTACTTAACTTCAAGCAGACCTGACATTCAATTTATTGTCTGTATGTATGCTAGATTCCAATCTGATCCTAGAGAATCTCATCTTATGGCTGTTAAAAGAATATTTAGATATTTGCTTGGAACTACTAATCTTGGTTTGCTGTATTTAAGATGAAAAGAATACAGATTTGTGGGATATTGTGATGCTGATTTTTCTGGAGACAGAATAGAAAGAAAAAGCACCAGTGGAGGATGTCACTTCATTGGAGCAAGTTTAGTCTCATGGTCAAGCAAGAGGCATACAACCATTGCCTTGTCTATTGCTGAAGCAGAATACATCTCTGCTGCTAGTTGCAGCTCTTAACTCTTATGGGTAAAACATCAACTTGAGGATTACTCTATTTATGAACATAACAAATGTGTATGGTGTGATAATTCCAGTACTATATGCTTAACTAAAAATCCAATTCAGCATTCTAAGGCTGAACATATTGAAATCAAACATCATTTCAATAGGGATTATGTTCAGAAATGCATCTTTGATATTAAGTTTGTTAAAACTGAAAATCAGTGGACTGATATTTTCACTAAACCCCTCGCAGAAGAAAGGTTTTTATTTATTAGAGATAAGCTAAATATGCATTGCATTGTTGAATGACATGTATGAATGTTAACCTGTCTATGCTAAATCTGTCATTACTCCTATATACATGTTCTTTTAACTAAGCATTAGTTCAGGGGGAGTAATGATACAATAGTTTAAGTGGAGTATGTCTAATATGCTTGCTGCATTACTATGATTTTCTTAACATGTTATCTTGCCCTTAACATATCCAAAAAAAAAACTTGATAACACTTTTTGATGTTGACAAAATGGGGAGAATAGGAGAAATTGAGATTTGTGATAAAAATATGTGATAGGAGAATGGGAGAATGAAAATGAAATGGGATAATGAATATGATATAACCTGTCCGCTTAAGAAAATTTCAACCTATCTGATTTATGCTATTTTCTTTGTTGATATTTTCTGAGGTTCATTAAATCATCTCAATGTTTGTCATCATCAAAAAGGGGGAGATTGTTAAGTCTCTAAAATGTCTGATGTGCATTTTCCTATGTTTTGATGAGAACTAAACATTGGTTAATGATTTAATTAACCCTCATATTGGTTGCTAACCTATCTATCGAGTGTGCAGATTAAGTAACAGAATCTCACGTCCAACAAAGTGTAACAAGCAGACGTCCAACACTGTAGTAATTGAAGCGCACGTCTAGATCGCAAGAGATAGAAACTTGCGTCCACTAAAGTGACACAAGTAGGCGTCCACTAAAGTAAAAGCCAGTATCCACTAAAGTGATGAAAGCCAGCGTCTACTAAAGGTATCAAAAGCGCTCGTCCAATGACGTTGCAGATGGAGCTCGTCCATTAAGGTATCAGAAGCGCTCGTCCAATGACGTGACATATGGAGCTCGTTTACTAAAGTAACAGGCTCTCGTTCACTAAATTAACAGATGCTCTCGTCCACTAAAGTAACAGAGGCTGTCATCCACTAAAGTAACAGAAGTGCTCGTCCACTAAAGGTGACAGAAGCGCTCGTCCACACTAGTCTTTGGACTTGCTAAGTCCTTAATATGGAGCTCGTCTACTAGCCCCAATGAAAAATCTTAAATGGCTAGATAGATGCGGTTATTTTCAAGATGGAAGCACTTATCTTATGGACGCGAATTCTATAAGGATTATCTGAATCGTATTTCAAGAACCAGAAAGAGACTTGAAGCCTTCTCTCCTACTCAGTTTCACGCTTATCAAGAAAAGTCAGAAGTTACTCTCTCAAGCAACCTTGGATAATCAGAACCAAAGACCAGTTAAAGAATGCTTCAAACATATTTTATTCCCTAGTACCTCTGGTCCTTACATGAAAAGGGAAGTGTACTCAGCAAAGTACAAAAAGCTCTCTACATAACTCTGATATGGCTGTATCACGATGCATAAAGCCATGATGCTTCATGTTAGAGTACAACCAACGACTCTATTGCATTAATGGCTGCCCAGAACGACTCTATTACATTTAATGAAGTTCTGCTTGAAGCCAACATTTGAGGGAATGTCTCTAACGGATCCTAAATGCTTGAAGACCATAAATACAGAAGTCATTGAAGATGAAGAGTAGAGAATACACATTGCACTAAAAAGCCATTACTCTGTGCATTAATTTCTTCATTCTTTCATTCTATATTCTTCAATCATTTGAAGTTATTACGCAGACTTTCCTAAGCTTTATATTTAAACCACTGTGAGTGTTAGTGAAAGTTCTGTCTGTCTAAGTTGTATTCATTACAAACCAAATCTCTCAAACAAACCTAAGTGAGCCTGAAGAGGCTAAGTGTGCAAAGAATACTTGTCTTGAGCCTGAAGAGGCTAGGTGTGCAAAGAATACTTGTCTTTGAGCCTAAAAAGGCTAGGTGTGCAAACAATACTTGAGTCTGTAACCTGATCAGTTATAGTGAATAAATCTTGGTGCTGCCAAGGATTGGACGTAGCTCTTTGATTTGAAGAGTGAACCAGGATAAATAACTGTGTCAATCTATCTTTCCTTAAACTCTCTAATTGCTTTAGTTTTTCTTACGTCTATCAAGTGGTGTGTTTGAAAAAGTCACCCGTCCATCCTGTATTTTTCCACTCGTCCAAATCTAGCTTCTGTTTACGAAAAGATTCCAACTTTGCTTAAATTCTGATAAACACAATTCAACCCCCCTTCTCGTGTTTATACTTGTCTATTTCATATTATTTTACTGTTTTGCTTGACTTGTGATTGACTGATGGCATGACACTGGTCATTGCTTGTTAATCAAGATTAATACATTAAAGTACCTTAACTCAAAAATATCGAAAAAGTGGTGTTTTGTTTTCTTTGGAAATGAGAAGAAAATCCTAAATGATGAAAGTATGAAGATAGAACAAAGTTAGGAAATAAAGAAAATGGGAAATATCAAAATTCATGAAAAGGTTTAAAGAATTTTTGAAAAGAAAAGTCTTTTGAAAACAAAGATTTTCTTTTAGGTTTTACCAAAAGTTGTTCAAAAATGGTAACATTTATAGAAAATGATCCCTTTGATAAATCTATTTACAAGAGTTTTGTATTTGGTTCTAAGTTGAGAAAAGATTTCAGGGGTTTCATAAGTTTTCAGAAAACGGATTTCTAAAAGAAAACAGTTTTAGTGAAATAATATTTCTAAGAACGAAAAGTATTTATGACACAAAATTTGGAAACTCTTGAACTTTTGTTTTTCTATTTAGTTTTCACTGAACGAAAACCTCTGAAAGAGAGTGAAAAATAAAGGACCTAGTGCTCCAGATTGACGGGCTAGAGTTCTTGTTTTGAGTTTTGAGGAAAAGAAAGGACCTAGTGCTCCGGATTGACGGGCTAGAGTTCTTGTTTTGAGTTTTGAGAAAGTAGAAAGGACCTAGTGTTCCGGATTGACAAGCTAGAGTTCCTATTCTAGTTTCGAGAAAAGATAGAACCTAGAATTCCGAGACGTCAGACTAGTGTTCGGTTGTGAAGGGGATTGTGAATCATGGATTTTGTTGATAAAATCTTATGTGAGTATTAAAGTTTAATTTAATACTTGATTTAAAAGTAGTCGAGAGCGTAAGCCTTGACGAGGAAAGAACGATGGGAAAAAGAAAAATGAAAATGAGAACATTTTGTTTTACATGCATAGTCAGGCTTTTATGCCGTTGTGGCAGACGTGCCATTGTGTATTCGAGCTACAATTTCACAAAGGGTGAATTGGGTAAATTGGTTAGTTACGGACCAAAGTTAAATTCTAGGGTCTTTGGGTCTTAGGGACATTCGGGCTTCGAAAATCCAGCGAATACTTGGGGCCTTGCAACCTCGGGTCGTGGAATTCGGTTACCCGGCACGAATGTACTCAATAGGGAACTATTCCAATATTATTTTCGGTGCTCCATCGTGATATTCCCTGAACAATTGGAGTCGGACCTAAATTTAGAGGCCGATCTCATGAGACAATTGTGTTAGGGGTATCGCAGCTTAATCATTACTTGACAAAGGGAAGTTAGGATCTCCGGAGATAGTGAATTAGATAGTGAATATTGAAGTGACATGAAATATTTTTGCAAAATGCATTTGATTGTCAGGAGTGGATCCCTGTGTTTATGGTTATGATATATTGTATGTCATTATGTGAGAGTCGTGTATGTGACTGCTATGATAAAACTCATATGTCGGTATCTCACCTTTGCATTATTTCTGTTTGGTTTCTTTTGTGGTATTTTGGGTTTGAGTGTACAGATGTTGCAGAGAAGTTCTCAGTTTCACTCGGGGATATTAGTCCCAATCCTTGAAGATGTCTGATGTTAGTTATAATGGTGAGAACCATGGGGTCTTCCCCAGGAATATCTTTTGTGCGACCAGCTTAGTTTATCGAGTAAATTTTATTTGGAGAAAGTCATAGTTATAGGTATTATGACTCTAAGAATCTTTTATTGGATTACTGTTATGCGTATGTATGTTTACGGCTCGGAGAGCTTTTATTGTGGATAGGATGTTTATGGCTTGGAGAGCCTTTATTTTGGGATGAAAATATAAATATTTTAGCAGGTATTCTTATTTTGGGATGTTTGAATTACAGGGGAGACTCTGTCGAATTTTTTAAACAAAAAAGAAAAAGAAAAAGAAAATATCGATCTGTATTTAAGTACTTATATAAATTATTTTCCGAAAGCAAACCAGCAGTTATTATTTTATTCTAATATGTTATTACGAAATTAAGTTAGTCATATAATGCCTGTTACAACTAGCCTACGTCGCACACGTGAGATTGATTTGGCACTTAGTGAGGTCGGCTCGACAATTTAAATGGCATTCCTATATAGCATTATTGACACTTCACATACTTTAATTGACAGATAGGAATGTCATGTAAGCTATCAAGTTGGTCTCACTAAGTGCAAAACTAGTCCCACATGTGCCACGTAGGCTAATGACTTTTAAAATTCCATAATTATGATATCCGGGTGACCAAATTGCATAATCATAATACCCGTGGGACCTAATTGACGCAATTGAAATCGGGATACTAAAATTGCACAATCGCGATACTTGAGGGACTCAATTGTCCCAATTGAAACCTGAGAGACCAAAATCACACAATTGCGATACTTGGGACAAAAAAGTGTAGTTAAGCCTATTTTAAAAGACAATCAACTTAATTTAAATAAAAAATAATCACTCGTTAAAAACTTGATGGAAAGGTCTAAGCTCCTAATAATCAAGTTTTTTTTGGTTACATCCTAATAACCAAGTTAATTTGCTTAAACTCATACATGTTACCATAAAAGAATATTAAATCCTAAAAGACAATATAAGAATATAATGGGAACTCGGTACAAATTTTAGCATTACTAACCATTAATGATTCTTTGGATAATACTGTGAAAAGGATATACGAGCTAGATGGAAATGTTTCCTTATTGAAAACTGAAAAAAAATACTTTGGTTTCTTCATCGATATAAATTTAAAGAGATTTCCATACGGCTAAATAATTTTATGACACTCTCTCTGAGTATTGTTGACCCCTCAATGGCTCATTCATTGTCACCTACATAGATTTCTCAATTGGAACTACAGAGAATAAAACTCTAGTTTGCTCAAATGAGAAAAGTTAAGAGTCTAAAGAATGTGATTAAAACCTACAACTTCCCCTAGGCCAAGGAAATTTGTGAATTAGAAACATCTCAACATCATATGCCACACATTATTTCCATTAAATAAATCAGGAATGAGGTTGCATATGCATAACAAACTCGTCTTTCAAGAAATTAGTTTTTTTTTTCACTCACTTTCAAGAAATTAGTTGAAAAACCAAAAAAGGAAGAAAAAAAAAAGAGAAAAAAAAGGACATCAATTGTGAGCTATTTCTACAAAATCCTTTAATAAGAATTAGACAGTATTCCCTCTATCTATCGACACTTAAAAGTTTAAACACTTTATATCAACCCCACTTCTTATTATCACATGTTCGGAAAGAATTAGTATCAGTGAGATTATCATTAATATGTTTTCCTTTGCTCTCTAACACTACACAATTTTTCATACAATAGTAGCAACAAAATATAACATGTCCCTAGAAAAAATATAAGAGGAGATTGATAGTCGTAACTCTTTCTCTTTCAAAAATACCAGCTGCTTATAATCAGATTAGAAACACCTGATTCAAGGGTTATCAAATCTCCTTTGCTTCCCTTCGGAATGATCAAATCTCAATAGACATACACAGAACCCGAATCACCAAGAAGGCCTAGTATCATACAAAGTTTAACACCTCAAAAATAAATGTGAAGGAAGACCATTACAATCACAACTCTAGCAAATCAAAAAATCACATATAAAGTCTTTCATTCAACTAAAAATAACATCCAAAAAGCATCTTTGTAAAAATCACAATTGGAACTTAACAACTTTATACATGTTCTCGCCAAAAAGCTATGATTTCTTTTGAGACCTTTCAGAAGCCCAAGAGCTCTGTGATGATAAATAACGAAGCAATGGCAATGAATTAATCGTAAGATAAAGAGAGTTTCAGAATCTCAAGAGCTGGGCATTAAAAAAACCACAATTACTACTATCATAAATATTACAGTTGATATTTGAATTTCAAAGGAGTCTAGAAGCACACAGACAATGGGTAAGTTAAACCGGGAAGTATAAGAAACAGTGTTGTATTTAAACTGATTAATGATTCAGCCATTTCCAATTTAACTCAGTTAAACTAATTTATCTATCTATTTAAAAATATATTAAATTAAATTTTACAGTCAAATAACAAAAAAGGGCTGCGTTTTGGAGGGAAAAAATACCTTCAGTGACTGCCACTTTTATATATATAAAGATATTATATAAATTTTAGCTAAATTATATAAATAAATAAATAAACTGAAACTAATATATATATATATATATATATATATATTGAAAATTCACTAGATACATCTCATTAAGTCTCAGATAAAGAATCTTCCATGTCTTTATCTTCCAAACACTTCTGCTTTCAAAATGGTTGAAACCGATGCTTCTGACATTGGTTATGGTGGTATTTTGAAACAAAGAATTTCAAGAAAAGAGCATATCATTGCATATACTTCTAAACATTGGAATTCTGCACAACAAAACTATTCTACTGTCAAAAAAGAGGTTTTGCCAATAGTTTTATACATTTCAAAATTTCAATCTGATTTACTTAATCAAAAATTTTTGGTTTGAGTAGATTGCAAATCTGCTAAAGATATTTTGCAAAAAGATGTTAATAACCTAGCATCAAAACAGATTTTTGCCAGATGGCAAGCAATTTTAAGTGCTTTTGATTTTCAAATTGAATTTCTGAAAGGCTCTTCAAATTCTCTTCCTAACTTCCTTACTCGTGAATATTTACAAGGTAGGTAGTAGAATGAGATTGGCAACAATGCCAAAGTCTGAAGCTTCCTCTGCAAAGGGGAAAGGTAAAGGAATAGTCCTTAAAGGACTCAATCGCCAAGGTGCATCAAAATCTGGGTCTTCAACCCAACAACCCATAAAAAAGCTTGGGTCTTCAACCCAGAAGCAATCTGGGTCTTAAACCTAGCAAACTGTCAAACAGTCAAAAGAAGACTATGGCATCCCCATCCAAACTTTACAAGCCTTTCAAGATCAAGGCCTAACCAAATTCCCTAAGGGAACATGGGGAGATAGAGTGGAAAACGAATCAGGTTCTCCACCCCCTCTCAAAGACCTAATCAAAGAATTAGCCCAAACGACTATCCCTATAAACGTTGACAAACCTGATACAAGATTATCAAAAGACAACACCCAAACTCAAACAGCCGCAACTAATTATGTTGCAAAAAACCAATTTCAATTTGTTGTTCAAATGGAACCAGGATCTTGGGATAATAACCCTAATAAAGTTCCCTCCAAAATCTTTCAAAATGGTTCTCATTTCCAACAAACTTCATCAAACAAAAACAGAAATTTTTACGAGTTTATCTTGATTGATACAGATTCAGTTACGGTCAAACATTATCGTGACCCTAAGGATCAATCAATATACACTCATTCAACTTTCCAGATTTTGAAGGTTTTAACACCTGAGCAATTCGGAAAGAACTTCAATGTTTTTAAAAAAATTTCTCAAACTTTTGATCCCATTAGTTTTAATTACTGGGATTATCAACAAGCTTGGTACAATATTTTCTGGTACCAAAACAATCAAAGTAAACATTCTTGGTTGATTTATTTCAAGAAGAATGTTAACTATAAATTTCCTCACTGGTTCGTCCATTGGTGGAGAGTTTTTGGCCCAATCAAACAGATCATTCCTGAAGAAGTCCTTGAAGGATACCAAACATTTGAAAAATATTTTGACATCAAGGTCAGTCCTTTCCCTGTCAATCTAATATTTTTCTCAAAATTTTCCCTTTCATGGGCATTCAGCTGGCAATACAAGTACCAGAAGCAAGATCAATACCCTGGTATATTGCCGATCTTACAAAGAGCAACTTATGTCAAGTGGTGGTCTCAATTTAATTATGCGGCAGCCACAAGTGACAATGTTAAAATCTGGTTCAAGCAGAATCCAAAATGGATGAAAGCAGCTAATCCAGAAACTTGTGTGTTCTTGAATCAAAGATCTCAGATTGTTTCAGTCTTAGCATGATCAAAATCAAAAGAAAGCTTCCTTCAGAATATGGAAGCTATCTTAAAGCTAGAAAAGGAGGAAGGAGCCTCTTCATCAAAATCCTCTAAGAAGAAGCTCCCCCAATCTGATGAAGAAGAAGACGAAGAGGATTCAAGCTATTGTTCGGATCCTTTTTACCAAAACGAAGATGACTGCTATGGTATTGATACTATAGTCAACCTGAGTGATGATGAATAAATCACTCAGCCAACAAAATCAAGCAATAATCTGGCATGAATAGTTCCAGTCACCCGTTGGTACTGCTCCTTGCCGATCCACAGATTCGATCAGGATATCAGCCTTGCTTAACACCAAACACTATTCACTTGCCGACAGCACAGTCCCAGTCAAGTTACCGGCACTGTTTTTCAATAGTTGCAATAGTTTAGGTCATTAATACCGATACTGTTGTAATAGGAAATTTTCAATCTTCTATTTAAAAGATGTTAGGCTCATTTGTTAGCATCCGAAGTTTTAAGAGAGAGTTTTAGAGTGAGAAACTCAGAGAGTTCTGAGAGTTCTCATACTGTGAGTCCCTCTGTTTTCTTCTTTATCTTTTCAATCTTTCAATCTTGTAGTGTTCAAGCTTGTAGTTTTCAAGCAATCAATCAAAACCGCATGGTTTAGAAAACATCTCTTCTCCCTCCACCGGTTCTGGTGAGGCTCCGCCTCCGCTCCGGTTTCTTTTTATTTTTCTTTTCCCCAGTTCTTGGTCGGTTCTACCACCTTTCTGGGTTTACGTTTTAAAGTTTTTATATTTACTGTTTTAATTTCTACAGTATTTGTTTTTACAGTTTTCATGTTTTAATTTCCATATTTTGATTTTGTTTTCATTTATGTAATTTCCGTCTGTTTTCCTACTTCTTTCATCCTGCTCTATTTTCCCCTTTACCTTCCTTGAACCCGTCATCGATCTAGTATCAGAGCCAGATGGGGAAGTAGGAACTGTAGTATGGATCTAAGATCCATACCTTGCTGAATAGTATAAAAAAAGAAGAAGAGTTTTTCAGAAGAAGTTATTATGCTTAACTGGTTTGGGTACCTTTTAACTGGTAAGGACCTCCGTGTTTATGCTATGGTTTATATTGATAAAGCTGTAGCGGTAAGACCTCGAATGATGATGAGGCAATAAGTCTAATTTGCTGATGCTCGAAGCAAGATAAATCAAAGTATGAATAACGAGTAGCAGTAAGTCTACTTTGAGGTAGCTTTTGGTTAATTAAAGTAAATCCTTTTTACCCAAAGGTATGGTACAACTATGGTTAAGAATAATAAGATCTAATGAATTTTGTAAATTCATGTAAAGACTTTATTTTTAAAAATTTATGAAAAATACTCAGTAGGGTATGGCTTAGATCACTACTTACAATTGCTATGGAACCAAAGGAAGGCAATGATATCAGAATTTTTGAAAATTATGTTATCTCGCTCCCTCTCCAAGCTTTCTTTTCGTTCTTCTCAACCCTCTTCTTCATCTCTTCAGGAATCTGATATTCCTACCAATCCAAGCAGTATTTTCCATGAGGAAATATGCTTTGAAAATATCAATCAAGATATTGATAATTGGGTAATTCCCAGAATACCCACAAAAGAGTTATACAAGTCAGAAGGAAAGTTCTTCACTACTTCTGATTATGTAATCAAAAAATAAGAGAAAAATATCCCAATCAGCCCAGAGATTGAGGAATTTCATCTTCTCTCAATGGATACGGTGAAAAACCATAAGCAAAAGTACAAGTACTTACACATTGATGTGTTCAAGTAGCTGTAAAACCTTTAATCCGTGAAGGATTAAATGCTTCAATCTTGATGTGCTTAAGGGATATTGGGCACAATAAATTTCAAGACTCCCTCTTAGGTACGGTAGAAACTAGCCTAAGCCACGGTCCAATTTATTTCAACTGTTACCCAAATAGAACTGAGTTTACAGGATCAAAACATCCTAGACTCTTTGTTTCTGAATCTTAACGATCTGTGGCTTAGACATGAAGCCTGGATCTATCCCAGCAGCTTTGCTTTACAGGATTCAATACAAAGCTATGAGTTCTTGTAATTCTAAAGTTCTCAAAAATAGAACATCGGGAGAGACAACCCTGTTTCTTACTGATGTTACTAAAGCAAACGTGATTGTCCTGAAAGATGGATTTTGGATAAGGTTGTTCCAGCTTTGCCAAGGGAAACATCAGACTTCAATAACATAGTTCAAACTCCAACAGGAAGAGTTGAACTAATCTTTGAAAGAAAGAATTTTTTCAGTTCTGCCAGATCTTCTAGTCTTAGATCATAAGACTTCAGATCTGTCCCCTCAAGACAATCCTTTTCAACGGCATCTCAGATGACAACCATTAATCTTCAGGGATTAGATACATCATCTACTATCCCTAGACCAATTTATCAGACAGAAGATGATCAACGATCAAATCAGTCTCCAACCTTTTCCTCTCTTAATGAATCTTATAATGATTTGTAAGTTCATTATAGGTAAGGAATCCCTTCGCAAGGATTTTTACTCTGAGGAATGGAAACCTCAAAGAGAGTGGTTATTGCAATAATTTAAGGGAACAAAAAGGATAAATATTCAGGAAGAATATTATCAATTTCTTAACAATGTTAAGACAAATGTTTTATTTTTTGACTGGTTTCATGCTTACTCAGTCAAACATTCAATTAATTATCCTTGGAAGACAAGGATAGATGTTGATAAAACCACTAATGTCATTACAGTATGGCATTTAAAAAATGGTGAGTTGATCAAAACAGAGTTACCACCGAATAACTCTTTCCAACTCCCAGGTATCAAAGATCCTTTCACAAACAAACCCATCATAGCTGCTCCTTTCAAAAACAAGAATCTTGATGAAGCAGTCTCTAATCATGACATTAACAAGCTTATGGAGCAATCCAACTATACCAATAAATACCTTCAAGTGTTAGGAGAACACTTGATCAAAAAAGATGCAACCACCCAGGCATCTACTTCGGGAATTAAGAAGGAAATTCCCTTAGAAAACCCCTTGTTCAAACCCTTTTAAGATGAATAAGAAGATCAAAGATAGTTTGCTTCTTCTTCATCCTAATGTCAAAAGGGAAAAACAAGAGTTTATGGAGAAAATAGAAGAAAAACTGAAACAGCTAAGTATTCCAGATTCTCCATCCGATAATCAAGAAGGAAGACCTTTAATCAGGGATAAAGGTCCAACTATCAATGTCATTAATGAAGACGGCTCAGAAACGGAATTTGCGGCTAGTACTTCCAAACCAAATCCTCAAGATAAACCTCCAATCAATAGCAATCCTATACTTACCCAATCTTGGAAGAAACCCTCAAAACTTTATTATCCTAAAGCAACCCCTCCGGATATGCTCTTTGAAGAGAAAACTCCAACCTTTAGGAGTTTTAATGCCAACAACATCTATGAATGGAATATAAATGGTCAAACGGAGTATCAAATGTTTCAAACAATGCAACACATGACAATGATGGCTACTGCTTATCAGACTACGAATGATTGCACTGAAGAAGCCATCTGCAATATCTTGTCTACAGGCTTCACATGGCAACTAAAAGGTTGGTGGGACTATTCTTTCTCGGAAACACAGAAAGAACAAATGTTCTCTACAATCAAGACTGATCCAAAAGGAAATCCAATTTATGATAATGAAGGTGGAACCATTCCAGATGCGGTCAACACCTTAATCTTCTCAATATGCGGACATTTTATGGGCAATACTTCCACTTGGAAGGATAGGTCTGCAGAATTATTGTCCAATCTCAAGTGTAAATCGTTATCTAGTTTTAGATGGTATAAGGATACCTTCCTAACTAGGGTTTACACCAGAGAAGATTGCCAGAATAGATTCTGGAAAGAAAAGTTCATCGCAGGTCTCCCAACATCTTTAGGTGATCTTGTTAAGGATGATCTTATAGCCCAATCTCCAGATGGAAACATTCCATATGAGAAATTGAGTTATGATCAACTCATTGCAGCTACCCAGAAAATAGGGGCAAGACTTTGTAAGGAAGACAAGGTCAGAGATCAGTTCAAAAAAGAAAAGACCGCCAAAAAGGATTTAGGGTCTTTTTGCGAATAATTTGGTATACCTCCTTGCCCAAAGGATAAAACCAAGTCTTCTAAGAAATACGAAGGCAAACCCCAAAGACCCAAGTATACTAAGTATAAGAAAAACAAAAGGTATGGCAAACCTAAGCCAGAATTCAAACCAGAATTCAAACCTAAACCAACTTCTGGTGATAAGAAAGCGGTTACTTGCTATAACTGCAGCAAGCCTGGCCACATCAGTAAATACTGTAGGCTAAAGAAAAGAATTAAAGAATTGAATCTCGAACCTTCAGCTGAGGAACAACTGGATAATCTTTTGATTCAATCAGATACTTCAGAAGAAGAATCAGATGGTGATTTTGCTGAAGATACCAATCAGGTTCAAGAAGATGATATTGGAAATCTCAGCTCCGATTCATCTCATGAAATTAATGTCTTAACTAAGGAGCAAGATCTCCTTTTTGAAGTCATTAACTCTATAGCCGACCCAGATGAAAGGAGAAAATATCTGGGCAAGCTAAAGTCTTCCATGGAATCCTCAAAGGAAAAGGATTTCAAAGGAAAAGGTAAAGTTATAGTCAAAGATCATTTTGACTTTAAACAGATTCTGAAACTTGGTGGATCTTGCTCACAAAACTAAGCCTGTTACGATTCAAGATCTCCAGCAAGAGATTAAGAATCTAAAACAAGAGATTAAAGAAATCAAACAAGAATAAGTTGTTCACAAGTTGATTTTGTCTCAAATGGCTGAGGCTCAATCAGACGAGTCTGGTTGTGAAGATAAAACAGAATCAAGTGCCATCAAGGAAGATGAGCATGATAATCTTGCTAAGGATCAGAATGATCAAGAAGATGAGGCATTCTTGAACTTAGTAAACCAATTAAGAATTCAAAAGTTCCATATCAAGATCAAAATTATCATTGGAGAATTTGTTCTTGATTCTACAGTGTTTTTCGATACAGGTGCTGATTCAAACTGTATTCAAGAAGGATTAATTCCTACCAAATTCTTTGAGAAAACCTCGGAGAAGTTGAGCGCAGCAAATGGTTCTAAACTTAGAATCAATTATAAGCTGTCTAAAGCCTTAATAGAAAACCAGGGTCTCCAGGTTGAAACCCCTTTTCTATTAGTCAGAAATCTAAAAAATGAAGTGATTCTTGGAACTCCGTTCATTAGATCACTCTTTCCTCTTTCCATTACTCATAATGGAATCACAACTCAACATCTGGGTAAAGACATAGTCTTCCCATTCATCAGAAAACCAATCATTCAAGATTTAAATCTTCTTGATTGTAAGATTAACCAAATCAATTTTTTGAAAGAAGAAAATTCTTTTAAGAATATTGAGTTGCAATTGCAGCAACCAAACATCAGAAATAGGATTCATATCCTTTCTGATAAAATCCAAAAGTCTATCTGTTCTGACTTGCCAACAGCATTTTGGAATAGAAAGAAATACGTTGTTGACTTGCCTTATGAACAAGATTTCAATGAAAAGCAAATTCCAACCAAGTCTAGACCAATCCAAATGAATCATGAACTCCTTAAATATTGTCAAAAGGAAATTGACGATTTCTTAAACAAAGGATTAATCAGGGAGAGCAAATCTCCTTGGTCTTGTTCTGCTTTTTATGTTAATAAGCAGGTTGAAATTGAGCGTGGAACACCTCGCTTAGTTATCAATTACAAACCTTTAAACCAAGTCCTTAGGTGGATCAGATATCCAATTCCTAACAAAAAGGATTTGCTTAACCGCCTAAGCACGACAAAAGTATTTTCCAAATTTGACATGAAGTCTGGTTACTACCAGATAGAAGTCAAAGAAAGTGACCGTTATAAAATAGTGTTCACTGTTCCTTTTGGGCATTTCGAATGGAATGTTATGCCCTTTGGTCTTAAAAATGCTCCTTCAGAATTCCAGAGAATTATGAATGAGATCTTCAATCCCTATTCAGACTTTACACTCGTCTATATTGATGATGTTTTAGTCTTTTCTCAATCCATTGATCAACACTTCAAGCATGTAAAGATCTTCATAAGTGTGATCAAAAGAAATGGTTTAGCAGTGTCTAAAACCAAAGTCAATCTCTTCCAAACTAAAATTAGATTTCTTGGTCATAATATTTTGCAAGGAACTATTATTCCAATCAGCAGAGCAATAGAATTTACTGACAAATTTCCGGATCAAATTATTGACAAAACTCAGCTTCAGAGATTCTTAGGATGTGTCAATTATGTAGCTGATTTTGTTCCCAATCTTAGTAACATCATCAAACCCTTGCACAACCGTCTAAAGAAGGAACCCCCTCCTTGGACAGACGAAGATACTAAAGTTGTCCAAATCATTAAGTCTCAAATAAAGAATCTTCCATGTCTTTATCTTCCAAACACTTCTGCTTTCAAAATTGTTGAAACCGATGCTTCTGACATTGGTTATGGTGGTATTTTGAAACAAAGAATTTCAGGAAAAGGGCATATCATCGCATATACTTCTAAACATTGGAATTCTGCACAACAAATCTATTCTACTGTCGAAAAAGAGATTTTGGCAATAGTTTTATGCATTTCAAAATTTCAATCTGATTTACTTATTCAAAAATTTTTGGTTAGAGTAGATTGCAAATCTGCTAAAGATATTTTGCAAAAGGATGTTAAAAACCTAGCATCAAAACAGATTTTTGCCAGATGGCAAGCAATTTTAAGTGCTTTTGATTTTCAAATTGAATTTATTAAAGGCTCTTCAAATTCTCTTCCTGACTTCCTTACTCGTGAATATTTACAGGATAGGTAGTAGAGTGAGATTGGCAGCAATGCCAAAGTCTGAAGCTTCCTCTACAAAGGGGAAAAGTAAAGGAATAGTCCTTAAAGTACTCAGTCACCAAGGTGCATCAAAATCTGGGTCTTCAGCCTAAAAGCAATCTGGGTCATCAACCCAACAACCCACAAAAAAGCTTGGGTCTTCAACCCAGCAAACTGCCAAACAATCAAAAGAAGACTATGGCATCCCCATCCAAACTTTACAAGCCTTTCAAGATCAAGGCCTAACCAAATTCCCTAAGGGAACATGGGGAGATAGAGTGGAAAACGAATCAGGTTCTCCACCCCCTCTCAAAGACCTAATCAAAGAATTAGCCCAAACGACTATCCCTATAAACGTTGACAAACCTGATACAAGATTATCAAAAGACAACACCCAAACTCAAACAGCCGCAACTAATTATGTTGTAAAAAACCAATTTCAATTTGTTGTTCAAATGGAACCAGGATGTTGGGATAATAGCCCTAATAAAGTTCCCTCCAAAATCTTTCAAAATGGTTCTCATTTCCAACAAACTTCATCAAACAAAAACAGAAATTTTTACGAGTTTATCTTGATTGATATAGATTCAGTTACGATCAAACATTATCGTGACCCTAAGGATCAATCAATATACACTCATTCAACTTTCCAGATTTTGAAGGTTTTAACACCTGGGCAATTCGGAAAGAACTTCAATGTTTTCAAAATATTTTCTCAAACTTTTGATCCCATTGGTTTTAATTACTGGGATTATCAACAAGCTTGGTACAATATTTTCTGGTACCAAAACAATCAAAGTAGACATTCTTGGTTGATTTATTTCAAGAAGAATGTTAACTATAAATTTCCTCACTGGTTCGTCCATTGGTGGAGAGTTTTTGGCCCAATCAAACAGATCCTTCCTGAAGAAGTCCTTGAAGGATACCAAACATTTGAAAAATATTTTGACATCAAGGCCAGTCATTTCCCTGTCAATCTAATATTTTTTCTCAAAATTTTCCCTTTCATGGGTATTCAGCTGGCAATACAAGTACCAGAAGCATGATCAATACCCTGGTATATTGCCGATCTTACAAAGAGCAACTTATGTCAAGTGGTGGTCTCAATTTAATTATGCGGCAACCACAAGTGACAATGTTAAAATCTGGTTCCAGCAGAATCCAAAATGGATGAAAGCAGCTAATCCAGAAACTTGTTAGTTCTTGAATCAAAGATCTCGGATTGTTTCAGTCTTAGCAGGATCCAAATCAAAAGAAAGCTTCCTTCAGAATATGGAAGCTATCTTAAAGCTAGCAAAGGAGGAAGGAGCCTCTTCATCGAAATCCTCCAAGCAGAAGCTCCCCCAATCTGATGAAGAAGAAGACGAAGAGGATTCGAGCTATTGTTCGGATCCTTTTTACCAAAACGAAGATGACTGTTATGGTATTGATACTACAGTCAACCTGAATGATGATGAATAAATCACTCATCCAGCAAAATCAAGCAATAATCTGGCGTGAATAGTTCCAGTCACCCGTTGGTACTGCTCCTTGTCTACAGTCACAGTTCCAGTCATGATACCGGCACTGTTTACCACCGGCACTATTCACTTGCCGACAACACAGTCCCAATCAAGTTACCGGCATTGTTCTTCAATAGTTGCAATAGTTTAGGTCAATAATACCGATACTGTTGTAATAGTAAATTTTCAATCTTCTATTTAAAGGATGTTAGGCTCAGTTGTTAGCATCCAAAGTTAAGAGAGAGTTTTAGAGTGAGAAACTCTGAGAGTTCTCATACTGTGAGTCCCTCAGTTTTCTTCTTTCTCTTTTCAATCTTTCAATCTTGGAGTGTTCAAGCTTGAAGTTTTCAAGCAATCAATCAAAACCGCATGGTTTAGAAAACATCTCTTCTCCCTCCACCGGTTCTGGTGAGGCTCTACCTCCGCTCCGGTTTCTTTTTATTTTTATTTTCCCAAGTTCTTGGTCGGTTCTACCACCTTTTGGGGTTTATGTTTTAAAGTTTATATATATCACACACACACACACACACACACACACACATATATATATATATATATTACAAAACAAAAATATTAATATAAATATGTTCTAATGTTATACAAAAGGTTATTGATTAAGTCAATAAGTCTTATTACTATTGTTAAAAAAATATAAATTTTAAAAGAATGTGAGTCGCCAAATTGGGTTGGGACGATCCAAAGTATAATTTGATCTCGTCCTCAAAACACGTCGGGTTTAATTTCTAGAACTTGAACCCATCAAAACTAACTTCAGATCGGGGCAGGTTATTAGGACGAAACCGATGTTAAACACATCTAGGGTTCGTTTGGGTAAATAACTTAACTAAGCACTTATAACATAAGACCTTATTGTATTAGAGCTTATGCCATATGAGCTTGAATTCAATAAGTCATGTGCGTTTGGATGCATATTTCCAAAAGCACTTATACAAAATTAAGGCGTTTGGATACATTACTATATAAGTGCTTATAAACATTTTTTTTATAAAATTACAATAAAAATGTAATTTTAACAAACAATTTGATTGCTTCAACAAAAAAAAATAATAATTTGAAGTATTGGTTTTTTTTAAGTTAATCTCAAAACATATTTATGATAAATTTTTTAGATGTTAATTTAAAAAATAATATGTCTCATTTTGATAGAAAATAGAATATTGCTAAAACATACCAAACAAGTTGCATTACTACCATAAGTTTGAGGTACAACCATCAAACTAGAATATTGTTCAAAAATACCATCAAGTTGTATTAGTACCATAAGTTTGAGGTACAACCATCAAACTAGAATATTGTTAAAAATACCAAACAAGTTGCAAGATAATTAAACTAGATAAATCCAGGCATCTGGTTTCTAATGGTGTCTCTGACTTGCTCCATTTTCCTAACACTTTGTTGATTTGGTTCCTCCCATGTGACTTCTTCTGGTGTAGTTTCATGTACATCCATATTATACTTTAATTCAACATTCTCGTCAAATAAAAGAAATTCTTCATCACCTATGTCATTCCTTCTTATGAAGTTGTGCAAAGCCATACAAGCAACAATTATGTGAGTCGCAGTTTTCATTGGGAACGGAGGCATGTTGCCTAGTATCTTCCATCTAGCTTTGCAACACCCAAATGATCGTTCGATCGTGCTTCAGAGGCTAGAATGTAAATAATTGAACACTTTATTTCTTCCTCTAGCTCTCGGCCCTATTCTAAAATGAGGGAGATGATACCTAGTGGTTTTGTACGGTCCCAAGTAGCCCATAAAGTTAGGATAACCAGTATCAGCAAGATAATATTTACCTGAAAATAAAGTATACAATAACTTAATATGTATTCATAATGGTGAAAATTTTTTTAAAAAAAATATATACAATTCATGAACCTGTAGGAGGATGTGGAAAATGCAACTCAGGCTTGCGTAAAGCTTCCATAAAGATTCTAGTATCATGTGCTGAACCCTCCCATCCTGCTAGCACAAAAGTAAAGCACATATTGAAATCACAAGTAACCATTACATTAGTTGTTGTATACCCTTTTCTGCAAGTGTACGGAATTTGATTTTCAACAGGGGCTGTAAGCTTCACATGAGTGCCATCTATAGCACCAATGCAATTCTTAAAGTAAGGATTATATCGGTCATCGTTGCTAATATGATGAGGAATGTCTCTAAAGGTTGGGTCAACAGGCTTTACAATATCCCTGGAAAGTGCAAGTACCGCCTTCAGAACCCGATGGAATTGTCTGGAAATAGTCTCTCCAGAATGTTGAAATCTCTCCTCCGCATTACGAATTGAACCTGGTTGTCCTAACACATATAAGAAAAGACCAACTTGTTCATGAATACCCATGCCCCTTGTTGGTTTTAGACCATAATTCTGCAAAACATTACACAAGTGCAAAAACACATTTTTTTTTCATCCTGAATTGTTGATAACAACGAACCCCGTGTCCATTGATAATCTCTTGAACCCATAAATGACCTGTCAATGCAGAAGTCCTACATAGCCTCTTTTCCACATGATTCAAGAACCACCGTGCAACATGAATTACCATCGACAACAATACCTTTCTTTTCTTCCTGCTTCGTGATAAATGACTATAATCACATGAATCATCACTATCTAACCCAGAATCAGTATCATTTGTACTAGTAGTAGACATACTGTGCAATTTCCAAATATAAAGATAACATCATAATCATAAAAAGAAATGCATATAAATGATTAACAACATTTAATAACTTGATAAGTCAATTTTACACGCATAAGTTCACCTAACAACACATAGCAAATCGAAATCAAATAAAAATAAAACAAGTCTAGGCTTCAAATAAAGAAATTAAACAGACCGGGAAACAACTACAAAGTCAAAGCTAGTACATAATTGATAATTCAAAGACGAGCAACATCAGCCAAAGTGTGGCTCTTGATCCAATTAAGCTGAAGGACGGGGTCATTCATTAGAACAAAGGCCTTCCTATTTGACTTGCGGTTCATTAGTCTAATACCTATTATATGAGTCTCCCCGCCATACTCCAACCCCGACAATTGTTTAAGCATATCCATGCATTCAGCAAGTGTAGGAACATTGCTAACATTGCTAACACCGGCACTAGTAGCAGAATTTTCAGTGTTCAAACTTTCAATCATGCGATCGAATTGCTCACACATTCGATGCCCGACACTACCTCTCTTGTTACCTCTCCCACCCCTTTTCCTCTTGGACCTTTGACTAGAAGGACTTGGATCAATTATGAGGTCTTCAATCCCCTCATATTCTTCCTCAACACCACGCTCCTCGGTCATTGGTGCATACCTTTCATTACTATTTTTTCTTGCTTCTTCCTCTGGGTCTTGAGATGGTGCATATGCACCAGTACCAATAGCCACAGTATCCTTAAAAAGGATCTCCATTTCATTCAAATTTCTTAGACCTTCATTTCTGAACTTTGCAAACTCGGGATAAACCTAAGATAAAAGTACTTCAAATCAGTAAATACTTTAAATATATAAATAAATATATAAATATATAATTACATCAAGGATATCAAATTACCTTAATCTTGTTATCCCAACAAGAATCAGTAGCAGCAATTATCCCCTTACTGTGATCCATTCCAAGACCAGTCTCCGATGTTCTGAGTTTTTCCCACGTCTGCCACTCTTTTCTCAAAATATCCCATTTATTTTTCATTTGCTTTTGCTCATAACATAACCCTGATTGTTCATTAAAACTCTTGATCAAGTTTGCCCACCCCACTTTGTTAAAGTGAGCGTGTGGCCTATTCCCAGCCCGTACTTGTTCAATACAACACTTAAGAAATAATTCATTATTTTTTTTATTCCAATCTGCCTTGGGTCGTTTTCCATTACCACTACCATTTCCATTCCCTTCAACTGGTTTGAAGACATCTTAGAGGCAATTCTAACACAATATAAATACACAGCATTAAGAAGATCATCTAATAGGGGGAACAAATAGCTGTGGTGTGGGCTATATAATTTATCATGGTAACCAAACACCAAATTAAAAACTATGCATGATGCAAGTTTATGTGATGCTCATTTCATTGAATAGAACAATCTAGTATTTTCTCACATGCATGGCCTTGCAAAGCTGCTGATGAGGAAATGGTATTTCTTGTCAAGTCATTATAAGCAAAGCATGACAACACTGATAACAACAATATGATCCTACTACCACATAGCAAATCAACTTGCCAAACCAATTCACCAGCAACACAGTTGCAATTAATCAACTAAAGAAAACAGGGCATTAAATGACAAATTAGTACGACCATCTCAGAATGCAAGCTTGAAGATAGTATGACAACTCAGAAAGGTAGTATGAACATTCAGAAAGCTGCAAATTGCTCAGAAACCTCAAAGACATAAGTTCCTAATGTTCTAAATAAGTAAATGATTAAAATAATATGTACAACATGACATTTCCTATAAAAAAGAAATATGATAGTGCTCAGAATATGAAAATATGAACTAATCATCAAAAGACAAACAAAAAGGTTTTCAACAACATTATCAAGAAGATTAACATGCAGCTAATAGCATAAATCAGTTACACCAACAGATCAAGAAGATTACCAACAACAATACATCAACAGCAAAACATCGAAATCAACTCAGGGCAAGTTTTGTTAACAAACAGATCATCTAACAACATAAATAAGTTTTGTTAACCCTAAACCCTAAGAACAAAATCATTAAGACGGTAACAAAGGGGGGAAAGGAGATGGGGGATGGCAGAGGGGAAATGGAGAAGGGGAAAGGGAGATACAGGGAAGGGAGAAGGGAAAGACAGATACCTTCGTGGATGGCGGTGCTCAACGGATCTCGCGGGCGGAAGGTGGAGCTCGGAGTGCGGAAGGCGAAGCTCGGAGACTGTGCTAGCTAGGGCTCGAACTGGTTAAATGACAGAAGAAGAAGAAGGAGAGTCTGGTTAACAAAGAAGAAGGAGAGTCTCTGATCTGGTCGAAGGAGTAGAAGAAAAGGAAAAAAAAAAAAAAGAAAAACGACGACTGAAATTGGAGTAGGCAGCATTCGAAGACTGAAAACTTCGGTGTTGCTCCGCATAAGCGCTTTTTAAATTTTCATAAGCTTGTTTCACTGACTTATGAGAATAAGGTAAAAACAACTTATGAAATGCTATAAGTTCTTTTGATAAGTCGTGCCAGACACATGGGATAAGAACTTATGACATAAGATAAGTCATAAGGAGCTTATTTAAGCTCTCCCAAACGCCCCCCTAATGGTACAATACATTAAAATTGTCTTTTAATTTGTTACACAATTTTTTTCCCCGACACATTTACACAAAAAATTCTAAAAATCATACGACATCAACACTTGTTGAACCGGATGCAAGACCTTTGAATTGACCAAAGTTGATATTAGTATTGAGTTAACTCTCCTTACTCTTATTAAAATTTTGTTTGGTGTATTATTTTTATTGGGATAGGCTTTTTTCCTACCAACATGGAGAAAATGTTCAAATATTGTGCAAGTGATTTGTAAATTATAATTCTCACTTAACCTAGTTAAATGCTTAAATGGAAAGGAACAAGTAAATGAAAGGCTAAAATACCTTTTTGGTCCTTTATCTTTTGGGTAAAATTTATTTTGGTCCTTTTTCTTTTAAAAAATTCATTTTAGTCCTTTATGTTTCAAAAGTGACGCAAAATGGTCATTTCCATCACCTTCATCCAAACTCCATTAGAAATGGTGACGTGACACTCTTCTTCTTCTTCTTCCCCCAATCGATTCTTCTTCACCAACTGTTCATCTCCACCCTTATCCATCCACCACCATTGTCACACACTATCTGTAAAAATTAAAAAGCATCGTTCCAGTCTTAAGCACCACCACCTTAAAGATCATATTATGCGTAGACCACCATTGAAGAACACTAGCAGCTCGAAACCTAACTCTCGTTCGAAGCCTTTTTTCGTTTGTTTTTTTTTTTTTACATTTTTTTAACATAAAACATACACCATTTGAATCATGAATCATCAAATAATCATCCTAAGACAAAAATCATTAAAAACGGTGCCAAAATGTTCAAGAAAGCGATTCAAAACTTCGCGGGTCGCACGAACCCTTTTCCTTGCGTTCCAAACTTGCTTCTCAGAGCAATTGGTTGCAGAAGGCTAGAGTTTCATTTTGGGGAAGAAGAATCAGTTTGGGGAAGAAGAAGAAGAGTGTCACGTCACCATTTCTAACGGAGTTTGGATGGAGGTGACAAAAATGATCATTTTGGGTCACTTTTGAAACATAAAGAATTAAAATGAATTTTTTTTAAAGATAAAGAATCAAAATAAATTTTATCCAACGAATAAAAAATATATTTTAGTATAAATGAAACTATGAAAGTGGTATAACTTTGACCAGAGAGGCCTAAGCCTAAAAACCAGGCCTGGGCCTAACTTTCAAGTTTCTGACACAAAACCAAACGCCCAGCTCCTTCATCCTACCGCATTTGTGCTGGCGAACCTGAACCAGGTTATCTCTTTGCTTCTTCCTTCAGTCCTCAAATGCCATGGCTATCTTGTTGTCTACAATTGTAGTTCCTTCTACTTTTTCTACCAATAGTAACCTCAGCTCCAAGCTTGCCATCTACAATACCAAGCAACAGCACTCACTTCCAAGTTCACGCCATTTTTCAGGTAACTCTCTTCACTGGTGTAGTCGTGTTCATTTCTCGCATTACCCGTCTTCTTTTTTCGATACCCATTTACCTGAAACACCGTTTTTTCATTACTTGAGTGTAGATGTCAACGAGGGCTTTAAGAAAGTTTCTACCTTTATTGCTTTTGCGGTAAACGGCAACTCCACAGTCCAAACGACAGAGAAAAACTATGGCAAAATAGCGCCCAGGAAAGATGGTAGAAATCCATTCTTGAGTGAGGGGAGAGATGAAGATGAAACTCGTGGACCCATTTGCCCTGGTTGTGGAGTTTTCATGCAAGATAAAGACCCTAACCTTCCCGGGTACTACCAACAAAGGAATGTGAAGGTGGAAGGGTTTTCAGAAGAGGGTGATGATGAGTTTGATGATGATGAAGTAGTAGTAGTAGAAGATGATGATGATGATGATCTTGAAGAAGACATTGAGGGGTTAGGAGATGAGCTTGATTGGGATTCTGATGAGTGGGAAGCTAAGATTCTAGGGGAAGAGGATGATGATAAGTTGGATTTGGATGGGTTTGCACCTGCAGGGGTTGGGTATGGTAACATGACTGAGGAGTTTTTGGAGAGGTTGAAGAAGAAGAAGGTGTCGAAAGCCGAAAAGAAGAGGATGGCTAGGGAGGCTGAGAAGGTGAAAGAAGAGGTTACCGTGTGTGCTCGGTGCCATTCCTTGAGGAATTATGGGCAGGTGAAGAACCAAACAGCTGATAATTTGATACCTGATTTCGATTTCGATAGGTTGATTTCGACTCGGCTGATGAAACCTTCTGGCAGTGGAAGTTCCACTGTTGTTGTCATGGTTGTAGATTGTGTTGATTTTGATGGTTCTTTCCCTAGGACGGCAGCTAATTTGTTGTTTAAGGCATTGGAAAGGATCCAGGGTAATAACTCGAAGCAGGGCAAGAAACTGCCGAAACTTGTTCTTGTGGCAACAAAGGTTGATCTCCTTCCGTCCCAGGTTTCTCCTACAAGGTTAGATAGATGGGTTCGGCATCGTGCAAGTGCTGGAGGAGCGCCTAAGTTAAGTGGGGTTTATCTGGTCAGTTCTCGTAAGGATTTAGGCGTAAGGAATTTGCTGTCCTTCATAAAGGATTTGGCTGGTCCTCGTGGGAATGTGTGGGTACTTGGGGCTCAGAATGCAGGGAAGTCTACTCTAATCAATGCCTTTGCGAAGAAAAAAGGAGCCAAGGTTTCGAAGCTCACAGAAGCTCCAGTTCCTGGGACGACACTTGGGATCTTAAGAATTGGAGGAATTTTGTCAGCAAAGACTAAGATGTTTGACACTCCAGGGCTCTTGCATCCATATTTGATGTCAATGAGATTGAATCGGGATGAGCAAAAGATGGTTGAGATACGGAAGGAACTTCGGCCTCGCACATTTAGGATCAAGGCAAGTTATTTATTGCTATTGCTGTTTGCAATCCTGGATGTAAATTGTCAGGGGTGCTTGTTTTTGCTTGCATAGATTATATTATGCTTTGTGCTTGCTCAAGACTGCAAGTTTTTTTTTTTTGTGTGTGTGTGTGTGTGCATTTAGAATCTTACAGACTGGTTTTAACTTACAGGTAGGGCAGGCTGTACATATTGGTGGCTTGACAAGGCTTGACCTTACTGAAGCCTCTGTTGAAACTATATATGTCACAGTTTGGGCATCGCCAAATGTTTCTCTACACATGGGGAAAATAGAAAATGCTGATGAGGTTTGGAGTAATCATGTTGGTGTCAGGTTGCAGGTAAGCCTTTTCCTGTTCTCCTACCGAACTAAATATGGCTCTATCAATAACATTAGTGTTATCCTTTGTTTTACTGAGGAAGTTTAAACTGCATTTTGCCAAAGCTTGGTCATTTGTATTTCATTTGATGCATTTGCTAATACCTAATTCCTGTGTATCCTAATAAATTCAAGTAGCCGTTATAATCTAGCCATCAGACCAATTAAGTTCCTAAGGAAGAGGGTATTTCCTACATGAAACAATTATCATTGATTATTTAATATTTGCTCTCTTTCCCCCCACTCCCTTTATGGTCTTGTCTCTCTCACTTAACCTTGGTTAGAAAAGAAGAATTTTCATGAAGTTCGAAGTTATACTTTACTGCATAATGCATATAGCAATTATCTAACAAGAAGTATGTCTTCTTTTTTGGGCTGAATTGCACTTTTCATCCCTCAACAATTTTTTTTTCAATTGTGCAAATTTCGTCCCTCCAAATATTTTTTTTTGAATTGAATCCTCCAATTTTTTCAATAAAGTAAAAAACAGTCCCTCCGTCAAGTTGCCATCCATAAACTAGCAGAACTTGCCTAGTTGGCACACTTCTAGCCACATGGCATGCTGTGATGTCAACAAAATAATTAAATAACATAAAACTATTATAATAATATTTATTGTTTTAAATAAATGTAAATATACAGGCTTAAATATTATAAAATTAATTGTTAAAAAAAATTGTCCTTGATCCCAATCTCCAACTGTGACCTCCTCAAGGGTCACTGGGTCTTTGATCCCAATCGCAGCACCAACCCTTTCTTCTTCTACGACCATGCTTGCCCCTTCCACCAAACTCTTGGAAGTTGGAACTGCATTAGAAACCAGCGTCAAAATTTCACCTTCATCGACCCTTATTCTTCTCATGTTGTGAGACGTGAATGTCTCTTATATTTTTCTTTCATCATTTGGATGCTGAGAAAATCCACAAGAAAATAATAAGAAAAGAAAAACAACGCAAGATTCAGAGAGTTTACCTTCAACTTTGGTTGGTAACTTGGTCTATGGATTTGATTTAGAGTCTTCTCTGGTTATTCAGTTTAAGAAAACTTAAAATCTCAAACTCTGTGCATCACAACAAAAGGAAGAACATAAAGCAGGATTACAAGTATGGTAAAGGTGAAGCTAAGAAAGTGAGGTTTACTAAATTTGAAATTTTCAGAAGGCAGCTCAACATGGACCATGGCATTTCAGTTATTGCACTGTCAGAGGTGGAAAGGCATTTGTTTTCTGTTTTTTGTAGAAAATCTGAAAGCATCCATTTTGATGATGATGATGGATGATTCGGATGTCATCGGAAGGGAACATGATAAAGAAATAATCATATAGTCTTTGATGCAACAGAATCCTTGTGATGATGATCAAAGTTTCTCTGTTATCCCCATTGTGGGGATGAGAGGCTTGGGTAAGACCACAGTTGTAAAGTTTGTGTAGAATGATAAGAGGATAGACGAGTCTTTCCCATTGAAGATGTGGTGTGTGTTTTTTTTGTCTTTGACATTAACCAGCTGATTATTAAAATAATCAATCTTGCTTCTACTGGTGCTCTTACTCACCAGCAAAAATTGAAAGAATTAGATATGGAGCAACTGCAAAATCATCTAAGAAATAAACTTGATGGTCAAAAGATTCTACTTGCCTTGGACGACATATGGAATGAGGATCATGTTAAATGGGTTATCTTTCTTCTGATGTGGGACTCAAGGCCCATAACTTACAATTGGATCCTAACAACTTCTCGCTCACCTATCTCAAGTTTTGAAAATAGCATACTCTGAATCCCTCCACATTTTTTCACAATTTCTCTCCCAACCTTATTAAATTTGGATACTTTTCCTCTTCTTTAAATGTCCATTTTTCAACAGGGACAATGAATCCTCTAGAGAGATGCCTTCTAAAATGCGAGAGGAATAGTGTCCATCATGAAAGTGATGGGATGATTACATGTAGTTACTAAGATTTTACTTCCGCACTCGCTTGTATTAAATTCCTCGACTAAATCCATTTAATGCGATCCTCGTTCCATATGTCGTCGAATACAAGTAGAAAATTCTAATCAGCTAGTTTATTTCTTAGATGAGTTTGCAGTTGCTCCATATCTAATTCTTTCAAATTTTGCTGGTGAGTAAGAGCATCAACAGAAGTAGAACTGATTAATAATCAGTTGCTTAATGCCGAAGTCATCATAAACACACACACATCTTCAACGGGAAAGACTCATCCATTCCTCTTATAATTGTAGACAAAATTTATAAGTGTGGTCTTATCCAAGCCTCACATCCCCACGATGGGGATAACGGAGAGACTTTGTCATCATCACAAGAATTTTACCGAATCAAAGACCATATGGTTATTTCTTTATCCTGTTCCCATTATTCAGTGGGATCAGAGGCTCACTCTGCTTCTGGCCGTGAATTACATGAGCTTCTTACATTGCAAGAGAAGAAAGACGACTTCCATACCCTATAGCATATACAAATTTGATCTGTAAATCTTCTCAGTTAAACACATTTGAACAGGGCATTATAGTATGAAGAATTGAACAGGAAGCAAAAATGTATCAGCTTTGAGAAAACTAATTAATAATTGCTAATGCAGTAGGAGTAATTTGTATGCTTTGAAGTTCATATCAAATTTTGGATGCACCATTAGCAAGAATTTATTTGATACAAAAATGTGTACAGATTCATAAAATAGTATCACAAGTGAAAATAAAACTATGATTATTATCTCACTCATATAAAGAGAATTGAACGGGCTTGTCCCAAGATTGAGTGTACCTGCAGAAACCTGCAAAAATAAAATGTAAAAATATAAGCTTCATAGACATAGGTAACTTTTATTCCAAAAATTAAAATGAACAAGCTGCAAGAGAAGCATAATACTTGTAAAAAAAAAGAAGGCTAAAATGCACTTTTTAGTCCCTTGTGTTTTTTACTTTGATGAAATTTGTGCTCAATTCATTTTTCTTCTTCAATGCATGTTGTCTATGTTCTACCTAATTTTATTTCGCTTTATTATTTTTCCAGCCTCCCATTGGTAATGACCGTGCTGCTGAATTAGGCACATGGCAAGAAAGGGAAGTAGAAGTGTCTGGATCTAGTTGGGATGTCAACAGCATTGACATAGCAATAGCTGGTTTAGGTTGGTTCTCTTTGGGTCTCAAAGGTCAAGCAACCATGAAACTGTGGACATTTGATGGTGTTGAAGTAACTTTGAGAGAACCTTTGGTCCTTGACCGGGCCCCATTCCTTGAGAAACCAGGTTTTTGGTTACCAAAAGCCATCTCTGATGCTATTGGCAACCAAACTAGACTTGAAGCTCAAAGAAGGAAAAAACTTGAAGATGAGGATACAGAATTTGTGGGGGCAGGGGCAGAGCTACCTGGTTGAAAATAATTGAATTGCTTTGCCTTTGCCTTTCATTATGAGAATAGAAGCTGTAACTGAAATGACGTGTTGCAGAGGCAATAACACATCCATGCTATTGGTTTGATAGTTCCCCACCAACTCATAGAATATAGAGAGAATAGGGATTAATGCACTCCTTGCTGTTTAGGTGTCACAGTCTTTTAAGTGTTGATATATAGTAGTGGTAAATTCCGCATTTGGTTAGGTAGTTTTTCAATTTTATGTATGAGACCGAGTCCCCATTTTTTGTGTTATGGAATGATGAGAAGGGGGAGAAAAAAAATATAAATCATTGCATTGGACTGTAAAAATACAGTATAGATATTCAAATGTGTTGGACAAAGAACAGAATTCTATATGTATCTATCGTTTTGCATAAACCAGAAAAGTAAGATTAGCTTTAAGAGGAAGAAGTCAAAATACGTTTATTCTTGGCCGATTGGTCACTCTTAAATATAGCATATATACCCATAGCTACACCGATAATATTTCTTGCACATCATTTGGAAGATATCTTCATATTAGTGTATACAAGATAAGATGATACCAACTGTATTAATCTTGTTTGTGGAATACTTCCAACACTCTTTTCAATATTCTCTTGAACACTTTTTTATTGAATGAATTTAAGGTGGGATTATGAATTTTTTATAGAACATAATCTATTTAAGGACACCAGTTAAGGAATAAAAAAAATAAAATTTCTATTAGAAGTGATGCAATCAAATCCTTCAAAAGTATTATCTCTCATTTCTTAATGAAAAATTATATTTGTTGAATTCCTTAACCAATATCCTTAATGGGTAGCAAACCCGATAATTTATAAAAAGAATGTATATATTTGTTTTAACTATACCGTGTATTAAAGGCATGTCTGCTGACAGACGGAGATAGGTTCATGTCAAATTTATTCATGACAAGAGTCAAAGTAATTGAGTTTTAAAAATTAAACAGTGGGCTGCTTCAAATTCTAAAGAGGAACAAATTCTTTTTTTCCCCTCAATTTTGTAATTTGAATACTTGTAGCAGCTCTTACAACATCAGTACATGAAATATTTTCACAATTTTTTTTTTCTTTTCCTTCCCAATTTACCATATATTTTTGGTAACCCCAGAGAAGGATAATAGGAAAATTGAAACCTTGCCCTATACAGGAGTTACAGAAAGTTAAAGCTACAGATAACATAGTACAGTAGCTAAATGACCGCAAAGCAACCTAAGGCCATGCCATTCAGCCAGATCGTTTGATTTGTCGGAAGCGCCACCTCTGACTCATGCAGTTATGCTCCACGCTCTGGTTCCACAAAAGTGTTGAATCCAGTTTTATCTGAAGAATAGAAGCCCCTCATTAATGAACAAAGGCCAAGTTCAAGTATTCTAAATTTTCGCTATGTTTGGTTTATCGTTACAAACCTACGTTTGCTTCAAAGAAACTCCATAAATACTTTATATCTCAAACGTATATTTGCAACTTTTCAACCATAAACCAAACATGACTTCTATCATTGAGAATTTGAGATAACACTACTGAATTGGAATTCAACAGCTTTCAATCCTAACTATTTTACAATCTTCAAACCTACAAATTCTTTACCTTGGGCTTCAGAATATCGAATAAACTCTTCAAGTTGAGCTTCCAGCGAAGAAAGATCATCACCGGCATCAAGATCAAATGCATCAGGCAACAAATCAACCCCATCAAATCCATCCTCATCACCATAATAACCTCCCTCACCCTGTTGCTGGCTGAGCCAGAAATCATGGTACCATGTCAGTGTTGTTACCAGCTGCCACCATTCTGGAGAAAAATCCTCCACTTGGCGGAAAGCAGCTGGAATGTAAAGTGGGGCATTGGGGTTAAGTGTTGATCTTCCTCCAGAGACTAATGCCATCTTGCTCAGCTAGAATCTGATCCTTGTTCTTTATCTCTGCATCAATCATCAGCACCAGTGTTAAACAGGGAGCATGAATCAAAAGGAATCTAACAATTTAACATAATTTGTCAAGCATAAACATGCAGCTTCCACCTACAATAGATAACTCCTACATCACATTTGAAGTATTCAACAACTTTGTTGCAAAACTGAAATTTTTTGTTGGGAGACATCATAATTCCAGAGAATTCTTATATATATTCTGATAGTATTACACTTAAATTTAATCCAACAAGAATATAACATGTAGACTTTTTTTACAATTTCTCCATAATTCCTCTAGTTTCTAAAAACTTGACTTTAAAAAAAAAAATAGTATAAAAAAATGAGGTGATTGACAAATTATGTGAATAAATGTGGCTACTTTATTTTGAATATGATAATTTTCCCAAAAATTTTTCCTGGAACAACAAAAATTGATCAATGCTACATAAAAGAAAAAAAATATTAAAAAAAGGTCAAATCTAATACCAAAATTCAAAACCAGGTCTTTTGACTCGTTTGAAATAAAGATCGGTTCATCCTTACGTAATAAAATCCAAAAAAAAAAAAAAAAACGCTGACTGCTCATGATCTTGAATCTTTCCAAACGAAACTTCGAAGAACCAAAATCCACTAGTTTCTGATCATCAATCAAACAAATCATTCAATAAAAAACCCTAATCTCCGTGCAATTATAACGATCACCAAAAATTTTACATTTCTTTCTTTTTCTTTCAATTTCTACAAAACCAAAACTAAAAAAAATAAAATAAAAGGACAAAAAAAACAAGGAACAATTTTCCTTCGAATCACGAACAAATCGAAGAACACAAGAAAAGTATACCTCTCCGGCGACGAGAAATTCGTTAGCTACGAGAAATTCGTTACGTGTCAAACCGTTTCATGGACGTGTATTTATAGGGGCGAAAATGGGATCCCCGAGCCTGTCCTGGTTCGGGTATTATGTGGGTCCCACCAACGTAGGTTCGGATAAAAACACCGTCCACACCGCGTCTTGGTTCGGACGCAACGGGGTGGTGGGGTGTGGTGGGGTCAAACGTAAAGGACAGTGCGCGTAATCGTGTTTGGCTTTTGTTGACCTTTGACGTTCTTTTATAGTGCTTCTCATAACTTTCACTTCATCATTCGTTTAGGATCGTTTCGTTTTGATTTACGGTTCTTATTAATTTGGTTATGTTTTACAATCAGATTTGTATCCTCAACCATTCAAAACCCACCACAAAAACTTTAGGGATAGTGCAATGTAATGCAATGTATAGCGTTTACTAAACTAGCTAGTCCAGCAAAACATGTGCTCTTTATGTGCACAAACATTGCCTAAATAAAACTCGTAAAAGAATGGCACATGTATAATAAGATTGACAACTCAACAACACAATTGATATTGCCTTCTAATATTTTAATAGCGAGCCTCCTGAGGTGGTTAATGATGGAAAATTACTAAAATATAGATACATGTTACACATATTGAACAAAGAACTAAGACAAATTCTGTATCTTGAGCACCAAAGAGTTCATTGATCTTGACAAGAGTGTGAAGGTAAGGTGAACTGCTCTCTTTCTGGTAAGTCCGTATAGTGTGTGTTCAATAACTGCTTACTAGAGAGGCAGCCATTTAACCTACCAGCAAAGAGTGGGGACATCTCATCAGGCTACTAAAATGAATGGTCCAACCCATCATGGTCCACTCACAAGACAAAGCCTAATTACAAAATTTCATCATATTGTTAATGTGTTTATAATATCAATAATTAACCATAATTAATATATTAACTATAATTCCTAATAATTAATTAATGCTAATCCATAAAATTGATTAATTAAAACATTTGATCAACAATCTCCCACTTGGATAGCATTAATCAATTATTTAAAAGAACGAGAAATTTAAAACAAGAATATCAATTATTGTTAAGCACCTGTCAACCAATAGTATAAGAAACGTAAGTTTCAATGCTGCATAAATGGTATCTGGTAGGGAAACACATCATACATGTTAATGACTTACATTTCATATAAAGAATTAATGATGAATTTGGAAGAACATATCTAAGTTAAGAGTAATATGTCTATCCAAGAATGGTCCAAGCATCTGAAAATGCTATAAGAGATATGATATATCAAAGTGATATTATTTCATACATATCTCATAATAGACTCCCAGTAACCCAAAACATCAAAAGACTTGAGTAAACTAATATGAGTTATAATACTCAAATAGGTAAGTCTTTGGTCAGTGGATCTGCCAATATGTTTTCAAATTCGTAATGACCATAAAATATCCGGATAGCTCTATCAAGAGTAATTACGTATGGGATAACCATTAATAAAAGTAATTACATTTGGTAAAAATCAATAAATGCTTAACAATACTTGACATTCAATTAATCCGAGTTTTACTAAATGAGTGACTAAGCAAATCCATAAGAAATTAGGAAATCTAAGGATCTCCTATTTTAATTGCATAGACAGTTTTTTTTTTAATGATTAATATGGCCACAAGAATGTCAATGATAAGTAAGCATTCTTGACTTCCAAATTTACAAGCATCTCAACAATGTAAATATCATACTCGGCACATAAATTTAGAATATCGTAGGATTATCAAGATAAGTGGTTACTAGATAACAATATGAAACCCAATATATTTAATATATGAATGGCATATTTTAACTGCATTTAGGTTTCATAGTTAACCACATATTCTGCATATAGAATTAAGGAGATTATAAGTGTTCTCTTGACACTTAACAACCCAGAATCTCCTTGAGTCATCGCAGACACAAATTCTTAAAAGAATTTTATAAATAAGGTAACCTTTGTATTGTAAAATATGATGACTATTTAAAAGGTTTATCATCATATCAGTGAGATCATAACATCCCTAACATTTTAAATAGAATATGGGATTACTTGCAAGTTTTCAATAGCTCACCCAAAACTCAAGTGTAAAAAAAATAGCCACATGCACTTGAGCAAAAGATTAGGTTACGCGCAGCGGAAATACATAAGACTTAAACTTTACTATAATTAAGGATAAAAAAAAACTGAGACTCTTATAATTATTAAGAACAACAATAATGTATGGCATATCAAAAAATATAACAATAATAAAAAATATTGCCAAGTATATATCCCAAATATATCATTTATTTAGATATAGAATAATGGTATAGAGTAGAGAAATTATTCTCAACAAATTTACTAGCTAATAATGGGATTTTCATGTCAAAAAAAAACTAATAATGGGATTTTAGTATATTATCTTAACAAGGATTATTTTTAGAAGTATAAAACAATTTGGAGTTCAGTTTATGACAAGGTTCCGGAAAATATTTTAATATCCTCAATATAAGTCCTCATAACAAAACGATGACAAAAAATTATGTGAAGAGAAAAATATTGAATAAGAGATATTTGTAAAGTATAATTATATTTCCTTTCTCACGTCTAATTAATTGGGAATTTAATACTTTAAGCATGCAAGACTCTCCCACTTGATAGAGAAAGATAGTTTAACCAGCAATTTAAAATAATTAAAGTGTTAAAAAATGTTCAACTATTTTCTCTATCACAAAATAATCATGCCAAGTAATGTCATACCGATAGGGTAAGTCAATTACTTACATAATACAAGGATAATCGCAATCCATTCCAATGAAAAAAGTAAACATTTAAAAGAAATTTGAATCACGATAGGCAAATGCAAAATTTTAGAAAGAAAAAAAACACTAGATTGCATAATATATGCCTAATTAAGAGTTAGGCCATGAGTTTGACAACAAAAGAAAATATAATAATACAATGCACGAATCTTATGTCACCAAAATTCTAATACCGATAGGGTACTCGAACAAATGATTGACATAAGCATAAACATAATACATCGTATAAAAAACAAATTACATTAATAACAACACATCGATATGGTATAATTATTATCAATGTAATGTAATTATAATTAAGAATAAAACTTAATTTTTTAAACCAATACAAAATCTGCATAGTTGTACTCATTAGAGGTGGCAAAATGGGCTACCCGGCACGTCGCGGGCTAGCCCGATGCGGGTTCGGGCTTTATAGGGACAGGTCAAAAAGGCCCGGTGTAACACCCTTCTCGAGTGCTACATCGTACGTGACATTTTAAGGTCGAAGAGTAGGTTAATTAAAATTGGCTATAAAAGAATGGGGTAATTTTTTTTTTCCTTAAGTCGTAAAAATAACTACTTTGATTTAAAGGAATGGACAATAAAATATTCCATTATCACAATTAAGGTCATGAGTTCTAAAATCATTTACATAATATCCAACCCGACTCATAAACAGAAATCATAGAAATGTACAGACTCAACATAAAGATATGAAAACGTAGCTCCTAAAATACAAGATACTTGGAGTCGCAACTTCATTAACGATAACACTAACTCCCATACATCCCAAGCTGGCCAAACTAAAATAGAAAAGACAATCCTATCTCGTACATTGTGAGAAGGATAAAACCAACCGACGAGATCTAGTGGAAACTCTATTTGAGTCCACTGTCGGTGTCGTCGCAAAAGACACTACTAGAGTCACTACAGAAGTAACTCTCAGACTAAGCCATTTCCCTTTCCAAGGAAAAACCATAACTTACGAACTATTGACTATCATACATATCTCAAGAAAAGAAAGGTTGGGCATAACTGATACCCTAACATCATCGCCTTGAATCCTCTAAAGTCTGAAAGATGTTCACTAGAAATTCCACCAGAACGTTCGCATGCTCGAACCTCAATCTTTATGATGAATCAGTCAAGCGTCATCTGGACGTCTCAATCTTCTCAACAAAATACATAAAGCACATAGCCAGCCGACATAAGCAATATAAAAATAAAAAAGGTGAGATTTCCATTTATCTTACACATAAGGCAGACATGCAGTGGTACGACTCTCAGGTATATAATACAACAGTAATATATTCTTTTTATCTCCCTTTTTAATTCTGCAACCCAAAACTCCAAGAATATAATATAGCAAACTCGACGGTAAGCTTATCAAGCACAACAGACACGGTTTATCCATCAAAGGACGGGGATAGAGAGAAACTGATTGAAACCGTATAGTCTCATTCCTACACAGCCTCAAGGAATATCCGATCCTAACATCAGAGCTAATTTGATATTTTGGAAAGGAATGGTTAGTACATGTTTCATCTACGCCCACCTTAGGCACCATGTGTGGCTATCAAGGCACACAAGGCTCAAATATCATAATGTACGTACAATAATAATCACATGTGATCTCTCTCTGTGAAACATCAGGCTCTTTAAGAAACCCCTACTACTGGGAAGCTTAGCTTCCTAGGCACAACGACCTTTCTGAACATAGTATCAACTATGTAGTTGGGCAAAATTCCTGGAATACGTCCAATTGGTCTATCCATCGGATAACCTCGTGATTCCACCAGAATCCATTTGATGCTAATCTTTGACGGACTATATTCTCGGGTACTGTAACGCCCCGATTTCTACTATTTTTTGTATCGATAAACAAATATATGTTTATATTTTTATCCGAAACTTAGAAAATGATTTTGGATAAACCAAAATCATAAACCAAAACCAGAGAGTTATGGTTAAAATTTTGGTTGAAAATTCAGACGAAACATGTAACAGCCTGATTTTAATTATGTTGTTCAACCGGTTAAAATATAATTAATTATATTTTAATTTGAGAGTTAGAAAGTGTTTTTGATTAAAATAAAATCATATTCATAGTCTACTTTATGGTAGAGGGTTACGGTAAAATTTTCGGTTGAAAATTCAGACGAAAAGTTCTGTCTGCGTTTTCACTTGCGGTACAAGTTTTTGTCTATGAGAAAACCTAATTTTGACCCGTGAACGAGACGATTAGTGTTTTTAATATGTTTCCTTCAAATTCGGTTATTTTGAAAATTTTTCGTTCAAAAATAGAATAGAATATTTTATTCGGACGAAAACGTCGAAAGAATTACTATCGGAAAATACAACCAGGTACGAAATGGAGCAGATTAGGGAGCACAAAAGAAGTAAAGTGACTTGATGGGACTTGATGGAAATGAGTTATGACACACTCCAAAAGTGTAATAATCACACCTTTCAAATTATAACATATTATATTCTAAAAACCTATTTCTCTCTCTCTTCTCAAACCAAACAAGGCACAAGGTCAAAACTTACTCTCCAAGCTCATTCATCTCTCCTCAATTTCATGCCACTCTCTCCCTTCTCTATATATACACCTCTCATTTTTCACTTCATCACTTTCCTTCTCCAAAACTCCATTAAAACTTCATCTTCTTCCTTTTCTTTTAAAAGTTCAAGCTCTTAAAGCTTTAGTTTTTATTCATCTTTTCTACTTAAGTTATTCATTAAAGTTCTTCCTTACAAGAAGGGCAATGCTCTCATATGAATCTTTTTGCAAGTTTCATATTTTATTTCTTAGTTTACTTTATGTGTTCTTTATATACTTTAAACTTCTAAAATCTCTCTAAAATGGTAGAAAACTCTTTTTGAGTTGAAACCACTTTTTATAGTATTGTATTAACTTATATTTTCACATACTAAGAGGTTGTGTAAAACAAAAATCTCTATCCATCTCTTCCAATGAAGGCCGAATGCTTGCATTTGTGACCTAGGAAGTTTTTGTTTCAACTTTTGGAATATGATCATGTGTTTGAGTTTCTAACTATCCATTGATCCTAAATCTATAAATCTTGGAAGTTTTGATAGCTTGTTCCTATGATGGATGAAAATATGAATAAGTAAACCTAGGATACTATGTTTCAAATTTCCAAGTATGATCATGGATTTAGAACTCTTAATACCTTGTGATTCTAAACCTAAGAGTTATTGTTAAACAAAGAATATTTTCCTCATCATCCTATGATGGCTGAAACTTAGTGTTTAGGTGCTAGGATGTTTGAGTTTTTATTTCTCCAAAATGATCATGGACTTAAGCTCCATAAGATATTTGGATGCTAAGTCTAAGAGATTGGAAAGTTTAAGGATTTCTAACTTGTTTATTCTATGTTATTAAAGCTAGGATGTATTACTTTCATTTTTCCAAGATGATCATGGACTTGGGCTCCATAAGATAGTTGGATGCTAAGTCTAAGAGATTGGAATGTTTAAATTGTTTTCCAAAATGATCATGGACTTGAGCTCCATAAGATATTTGGATGCTAAGACTAAGAGATTGGAATGTTTAAAGATTTCTAACCTATAAATCCTATGAAGGCCGAACCTAGAAGGTTATGGACCTAGGATACTTTATTCTTATTTTTCTAAAATGATCATGGTCTGGAGCTCCTTAAGATATTTGGATGCTAAGTCTAAGAGATTGGAAAGTTTAAAGATTTCTAACCTATAAATCCTATGAAGGCCGAACCTAGAAGGTTATGGACCTAGGATACTTTATTCTTATTTTTCCAAAATGATCATGGTTTGGAGCTCATTAATACATATGGATGCTAAACCTAAGAGATTGGAAAGTTTAGTGAATGCTAGCCTATTTTAGTAGCCTTGGCCGAATACCCTAAGTTTATAACTTAGTGGGATTTTAATTCAACTTTGATAAATGATCATTGTTTACAAACTCCTAACACTTAAGGATCATAAATCCATGAGTTGTATAATTTTCGGGGATCTCTAACCCTAAGAACTAGTCTTGGCTGAACCTATACCATGTGGTTTGTGTTCTTATTTGATTTTAACTTGTGATTTTGTGTTCATAACCTTAGACTTCCATCGCGGAGGAAACGAAGAGCTTCGAGTTCGGGAGTTCGGTAATAACCTAGATGGGGGAAAGAATCAACCTATCATCGGAATGGGTAAGTAGTAGATTATATAATAATTGTGTAGGGCGACCTAAACCCTACTAGTAGTTGAGTAATGGACAAGACCAAAATCACATTGGAAACCTTTTCTGAAAAACCAATGGCGATTCCGGGATTGTAGGTTTATCGATATTAGGTTGATTTTATATTGTTGATGGTTGATTTGATTTTATTACCTTTATTGAATTGATTTTGTGCTATGATTGGTGATATGAGAATATTTTGATTGATATTGTGTTATGCATGATCTGCCTGGTTTGTATTATTATGCTTAGTTGTTTTTAAGCAAAGATATATTTGTTGTCTAAGAGATGATTGTTTTGGGTGCGAGGATAATGATGATTTAGAAGTGCCTAACCTATATGATGTATGTCAAAGAGGTGTTATGGCATAGAATATCTTTCAAGTTCTAATGGAGGGTTAAGGCACTAGGATGTTGTTAAAACGGGTTGGTGAGATTCAAGTATAGGTGTTGTTGTCCACAACCGAGCATTGGTAATATAATACACAAGGACAAAAGTGTACCAATACACGTAAAATACTTCTGTGTATTGGTAATATAATACGTGTAAAATCAAGAGTTCTCGCGAGACCACTTCCACCTAAAGGGAATGGGGGTGGAACACCTTAACGTGAATGGAGGTGGAACACCTTAACGGGAATGGAGGTGTGCACTAGGTGGAACATCCTAACGGGAATGAGGGTGTTCCCTGATGCAAATGAGGGATGGTGACAGGAGTGGTAGTGGCCACGATAGTGTAAAGACATGGTGACAGGATTAGAGAGGTTACGTTAAAATAAAGTGTTAGATTGCCTGAGAGTCAGGGTAGAGGATGATATATATTAACTTGAGGATGATTCATTAGTTATGTGTGTTGCTTGTCTGTGACAATTACTGTATAATTTACTATAACTCTTTTCCGCTTTTTGATGATAAAACTGCTTCTTATCCCCTATGTTTCTGTATTTTTGTGGGTTACTTTGGTTTACGTTAGAAGACCCGATGGAGGGTTATGTTGATGAGGAGGTGGACGGAACTCTGTATGAAACGGAGATTGCTGAGGAGTTGGATGGAACTCCTTACAAACCAGACGTTGGGGGCCGAGCTGTGATCTATGACGGTTAGTGTATAGACATTATGGCCAGTGTATCTAAGGAGCATTTTTATATTTCCGCTAAGTATGTCTGTTATTAGTTTATGCCTGTGAGGGATCCTACTGACAGGATACCCTCAACAATGTTTTGGTATTGTAATGAACAATTAGGTGTGTATTTACATATGTTAAAGTTGTTGTGTTTTAAATTTGCAGAAGTTATATGATAATTAAATAAGTTTTAATTTTTACGTATTTTCACGATAAGCGTGTGATTAAGAATTGATTTAAGAAGGTAATTAATTTAATAAAACATCGGGGTACAACAGGGTGTCTCAAAACCCGGTCTGTGTTTTCACTGACAGTAAAGTTTACTGATCAGAAAACCTAATTTTGACTCGTGAACGAAATGCTTAGGGTTCTTATGAGTTTTCGAAGGACTTTGGTTATTTTGGAAATTTTCACTTAAAAAGTGAAATAATATATATTATTCGGGTGATATATTAAATTGGGGAAACAACGGAGCTGAAAATGGGATTTTCCGAGAATCGCTAACGAATGAGGATATGAGTCATAAGTGAGGACTCAAGGGGGGATTCACCATGGTAAGTCATGGTGTGACTCACCATGTGAAATGATTACTTAGGGTTAGTTTACCAAATTGTCCTTAAAGTCCTAATGTAATCACATTTTTGCCCTAAGTGTAAATGACTAATTTGTCCCTAAAATGAACTAATTCCTACCCTAACTACCCTTGAAACCCACGGCCCAACCCCTATAAATACCCTACCCTTAACAATTTTTTTGTTCTTGGTTCATATTTTCTAAAAGTTCACTCTTAAGAACATACACAAAACTTCATTGATTTGGCTTGAAACTTGGATTAATCACTTGCTTTTCTTCATCATTCAAGAGGTAATCTCTTAACTCTTGATCATTTTTGTCTTAGATCTTCATTTATTCCATTTATTTTGCCATGATCATTAAGTTTATATTCTTAGATCTAGAACTTTGAAAAATCCTAGAAAATCATAGAAAAATCCTTTTCATATGATTCCAATTGCTATGAACTAGTTATGATCCCTAGTATCTTCGTTCATGAGCATGTGTTAAAATAAAATTTCCTTCCCAATTTTCTCTAAGAGGCCGAAGCCCTAAGGTTGAGGGTGGAGGAGATTTTGTTTCAATTTTAAGTTATGATCATCGATTATGTAATCTCTAATGTTTAAGGATCACTAATCCAAGAGCATGTGAATTTTATAAATTCCTAGTCATTTTACTAGTCATGGCCGAATCCTACCCACAAAATGGGTTAGATGATTTTGCTTCATTTTCAACTTATGACAATTTTCCCTAGCTCTATACTACTCTAAGGTCATTGATCTAAGAGTATGTAAAATTTTGAGATCCCTAACCCATTTTTCCAATGAAGGCCAAACCTAGACCTTTAGGTTTTAGGAGATTTTATTTTATTTTGTAACTTGTTCTTTACTTGTTTGTGAATGATTAGTTGAGTAGTTGGTGTTTTGTGTGGTGTGGAGGGAAACTAAGAACTACCAGATCATTTTCAGAAGAAAAATCCAAACATCAAGGTAAGGGAAGTTTGCCCGAGGAGCTTTGATCGATAACTCTGTATAAATTGTTTGGTGTGTCTGTAATTAATTGTTGTAGTTTGTGGTGTTTGTTTAAAATTATTGCATAATATTATGTGATGCATGATTTATCTGTGAAAGCATGCTATAGATTGTGATGTGTAAATTTATTGTTGGTTGTGAATGCATGTGATAAATTGTGCTGTATGAAATTTTTGTTGATTTTGTGATTGGCTGGAAGCCTGACATCGGTCAGTGCTCATTGGAAATTAAGGATAAAATGTTAAGAAAGTTTAAGGAAAACATTATGTTTTTGAAAATTTGTGGATTTAATTTTAAGGTAAAACTAATAATATTTTAATGAGTTTTAATGAAAGAATAAGTTAACGAGTGACAGTGAGTACGTAACCGTGAAAAATTTTCACTTTCGCTTTTTTTTCGAAAACGACGGGAAAAATGGAAATAAATCTTAATTTTAAGAAAATGTGTTTTAAAAATTGATTTAAGGTCGATGATAACTAATTTTTCAAGAGATAAGGGTTTTTGCTTGCCTAACAGCAGTACGAGGAAAAACAATCTTTTTAAGTGAGAAAATTAAATTTATATGCCAGAAATGATTTACAAAGGGTTGATGGATTTTTAGAAAATAAAAATAAAGGATTTGAGGAAAAATGTTTTTCGTTATGTTTTAAAACGAATTTCATCAGAAAATGATTTTTGGAAAAGAATTTAAGAACAACGGAAGCTTGCCGACAAACTTGGATAAGTTTTCGGGGTTTTTGTTTTGGTATTTGTGTTTCACTGAATGAAAACTCTTTGGGAAAAATAAAGGAAAGGATAAGGACCTAGATTGCCGAGACGTTGGGCTAGTGTTCCTATAAGAAAATTGTACTTTGGAGGTGGAAAGAATTGGAATACCTGAGGAAGGGTAGTCAGGAGCTTTAAGCCTCGACGGAGGAAAAATAAACGACAAAGAACAATTACGATAATAACGGGTTTTACATGCATAGTCTGGAAAACATATCATTTTGGGCAGACGTGCCTTGTGTATCGAGCTACAATTTCACAAAGGGTGAATTGGGTAAATTGGTTAGTTACGAACCAAAGATAAATTCTAAGTTTTTGGGTTTTAGGGACATTCGGGCTTCGAAAATCCAGCGAATACTTGGGGTCTTGCAACCTCGGATCGTAGAATTCGGTTACCCGGCACGAATGTACTCAATAAGGAACTATTCCAATATTATTTTAGGTGCTCCATCATGATATCCCTAAACAATTGGAGCCGGACCTAAATTTAGAGGCCGATCTCATGAGACAATTGTGTTAAGGGTATCGCAGCCCAATCATTGCTCATATGAGGGAAGTTAGGATCTCCGGAGAATAAAGGTCAAGACTCATAGGATGGATATTGAAGTGCCATGCATTTTTGGAAAATCACAATTGTATGATCGGGTATGAATCCCACTGGTAGGAAATATTTATAGTATGTATATATGATGTTTGTTTGAGTGTCGTTCATGTAGTTATCATAATGAAACTCAATATTGGTATCTCACCCTTGGTTTATTTATTTTCATGTTGGGTTTCTACTATGCTTCTCTCTCTCTCTCTCTCTCTATATATATATATATATATATATATATATATATATGAGTATAGATGAACCACGCGAGTTTGATATCATACTCGGGGATACGTTCCCTTCACTTTGACGAGGTTGATGATGGAAGCGTGTGGGCGATTAACCTGGGCACCCGCAGCGCTACGTATATCGGGCCAGTATGTACCACTACAGGAACATTAGCAATGGGACCACAGACCCGTACTGACAGCTTTGAGACAGTCGAAGTACCACTTCCCCCTGTGTGGCTATTGTTGAGGAATCTGGTGAATGGGGGAAATCTGGTGCATCAGCCACCATTTGACCAGCCACTGCATGTTGCAGCGCCACCATCACCTCTGGCGCCCATTGTCATTGTTCTGGAGGAGGATGAGGACCCCATGGAGGACGAGGAGGAGGTACCCGAGTATTATCCCCAGGTTTACGACATTGCTCTAGAGGTTGAGGCAGAGGCGGATGTATCATCACCGATCTATTTTGGGTTTACTTTTGGGAAGTAGTGGTATTGTCACAGTCTGAATATCTTGGCTACTGAGAGCCATCTTTTGTGATGTCGTGGTTCCGGACAACCGCTAATATATAGGTTTAGTTTATGTGTGTTTTCTTATGTTATGGCTTTAATAAATGACCTGTAATGTAAAGGTCCGTATGTAAAACTGTTTTAATGCATATATATATATATATATATATGTATGTATTCAGTTGTTAATTATAATTATTTGGGTTGTATCGATAGAGGAAAAGAAAAAGAAAAAAAAATTTACAACTAATTTCAAGTAAGTTAAGAAATATAGAAAATTATATTTTTCGAAAGCAATCAGCGTAATTATTTTCAGTCTTTTAGTTTCAACATGTAGTGCCAAGGGGGTGTTACAGGTACAAATCATCGGCTCTTCATTAATCCACGGTTCTCAAACAGACTTGTCATGTTTGTGTAAAGATGTTTTAAGGCATTTGCTTACAAGTCCTAACACATTATGAAATTGGATCGACAGTCCAATCATTTATTTCTTTACACTTTTCTAATGGAGCATTTCTCCTGGCTTCCAAGAAATCAAATAAATCTTAGTCCATTAAATCTTATGGAGGTATGGATAATGAAATATCCACACTTTACGACAAATGGTCTTGCTTCACCATAAGTCATAAATCATTAAGTTCATATTTTCACTAAGTAATCCATGACTTAGGTTTTGCTCTTTAATGTAAATACTAGTCTTTGAAGACTAAAATTCTCTTTTGTCTTGAAACTAAAACCTTCGGTTAAAACCAAACCATTTTGAAATCAGATTCCATCAAAGTACATAAGTACTAAATTCCTCAAAACAGTTTCTTAAAAAATGTCGAAACTCTTAAAATACCGTTTTACCACTTTTTATTGTATTTCAACTTAAATTCCATATTTTCACAAATGTAATCATTCTTATCAAATTCTTCACTTCCCTAAGTTACCATACTTATGTTCAAGTATTAAAATACTGATTTCAAACTCTACATCATTGTTTTCTAAAAAATCTTTAAAAATGTTCCACGACGGTTTCGTCACTTTTTTACTGGTTTTAGTCCCAAAAGCTTTGCTTTTGAAACACTGATTTTACAATTTCCTTTCCATGTATATAAAATTCCTAAAAATTTAACCGAACGTCGTTAAGTTTGTAAATCACGTAAATCATTTTTCAACGATTTTAAACTCTAATAGTCCAAACTCATTTTCGAGTTTTAGAACACATTGTTAGGCATGAAAAACAGTCTCTAACTATCCAATTACATTTATTTTCGAAAATTGTAGTTTAGTCCCTAAACTTTCATTAATTACAAAAATGTCCTTATTCACTTAGAACCTTATAACTTTTTATTCATAAATTCAAATCACACCAAACTAACTTCTATAGAAATATTTTTCCAGTCCTCATAAAAATTCCAGAAATTACACTACTGCCCCATATTTTACAATATTTGCAAAAAAGTCATTGTTTACTAAAAAGCTTATATCTTTTTATATATTAATCCAAATAACACCAAACCAATTTCTATGGTCTTATCTTATCATTTACTTCAATTGTATGACATATTTTCATATTTATAGTTCAGTCCCTCAATTTTCCAAAAATTCCATAAAAGTCCCTAAAGACTCATTAATTCATATCTTTTAACATACATCTCCAAATCAATCCAAACCAATTTCTATACTCTTATATACTCATTCACTCCTTATAAAAATTATCCAAACAAATTAAATCCTCATGGAACTCACTGAAACAGTGATGGCCGAATGGGCTCAAATAATTATATTAGGCATTTTTTTTAACAAATCAAGCAAACAACAATCATGGTTCCAACTTAAGGTCATTGGAACCAAAACAACCATATGACATATCATACCATAACCAAGCATCAAATCAAATCCTCCAAGAGGATCACACACATATAGATCAATAATTTACACAACTTATACACTTATGAGTTACAAGACCATATACACTAAATAAACCATCAACATATCTACATTAAGGTAGGATAGTAGTAATCTCCCCCCTTACCTCTTGTAGATCACTTGAAACTCAAGTAGTAAAAGGATGTTGTTCACCTAAATCACAAGGTTTGAATCAACAAAACCCAACCATGAACAACCAACAAGAAATCAAGTTAAAGATTGAAGAAAATCACCTAAACCCATTTGAGCATAGGTTCGGCCAACTCAAAAAGAAATAGCTAGGGATCTCTAAATTTTTCAAGCTCTTGGATGATGAATATAGAAGTCATATGAAGATCATAGAAATTGATCTCATATTAAAATGATTTTTCTATGATTTTCTAGAATTTTTTGAAAAACTAGATCTAGGAATTTGAACTTGAACAAAATATGGATTTAAGAAGAAGACTTGTGATGAGAAGTGAAGGTATGATCATGGATCATAAGGCTATACTTTGGAATCTCAAGAAATGATCAAGATCTAAGACTTCCTTTCAAATCAAGTGTAAGAACTTAAGGGTTTTTGTGAGAAAGTTGAAGAACATGAACCAAATGGATGAAATGAAATGTCCAAGTGTGGTTTAAGAGGGGTTGGCCGTGATCTTCTTAGGGAGAAAAGGGTCCAAATGTTGTCATGGCAACTTGAAATTACAAGGTAAGATTAAGGGTATTTTAGACATTTCACACTTAAGCCATTATTACTTATATTTAATGTAAGATGACTAACCCCTATGACTCACCGCCATGAGTCATCATGGATGACTCATTGTATTCATCCATCCGGCATCGGATTTTGTCTCTGCACATCCGTTTTCGACTCCGTTGATCCCCGATTGTCGAATACTTGCCCGATTATCGTATAATAACCTATTTATTTTGAAAACTTTCAAAATAACAACTATCTTTGGAAAAAAAATAAGAATCTAAACTGTTTCGTTCTCGGGTCAAAATTGGGTTTTCTGATTAGTAAAATCTTATAGTTAGTTAAAATGCAGACTGGGTTTCGTCTGAATTTTAAACCTAAATTTTTACCGTAACCTTCTATCACAAGGTAGAGTAAAATTATGTTTTTATTTTATCAAAAATCATTTTCTAGATCTCAGATAAAATATAAAGAATTAAAAATTCTACCGATAATGAAAAACAGTAAAAATGGGGTGTTACGCCCAGAATCAATATGGGCTGCAAAATAGGTGCCCAAGCCCGGCCCTATGCGAGTTGCGGGATTTTTCGGGCTGGCCCAATAATTTTTTTTTTGTTTTTTCAGTCATTTTCATTTTTATTGAGTTTTTTCCCAAATGAATTCCGAATAGTATTTTTTTTATAAAAAAAACTTGCTTAAGTGTCTTAAACAAATATGCTAATTACAGATATGCTATGGTGTTTTTTTAAAAAAGTTATCACTACATTCTCCAGCTATGTTATGTATATTGACCTTAACACTTAAATCCTTGTAACTTCAGACATATGCTAACTATTCTTCCAAAAAAAGTGTTAATTCAGCCAAAGTCCAACAATTGAAACAATGAAAATGTCAAACAATGAAAAAATGAGAACATCAAAAAATGAGAAAGTCCAATAATGAAAAATTCTAAGTGTCTAACAATAGAAACAATGAAAAAGTCCAACAAAAACAAACTTCACAAATCACAATGAAAGTCCAACAATAACAACGATATATTTAAAATCCTATGCCTTGACATCAACATTGGCATTTAAGTCTCCTAGAGAAAGCTTTACATGTTCAAAATTGATGGCCTCTCGCTCATCATCATCATCATCATCATCATCTTTATTATCATAATCTAGAATAAAAAATATACATTGTTATGAATTTTTTTTTTAATTTTCATATTTTTATGTTTTTATTTAAATAAAAATGACTACAAATTCAAATAAATAAAACTAACCGGGCTACCCGAGCCCGATGCGGGCTAGCCCGGTGTGGGTTCGGGCTTCGAAGGGTCGGGTCAAAAAGGCCCAAAATTAAAATGGGCTCAAATTTGACTACCCAAACCCTATAATTCATCGGGCTTATTCGGGCCGGCCCATTTTGCCACCTCTAGTACCCACGATAGGTGAGATTACAATTATACAAATTAAGAATATTTATGCTTAAAATTAATTACATAGTCTTAGCACATTTTAATGAGAGAGTGCATTGTACAAAAGTGTACAAAACAATTTTATGTTTATCTCAAAATAGAACTCTCACAATAATAAGATGTGAAATACTACCACTATAAATTAGATTAAATTAGAATGTAATTACAAAATAGATATTATAACAAGCAATCAAAAAATTGATTTTAGAATTCTTTAATTTTACAATACTCTGGAAACAGTCATACTCTCATATATAATTGCATACTTACAACATTAAAATAAGAAAAAAAAAATATTAACAAATTTCTCCATATATGCAATCAAATAATAAGTCAAAAGGATTAAAAATTCCATAACTAACCTCAGAGGGTATGACAATCATCTTTGTGTATGTAGAGTCATTGGCAAAAAAAAAAAAATCATAAATTTTCCAAGTCCAAAAAATGAGAATGACATCAGACCAACTATCTTGGGATTAATAATTAATTATATTTTGTACCCGTGCGATGCAGGGACATCTCATGTGTGATTATTTTACAGTATTGTGTATTTTTAAATGTTGAAATAACATTTCAAAAGAGCACCAAATAAGTATTCGTGTATTATTTGAAATGGAGAAAATATTACATTTTTTTTTGTTTGAAACTTCTAAATTTGAAAACATTGATATGATTAAAAATTGTGCGATGGAAGGGCGTATTATGTGCGATTATTTTACACTATTTTATATTTTAAAATGTTGAAAATAACAAATGAAAAGAGCAATGAATATGTTTGTGTATTATTTGAAGGATTTAATTGTAATACATTGACAATGTAAAGTTTTTTTATACTGTCAACCAATCAGAAATTGACACACCTTTAGAAATATTTGATTCTCATCCTAACCACCTTAAATGTCATCAATTTCGTGATTTCTAATTGGTTATCAGTGTAAAAATCTTTACACTGACAATGCATAGAAATTAAACTCATTATTTGAAATGGAAAATCATCGCATGATTTTTGTTTGTTTGTTTGGAACTTCTAAATATGAAAAAATGATACCGTTAAAACCTTTAAATTTCATATTGCGGCTACTGTTTAAGAATTTAAATATGGAAAATACCATTTAAAAACAAAGGCAGAAAGTGTGAGATACATAAGTAAATTTTGGTTTAATGTAATTCTTATTGAGAAGATTGTTTATTTGAAGCATATAACTGAAAGTTATCGTAGTAATATTTATCATATATATATATATATATATATATATATATATATAATTAATATCAATCTTATGTGAACCAACAACATGTTGTTATATGTATTTTTAGATGCCAAAATAATTATTAGTCTTTCTATTTTGTTTTTATGACGTCTTTCATAATTTTTTTTAAAAAAGACTGATTCTTACTTGTATTATTAAAACAGACTCTTTTTATTAATATTTTTTATCACGGTTAAAATGACTTCAATTGCTAAATTTACTATTTACTTACAGATGTGTTATCCCATTCGAATTATTAAATAATAAATATTTATTTGTAAAACTATTAAATACATACATATGAATGACTCAAACCACTCCCTTTTTCCTACTAATAAATTCACCAAAAAAATATTTATTTTTTACATAAGTTATTATATATTTTTATCCTCAGCCAATTAAGACTGAACCAAATTGATCAAGTACACAGCTATAAAGAAAAGTAATTAAAATATACAAACACATAGGTAAGTAGGCAATTATAAACAATTCAATTGATTAATATCCAAATAGGCAAGTTAATTTCCCTTTACTAACAAAAATATTATTTAACATAAACACTTATTGAAACATGTTTTTTTTAAGGAAAATCCCCTACACTTAAATCATTACATAGAACTAAAAAACATCATTTAGTAACTTGATTGCCCAAAGTAATTTTTTAACCTTTCTCCCCGATTGCCTTCCTCTCCAAAAGTTTTTACCAACAATTGTAATATAATTGTAATCTTTTTGTAAGCAAATTCCGTACTTTTTTCTTTCTAATACAATTTTGCATTTCACGAAAAAACTATTGCTATTTTCTTCCATCTATTCAAGTATATCTTGACAGCAAATAATATTCCACAATGTAGTTGATAATATTCTATCAATACAATAAATATATAAGAGTTTAGATACTCAAAAGTAATATTTTAAAAATATATATAATGGTAACTAAATATAATTAAATAACATATTTATAAGTGATATTTAATATTCTAACTTCATATTAAATTAAAAGAAAAAAGGAAAGAAAAAATATTGACTCAATTATCATAAGTACTTAGATTTATATTCACATTATTTATAGTTTAAAAAAAAATAAAAACAACCACAAAAACATAAAATTAACTTCATAAAATAAATAAATATTTCAGAATATTGAAATATGTTTTATATTTGAAACTTGAAAAATAATAAAAAAGACTAATAATTAAATATTTTCATTATAATTAAAGCATAAAATATAGAGAAATTATACCTTTCCATATATTTTAATCTAAATTATTTGATAATGGTTACCACATACATATTCACTATAAAAAATATACCCTAACTCCTAAACTCTACACAACAATATGCCTATGCACGGTATATAATAAAGATCTGCAACCGGACCAAAAAAAATACTCATATATATATATATATATATTCCTTACTTTTATATATATTCAGATATAATAAAAAAATTAAAATTATATAATTGAAAATATATTGAAAAAATGTAGAAAATTAATTATGAAGGATGGATATATATATATATATATATATAAACATGTTAAATCTAATTTTATAATACTACAAATAAAAAAATCCCTTAAAAAAAATCAAAACTATATAACGTCCATTGTTGTTTTATGAGACCGTAAAGTGAAACTGCTGAATAAGTAATCACTTTTTAATAATGTTTATTTATTAAATCGTTTTGTTTTTACTTATTTTTTCAATTTTATATATGTGTGTTAGTATACAAAGAGCAGTACCTCGGCCCACTAACCCACCCATCATGGAATAGCAAATAATTTTTTTTTTTATCAATATGGAAGATAAAGCATTCCAAATTTTTTATTTTTTGAATAAATAATAAAATAAAAACAAAAATAAAAAAAATAAAAAGTAAAATTTATAGTTAAAAATGGAATTAAATTTTAAATCTGAAAATGACAATGAAAATAAAATTTAAAAATAAACGCAAAAATGAAATAAGAGTTTGGAAATAAAATTGAAAAATAAATTTAAAATAAAAATAAAAATTACATATTGAGAAATAAATAAGACCCATAAAATGAGTGCCCACAACAATAAAGACCCATTAAGTAGTGATTTAAGGAGGCTCATTTTTAAGAGAATTAAAAAAAATACAATACAAAAAATATATAGACATAAATACTCTTTTATTAGGCAAAATAAAATACCAAATATATCCCAGCTAGTATGAAGCGATTTTACAAATTTATCTCAATCACCAACTTACATTTATATATAAAGATTAGAATTTTCTAGATATAAAAAAAACAACTTAAATTTATTCCAAATTTCATAATATCAAATTGATTGATTATGGAATAAAGTCTAGAATAAATTAATTCCTTAATGTGACAAATTAATAGAGAGAGTAAGGTATATTAAAGTGTCACAAATAGGGTAGGAATATCCACAAAAAATTATATGTCCGTAAAGAAAAACAAATTATTTTCAGATTTAACAATATAAAATATTTAGGAGTATCTAAAAATTCCCAAAAAATTACCAAAATAACGTAAATAATAAATAATTATTTTGAATAAGAAAATTAAAATTTTTGGGCTTTAGATGTGGGCCCACGCTCCCCCATACATCAGGCTATGCGAGTGGGCTACAAACTGAAGAGAGAAAGTTGGTGAGTTTATAGACTCACATTAGATATTATACTACAGAGTAATGACCCCACTATCAAATATTATACCATTAGAGCATTTTAATATTAGTGGGATCTAATGGGAATCCTGAAACTTGTTTAGGTATACTACCTCTGGTCCATATTATAAACAAAAAATTAATGCAACACACATATTAAGGTGGTTAGTTAATCTCATTTAATTTAATTAAAAAAATGAGGTTTTTACCTAAATTACCCTTTTTGGTAATGAGAAGTTGCTTGTGTTGTTGAGAATAGAAGGAGCCATTGAAAAACAAAATTTGTATTAAATGAAGGGTATTTTAGGAATAATGTCATTAAATGAGTCATTAGAAAACAAAATTTGCTTATATATTGTACGATTTGGGATTTGTTTGCTTATAATATGGACCGGAGGGCCGGAGTACTTAAATAGTGGGAGTGTGTACACAATTATGTATGTTTCAAAACTTGTTAATCATATATTGCCATATATTCTTGCGCGCACAATGACATATGGCATATTCTAAGAGACTTTGATGTTCAATCTCATTCTATTATACTGAGATATGTGTTAACATTCTCTTGGATCTCAGTAAACATCTTAAGTGGATGTTGAAGTCAAATTTGTTGGAAAATGCACAATAAATCTTTTGGCATGCAATCATGTTGTGCCTATCTTTTTAACCAACATTCCACATTTTGTTAGGTCACAAGCATATAAGTACCTTTCTTGTATGATGTCATTACTCCTATCGAGTATTATTTTTATATTATTGAGGTGCTTGTAAATCTTGTAGTCATGAATGCTTACTTATCATTGACAATCTTGTGGCCACATTAATCCTTTTTTTTAAAAAAAAAACTAAGTGTCTATGCAATTCAAATTGGAGATCATTAGATTTCCTAATTCCTTATGGATGTGCATAGTCACTCATTTAGTAAAACTCGGATTAATTGAATGTCAAGTATTGTTGGGCATTTATTGCTTTTTACCATATGTATTACTTTTATTAATGAGCTGTCCCCATATGTAATTACTCTTGATAGACCTATGTGGATATTCTATGGCCTTTATGAATTTGAAAACTTCTTGGCAGATCCACTGTGTAACACCCTGATTTTCACTGTTTCAAAATAATCGAAATGCGGACGATTATTTGTATATATTTATATGAGTATTAGAAAATTATTTTAAATAAACGGAGTTCATCACTCAATCCTACTTGAATGTAGGAAGCTACGATTAAAATTTAGGTTTTGAAAGTCAGGCGAATCCCGGCTCGCGAATTTCATTGACAGTATAATTATACTGCTCAAAAGACCTAATTTTAATTCGTGAAAGAAAGACTTGAGATTTTTATTTTATTTCCTACAATTCTGTATTTTTAGAATTTTTTCAGAAAAAAATAAAATAATATACGTTTTACGGGCGAAATACGTAATCGGGTGAACGATAGAGTGGATTTCGGAGTTTCCAAGAGCAGATAAAGAGGTTATCTTAGAATTTTGAGATGATTCATGGGGATGAATCACACTTTTGAGTCTGGAAGATTCTACAAGGTTAAAGTGACAATTTATGAATTTTACGCTTAAGTCCTTGAACTTTCTCTTAATTGCACTTTGGTCCCTAAGTTAGTTTCTATGTTTTTCCAAGTGAATTAGGCCAGAATCCTTGCTCCAAATACATTAGTGGACCGTGGCTTTGAGGCCCAAATCCTTGTCCATGAATTTAATTTCATGAAGCCCATTAGAAATCATATAAGTTTCCTATGTCATGTTTAAGCTTTAAGCCTTTTGGTGGGCCCCACAATAATTAAATTCAAGCCCAAGTTTTCAAGGCCATGCGCAAGCCCAAGAAGGAGTGGGGGCTGCCTTAGTTTGGAAGATTCAAGTTGATTCTTGAAGCTTCCACCATGTTCTCCTAAGTTCTACACTTTTCTAGCAAGATCCAAAGTGTTCTAGGTTCTTCCCAATTAGTCTCAAGAAAATTCAACAAAGATGAGTCACATGTGAACACAATAAATGTGGCACATGGCCATCATTTCAAACTATTGACAATTTGAAAAATAGTCCTTATACTTTTGGAGTCTTTGCAAAATGGTCCCTAGGAATTAATTGCACTTAAGTCCTTAGAAAAATCACCTCCTTTCTATTTGATCCTCCAAAGTGGCGCAGCCACACTTCTATAAGTACCCTCCCTCACATTTCATTTTCTTCCTATTGCCATTTGTTTCAAAAACTCTTAAGTTCATAAGCCTTTTAGCATCACTTTGTGAAGCAAGTCTTTGGATCTTCACTTGTCTTTGAACTTCAAGAGGTGAATCCTATTCTTATTCCCTAATCATGTCTATGTTCTTTAATAAGTTTCATGATTCAAAGTCTATTTCATCTATGTTCATCACTTTTAAGTTTCTAGATCTAGAACTTTGAAAATTCATAACTAATTCTAGAAAAATCCTTTGGACATGAAACCAATTGCTATGATCTTATAATCATCTCTATTTTCATCATCTAGAAGCATATGATCATGAGAAATTTCTTTCCTAAATTTCTGGACTGGGCCGAACCTAGGAGGATAGGTTTGGTAGGATTTTGTTCATGTGTTGTCATGTATGATCATGTATTTCATATGACATGTATGTCTACACAGTCTAATCCATGTTAGTTTATTAAAATGAAAATCCTTACTCAAAATCTCTATGTTGGCCGAACCCTAGGTGGGTGATATTTGATGAGTTTTGTTCAAAGTTTTCATTAATGATCTTGGTAATCAAGCTATTAGTATGTATGCTTAATAAATCTAAGTTGGTTTGTCCCAAATGAAAACCCTAACCCTATGTCCTTGTGCTGGCCGAATCTACCACTTAGAGGATTAGGATGGTTTTGATTCTTAACTTTGTTGTTTAGCCTTAATCCATTTCCTTAAGTATATTAGGATCATTAATCCTTGACTTAAGCAAGTTTGGAGATTTTGAGCCACAAAAACCCTAAGAGGCCGTGACCTATTAGAGAGGATTAGGTGTTTGTTTGCTTGTTTTGATTGGTTGTTTGGATGTGTTGTTGAAGGATAATTGTTTTACGACATACGAGGGTTTCCGACAATCGAGATAGTTCTTTTAATTTCACCGATGAGCTTCAAGAGGTAAGGGGAGCTTACCTGAGGGATTTTCTCAATAACTAATTGCTTTTAGTGTGGTTAATATGATTTATATGTGGTTGTGGTTATTTGTTTATGTTGTTTACGTTGTGTTGTTTATCTGTGTATCGGTGATTGATCTGCTTTTAATTTATTTAATTATCTGCAGTAGTATATTATATTGATATGATGCATGATCTTCCTGGTGATATAATTCTGATGATGTTGTTGAATATTGAATGTTGTTTGATAGGCCTGACAGTGGTCAGTGCACAACCGATTAATCAGATAAAAACTTTAATAAGCTGTGTAAATTATATTCAATGTTTTATGGGAAATGTTGGAATATAATAGTGGTGGAAAATATTATTTTGGAAAAATAATGAGTTTTGAGAAATATTATTATTTTAATGATTTATTAGTGTAAAAGTAATTTATGAGTCACGGTGAGGGCGTAATCGTGAAAATATTTTACTGCTGCTAATTTTTGCGTAAGAAATTCCGTAATATTTTAAAAAGTTATTTTGTGAAATTAATTTTTGAAAATAACTTATTTATTATATAAGAAAATTATTTTTTTGAAGAAGGGTCAAAGTTTGACTTAAAAACATTTTCTTTGGAAATGCTAAACGACGACAAGTTTTGAAATTATTTACGGTGGGAGTTTAAAAATAGCGGTACTTATTTTGAAAAGAGATTTAATCTCAATTGATTTATCCTTTTTTTTAATTGAAGTTTCAGTAAAAGAGTTCTTGATGATTTGACGTTCTTTCGGGAAAAAAAAAATGAGTTTACTCAATGACGTATTTCCGGTAACTTGGATAAGTTGCGGAGATCTTATTTTGGATTTGTTTTCATAGACGAAAAACACCGTAAAAGACGATATAGAACTTAGTAACCGAGATGTCGGGGTACTAGTGTTCTTATGACGTTATCCTATTTTGGATTTGTTTTTCACAGACAAAAACGATGTAAAACGACGATATGGAACTTAGTAACCGAGACGTCGGGGTACTAGTGTTCTTTTGACGTTATAGACTTGATGTCTAGTAGGTAGACGGTGTATCTACTTCACGACGTAATAAACGACGGTCAAAGATTTATGATGTTTTCTATTACCACGAACCTAAGACTGGTTGCAAGGTCTAGGGGCTTCGTGATTGAGCACTAGGACTTTGAGGTCCTGTGTTGTTAATAAAAGTTGTAAAGATGTTTAAAACGATGATGGGTCATAAGCTTTTGAGAGGTTTGACAAATAAAGACATAACACAAAGAAAAGTGTTGAGAATAAAATGTTTTCTTGCATGCATTTTGGCAGACGTGCCTACGAGGTTAATCATGATATCTTGATGATGTTCATGTCTCGACGTATTTGTTAATCATGGTATCCTTATGATATTCATGTAATCGACGTATTCATTGTGCCTTTGGGCAATCGACGTACAATGAAATCATGGTATCTTTATGATATTCATGTAATCGACGTATTCATTGTGCCCTTGGGCAATCAACGTATAATGAAAAATCCATAAATCGACGTTCTCACTATTCCGGACAGTGGGCTACGGTAAAATCGACGTGCCTCTTTTGGCAAAAATCGATGTGCCTCTTTTGGCAATCGAGCTTGATCAGCTCATTTTAAATGACGTTGGGGGTCTCCGGAGATTAAGTGTGAATGTTTAGATGATGTATTGAAGTGTTCATGCATAGTTTTCCAACGTTGATGTTTGGGGTGTGGAACCCATTGATAAACTGTATGCTATAATATGGATTGCTTATGTTGTTATAAACATGTATATGTGTATGTGTCTTCTTTTGTGCCGAGCATTTAGTTGTTGGGTTAAATCCATATATTGGCGTCTCGCCCTTACAAATATATTAGAGTCGCACAAGGGGTATGATGTCTACAAGGAGAAGAGGGCTGTCTAGTTCGGGGCATGCTGTTGCTGCTTCTATCGGTTGTAGTGTCAGTTAGTTACGACCAGCTTAGGTCCTATTGTGTTATATTATGTTTTGGGAATAAACTAAACTGATAATGATCTAGGTGTGAAAACATATGAGGCAGTATAATTGTGTGACTTATATTTTGTATTTAAGTGTGGTTTGATTACGTTGTTGTTGTTATGAGGTTAAAAAGAAAAAAAATTATCACCATATTTTGAAAAGATGAACGTTGAGAAAACATTATTTTCCGAAAGCAACCAGTAAATTAAGTTTTATTTTCTGCAAACGGGTAACCATGTGATGACCCGAGTTAGGGTGTCACACACTGACGAAAGACGTAACTATTATAGTATTGCAACTCATTGGCTTGGTTAAGTTTTTGATGTTTTGGGGTTAGTGGTAGTTTATTATTGTAACAGCCCGATTTTCACTGTTTTCTAATATCATTAATAAATATATAAATGATTATATTTTTATCCGAGATTTAGAAAATGATTTTGGATAAACCAAGGTCAATTACATGTTATACTTATTTTCATAAGGTTACGGGAAAGTTTTTGGTTGAAAATTCAGACGGGAATCGATTTGCCGTTTTCTGTGTTTTCACTGACTGTAAAAGTTTACTGCTCATAAAACCTAATTTTAATTTGTGAACGAGATGAATAATGTTTTTATCGTATTTGCTATGATATTAGAAGTTTTGAAATTTTTAGCGTAAAAATATAATATTATATTTGCTGCGGGCGAAAACATCATAATATCTCTAGGAAAACTTGAGTCAGGTGAATCAGGAAGTCAACAACGGAGCTGAGATGACTGATGTGACTGAGATGACAAGCATTTATGATGATCCTATCCGAGTCATAATGGTCATATGACACATTTATGACATATATTTTTATGTGGAAAAGACCATTTTACCCTTAAGTTGTCATGATAATTACAAGCTTTGCCATTATGATTTTGGACCAAATTGCCCCTAAACCCACGGCTTCCCCTTCACATAACCACACTTAGACAAATTTTGTTTCATTATCTTGTCTTCTTCATCAACTTGAACCATTTTCTCTTAAGAACTCTAAGAACACACATTGATGTTCATGCTCGCTGAAAACTATACCAAAATTCTGACCCTTTTCTGTTATGAAACTTGAAAAACTTTCTACATGAAAGTTGTTCCTATTTCTCTCTTATTTCCAACGAGAAAAAATATCATAAAAAACGGATAAGTATATTGGGAGATATGCCCAAAACACCAAAACAGCTCAAAAATCTTCATCATCTTCATCTTTCTCTCTAAACTTCTCAAGAACACTTATGAACACCAAGAGATTTTTGTGAAACTTGATCATCTTCATCAGTTGTTCACTATCAAGAGGTAGAATACTTCTCTCCATGATCAATCATGTGTTCTTCTTTATTCTTTTCATGAAAATCAAGCCAAGAACATCATTTGCAAGTTTCTAGATCCATTCTTCAAAAATCTCTAGAAAATTGTCGAAAAATCCATTTGACTTGAAACCAATTTTTGTGAACTCATCTTGATACTTATATTCATCATTCAGAGCTGGTAGAGTCTTTCGGGAACCTTGGGGAATAGGTCTGTTAGGTGTTTGTTGCGTGATCTCTGGTGGAACCTTGTTTGAATTGTTTCTTGGTTGAAACAATGTGTCTTGACACATAAGTACGTATGTTTTGATAGGTTATAATTGGGTTGAGACCTTGTGATAACTCATGTTTAGTAAAGGGTATTTTCTGAGAATGTTTCAAGTTTGTGCTTGCGAAGGATATTGAGTTCTCAATCGATCTAGTTTCTAGATTCGGGTTGATCTCTATCACTTTGTATATGATATCGCCTACGAAGTTAGCCAGGTTGGACTTCAAGAAATGGAATTTTTGTCCGTTTCTCGATAAGTTAGTCACCATCTTCATCGATGATGTTCTCCTTTACCCTAAGAGTCACGAGGAGCATGAGAGACCTCTATGTCAAGTGTTACAGATCACTTGCAAGGAGTTGTTGTCTATTCAAAGATCGAATTAAGAACAAGTTATCACCAGATTGGAGTAAGGACTGATTAAAGATTTTGTGTCGTTGACTCAACTTATGAGGAAAAATCAACTCTTCGTATTCTGAGAGATTGACCAAGTTACCAGTAATTGTGCCGATTCAGGGTGACCATACTAAGCGCGTCATAAAAGACCTTTGTGCTTGTGGGGAAACCAAGACGAATATATTTGAATCTTCAAACTTAGGTGAGAGTCTTGGGATTAAGGAAATTCTTTTCTGTACTATTCATTCCTTATTGACAATTGTTCCTCAAATTCCTATGGTTGTATTTGACAATCACAATAGTACATTTTGTGTATGCCAAATTCATTTTTTCTGACCTTGATTTAAAATCTATAATGACTTATCAACTGGTTCTGATAATTTGGATATTTTCATACTTCTTTGAAAATATGTTATGAGTATTTCTTGAGTTGTGTAACACATATGGTTTCGTGATAATAGAAGTTTCCTGATGGAACTTAGTCTAGTCACTTTTACTTTTGGTAATTGTGATCCAGTCTGAATTTTGACTTGATTGTTTCCTTTTAAATCATCGTTTTAAAAATTTCTGGTACAAATTGAAATCCTCTTGAGGTTAGGAATTGTTCATCTTTTGATTTTCTAACACGATGGAAGTTCTTGTGAAAGAATGAACTTTATTAGAGTCATGTTTGCAAACATGTATTAGCTATGTATTTTTACACTCACGAACCTATTGAAGAATCTTTTTACATACTGGACACTCGTATCTTTCAGATTGGTCAAATTATTCTTTGTGCTTTCTTGTGAAAGCGAAATCAAGAAATTTCTTGTCTTGAAAGTCTCTTTTAAAATTATAGCGAGTAGGTTAAAGAAGTCGACACCTTTTTACCTGCTTAGGTCCACTGTGTAGTGGAAAAGCTAATCGAGGTATGTATCAGAGGACTGATCCAACTTCATAAATAATTTTCCAGCATTATTCTAAATGAAGACCGAAAAACTTACCTCAAGTGTTGGGCAAAGTTTGCATCAAGTGATTAAGAACCAAGTTGAAGTTAATGTTCAACTTATCATCCTAAGTTCGACGGATAAGTAAGAAAGGAATTCATATTTAGAAGGTTAGCTGGGAGTAAGTGTAATACCTAAGCATGACAAGAGGTGAGCGAATTTTTATTGAGGTATAGATGTGACTAGTATAAGCTAAGAATTTTTAGAATTAACATCAGTAAGTAAGATGATTTCGGTAGATTTTATCATGATCGAGGTAGAGTTTGCTAAAGGAAATCTAGGGTGATGATAAATTAATCATTGCTAAGATTTAATTGTATGATTGGAAGAAATTACAGAAAGGTGTCTATGGTAGTTTTATCTAAGTTGAGTGTGAGAGGAAAAGGGAAGTTCTTGAGTAAAACTAAATTGTTAGAAAAGTTCAAAAGCTAAGAGTTAGATAATTCTATTCTATATAATCTCTTTTGGTTTAATTGCATTAAGAGATGCAATAAAGTTATTTTGAGATTGAGATGTGTGAAGTGATATATATTTGAAGGGTAAATTATAATCAAGAGGGATTAAGACTATGATTGGATATTTTGAATATAGAGTTGATGCGTGTTGCTGTAAAGGTATTATTGATCTCGGTAATAATTAGGATGAGTTAGATGATTGGAATAAGGTTTTCTAGTGGAACAATGTTAAGAAGAGAAGCGATTAAGTTTTAATATTGTTTTTCGAGTGTGATAGACTCTGATGAAATTTTGAGGATAGTAAGGATGAATAGAAATGACATAAGAATGAATTATGTTATGGAATTATGAAATAAGAGGAATGAAGCAACGTGAAAGGCAATGTAAGATCTTAAGGTTAAGATGATATTACAAAATCCTGTTTAGTTTCGAGTCACGAAATTTCGAGGACGAATTTTTTTTTAGTGGGGTAGTAATGTAACACCCCAATTTTCACTGCTTTCTAATATCGGTAATAAATATATAAATGATTATTTTTTTATTCGAGACTTAAAAAATGATTTTGGATAAACCAAGGTCAATTACATGTTATACTTATTTTCATAAGGTTACGGGAAAGTTTTTGGTTGAAAATTCAGACGGAATCCGGTCTGCCGTGTTCTATGTTTTCACTGATAGTAAAAGTTTACTGCTCAGAAAACCTAATTTTAATTTGTGAATGAGATGAATAATGTTTTTATCGTATTTGCTATGATATTACAAGTTTTGAATTTTTTAGCATAAAAATATAATATTATATTTGCTGCGGGCAAAAACGTCGTAATATCTCTAGGAAAACTTGAGTCAGGTGAATCAGGGAGTCAGCAACGGAGCTGAGATGATTGATGTGACTGAGATGACAATCATTTATGATGGTCCGATCCGAGTCATAATGGCCATAATGGCACATTTATGGCATTAAATATTTTTATGTGGAAAAGACCATTTTACCCTTAAGTTGTCATGATAATTACAAGCTTTGCCATTATGATTTTGGACCAAATTGCCCCTAAACCCAAGGCTCCCCCATCACATAACCACACTTAGGCAAATTTTGTTTCATTCTCTTGTCTTCTTCATCAACTTGAAGCATTTTCTCTTAAGAACTCTAAGAACACACATTGATGTTCATGCTCGCTGAAAACTATACCGAAATTCTGACCCTTTTCTGTTATGAAACTCGGAACACTTTCTCCATGAAAGTTGTTACTCTTTCTCTCTTATTTCTAACGAGCTAAAGATCATCCAAAACGGATAAGTATATTGGGAGATATGCCCAAATCACCAAAACAGCTCAAAAATCTTCATCATCTTCATCTTTCTCTCTAAACTTCTCAAGAACACTTATGAACACCAAGAGATTTTTGTGAAGAAACTTGATCATCTTGATCACTTGTTCATTATCAAGAGGTAGAATCCTTCTCCCCGTGATCAATCATGTGTTCTTCTTTATTCTTTTCATGAAAATCAAGCCAAGAACATCATTTTCAAGTTTCTAGATCCATTCTTCAAAAATATCTAGAAAATTGTAGAAAAATCCATTTGACTTGAAACCAATTTCTATGAACTCATATTGATACCTATATGCATCATCTATAATCATGAACCCAAAATAAATTTCTTCCCTATTTTTCCAAGCAAGGCCGAAACCTATGTGTTTAGGTGTAAATGGGTTTTGTTTCAACTTTGAGTTATGATTCATGATTTCATCTCTTAAGACCATGATAGCTATTGTATATAAGTGATTATAAAACCAAAAATCTAACCCTAGCCTATTTTATTCAAAAGGGCCGAAACCCTAACTTTGGTTGTTAGATGAATTTTTGATTAAAAGTTGTCTTGTGACACTTAAATACAACTCTATACTACGTATATTTGTTAAATCCAAGAGATAAGAATCAAGTGAAATTTGTAATCTCACTTTTGTGATGGGGCCGAAACCCTAACTCATGGAGTTAGATGAGTTTTTATTCAAAGTTCTTGGTTCATGATCATTGATTAAGTCTCCATCATGTTTAAGGATCATAAATCCATAAGTTAGAAACTTTTAACATCCCTAGTCTAATGATTTAGTGAAGGCCGAACCATAACCCTTATAAACTAAACAAGTTTAGTTTCATTTTGTTAATTTTTGGTTATGATTTGTGTGAAGGATCAATTTGGGTTTAGTTGATCTGAGCGGTACGAAGGAAACCAGATCCAAATCGGGAAATCGTTCGTGAAACAAACACTTGAATCTTCAAGAGGTAAAGGGAGTTTGCCTGAGGAGTTTAAGATGATCCCATGTTGTTTCAGAGTTGTCTGTAAATTATTTGTGGTGTTTCTCTGTGATTTTGAATCGTTTATTGTTTAATTGATTATATGCTTACTTGATTATTTGTGATATATTGATTTACATGATTATAATTGGAGTATTAAATTATAATTGTGATGCATGCCATAATTTGGATGTATGCCATGTTATATTGTGGTGAAATTATTTGCTGTTGGGTGGCGGATTGAGAAACCTGACATTGGTCTGTGTTTAAATTAATTTGAGGATAAAAGATTAATAAGATTGAATAATTAATCAGAGTGATTAATTTGTGGGAATTTGAGAAAAAAATGGAAAAATATTATTATTTTTGTGGAAAATGTGTCAATACGTGTCAGTAAGGGCGGAACTGTGAAATTTTTTCACAGGCGCTAGTTTTTCCAAAATAAATTCAATTATATTATAAAATGTTATTTAAAGTGATTAAGTTACGAAAATAACGTAATATAGCCGTCAGAATAATTACTTATGACAGAAAAGTCATTTAAGTTATAAAAATATTTTTATGGGAAATTTTGAGAAACAGATTTTATTTTATTATTATAAAATTTTATTTAGAAAGGACTTTTAAAAGTTAATGTTTATCGAGAATGATATGAAGTAATTGGAAAGAAAAGAATTTATCAATGATTTCATGTTTTATAAACGTTTTAACATAAAATAATTTATGTAAAGGAGTTTTATTCAGCGAAATTATTCTGTTAAACTTGGATAAGTTTTCGGAGGTTTGTTTTGTATTTATTATCTCACTGAGCGAAATGTTTTACAAAGGAAAAACGAACCTAGTGATCGAAACTTCGAGGTTCTAGTGTTCTGTTGACACGTAGATCCGGGATCTGTGTCATTAGACTGAGTGTCCTGCAAAGGTTTTGTGGACTATGTGTCCTAAAATTGATATGGGGAATGTGAATTCCATATCCACGAGCCTAAGACTGGTGCATCAGTTTAGGGCTTTGCGATTGAGCACTCGGACTTTTATGTCCTGTGTTAAGTTTAAAACACTTGGACCGTGTGTCCTGTGTTTTATTTATAGTGAAAAAGTCTTAATATAAAATTAAGCATGGTCGTGAGATTTTGGCTTCGACAAGGAAAGATTATTACGACAAAGAAAACGAAACGAGAATAAAATTTTTTCTCATGCATTTTTAGCAGACATGCCATGTGTTATGATCATCGAGTCCTGAGTGGATCAATGTATCTTTGATGGACCGTGTTTCCATTTGATCATTGGATTCTGAGTGAGCCAATGTATCTTTACTGGACTTTGTTTCCAATTTAATGCGATGACTATTGAGGTTTTGAGTGATGCAATAGGTTATGGACAATAAACTCCATTGATCGCAGTAACTATTGTGTTCTGTGTGGACCAATGAGTTACCATGTGTATGACTACAACAATAGTTGGATAGTTGTCACAAGGGGCTGTATGACTAAGCTGCAATAGCTGTTTGAGTGACTATCATACGAAGTCGGATAATATTTATGCATAACTGCAATAGCTGTTTGAGTGGTTATGTATCTGTGTACAACTGCAATAGCTGTTTGAGTGGTTGTCACAGAGGGGTCATGTGCACAGCTGCAATAGCTGTTTGAGTGGTTGTCACAGAGGGGTCATGTGCACAGCTGCAATAGCTGTTTGAGCAATGGTCACATGAGGTTGAGGTGGATTATCCGAAAATGTAACCTGTGTACAATTGCAATAGTTGTTTGAATGGTTGTCACAAAGGGGTCATGTGAACAGTTGCAATAGCTGTTTGAGCAATGGTCACATGAGGTTGAGATGAATGTGCTTCCGAGCCTGACCTGCTCATTTGAAAGAAGTTGGGATCTCCGGAGATTAGGTATTAAATTAGAGCCTGAATATTGAAGTGTCATGCATTTTTATGAAATGACGATGATTGTCGGGTATGAAACCCTTTGATAAAATTATTCTGCTGTTTGGATAATTTTTGTATGCTGTGGATATCTGGTATATGTTGTTTTGTGTGTCGTGCATGTGATTGTCTTATCAAAACTCATATATTGGTATCTCACCCTTGCATATTTGTTTTTTGTTTCCTATATTGTGTGTGTGTGTGTGTGTGTATGAGTACAGATGAATTCCGAGGAGACGAGTCTATCATACTTCAGGATCAGATCCTTGATCTGTGTGAATGCCGACAATGGTGAGGCTTGGGTGATCAACACGGAAGCTAGGAGTGCCACTTAAACCGGACTAGTTTGTATCATTGAGGGTGCTAATTCAAGACCTACATCACGTACGTATCAGACTTTGACTGTGGAGATACCTTTACCACCTCTCTGGTTACTTACCGGTTTTCTTGTAGATTAGGAGTAGAGGTATCCTACCCGGATATTTCGATAGGTTGGGAGAACCATGGTGGTCTTCCCAACAGTGATTAATCATATTGACCAGCTGTAGGACTTTTTGGTATTTATTAGTATGTGGACTTGGCTGCTGAGAGCCATCCTTGTTGGACTGTGGTGTCAGACTACCGCTACGTTGTAGTTATGTCTTTATATTCTTATGTTATGACCTTGGGAGATGACCTATTATGTGAAGGTCTAAGTGCAAAACTCTTATTATACTTATGTATATTATGTTAATGGTGTTGGAATATATGTGGAGTAAAAGAAAAAAAATTTATCACCAATTTTGAAAGGGATAAGTAACTAGAAAATTATATTTTCCGAAAGCAACCAGCAACATTTTATTGAGTGTATTTCCGCAACAAGTTACTTAAATGTGATACCCTGGGAAGGGGGTGTCGCAATTAGAAGGTATGTATGGAATAACATCACTTTGATGTATCATATCTCTTATATCATTTTCAGATGCTTGGACCATTCTTGGATAGGCATATTACTCTTAACTTAAATATGTTCTTCCAAATTCATCATTAGATCTTTATATGAAATGTAAGTCATTAACATGTATATGTTTCTATATCGTATACCATTGCTGCAGCGTTGAAGCTTACATTTCTTATACTATTGGTTGACAGGTGCTTTAACCATAATTGATATTCTACTTTTAAATTTACTATTCTTTTAAATAGTTTATTAATGCTATCCAAGTGGGAGATTGTTGGATTAATTATTTTAATTAATCAATTTTATGGAATAGCATTAATTAATTATTAGGAATTATAGTTAATATGTTAATTATGGTTAATTATTGATATTATAAGCACCTTAACAATATGATGAAATTTTGTAATTGAGCTTTGTCTTATAATTAGACCATGATGGGTTGGGCCATTTATACAAGTCTTATGAGATGTCCCTCTAATCCCATCTAAGTGCAAAACTCTTATTATACTTATGTATATTATGTTAATGGTGTTGGAATATATGTGGAGTAAAAGAAAAAAAATTTATCACCAATTTTGAAAGGGATAAGTAACTAGAAAATTATATTTTCCGAAAGCAACCAGCAACATTTTATTGAGTGTATTTCCGCAACAAGTTACTTAAATGTGATACCCTGGGAAGGGGGTGTCGCAATTAGAAGGTATGTATGGAATAACATCACTTTGATGTATCATATCTCTTATATCATTTTCAGATGCTTGGACCATTCTTGGATAGGCATATTACTCTTAACTTAAATATGTTCTTCCAAATTCATCATTAGATCTTTATATGAAATGTAAGTCATTAACATGTATATGTTTCTATATCGTATACCATTGCTGCAGCGTTGAAGCTTACATTTCTTATACTATTGGTTGACAGGTGCTTTAACCATAATTGATATTCTACTTTTAAATTTACTATTCTTTTAAATAGTTTATTAATGCTATCCAAGTGGGAGATTGTTGGATTAATTATTTTAATTAATCAATTTTATGGAATAGCATTAATTAATTATTAGGAATTATAGTTAATATGTTAATTATGGTTAATTATTGATATTATAAGCACCTTAACAATATGATGAAATTTTGTAATTGAGCTTTGTCTTATAATTAGACCATGATGGGTTGGGCCATTTATACAAGTCTTATGAGATGTCCCTCTAATCCCATCTGATGAGTTATATAAAACTGCCCCCCCCCCATTAACAGTTTTATATATAGTGGATAAGCAAAAAATAGACTCATCAGGTTGGGAGGAGTTCACTCTCATTTGCAGGAAGGTATGAGAGACTTGATTCACTGCTAAGCTAAACACTTAGGTACACATCCAAATCTTAAACCTTCTCTTTCTTGCAACATGCTGTAATTTGTATCTATATTTTAGTAAAATTCATCAATATTCTACCTCCTGATCTTTCTTCCATTGTCCACCACATACATGCATGAATCCAATTTCCAGGTACACAATCCTTCATCTAACTCTTGTATTTGATTAAATTAACATGCTATAATTTTGTATCTATGTATAATCTAAATTCATCAATTCGTATAGTAATTGAAGAATTTATTTTATACATAGATACAAAATTACAGCATGTTAATCTAATCAAATACAAGAGTTAGATCAAGGATTGTGTACCTGGAAGTGGATTCCTGGACTTAACTGGTCGGGTCGTGCCTCCGGCACTGTTACTTTGAAGAAATTAGAGTGCTCAAAGCAAGCCTACGCTCTGATACCAATTGACGGAAAATTACTAAAATATAGATACAAATTATGGCACGTTATACATATTGAACAAAGAACTAAGACAAATTGTGTACCTTGAGCACTGAAGAGTTCATTGATCTTGACAAGAGTGTGAAGGTGAACTGCTCTCTTTCTGGTAAGTCTGTATAGTGTGTGTTCAATAACTGCTTAATGGGGAGACAACCATTTAAACTACTAGCAGAGAGTAGGGACCTCTCAACAGGCTACTAAAATGAATGGTTCAACCCATCATGTCCACTTACAAGACAAAGCCCAATTACAAAATTTCATCATATTGTTTAGGGGTGAGCATCGGGCGGGTTCGGGTGGGGTTTGTCGGGTTTGGACAGATTCGATGCAAGAAAAATGAAATCCGCTTCTGCCCATCTATACATCGGGTTGGTCGAGTAGCGGTTCGGTTCGGGCGGTTTGCAACAGATTCAGGATTTTTAATTATTTTATTTTATTCATAAAAAAAAACCCAACGAGCCTAATTAAAATTTAAGGCTTTCAGCCCAATTAAGTACCAAAAAAAAAACAGAAGAAGGAAAAAAATCTAAGATCCAGTCATTTTCTCCCCTTTTCTGCTACGCACAACCCTAGCCGCCACCTATAGCTTCATGATCTTCTTCGAACCCGGAATGCTTGGTGGTGCTGAACGACAAGGATGACAATGAAGTAATGAAGGAGATGAGGTGTGGCATGATGAGAAAGAAACGGACACCACGACGGAACATGCGACTGAGTAACGAGATCGAGATGGCGAAGTTCGCTGCTGGATGTTCGCGGGAAGGGGAGAAGACCACCGAACCCGTCACTCTCTCTGCTTCTTAGTTCGCCCCCACATCCACAGTTCTTCTTCTTCTTTCAATTTGTTGGCACCGCACTTGTAGATCTGGCTCCTGAGTTTATGGCCTATGGGTGGTGGACGCACAATCAGGAAAGTGGCGCGGCTGGTGGTTGCTGCCGCGTGGTGGCTCCGGATCTCTGAAGATCTGCAGCGTGGCGGCGGTCAGCGAGGGGTTGGGGACTTGGGACCTAGGTTGGGAGGTGATGAAGCTGGTGATTTTTGGGACTGTGGTGACTTGGTAATGGTGGGAGAGGGAGACCAAGACATTGAGACAGAAAGGTTGGAGAAAGTCAGTGAATAAGTCTCGAGTTTTTTAGGGTTGGGTCACCGTGTGTAAGGCCAACAATTGGGCCTTGGCAGCCCAGTCTCCATAAAACTGTTTTTAATTTTTATTTTTTTGTTATGAGCGGGTCGGGTACCGATGGATGACATAAACCAGACCCGAAACCGACCGCTGATATCCATATTAAACCTATTTTTTCAACCCGCCAACCTGATTCAACCCGACCGTTGCATGAAAAATCACAACGGGTTGGTCGGTTTTGGGTGGGTCAGACATTTCTGATCACCCCTAATATTGTTAAGGTGCTTATGATATTAATAATTAACCATAATTAATATATTAACTATAATTCCTAATAATTAATTAATGATGATCCATAAAATTGATTAATTAAATTAATTAATCCAACAGTTAACTCTTTCAAGATATTTATATTATATTGTCAAATTTTACATTTTTTATTACATTAGTATTGATACGAGTGGTAACGTTTTTTTGTTTAAGCCAATGGCGAGGGCCAGTTTGCAGTTTGGATGGTGTACTGGCCGAGAATGAAAGACCGAGAACTCGTCTATACACTGGACTGACCGAGCTTACCCCTGCAAATGGGCCTTAGCCCAAACTCCTCCAAAGCCGAGGACATGTCAGCACACCTGACACCCGAGGATAACTACTCGGCCCTATTCCACATCGGACCACGCACAAAGATACCTCGGCCCCGAGCTATCCAGTCGCAACTAACTGGGCCGAATATCTCGCTGGTTCTAATATCTCTCCGCATAATCAGGATCCTGATATCTCTCCGCATAATCAGGACCTGATCCTAATATCTCTCTGTATAACTCGGAGCCCTATTCTGAACATCTCTATAAATAGGGGTTCAACCCCCTCATTGAGAACTACGTTTGTTTTGATTCCCATTTGGATACGTAGGAGCAGAATTCCAATTCTGTCAAGCTAATTCCATAACACTCCCACAAGACCTTCTCCGGCCGAGTATCTCCCACCTGAGATATTTGGACGGAACATTTGGCGCCGTCTGTGGGAATCGAAGCAAAAATTTCCCATACCACAAACAATGGTGAGGTTAAGGAGCGGGAACTGCAGGAGAGGGGAGCCAGAGAATGCTAACAATGGGGATAATGGAGAACAATCCATAAACCCAGCAATGAGGACCGACAATCCCATCATTTAAGAACTCCTCGCGCAAGTGGCAATGCTGAGAAGGGAGAATGAGGAGATTCGTCGGCAAAACAGCCGTCGGGAACGAGAACAAAGCAGAGAAATGTCCGCCTCTTCTCCTCATGAGAGAGAGCGTCGAACAGCCGAGAATGAAGGATCCAGAAACACGCGCAGAAAAGGAGGCCCACAACCCCGTGTTTCTCATCATATTGACCGAGCAGGCGAGGAGGAATTTCCTAGGCAGGCCTCTGAGCTTTCACTTCAGGCAAATAGGCCTAATGAAAGGGCTGGCGTGCGGAGGCCGAGACATCCCTTCACCAACGCCATCATGGGGGTTCCTCTTCCAGCCAACTACAAACCAATAAACATTGACAGGTATGATGGCACCTCGGACCCGGAGAGTCATTTAGATGCTTTCACTACTCAGATGTACCTCTTCACCGACGATGATGCTGTCATGTGTAAAGTCTTTCCTACTACTCTGAAAGATGCTGCATTAAGCTGGTATACCCAGCTACCGCCAAAGATCGATTGACTCCTTTGACACATTCATGACTAAGTTCAATGCTCAGTTTGCTACGAGCCGAGCTCATCAAAAAACCTCGGCCTCGTTGGTAAACTTTAAGCAAGAAAAGAACGAGTCTCTGCGTGCTTTTATGGCCAGGTTCAGCAAAGAGACTATCCTCATCCGGAATCTCAGTGCCGATGTCGCACTGCATACTATTCTGACCGGGTTACGACCTGGCCCTTTTGCCAGACACCTAGCTCGGAAGCCTCCATCCAATATGGATGAGTTGAGGAGAAAAGCTGCCAGATTCATTAATATGGAGGAAATAGAAGAGTCTAAGAAAAGGGAAAGAACCGATGATTCCGATAGACGAGAAGGGAGAGAGAAGAGGAGGGTTGGAGGTGACAATCAGAAATTCAAAAACACATCTGAGCATAGGGGGCCAAAGTATGAGTACTATACCCCCCTCAACACCAATCGAGCTCAGGTATTTGAGGAAGCTTACAATGCAGAACTTTTGCAGCTCCCCAACCGTGGCCACACGCCCCAGAATGCTGATCGACATAAGCATTGTCGGTACCATCGTAACTACGGGCATACCACCGAGGAGTGCTGGGTCCTGTGTGACAAGATTGAAGAGTTAGACCAAGCTGGTCATCTGAATAATTTCGTTCGAAGAAATCACAACAATGGTGAAGGGCGTGGCAGAGATAGAAGACGAGGAGGTGGCCAAAGCCCTGGAAGGGGCGGCGGTCGGCAAAATAATGAAAGAGAAGAAAATAGGGAAGATCAGAATGAAAGGAGGGAGGAGGATAATACTGTCCGAGGTGTAATAAACACTATTTCAGGTGAATTTGCGGGAGAAGGCACAACGAGTTCAGCTTGTAGAAAACACCTGCGGGCTATTCGGGCTGTAAACTCAGTAGCTGGCAAACCCCCAAGGATTTCCCCATCGATTGTTTTCTCCGATGAAGACTTCTTGGGTGTGGATCCTAATCAGGATGACCCAATGGTAATCACAGTGCAATTGGCCAACACATCCCGGAAGCTCGGGATCCCAGAAAAATCTATTCAGCCATACGACAATAAGCTCGTCGGCTTTGCTGGGGAACAGGTGGATGCCCGAGGATACATTGACCTCCTAACTACTTTTGGAGATGGCAAAGCGTCCAAAACTATTCTGGTCAGGTACGTGTTGGTTAATGCAGTAACATCGTACAATGTCTTAATCGGAAGACCATCTTTGAACGAGCTGGGAGCCGTAGTCTCTACTCCCCACCTCACAATGAAATTCCCCTCCAACTCGGGAGACATAGTTGCTATCCGGGCGGATCAGAAAATGGCCAGACAGTGCTATGCTGATAGTTTGCGTGTAAGCAAGCTCAAACCTACATCTGCAGAAACACTAGACAGGGGAAAAGACAAGTCTCGTAAAGTGCAGCCGAGAACTAGACCCGAGAATTGACATGCAAGAACAACGGCCACAACCCATTGAGGAGTTGGAGAAGTTCCAGCTTGGATCACAGCCCGATCAGTGCACTAAGCTACAGTTGATGTATATAGTCAGGTGATGTACTCTTTTTCCTACCTCGGTATTTTATCCCAAAAAAAGGGTTTTGACCGAGAAGGTTTTAAAGAGGCACACCGCAGATGTGTTTATTCTACGAGCCATTAAATTTTTAAAGGCCAAGTCTGAGCCTGAAGGCCGAGTTCGAGCCTATTAAATGATTAAGGCCAAGTCTGAGCCTGAAGGCCGAGTACGAGCCATTAAATTTGTAAAGGTCAAGTTTGAGCCGTTAAATTCTAAAGGCCAAGTGTGAGCCTCCTAGCCGAGTTCGAGCCGATTAAACGTTTTAAGGCCAAGTTTGAGCCTGAAGGCCGAGTACGAGCCATTAATTTGTAAAGGCCGAGTTCGAGCCTGAAGGCCGAGTTCGAGCCGTTAAATTCTAAAGGCCAAGTCTGAGCCTCCTGGCCGAGTACGAGCCATTAAGTTTTTAAGGCCAAGTTTGAGCCTCAAGGCCGAGTTCAAGCCAATTAAATTGTTTAAGGCCAAGTTTGAGCCTGAAGGTCGAGTACGAGCCTCTAAATTATTAAAGGCCGAGTACGAGCCACTAAATTGTTAAAGGCCAAGTTTGAGCCCGAAGGCCGAGTACGAGCCATTAAATTGTTAAGGCCAAGTTTGAGCCTGATGGCCGAGTTCGAGCCAATTAAATTGTTAAAGGCCAAGTTTGAGCCTAAAGGCCGAGTTCGAGCCAATTAAATTAAAGGCCAAGTTTGAGCCTGAAGGCCGAGTACGAGCCTCTAAATTATTAAAGGTCGAGTACGAGCCACTAAATTGTTAAAGGCCAAGTTTGAGCCTGAAGGCCGAGTACGAGCCATTAAATTATTAAGGCCAAGTTTGAGCCTGAAGGCCGAGTTCGAGCCAATTAAATTGTTAAAGGCCAAGTTTGAGCCTAAAGGCCGAGTTCGATCCAATTAAATTAAAGGTCAAGTTTGAGCCTAAAGGCCGAGTTCGAGCCATTGAAACTACGAAAAGCCGAGTTCGAGTTATTAAATTATTAAGACCGAGTTCGAGCCGTGAAAATACTGGAAATACGAAAGTCCACGTGGCCGAAGTATAAGCTCGGTTTAATACTTGTCAGCTCTTTCGCTTGTTTAAGCTCAGAGCTCGGGAGGCTTGTGTACTGGCCGAGAATGAAAGACCGAGAACTCGTCTATACACTGGACTGACCGAGCTTACCCCTGCAAATGGGCCTTAGCCCAAACTCCTCCAAAGCCGAGGACATGTCAGCACACCTGACACCCGAGGATAACTACTCGGCCCTATTCCACACCGGACCACGCACGAAGATACCTCGGCCCCGAGCTATCCAGCCGCAGCTAACTGGGCCGAATATCTCGCTGGTCCTAATATCTCTCCGCATAATCAGGATCCTGATATCTCTCCGCATAATCAGGACCTGATCCTAATATCTCTCCGTATAACTCGGAGCCCTATTCTGAATATCTCTATAAATAGGGGTTCAACCCCCTCATTGAGAACTACGTTTGCTTTGATTCCCATTTGGATACGCAGGAGCAGAATTCCAATTCTGTCAAGCTAATTCCATAACACTCCCACAAGATCTTCTCCGACCGAGTATCTCCCACCTGAGATATTTGGACGGAACAGATGGGATTTAGATATGGCTTTTACAATATGTAAACGTAAAAGTAGAAGTTAACCATCTCACGTATTTGAGAATTATAGTCCAAATAGTCATAATTTTTTCTTTTTTAAAAAAAAAGAAAGAAAGAAAGAAAAAAGCTATCAGTCAGATGTGTGGTTACCCTTCCATGGTGCAATATGTCGAGCATATTGGGGGTTCTTATTTGTTTAATTTATTGATATTGTTTCATAGTTATTTTGTTTGATTATTGATATGAAATGATGTGTGCATGGTTATTTTATATTGATATTGATATATAGGATATTTGTAGGTTAAATGTATATATAGTTCCGATCAAAATCATATATTTAATTATATGGTGTAACATTTAAAATGATATTTTACTCTCTCTCCCCCTCTAATTCATTGGTCAAACAAAATGTTGTTTTGCATTGTTGTCCAATTTGATTGTTAAATATCATTTCTATAAATACAGTGGGATAAAAATATTGGAAAAAATATAAAGATATAATTTGTTTTGCATAGTTTTTTAAAGATGATTTTTACTTCTATCAAAACCAATATGCTTGACAATCATTGATAAGCAATGATAGTTGTCACCTTTCGCCTTGTTCAAGAATTCTAATATTTGATGCCAGGCACACTTAATTCAATGTCTCATGATGTGGGGGCAACCAGGAAGCAACCATGGAAAATCTTCTAATAATTAGCTTTGAGCACATGGCTTGTTGATAGCATGGCCTAAATAAACAGTAGTTAGAGGATATACAAAAGCAATTATACACCACTAGTCCACTAGTACTAACCTATCAAACAAAAATATTATACATCTCATACATCATATATAATGATACAATGCCATTCTCATCAATTATCAATTCTAAATCTTAAAGTGAAAAACTCCCACTTACCATTATTGTAAAGTTTCTACATGTGGTTTATCCACCAAAAAGAAGCTCTACATGTGGTTCAATTATTAATCTTTTATTTAATTTTGAAAATAAAGTTATTTCATTGGTTGCCTTTGGATAGAGTATAAACGAATAGACTAGAATATTTTTCATTTTAAATTGTGATCTATATATGGACAGAAAACAGCAACCTGTAACCACCCCTCATTACAGTAGGAATTTTTTTTAAGTTATACCTTTAAATTTTATTTTATTACACCTCTTATAAAATGTACACAACAACAACATACATAAACTAAAACAAACATTAAATTTTGGATGAAATGTCAAGTGTGTCTTGCCAAAATTTTGGGCAACTTTATATGCTTTTAAAAGTTTAGGAACCTTATCAAATATTTTTTAAAGTTGAAAAGCCAAAGTCCATGCACCATATGAATTAAAGTTAAAATGTAATTTCAAAATTTCTATATCGAAAATAAACATATATTATCGTTCAAGAAATTAATGTCTATCATGATTTTAGATCACTCTTCATATTTTTGGGAGTTTAGTGATTTACTGCATATATTTTGAAAGTTGAAGGACATGGAGCAAAATTGGATTATGTAATTTAAACTCTTCCAATATTTTTAAAAATATCATTAAATTTGTTTCAACTACTAATAAAATAAAATTCTAGCTCAATAAAATTGCAAAGGAATTTTAATTTTAATATTGTTTTGATAGGCTTTAATATTATTTTGTTCATTATTTATTAATTAAATTTTTTAATATTTGTACAAATTATAATTTAACAAGATATATGCAACATGTTATAAATTTTAACTGTTTGATTTGTTAACATTTGATTTTTAAAAGATGTTATATGAAACACTATAAATTTTATAACATTAATTTTTTAAAAATGTAATATTTGAAAATATATGATTCTAAATAAATAGTATTTAATGGTAAAATTTTCAATAAAGTGATGGCAAATAATTAACATTTGAATTGATTTTGAAAAATCAACAATTCTTCAAAGTGATCTTAACAATGTTCTTCAAAGGTCAAATGCAACCTTTGTCAACCCCTGTAATTGGTTTCATGTTAGATTCAAAAGTGATAATACTGTGACCCTTGATACCAAAATGTGCTACCTAACAGAGACCTTAAAAATCATGAAGATATATTTTACTTTTACCAAGTAACATGAAACTTATCTTCATAAAATCTCGATGAACTAAAAGCAAAAACATCTTACAACAAAAATATTTATTACATGTGATGTAAGACAATAATTCATAAATTCATAAAAAGAAGACAATAATTCAAAATTAGTAATTATTGGTATTTAACACAATTATTCATTTACATGAATGGAACACGAATAGTCACAGGAGACTTTATCTAAGTAATGTAAAGCAAAACATTGGTAGTTGTTTGTCAAAGAAGGTGCAAAGAAATTAAAAGAAAGAATGGGAAAAGAAGCAGAAAAGTAGAAGCAGGAGAAGAAGACACATGTTATATTGAATCACAGAATTGTTTGTATGAGTGACTTCATTCTACTAAATTGAGGATACAACTATATATATATATATATAATGCCACTGCGGATTATCTCAAGAATTAGTATATCGATAATAGTATAAAGATATGATAATCAGAGTAAAGAGTGAAAGTTCTTAATTATCAAACTATCTGTTTTAATTCATAAACTGATAGTAAATTACAAGAGGTTATCAAAACATTAATAAAGTAACTTACAAACAACTTGTGAACTTATGTAACCTTGCTTTGAAAGCTTGTACACTATAAGATTACAACAAAACTTAATTAATAAATGGAACCAAAAGGAAAGTCTGCCTTGAATGAAGCTTGAAGTCTTCTTAAATAGAGGAGAGAAGACTTCGGAAGAGCTGAACGGACTTGAATTGGTTTGGAGTCCGAAAAGCAGGTACTGTTTATCTTTTGACTCTGATGCTTTAATTACAATAGCCACGTGACTCCTGTCGGCCAATAAATCAGTGTCGGCACAACTGGACAAATAACTTTACTTTTGCTTTATTGAAAGCGGGTGATTTGAAAGATCCTTTTGTCGGTCATCTTAATTTTGCTGAGAGGCGACAAACTTTGAATTATTGAGCTATTGATCGAAGAACCCAAAATCTGGGTCATTATTTTCCAAGTAGGGATTATAGTCTGACCCTACTGTTACTGAGTCGTCTACTGCTTATTCTTCATCTGATCCCAAAGATGAGAGAGCATCCCTTAACATTCTTTTATATTCTTGAGGTGTTGAAGCACTCAAGTTAATTGTGTAGGGAGTTACAGCTTGGGATGAAGTGCAAATTTCTTTATCTTTTATTTGTGGGGGAGGAGTCTTTGGAGGCTCGAAGGCTGGTGGAGTCTTTTTAGCACGAACCTTATTTTTCCAAGAAACGAATTTCGTTTCTACCACCTTTTCGTTGAATTTCTTCCACCAGGAAACAGTGTTGACTGAACAAATATATTTTGGAAAAGGCTCTGGTAAATGCAGATGATACTCATAATTAAACTTGAGTAGCCAAGCAATACCAAATTGAGCACAAAAATGAAGTAACTTGCCGAAGACTGGAATTGAAGGGGTTAAACCCTTATACTCATTGTAAATATTATAGAGTGAATTTGGGAGTATATCTGCAGATAAACCATATTCCCAAAACCATTCCATAAACCAATTTGGATATCAGGTCTGGTTATTTAAAAAATTGAAATACCAAGAATGGCGAGGATTTGGTTGGAAAAGAATTAATTCCCACGCCCTCTGGTAGTCCCAGTAATTATAAACTGGAGGGTCAAAGACCCTTGAGAATCTTCTTGGATAGAAAGGACTTTTTCCCCATTCTGAGAGGTAAGTACTTTCATTATTTTACACTAAGAATAGGCAATTATATCCGGAGTATTTGGATTTGTATTCTGTTCAATTTTTACTGACTAGGTATCGACAAGAATGTATTGGTAGAATGCAAGGGTTTTTGAGGCGCTACTAGAGGGGACCCAACCAAAACCATCTGGAATAAGTTGTTTGAGCATATCCCAAGGGTCATCTGTAGTAGGGTTACCATATTCTTGCTCTACTAGAACCTGTCTTCTACAGCACAGTTTTACTTTAATATTCAAGGGCTCTCTTTGGGTAGTTAATTTATTAGGTTGTTCCTCACCTAATGAGGCAAACTTGTTGGGGCTCTGAATTGGGTTATTTGTGGGGCTTGATTGAGGAAGGTTTTTTCTGGTTATTTGAGAGGCTGATGGAGCAAAATAATCAGGGGTTAATTCTTTGATTTTATTTGGAGAGGAAGAGGAGGCTTCTCCTTTAATAGATCCCCCTCGGGATCGGGTATTCATCTCGAACTGGTTCCTTGCAAAAATTCCCTGGTTAGAAAATCAGGGATAAAATTGTTATCACTTTTTAAATATTCAATTTCAAAATCAAAACAACTAAGTAAACTTTGCCATCTGGCGAAAATATGTTTGGAAACCAGATTTTTAACATCTTTTTGTAAAACATCTTTTGCAGCTTTACAATCAATTCTGAGTAAAAATCGTTTATTGATCAAATCATCTTGAAATTTGGTAATACATAGTACTATAGCTAAAATTTCTTTTTTAATAATACTATATTTTTCTTGTGATGAGATCCAAAGACCTGAATGGTATCTAACCACTTGCTCAACTTAGAATTTGGAAGGATTTGTGGTAGGATACCACCAAATCCTTTATCTGATGCGTCAGTCTGAACAATTAGACTAGCATCGGGCTGTGGAATTCCTAAACAAGGAAGTAACTTGACATCTTTCTTTATTTCTAAGACTAATTTGGATAACTCTGGTGACCATGACTTAGGATTTGAAGTCTTCCTAAGCCTAGAATAAAGGGGTTTACATTTTATTCTAATATTGGGAATGAACTCGGAGACATAGTTTAGACAACCTAAAAATCTTTGTAACTTTTTTTTATCAGTTAATTCATTTGGAAATTTATTAGCAAACTCTATGCTTCTGCTAATTGGTGTTATTGTTCCTTGGTAAATTTCATGACCTAAAATCCTTATTTTGCTTTCATGAAAATCTTCTTCATATGGTAGGGATACCATATGAGTTTTCTCTCCCAAAAGGCATTGGGAACATCTGAACAAACTTCTTTTTCAAAATCCTTTTGTATTTTAATTATCTTTTCTTTTATCAAAGGATCTTGAATTTGTTTTTCTATTTTAGCATATAAGATTTCCTTTTGAAGAAATCCTATTTGACTTTCTTTCCTGCGAATAATGGATAGAAAATTCTTTTCTTCTAAATTATCTTTTATATTATTTAGCTCTTTTGTCTTTATTGGATTTATGAATTCAAATAATATATCTTGATTATCTTTTATGGTTTTTATCCCTTCTTCTGTAATCTGAAGGGGATAAAGTTGTGTTAGGAAAGGAGTTCCTAGTATTATTTGTTCTGAAGTATCTTTAACTAGAAGGAATGAGCTCTTGAAACAAATTCCTTTGTTACAGATACTAGCATCCTCCAGTTTATAATTTACCTGTAGCTTTTGATTATTGACTGTATATAATTTTTGAAGTGTTTTTTGATAATATTATGTAGGAATGAGACCTTCTTGAATGCAATTAAGGTCTGCTCCTGAGTCTATTAATGCAATGAATGGTTGATGAAAATAATTTCTTATTTTTAAATTTATTTTTACATGCCATTTTTGTTGCATGGTTTTTATTCTTAAAAAGAAATTTGTCTCTTCATTGTAAAGAGCATCGAATTCTTTTTTTTCATCAAATGTGTGGAGGAAGAATTGATATATATATATATAGTACATCAGGCTGTTTAACTAGCTGTCAACAAAAGTCAACAAAATAACTGAATTGAGTAACTAACTAACTGCATAGGCTAACTATATGTTAACTAATTTAACTGACATAACAGTCCTAATACCCCCCCCCCCCCCCCTCTAAGTGGAGAATAGATATTGACTATTCCCAACTTGTAAATGAGTGTTGAAAACTGAGGAAATGGGAGAGCTTTTGTGAACAGATCATCCAACTGATGCTGGCTTTTGACATGGATAAGCTTGATCACACTTGCTTGCACTAACTCTCGGATGAAGTGGTGATCAATGTCTATATTCTTCGACCTTTCATGATGAGCTGGATTTGAAGCAAGATGAATTGCGGACTGATTGTCATAGAAAATCATAGTGGAGCTGATTTCAACTTCAAAGTGTTTTAGTAGCCTTGTGAGCCAGACAATCTCACTTGCCACTGAAGATAGAGCTTGATATTCTGCTTCAGTAGAGGACTTTGAAACCGTAGGCCGTTTCTTTGACTTCCAAGAGAGTAGAGCATTAACAAGGAATACTGGTAGATCTTCTTGTGTCAACACAACTACCCCAATCAGCATCAGCATATGTTGTGAGGTTCAACGAATTTGCTGCAGGGAATAACAATCCTTGACCTGGAGCATTTTTGAGGTATTGAAGTAGGTGGTGGACAGCATGTAGGTGGGGAGTGCGTGGAGCCTGCATAAATTGACTCAATTTGTGGACATAAAAACTTATGTCAGGCGTTGAGATGGTTAAGTACATTATCCTACCAATCATTCTCCTGTACTGTGAAGGATCACCCAACAAGTCACCATCTGAATTATTCAGTTTTACAATTGGCTCCATTGGTATAGTTGCTGGCTTGCACTCCAAGAAACCAGTATCCTTCAAGAGGGATAAGGTGTATTTCCTTTGAGACATTGAAATGCCTTGAGAGGATTTGGCAATTTCAAGTCCAAGTAAATATTTGAGATTTCCAAGAATCTTCAATTTGAACAAGGATTGCAGCAAAGCTTGAACCTTATTGACTTGCTCAATATCAGGGCCTGCAAGAATGATGTCGTCTACATAAACCAGTAGCACGACTAGGGAAGATCCAGATCCTGAAGTGAACAAGGAATCATCATTCTTTGATTGCACAAAGCCATGGTTAAGCAGTGACGAGGAGAACTTACAAAACCATTGTTTAGATGCTTGTCTAAGACCATATAGGGACTTGTTGAGCCTGCAAACCAGTTTCTTATCATCAGTTTTGTACCCTAATGACAAGTTCATATATACTTCTTCGAATAGGTCTCCATTAAGGAATGCATTGTTGACATCCAGTTGCAACAAATGCCACCCTTTTGTTGCTGCAACAGTAAGCAAAACTCTAACAGAAGTGAGTTTTGCAACTGGTGAGAAAGTGTCAGAAAAGTCAATCCCAACTTGTTGAGTGTAGCCCTTGGCTACCAATCTGACTTTGTACCTATCAACTGATCTGTCAGGCCTATACTTGACCTTATAGATCCATCTGCATCCTATGCAATGCTTGTCTGGAGGCAGTGGTACGAGAGTCCAGGTTTGGTTGGCTTCTAGAGCTCGAATCTCTTCATTCATGGCTTAGCGCCACTCATCAAATTTAAATGTTTGATGAAAAAACTGAGGCTCATATATTGAAGAGATTTGGTTGACAAAAGTTCTATAATAGGGACTGAGTTTGGCATAAGAACGGAAGTTAACCATAGGGTAAGGAGTGATGTTGCAAGCATACTCTTGCAGGTAAGAAGGAGGTCTGATAGTTCTTTGAGATCTTCTAGATGGAGCGGGAATTGGTTGCTACTCAGGGTTGGGGTGTGATTGGTTAGGGAGTGAAACAGGTGGTGGTGAATTGATTGGTGGTTGGTTGAATTCTGATTGTGAAGTTTCTGGTATTGGGAGAGGAATGACAGTGTTGTTGAAGGGTACAGATTGAGTTTCAGGACTAGAATAGAAAGGAAATATTGTTTCATGGAAAATTACATCTCTTGAGATGAATAATTTCTTGGTTTCCAAGTCAAATAGCCTATAGCCTTTGTACCTTTGTGGATAGCCAACAAAAGCAGCAGGTCTTGCTCTAGGAGTGAATTTGTTTCTTGTAGAAGGCAGTGTGGCAGCAAAGGCCAAGCAACCAAAAGCTCTCAGGGACTTGTAGTCTGGATCATTGCCATATAGGACTTGATGTGGAGACTTTTGTTTCAGGACAGGTGATGGCATCCTATTTATCAAGAAGGCAGCTGTGGCCACACACTCACCCCAAAAGGAAATGGGAAGTTTGGACTGAAAAAATAGTGCCCTTGCAACATTCAACAAGTGTTGGTGCTTTCTTTCAACCATGGAATTTTGCTCAGGCCTTTCTACACAAGAGAATTGATGCAGTGTTCCCCGTGATTGCAAAAATTCTAAGAGAGCTAACTCTTTTGCATTATCAGATCTCAAGCACTTAATGGTTAACCCAAACTGTGTTTTGACCATGGTAAAGAATTTCATAATGGCAGAGGCAGCTTCTGACTTGGTTTTCAGGAGATATATCCAGGTGAACCTTGAACAATCATCCACCAATGTCAAAAAGTACCTTCTTCCATCATATGTGGGAAGTCCATATGGACCCCAAATGTCACAATGCAATAAAGAAAAAATTGAATCAGATACATGATTGTGTGAAACAAATGACAAACATCTAAATTTAGCAAGAGGGCATATTTGGCATAAAGAATAAGAATACTCAGAAGGCATAGAAAAGGGAATTGTATTGCTCAAGTGTTTTAACACTTTATCATATATATGTCCAAATCGCGTGTGCCACAAATTGGCATTATTACAAATGTCAAATTGAATTGAATTGCAATTATTATGAGATTCAACTACTGATTTACAAGGTAAATTGGTATTGATAATACAATGTGCATCAACTGAATTGGTGACAGGCTTCTTGAAAGGTAGAACATATAGTCCTTCAAGAAGTTCACCCTTGCCAATCCTCTTGCAGTGTTGCATGTCCTGAATTACAAAGTGGTTTTGGAAGAAAGTGATTGAAAATGAGGTGTTAGTCAATAATGCACTAACTGAGAGCAGATTGAAAGTAAACTGTGGAACATACAAGACATTATGTAAGACTAGAGTAGGACTTATCATAACAGTACCAACTGCTGTTACTGTCACAGATTCTTTATTTGGTAAAGTAACAAATTTATTGGAAACATGATGATATGTAGTATTAGATTGTAAAGAACAAGTGATGTGTGCACTAGCTCCCGAATCTACTATCCAAGTATTATGAGGGAACATGGAATGAGATGGATTGACAGAAAGAATGATACCTTCTTGGAAGGCAGATAGGAAAGGTGCAGCACCTGATGTATGATTTTGCAGAAGGTTCACGAGCTGGCTATATTGTGTAGCAGTGAGTTGAAAGGAAGATGAAGATGCCTTAGGTGCCTCAGAGTCATATGAAATCTGGTTTACCATAGTCGATTGGTTTGGCTTTCCCTTCTTGTAGTTAGGAGGGTAACCATGAAGCTTATAACATTTTTCTTTTGTGTGGCCTAGCAATCCACGGTGAGCACAAAGAGGCGTGTCCTTATTGGCCCCCTTTCAACCATTCTCAGCACTGCCTTTCACGGCAAATGCATGGTTAGGGTCACCATTGCCATTGGAGGAATCAATTTCCCTTTTGTAACATCCGTAATTTTATGTTTTGTTTAAGTAAGAGGATTAGGTTTAAGGCTTGGATTAAATAGTTAAGATGTTGTTTAAGGTCTATGAACCTTTGCATGGAAAGTATGAAGTCATCTCGAGTGAGTTTGAACGTGAAAACAACTTAGGGTTTTTCCTCGATTATCGTCTTTAAGACGTATGAGTGTGAAACAAGAAATTGGAGTTAGGGTTGATATTAGGCATTTTTTTTAGTTTGAGGTTGTTTATTAGGTATTGATGAGCCTATATCTCAAATTTGAGGTAAATCGGACTTCAAACGAACTTAGAACGCAAAGAAACATGCAAAGTCAATGGTGCTGACCAGAGGCCGGAGCTGAGCGCTAGAAATCTGAGTTAAGCACTAGAAGTGCTGCCATGCACACAGACACATGGAGGATGACGTGGCACACATGCAACGACCCGGGTGAACGCACCAGCATTGAGCGCCTGCACGGAAATTTTGAAAAAAAATAAGAAGGTCCAAGAGGTAACTAAAGTTACCTCAATGAACCTTAATGCGAAATCAGAGAGGGTGGGTTTAGAGAGAGAGGGAGAGAAAAACAGATAAGCCGGAGGCTTATCAAATTCAAAAACTTGTTGTTACGCCGGCAAGTGTACCGGGTCGTCGCAAGTAATAAAAGAAACACGGTAAGTAATTACCGAGGTCGAACTCAGGGATTGGGCTACCAATTCGACTAATTCGCGGGAAATTCGATACGTTGGTCAAGTTACAGAAGAGTGGTTGAGAGAGAGATTAATATCAGAAAATTCAATTAACAAATCTAATAAAATAATTAACTAAAAATCTGGAATTAAAATGTCCAAGGTCACAAATCCACCTACCCAATCATGCAAACCCAAGTGATGATGAATCCCTCCCTAAGTTCAATTACAATGTCAACCGGGACCCCCAAATTCTCCTAAATCCACTCTCGTGCTCATTAGGACGTATTCGACGATTGGATTAATTACTTACTAGGTCTCATAATCCTAATCTCGAATTTGATTAATTCTTGTTCCCTATAAGGTTGCACTAATCTCCTACTCACTCTCGTGCAATATTCGATTAGTGATTCCAATTCAAGTTCTAAAACGCGACTCGCCGTTCGGCCTCAAACACGTTAACTAGTTAATCACGTAACACATATGATCAACGCAATCAAAACAGAATTGGAAAACATTCATAAGAGAAGGGGAGAATAACATACATCACAAGAACACTACACCGCCATGGGTGGCTTCATTGATCCCCCAGACGAGGGGATTAGTTCCTCATGTCCGTAACAACGACGCACGTACAATCGGAAATCATCCTAAGACTAAGAATTAAGAGAAGAAAAGGGGAGACGCAGCTCCAGAATAAGGATTCTAAAAGATCTCTGAAAAGTTCTGATGCCAAAAGTTCTCTAATTCTGTTCTGCAGTGCCTTATTTATAGGGAGGCCACGCGTCACGGCCGTGATGGTCATCACGGCCAGGCCGTGACGGCTTCTGTTTCTGGCGCACTTCTGGAATTTAAACCCTCGCGACGCGAGCCTTCTTTTCACGGCCCGTGATGTGAATCACGGCTAGGCCGTGATGGTCTCTGACTTGTGTGGCTTTTAGGTCACGGCCGTGATATACATCACAGCTAGGCCGTGATGGTCTCTGTCTTCCCGGGTCTTCAAACTCTCGCGAGGCGAGCTTCCTCTCGCGGGGCGAGAATCTCTAGAATGGCAATCTCCACTATTTCTTGACTTTCCTCAATTCTCAGAGCCTCACTTATTGACCTGAAACAACAAAAGCAAACAAAAGCGTAATTCTATTCAAAATAACCTAAAAACTACACAAAAGATGCAAAACGAGTCAAAAACTAACTTAGGAACGAAACAAGGCGAATTTGGGCGAAAACGAGATTGAACTCGACTAATTAGCACGTAAACCACCGTCTTACTAGTTATAAAACTAGATAAGCCGGAGGCTTATCAAAAACCTAGAGAGAGAAAGCTTCTAGACGAGAGTTAGGGTGATTCGATCGTCCCGTTGCAAATCCGAGTACGTGGTTGCGTTCGTGGCGACGATATCTTGGCTTTCCTCCCGGGGATAGGCTAACGGCGGACCATCCAGAGATGATTTCATTTTAGTCGCAGCTATAGTTCATGCATTGCATGAGCATCCTGGATTGTGGTCTAGAGGTGTGCACCGGGTTGTGTAGCTATAGTGCCATTGCTTTATGTGGGCACCCTCCATCCGCGGACGAGGGTGTGCGCCGGGGACTCTGGGACGTGTCGATTATATTATTGTGATATCCGGATATGGCCGATACCTAAGGGGATTATTCATACAACATTTGCATTGCATCATAATGGAGGATAGAGGAAAGATCCAAGATGTGGATTGAGGATGATTGTGTTACATATATTTATACTTGGGAGACGGATGTTTAGTGTGCCGTTATTTAATTAAATGTAGCTAAACCCTTTCCACGTTTGATGTTATGTGGTTTTTTATCCCTGTCTTCTCTATCTTGCATATGTTTTTTTTTATGTGATTGTGATGAGAAGATCCTACGGGGGAGCCAGCTATGAAGGAGCTTGATGGGACCTCGTATGAGCCAGACGTTGGAAGACGAGCAGTGGATCCTCATAGTAGAGTACAGAGTCTAAGGCCAGTGCGTTTTGTTTCTTAAGGATGTTGTTTTTATTTTGTTTGATTATCAGTTTGTACATTTTGGGATCCGACTGATGGGATTCCCTCTACTGTACTATATCAGGTCTTGAGGTGTATATGTTATGTATGTATGTATATATGTTGTGTATATTTTAACTTTTTACTTTTTCCACTGTTTTAATATATCAGCTTAACGATAATAATGAAATTAGGTCTTAATATTTTTTTGGCTTTCTTTAATGGGACGTCGGGGCGTCTCACCTTTGCTTCTCATCTTGGACACACAAGGAGAAGACTATAGTGATTGTGGGAATGGGATCCATGGCCAAGATCTATCCTCTTATTGATGAAAAGGACTCATTTAACCCACACAAGAACTGCATTACATATTCCATTTCTGTGTAATTGACCCAAGGAGTGACTCCTCCACAGTGACAAGTGTGTGGAGGTTTGTGCTCTGCCAAGGATTCCCAAAGAGATCTGAACTGAGCATAGTAGGAACTTACAGAGAGGGAACCTTGTTGTAAAGAGACCAAGTCTTTCTTGGGCTGAAAGATTTGTGGTCCATTTGGTTGCTCGAATCTGTCCTTGAGGTCATGCCAGAGGCCAAAAGCAGTGGTGCAATGAAGAACTGCATCTCTTTAGAAAGAGAATTCAAGATCCAAGAAGCTACAACACTGTTGGTGCGATGCCATCTTTGATAGAGAGGATCATCGGGTGCAGGTTCAGCAATGGAATCGTCTACAAAACCAAGTTTGTTCTTTCCAATGAGTGCCATAGTCACGGCCTTTTTCCAAGAAACATAGTTACCATCACATAGTGGATGAGAAACCAAAACTACCCCGGGATTATCAGCGGGGTGAAGGAAGAAAGGATGTGAGTCGTCCATGGCAGCCATGGGAGACACAGCAAAAAAGGAAGAAAACAGAAAGAGATATGGAAGGAGAAGAGAACAAAGAACTCAAGAACTCTCGAAGAAATGAACTCAGAGTTTGCAGAGAAAAAAAATCTTCTCTGATACCATATTGAAGCACAAAATTGTTTGTATGAGTGATTTCATTCTACTAAATTGAGGATACAAGTAGTGATATATATAGTACATCAGGCTGTTTAACTAGCTGCCAACAAAATAATTGAATTGAGTAACTAACTGACTGCATAGGCTAACTATATGTTAACTAATTTAACTGACATAACTTACATAACAGTCCTAATATGTTACAAAAGGGTTTAGTTTTCTTATAGAGAATAGATTACATATAATGTAAGACAATAATTCAAAAATTCATAAAAAAAAGACAATAATTAAAAATTAGTAATTATTGGTATTTAACACTATTATCCATTTACATGAATGAAACATGAATAGTCACAGAAGACTTTGGGTGTGTTTGGGTAAACAACTTAATTAAGAGCTTATCACATAAGATCTTATCGCATGAGAGCTTATGTCATAAGAGCATAAAGAATGGAAAAGAAAGAAAGGGGCGTGAGATGATTCGAATAGTGAAAAACACGGAGAGGGTGTTTAGTGCATAAGCTCTTATGTTAATTCCATAAGCTTCTCCCAGTGACTTATGAAAATAAGTCAAAAACTCCTTATGGGATGATATAAGTTATTTTTATAAGCTCTGTCAAACATACTGCATAAGAGCTTATGTCATCAGATAAGTCAAAAGGAGCTTAAATAAGCTCTTCCAAACGCCACCTTTATCTAAGTAATGTAAAGCAAAACATTGGTAGCTGTACGTCAAAGAAGGTGCAAAGAAATTAAAAGAAAGAATGGGAAAAGAAGCAGAAAGGTAGAAGCAGGAGAAGAAGACACATGTTACAAAAGGGTTTAGTTTTCTTATAGAGACTAGATTAGCAGAAAAACAAACTTTTGCATAGTAGGCTAATTCTTCAAGGTGATGCCTAACAAGTGTACCATCACATCCAAGAGAACACCAAATACCTTTTTTCAATCATGGTTCTCTTTTTGATGGTTTTAGGTGTGAATGTGGGTTGAGGTTTTTTTTCATAAGAAAAGTTATTTTTTTAATAAAAAACACTTACATTTAGAATCTTGTTTGGTTGGGTTTTTAATTAAAAACAAAAAACAAAAGATGGAAAAATATGAAATTTAGCTTTCATAACTTGTCAAAAATTCATATTTTACCGGTTGTTTTTTGTTTTAAGTATAAAAAATGGATCTTATATCTCAGGACTATAATAAAGTTTTCGATTTTTATTAGCATCCTACAGGATAAACTTATCGTTTGTTTGGTATAGAGAATTACAGAGGGAAGAGAGATTGAACACCATTTTCCCCGATTTGGTTAAAGTGTTAAACATAGAAACATAAAGGAAATAAATAAAATGGGTAGGCCCTACCCAAAAATATTTCTCCCTATGAATGTGAAGAACGAGGGGGGAAACAATGTGCCTTTTGTCATTTCCCTACTTCCATTCTCACCCTCTCTCTCAAACCAATTTATCTCCTCTTTTGTCAAATGTTGTCACTACTGAGGTGACACTTTTCTCGGTGGGTGATTATCCCGTGCTTGTGGGTGTTCTGGTTGGAACGGCGATGTGGGCGGCATGAAGATGGCACAGTTGGATGCAACATTCCTTGGTGGTCACATGGCTCTTTGTCTAGCCGGAGTTCGTGGCAGGGGCGTCGAAGCGTATGACAGATCTAACAACTTATCTGATTCGCAATGGTGGGGACTTGGAATGTGGCGATACATAGCAATTTAAATAATTATATTTGGTAAAAATATTTTTAAAACAATTTAAATAAATAAATATATCGATTTATTGATTTAAAAATAGCTTTTTTATTAAAATAAATAAATCTTAATTTTTAAATTTTTATTGTTATTAGTGGCATAATGGTCTATTCGACGAAAATTCATTTTCTTTACTTATATTATTAATCCAATCAAACAATGAAGAGATAAGATATCACATATCTCTCTCGTCTTTCTTTTGCACTAAATAATACAAAAATTAACACTCCCCTGTTTTTCACTTCTTTCTTTCTCTATTCTTTATTTCTTCACAGATTCTCATCTCCAACCAACCACGGTGTTAGGAATTTGGGTGAAGGTGTTCAGTGTTCCTCGCTTTTTTTTTTTCCTTCCCTTTTGTTATTAATGTATAATTTGATGAATTTATAGAATGAATGTACGTCCTAAAGTTGCACTCAATATTTTAAAAATAATATTTATTACTTCTTCAAATTATTCAAAGAAATTTGTTTTAATTTTTTTAAATTTGGTAAAATATTTAATACTCTTCATTTTGAGTTAACACTTTTTTTTTATTTTTTTATTTATGATTTCTTAGCTTGTGTTTATTTTTGCTTACTCTTTAAGAATTAATTGTCACCAATAAAGTTAATTGTCACTAATATAAAATTTTAAAAAATAAGTCTATATTGGACAATTAAATAGGCTAAAATATACTTTTTGACCCTTTATTTTTTAAAAGATTCATTTTAGTCATTTATCTGTCTACCGTTATACAAAATGGTCCTTATTGTCATCTCCCTTACAAACTTCGTTAATATCATGTAACATGGTGTTAACTTTACCGTTGGCATCCTTCATCTCTCGGCAACCAAATTAAAAGGACCCCTTATCCCCCAATTCTCCAAATTAGGGTTCTTCATCTCTCAGCAACCACCATGAATTCATCTTCGTTTTCGTGCAAGCATAAGGCAAACCCAACACCAAACGTGGATTCTCATAGTTCTTCCTTGAGCGGCGCAAGCAAATGGCCTCCTACTATAAATGTCCTCACATTGCGGTGTTGCTCACCAGCGGAACGACTAGGAACCTAGGGACGAGGTTCTAGGGTTGCAGGCAGGACATCGTAAGTTATTGTTTCTTTTACTTTCATCCCTTAAACCGTTCCTTAACAGAGTTACCTACCACATCAAAAATTTTTGTCAACAGCTGGAAGGGAGATGTTGGAAAGACTATTTTGTGTAACGTTAGAAAAGAAGGACCAAAATAAATCCTTTAAAGATAAATAAACAAAATGAATTTTGATAAAAAAAAAATAAAGGACCAAAAATATATTTTAATCAAATAAATATAATACTTATTTTTATTAATATTAATTTTTCTGCGCAGGACACTGGTACAAAAATTTGAATAAAAATTAATTCTTTTTCCCTTGTCTTCACTCTTCATCTTTTTCACTTTCACTCTCCGCCTCGCGCAGTCCGCTCCTCCCCAAATCTCACCTCCGGTGCTCAGTGCCGCCTCGCCGGCCGTCATTTAGCCACCGCTGATGACACCGATCTCGACGGCGGTTCATCATCGTAGCTCAGGTACACCTCTCTTTCACTTTCACTGCAGTTATAGCGATCATATTACGAGTTTAAATAACGCTATCTACGTGGTTTCTCTTGCAATGCTTCGAAATGCATAGCATCAATGATCTCAATGCTTTATTCCCCTATTGGTAGCACAAACAGGTCGTTTGAAGTTCGAACCCTAGGGCTAGTTTCAGTAATTTCCCTACTACCGTTGAATTTTTCTGGTTTGCTTAACATTATTGAAAAAAATTTATATATAAAACTTCAAAAAATTAAAAAATAGTAGAGATAGAGATAGATGATGTTATTGCATTTAGTTATATTGATTTTAATTTGCTGTTAATAGGTGTGGGATTATTGTGTTTTTGTTTTTGATAGGTTATATGTAATGGAGAGATTCGAGTGTAGGGAGAATGCGTTTGTTTAAGATTTTTTATTTTAAAAAATATATATCACTTTTTGAAGTTAAACTTTGATTTGTGAAGTTACACTGTTACAGGACAGTGAGTAGCTTCTCTGAAAAAGCTTTTGCGATAGAAGATAGAGAACGTACACACACCAAATCATGGAGAGTGTGTTATGATTTTTTTTTTCTGAACAGAAATATCATCACAAAATTTGAAAATCACATGGGCTTCCCTTTGCATTATTTGCATCCTTTTCTTCTTCTTTCCTTACGTTTTCTTCTTACCTGGAGCCTGCGCTGCTTCTCATCAGTCAGGTTTAGGGTTTGTTTATGCTTTTTGTGGCGGTTATTGAATTTTTTGTTTTTATCACTTCTTGGGTAATAGGTTCTTGGCTTTCCATACTAGTTTGAGCATCATGGTTAGCTTTAGTTTTCAGTTTTCTGTAAAGAAGCAAAGTTCTTATGTTTTTTGGGAGCCATTTGGGGTTGTGCTTGTGCTGCAGTAGGATGGTGGGTTTTGAAACAATGTTTTCTGCTAACTTTTGGTGAAGTCTATGTTTTGTTTCTGTGGTTATGTTCTTTGCGTTTTATCTTTTGATTTTGCGGGTTTAGGCGATGAAATTTGCTAGTGAAGAAAAAGTCCTGCAAGGTCTCTCTTTAACCGTTTAGCTTATATATCTCAAAGTGTTTGCGTGTTTCAAAATTTAAATGTTATATTGCACGTTCGGTTTTCTTCTTCTGCTCCTTGTTTGGTTTTGGAATGCATTGAATTCTCTATGCACTTCACCTGCTTGTTGAAACGCTTGACATGCAGGTTTAATATCAAGTAATTGAGATTTTGGGTTTTCATCCATCAATTACGTGTAGTTTGTCGCATTACGGTCATGTTGTTGTCCTCTAGCAAGTTGACAAAAAAGGTTGTAATGAAGGTTAACGCCCAAACGGTTATTTGCATAGACAAGCTGTTCGATGCCTTGGAAACCTTGATACCTATTTCTCAATTGAAGTTGTTTTCCAATAACAGACTTTATGTGTTATTCTGTCAGATAGTAATGAAACTTGTACATATTCTCAACTGTGCCCAAGTCTGGTAATATGGTTAAATGAGATAATACTACCTATTTAAAAAAATAATCAAAACATTTTTTGAGTTCCAACGTAATCTCTAGTTTGTCTAATTTCCTGCAAATTAAACTGATGATAGTTTTATAAGGAAATTTATGCAGTGTGCATACTACATAAGTACATAATAATCGGGAGATTCTAGGAAATTATGAACAGATTTTTATTTGTTTTTGATTGTCTGTCGATGCTTTGTTGCTCTGCCTAGGATGATTGGAATGCTCTTATAATATTTTTTATATATTTTATTTTGTTTAATGTACTAAATTTCCTTAATAGTAAGAATTTATTCTGCATAATTTCAAACTTCAATGTTCAATTTAAGCAAATTTTGTCTGTAGTCTTTTTGTTTTAACTATGGAGAAATTCACTCTGTCTAGTCCAATAGATTCCAGAGATAGTTTCACTGTCAATTGACATTCTTATATTCTAAGGTGTAGTTTCCTGATCGAAAAATATTACTTTAAAAGTTAAAAAATGGAAAGTAAAGCATGTAATGGAACCTATACTTCCATCTAAATCTTCTTCAAGTTTTGTTGATTTATTGCACGAAATCTTTTTTAATTTGCATCTATCTATTAATGAGAGAATATTTTATTGAGTAAACACATGCTTACTTCCCTCCGTGGCAGGGAATTCATGATTCGTCAGTTAGTTTACGTGAAGATCATAAGATGAAAATGAAAAGACATTGTAGGCTTTGGTGGCCAAAGCAGCTGTTATCAAATCAAGAATTATCCTCCAGTGTATTACTTGGGTGGTTTGTGACTTGCTCTCAGTCATCTCTTGACATTATTGTAGCCTTTACTTGCAGTGAAGTCTTGCTTTCCAGTTCAAGCCATGGCCTTGAGGTATAAGACTGGGTTGAGTTCACAATCCCTTGCATGCAGTTTCTAGCAAAACGAATGAAATAACAATAGTAGCTATGAAATGATCAGCTGTTTGTCTGTTACAATTATTAATGCTGAGGAAAACTTTGGTTTCCTTTTTTGTTGTATTATTAATTTTTTTGTTGGAGTTAAGTTGTTGCAATAGGTGTTAAGTTTAAATAGAAAATAACTTTTTCCCTTTTAGAGTACCTAGCTAGGCATCAGTATCTTGATTGATTTTTACTTAAAAATTAGGTCCATGTGTGTAAAATTTATGGCAACATATTTGCAAATATGTGGGGAAAAAAATATGGAGTTTAATGGGAAAAGAAATTGATTTTTGATGGGGACTTGCATTTGAGATTGTGTATAACTATTTTGTTTGAGTTAATCGTGAAAATCTTGGTTCTGTGACAGTATGACTGTGGTGATAGTGGTGGTAATAAATACCACTGTTATTTCCTCTAATGATTCTTTCATACCGGTTGTCTTGGATGGCTTCTGGAAATTGTCCAGTGTAATGAGAATAATAACATTAGGAACTGCTACCCCTCTTTCAGGATATTATTCGTGACACTCATGGGAGCATGCCGGTGATTCTACAGGATAAGTCTATGTTTTCTGTACTTGGTCTGTGTATCACTGACCCGACTAGTAAGAGCTTGATGGATGAAACAGAAGATGATAAAAAAGAGTTCTCTAATTGTGGCGATGGTTGGGCAGAGGGAAGTACAAGTTTATACAGAGAGAACAAATGTTGGAGCTGCAGTTGCCTCCAAATAGATGGATCATTGAGGAAAAGTAGCCAATCATTTCTTGGAAAAAGCAATTGGGCCCTGTTGATGTTTGATTCTCCTGAACAGAATGATGCAGGAAATCACGGGCTTCCAAAATTGCACCATATTCATTGGAATGGACAAACTGTGTCAAATTGTGATGTTCACGTATGTAAGTCATTATTTCTTCTTCTACTTCTTGCCTTTTTGCAAGTAGTTGTCATTTGTCAATACCTTTATATCCTTCTCCTCTATCAGGTATATATGATATTTGAACAATTGTAGGTAATAATTTATGAAACGCCCTCTTATGGTGCTCATCATTTCTCATTGTGTCATCTGGGTTCAAATGAGCAAGCAAAAACATCCATCAAGAATCCTAGGTGGGTGGATGACCTTCATAAAAACCAGCAACTCATTGAATTGGTAATGAAGTTTACCTTATTCATTTTTGAGCATGCAGATTTTTGTCCTCTTTGCTAATACACCTTTACATAATTTCACCCCAGGATACAGTTATTCTTGCAATTAATTGCACAGCTACTGCTAGAAGAATATTTGAGAGACATGTGGTCCCAAGGAGATCCGTGAGCATGTTCTCCATATTTCCTATGTAAATACTGCAACTGTTGATGCAGCATCTCTTGCTCTCTTGATCATCTTCAAGCTCTGATGATCTATGTTGTGACTTTACAGGTTTTTTGTCATCATAGGGCACCTGTTTTCCAAGTTTATAGCTTCATTCTCCACCGTGTTCTATATTGTTCTTCAGTTTTTCCAGATGCATTTTAATTATAAATCAGAATCATGGATGTATGTGACATCAGCAAACGTATTCAAAACTGCATGGATAAATATCCAAATCCGCTGTCGTCAAATGTTATATTGGCCAATCTTTCTTCAGGAGAATGACCTCAGGTAATATGAAGTTTTAGGTAAAATATGTGTTTTATCTGATTTGTGGTAGCTTTCAAATTTTGGAGATATCAGGATTTAATCTTTGATGAAGTTCATGTAATTTGCATTCATATAGAGGACAAGTTTTGGCAGGGGTAAACCGAATCAAACTATGATTTGGTTCAGTTTCTTTACTGTACGGTTCACAAAAAAAATGTGGTTAGATCAAACTATATGATCTCAAGTCTCAACCATATTGTGTACACAATTCACAACTGTGATGGGGTATAGGATTGGAATAACGGGATAAACCACATTGATATCAAGACTATTAGGTTTTAGAATTACATAATCAGAATTTGTTGTAATTTTGGAACTTCAGTATTTTTTATAGTTGTAAGGTATTTTTATACAATTGGTCTTCGGGGTTTCTAATACTTTGGGTTAACTTTGTCAGCTGTTTATCAAGTTGGGTTGCCTACTTCAGGATCGCCATGTACTTGGAGATTTATTAACTTGAGCATAAGATTGAATGGGAACACTACTTTGTTTCTCCCTCTCGGGTCTATCCCTTCCCTTGTTCTACTCTGCTTTTCCTCCCTTCCTCTCCCTTAATACGTTCCACACAACATGTTACACATAGAAGGTTTTATGTTTATTACAAATATAATATTGTAGTTTTGGCTCATTATATTGTTTATTTATATTGGAGTTGCATTTATGCTTGTTGTTTTAAATTATCCTTGCTATCGGACAATGGCTTTTGATTGTATTAAGAATTGACAAGGTATTATTGGCTTGAAACTGAACCTAACCTAAAACAGCGTTTTGGTTTAAGTAGTTCTTTGAGATTGGTCTAGTTTATGAAATTCGTGAGCTGTGAAGTATGGTTTAGTTTTAGTTGAGCCTCAAACTAAAGTTCCAAACTGTACTTGACATAGCTAAATGGTACAAACATTGTTTAGTCCGAAACAATTTTTCTCTGGTTGAACTGTTGAAGTTGAAAATGTTACAGCCAATGTTTTGTGTTTACCTTCTAATTTTATTCTTTTAGCTTATGTTTTCCATTACACATGGTGATGTTTTTCAATAAATGTATCTTAATATTACATTCTAAAATTAAATGCATATTTTTTCTTTGTTGAGACAATTTTTTCCTGTTCTTAACCATTTGTAACTTTTGATATTGATTTTGTTTTCTACATGTTTAACACCATTCTTTTGTATGCAAGGTCGCGATCATGTGTTGAATATGAAGAGAAAGCTGCAATGCATAGGCATTCTATGTGGTCGACTTTGGTTGTTGATATTCTCCTGGGAAACTTGGTTGGTTGGGCACTGTTATATAATGCAGAATCCATTTGTTTGTCAGTTTTGAACTTTATCCATGGGTTTGCCTCATTTTTGCGCACGGGGTGTGTTTGGTTAATGGGAAACCCTGCAGGCTTCAAGTTGAATTCTGAGCTGGCAGGAGCACTTGGCATGGTTTCTTTGAATGCGATCCAAATATGGTCAACACTCTGGGTCTTTGTGGGTTTCATCTTCAATTATGTCATTCAAGGGCTAGCTGTTTTAGGAATTCTTTGTGGTTTCACTGCACCTGCTGCTTTGATTATAGACATGATTGTGCTGGCAACTTTACATGTTTCAACTCTTCATTGGTTGATTTCGCTTATATATTCATCACAGATACAGGCATTAACAGCCTTGTGGCGGCTTTTCAGGTACCAAATGCTTCTTCCTTTTGAGACGATTGGTTTGAAACAATTACAAGGTGGACTGTTGGAGAGACATATACTCACCTAATAGATGTTATTGAGGTGGTTTTGTGGTCATATTTGTCCTTTTTTCTATGGAGAACTATACATTGGTTTGTACTAAGTAGATAATCCTTTATACAATAGCTATAATATCTCTGGAAAATATCGGCAGTGAATTTAGGAAGCAAGAGCCAATTGTAGCTAGCTGTTAAGAAGTTGAAGCATTTGTAAATTTGAGGATAACTTATGATAGAAGTGGAGATCAGGAGAGCCCTTATATTTTCTGAAAGTCTCGTCATATTTGCTGCACTCCTCTATTTGTGATTCGGTATCCTTTTGAAAAATAATTGTTAGATACACAAATATTTTACATATGTACTTGCTCTTATTCTCACTTATTCTTATGAGTTACTGACCATCTTGGCAGGGGTCGGAAGTGGAATCCTCTTCGCCAGAGGTTGGATAGCTTTGACTACACTGTGAAGCAACATATTGTTGGATCTCTTTTATTTACACCACTTTTGCTTCTGTTACCAACTACTTCCGTTTTCTATATATTCTTTAGTATCGTGGACACAACCATTAAACTCGTCTGTATACTATTTGAAGTCACTATTTCGGTAATTCATGCTACACCTTATATCAAGATATTTCTTTGGTTGGTGAGACCCGGGAGGTTCCCTTCTGGAATATGGTTTGAAATTTTTGGTTGTCAGAGTAATAGTACTGTTTCTCCCAAGGCCGATGTTGCTGATATTTCTGACGAATCTTTGCATCTAAAGGATTTCAACAGAGAAAAATCTAGTATTCTGGTTTCAGTTCTCCACAGCAACTATTTGAGCATAGGTTAGTCCTGGAGCTATCACTGAGACTGATACTTCTGTTTGGTTTATTCTTTTTGGTTTTCAACATGTCTTAGAGTTTATTAACAGTGAAATTTAATGTGTAACATTATGTGGTCAATGTTTAGGAATGTTTTACTTCAACAATTTGGATTTACATGTTTTTATAAATTATCTGTGATGATGTGTATTGTATTAAATCAGGCAGTCATGATCTGTCTTTAGTTTTCTGGTGGTAAGTTTCTCTCTGCTATGTTGCATATCAAGGTAAAAGCTTACTAAACATATCATAGACACGGACAATGTCAAACATTTCTTGAAACTTAAAGTTGATGACTTCATTGAAATTTCAATTGTGATATCAGACTTTTCCCCTTCATGATTTTTATAGCTGTGATGTGGAAGCAGTAACAATTTGCATTATATGCCCCTGCTGTATTTTTGCATTCACAAACATTATGTACTGACTTCAGTGGATTACATTTCAGGAAAAGTTATCTTGCCTCACTACAAAAATGTCTTTTCGGGGGTTAGTGGGTCATCCATCTCCACAGTAGCATATGGAATCCTCATTGGGCAAAGGTGAGATATCCCAGTTCTAAGTTGCTCTATGATTTTTGTGATTGATGCTCCTTCCTGTTTCTCTGATTCTTTGTTTTTTATATAATGACACTCTTTACATTTCTTTGCATTTTTGCTTTTTACTCCCACATTGGCCAGAATGCCAGCTATGCGGGGAACTCTCCTTCCTCCACTATTGCCATGGATGTCCCTGCCCTACAAAGAGTATTGGTGCCTTTGCCATGATTCACTTATTGCATGTTTCAGATGACAATGGTCTCAGCTCAGAATTTTCTTCTTTTTCTTTGGGTACAAATAGCTGAGATTTAATTCCACAGTTCATCCAACGGGCTTTTCTCCCATGTTGGCGGCTTTTTCTACTTTCCATGGGTAACATTGAGAAATCTTTGTGTTAATTCATCCACAGTTCAGCATTCAATGTGTTCCTAACTCTTCCAATGGTATAGGCGGCATTTTTTTTAGCTTTTCCTGATATTTAGAGAATGATGTGTGCTGTAGAAAAATAGCATTTTGAATTTATTTTTTTTTGGTTTGTAAATCTATTGTTTTGATTCTTATGATTGAGCATTTACGGTTCCCTATTTGTTTGTTATTTTTTATCATGGGATGAAAGCGTTCTTACTGCTACAGGATTTTGAACTGGGGCAAATTCGTGGGTCTGGAACCTGTGTCCAACTGAAATTGGTCCTATTTTGTTTGGGACCCTATATATTCAGTTAACAGCTATTTATGCATGAAGTTTGTAGCAGAATGTTATCTGAAAAGGATCCAATGCAATGATGGCTACAATACAACATTGATCCAATGCAATGATCCCTGTTGTGCTTGTGCAAGTTAAATATTAAGAAATGCCTTGAACGGTAAATGGAAGTTCCCATTTGGCAAACTCAACTTGAGACAAAGTGCTTTGATGAAATCTGTAACAATCTTAACATGTTATGAGTTTTTGTCAGATCGTGACTTGAAGGTATCTATAGAATTTGGACCATTTAAAAAAGTTGCTGGGACGAAAATTATTAGCTAATGGCTATTGTTGGTATAACATTATCTAATACTTGAAAGATGATGGGTTGGTGCCATCTGCAAGCTACTCGAAAGCTTCTTGTCAGTCACTCTCATGTCTATTTGTCTTCAATGGTATACATTCTATCTTCCTAACGAGAATACTACCAATCAAAAGAGGTACTGTTCTTGGGCATCTTCTGTCTGTGTCACCCTCAACAATGTGTAATTTGAATAGCATATTGAACCGAAACCACAAGGTTTGATTTTTCTGGTAAGTGTAGCATATTGAATCTAAATGTGATGTTTCTGGATTCAGGATACGTTTCAACTTCTTATATTGCAACATTTTTAGCAATAATCTCGTGATTAACAATGGTATACTTTGAAGTTTTGAACTACTATGTCATTACTTTTGATTGAGGGCTCACATTTTGATGATCCCTTTTGGTGGGATATTTGATACTACTAGGGGCTTTCAGTCAACCTCACAAACTGTGCTGAATACAAACAAATGTAGCTTCACGAGAGCTGTCCAACAGAACAAACTGAATACTTGACCCTCATTCTTTCTCACTGGCTAAGAAGGACGGTTAACTCCTCCCACATTTTCTATGCAAATAAACGAAACATATTTTATGTATAAAAAAAAGAGGAAAGAATAATGAAAATAAAAGGAATGAGAAGATCATTTTTCATATATGTTTGATAAGCGATACCGCGGTTGAAAAATGAGCTCACTTTTCATATATACCAGCCAAAACAATGGTTACAACAGCAAGATTAAAGGGCAAAAAAGATTCAACAAAGAATAAACAAATGCAGAAATTAGTTCACGGGAATGCTATTGACTACTCAGAAGGATTCCCGTGCTGCCTAAGTTTGTATAAAAGACAAGGCAGAGGTAGGGTGAGAGGGTAGTGTATGGTGTCTCCTAGTTCTTAGTTACTCTGAAGGGGAATTGGGAAACCACATGTGAATGCACATGTGAGATCGCCACCTGTCCTTTTCATGCTACCATTTCACATGATGAAGGAATATTGCCAATGGCTTCAGCCTTCACATCTATAGTTAAACTTACTAAGTTACTATCTTTAAAAGAAAATGATGTATTTATTAAATTGAAAATTGTTAAACTTGTATTTTTAATACAAACTTTGTTTTTATTGATTTCTTAATCAATATTCTTAAGATACTCGTTAGCAAAACTTATATTTAAAATAAGTTTTTAGGGACAGGTATCCTTACTTTTTGGGAGAGTATCCATAGGCTTCGGTAACTAATGACTATATAAAAGAAAAAGAAATAACAATATGTGTTACTCCACGTGAATGAGGTTTGGATCTATTGTCTCTCACCAACACCTGATTTCCTCTCTTCTGGGCACATTTAGTTACCTTTCCTTCCATGACTAATCATACAACAGTATGACTAATAAAAAAATTAATATTTTAAGGGACGTGACTAAATATTAACCATATTGATATCTAGTTTTATGATTTATTTCACCCTTTTTCTCATTTTTAACTGTCATTCCATAATGATACAATTCAACTTTAGTACAAATGAAAGTACGTGTTTCCAACTCCATGCTCTTTGTTACATTCATTTACATTATTAATAAGCAGGAAATCATCACTCTTAGGTAATAACGTGGAACTTGTAAAAAAAAAGGTAATAAGGTGGAAGTATAATGAAGGATATGCCTGTAATTGTCCTTTTGGGAAGACTATGATTGGTCTTTTGAGTTTAATTGTTATACACTAACGGTGTAAAAGTTTTTTTACATTATCAACCAATCATCAATCATATTATCAATAATTTTTAAGGTAGTCAGGATAATAGTCAATAAATTTTGTTGATGTGACAACGTATGATTGCCAATGTAAAAGAATTAAACTCTTGGTCTTTAGCTATGTGAAAAATATGCAAACATAGTGCCGCATACATTGGCACATTTCATGCATAAAAAAGACAGAAATCTTATCTGCCTATAATTACGTATACCCAATAGCTATGAAGACCACACTTCAGATAACTTCTCTTTGTTTCTGTCTCTCTCGGTTTCTTTGTGCCAGTGCCATTGTGAGCAATGGCTAGAAAACTAAGCATATTTATGATCTTCCTAGTTGCTATGCTGCTTCTCCCTGAAGATAACCATGTAAGCCAACAGAACTCTTATAGTCTTATTAAAGTTCTCTACTTCTCTCTCATTTTTTTGATAACTTCAACCTCAGCTTCAGTGGTCTTACTCTGTTCTAAGCTCTGCATTGCTGTGTGGGACTCAAGGCCACGTTCAAGTTTAGTTTGTTAATCTGGTTTTCTTGACCAGAAATGACAACAAAAGCATCATGTTTATGAAATGGAAGCTGTGCATCAGCTATTAATAATAAAAATTAGTTGATTTTAGTCTCTATATATGTCGCTGCTGATTTTTATTTTAGTCCTCATGTATGCAAAATTTAGAAATCGGTCCCTATATGTATCATTGTTACCAAAATTAGTATCATTGACCCTACTAATTTTTAGTCCATACACGTCACATATTAAGTTCAAATGAAAATTAGCTTAAGCTTTTAAGAAAATTAGTTCATCAGATATTGTTTTGCCGTTACATTCCCCTGTCATGCTTTTTTATTTATCAAAAGAATGTCTTTTTTCATTATCCTTAACTAGTGTTGGCTGATTTTGATAAAATCATGGTACATGATTTCTTTAATGAGTATAAACGACATATTTTTTTTAATATTGTAACCATTGTTTTTGACATTATGCACAATATTAATTGAAGTAACACTGCATAATAATTATGCTTTCAGGCTGAAATTTTTGCCACTACCATTGAGGCTCCAGCTCCGCAGCCTAACATAAACACTACTCATTTTCCCAACGTGAGACTTTTTACATATTCTGTTTTTGGTTTGGGCAATTTTGCATAAAACTTACTTTACAATTTACTATGCCAAATTCATTTTATGTTAATTCCATGTTTGTTCCCTTGAGTTTCAGCAAGGTATCACTGAAGGCAGTCTTCAACCACAAGGTATATTAATATTAAGGACACAATATCTTATCAAAGTAGCACAAAATGAGTTATTTTTTCTAAAATTAAATTCCTGAAAAGTTAAGATGCTAAACCCAAGGAACTGATTAATGACAAATGGTAATCAAATCATACAACAGGTTATATAAATTAATTCCCTAGTTGTCATTTATCAATTCCCTTCCAATCAAAGGATTGACTTAAAATTGGTGCACTTTGGTGCTTGTATGAAAGTGCAGAATGTGGCCCACGTTGCACAGATAGATGCTCAAAGACACAATACAAGAAGCCCTGCATGTTCTTCTGCCAAAAGTGTTGTGCCCAGTGCCTGTGTGTGCCTCCTGGAACTTATGGCAACAAGCAGGTTTGCCCTTGCTACAACAACTGGAAGACCAAAAGGGGAGGACCCAAATGCCCCTGAATGTTAAAAAACTTTCCCTATCATGTATCTTAATGCCTTGCCAGTTGCCACTATTATAATGTACAAGCACTATATAACTGCAAGAATTAATGAAATTACCTTAATTTATTTATCTTTGTCTATGTCTATGTGTGCTCTCAGATTCAGGCTCAAGGAATAAGACAAAGTTCTGTCTTGAACTTGTAGTCAAATTCCTTCCTAGAAATAGGTATACTAGGCAGTACACAAGGCACTGGTATGTGTCTTTTTTTTTTTTTAATAAAAGCCAAATTATGGCAATTCATTCATAATAACATCAGTAATACAACTTGGAACAATAAAAAAACATGAGCTAGCATACAACAAAGACGCCCCAGTCAAAGAGTGAGCCACTTTGTTTGTTTGCCTCCTAATAAATTTTGTTGAGTAGTTTGTAAAAAAAGATGTAAGACTCTTGCAACGATTGATAATGACATCAAACTCAGTAAAATTTTCCTTTGTTGAAGATAACTCATTCACCACCCCTTTACTATCAATTTCAAAATGAACATTAGTAAATCCCATATCAATGATCCACTTCATAGCAAACAAGAGACCCATAGCTTCTCCCACCTTCACTTCTAAATTTGAATCAACCCACATAGTTTTAGCTTGAACAAAATGACCTTCATGATCCCGGATGCACATACTAAACCCTGTTAAGTTAATAGCTTCAAAGAATGCTGCATCAACATTGCATTTCAAAGACCCAAATGAAGGAGGTGTTCAAGTAACTCGTGAACTACCATGGGCACAAGGCACCCGAGCGGTTCTCTTATTTTTATCTATAAGCCAACTGGACAGCGTCTCTTTTGCACAACTAAGGACTTGACTTGCATTCATATCCTCATTGTTCCACAACTTCTGATTCCTGGCTTTCCAAATGCACCACAATATCATCACAAAATCAGACCTCTTGCTCGAATCAATGACACCACAAACCAAGAAAAATAGTTCAGAAAAGGAGTTCACCTAGTTTAGAACAGGATCAATAATGTGCCAAAAACCTGATTGAACCCAAATAGCTCTACTTTTTCACACTGGACTAGCGCACGACACTGAGATTCAAGGCCATTTTCGCATCTCACACATGAGCTTGGGCAGTCTACCCCACACTGCTGCAAGTTGATTCTAGTGGGAATCACCTCCCTGCACGCATGCCAAATGAAGGACTTAAATTTGGAAGGAACTTCTAAATTCCAAATACTGCGCCAATCTCCAACCCGTTTCAAATGACTTGTGTCCAGCAAAGTCTCCACGCACAGCCTATAGGATGATCTAACTGCATAGAGTCCATCCTTACCGAACTTCCAGAAGCGCATATCATCTTCCACCCCATCAACTAGAGGCATAGCCAAGACATTAGCTGCATCACCAGGAGAGAAACTCTCACGCACAAGGTCTTCATGCCATCTTTTGGTACCAGGGATAAACAAGTCGCTGACCACCCAATTATGAGCCAAAAGGTTTTGATTAAATTGATGAGTCAACCTTTGACCATTACCAATCCAAGGTTCATTTAGGATTTGAATATTATGACCAGTGCCAATTCTCCACCTAGAGCCCTCCTTCAACAAAACCCGGGAATTCCAGATGCTACACCATATAAAGCTTGGATTATGACCAAGAACCGATTCCAAGAACTGTCCTCTTGGGTAGTATTTAGCTTTGAAGATCCTTGAAACCATAGCTTCTGGGTTAGAAATGAACTTCCAACCTTGCTTCCCTAGCATTGCCAAATTAAAAGCTCCCAAGTTTCTGAAGCCTAGGCAACCAAATTCTTTCCTAATAGTCAACTTGTCCCATCTCAGCCAATTAATGCCACGAGAATCTGCTTTTTTTGAACCCCACCAAAAAGAGTTCATCATCCTTTCAATCTCCTCTGCCAAGGAATGTGGCAGGAGAAAGACACTCATACAATAAGCTGGAATTTCTTGGAGCACATACTTCACCAGAACCTCCCTCCCAACCTTAGAAAGGTGTCTGCCACTCCAAGAATTAATTTTCTTCCACATCCTATCCTTTAAATAATTAAAAGTAGCTTTCTTCTTGCGGCCTATCAATGAGGGAAGCCCTAAATATTTACTTGTCCCAAGATAAGTTTGGACTCCCAATATATTAGATAGAACCAAGCAAGTGTCATCATCCACATTCTTGCTGTAAAAAATCTCAGATTTGCTGAAATTAATTGATTGGCCTGAAGTAGCTTCGAAAGTAGCAAGAATTGACTTCATCACATTGCATTCTCTCTCATTAGCTCTGACGAATAGGAAGCTATCATCTGCAAAAAGAGGAAGACTAATAGAGGGAGCACCCCGACAAATTTGAATACCATGAATATCACCCCTCCCCTCAGCTCTCTTAATAAGGCTAGAAAGGTCCTGGGCACAGATAATGACGAGATAAGGGGAAAGAGGGTCATCTTGCCTTAAGCCTCTGCCAGGCACAATCGGACCAACAGAGTCATTGTTAACCAGAACCGAATAACTAACTGAGGAGACACACAACATAATCCATTTGATCCACCTATCACAGAAACCCATCTTCTCCATCACAGCACGAAGAAAACCCCAGTCCACTCTATCATAGGTTTTGCTAATATCAATTTTCAAAGTCACTTCACCGTTAGCTCCTGTAGCTTTGCACTTCATATGGTGGATAACTTCAAAAGCTATAAGGACATTATCCAGGATAGATCTACCTTCCAAAAAAGTAGACTGTTCTTCTGAGATATACTTAGGCAACATTTTTTTCCAACCTGTTAGCTAAGACTTTTGCCAAGATTTTATATAAAACATTACATAAGGATATAGGCCTCAAATCTCGCATATAAGAAGGATTATTAACTTCAGGAATTATAACAATATTGGTATCATTTAGATTCGACGGGAAATTACCAGTCTCAAGCCAATAGCAACAAGCCGTGAAAATATCCTTACCACAGATGTCCCAGAAATGCCGATAAAAAGCATGATTTAAACCATCCGGCCCTAGAGATTTGTCTGGGTGCATCTGAAAAATAGCTACTCTGAATTCTTCTTTAGTAAAAGGAGATTCCAACCCATGATTATCTTCCACCGAGACAATAGGAGACACTGCCTCAATGACAGGCGAATAGACGCCCTGCTGCTCAAGAAACAGATTTTCAAAGTATTCATTAGCAAGCTCACAAAGGCCCGGTTGATCACCAATCCACTTGTTATTATCATTCTGGAGCTTGCCAATAATTTTCCCTCTTTTCCTAGTAGTAGCAGTTGAATGGAAAAATTTTGTATTAGCATCCCCATCTCTAAGCCAAAAAACCTTGGATCTTTGTCTTTAATAAATCTCTTATTGAACTAAAATAGTTGCTAGCCTCTCCAGTTGTCTTTCATACTCAGACGCATCCTCTGGAGCATTAGAGGCTCTAGTAACCTCCAAAAGCCTTTTACACTGACCAGGCTCTCTACGCAAGTTACCATGAATTTTCATGCTCCACTCCTCTAGGTCCTTACTGCACCTCTTTAACTTTGTATTGACATCATCATGAATCACATTTTCCCAGCTGGTCCGCACCACATCACCCACCTCCAACTCTTCTAGCCACCTATTCTTACATCTAAACTTCCTCCTATACTTCTGAATAGGTCGTTGATCAACACAAAGAAATATTGGCGAGTGATCTGATGTAGGAGCTAGGAGATTTGACAATTGAGCATTCGAAAAAAAGGTAATTGAAATGGAACAAAACAACACTAGAAGGGGGGTTGAATAGTGTTTTCGAAAATCAGAGTTTGGAAGCACAAAATAAATTCGGATTAGATAAGACGCTTTAAGACAGACGCCTTATTAAAACTGAATTGCAACTATTTCACGCACACCCAAATTAGTTAAACAATTAGGAAATTAAAATGTGTAATTTAGTAAGGATAAAGAAAGAGTATACTCAGATTTATCCTGGTTCACCCTCAACCTTGGGGCTACGTCCAGTCCTTGGCTTAACCAAGTTTTTCCACTATAGCTGATCAAGGTTACAGACGAGTATTATTTGCACACCTAGCCTCTCCAGGCTCAACCACAAGTATTATTTTGTACACCTAGCCTCTTCAGGCTCAACAAGTATTCTTGAGACAAGCCTCTTCTGGGTCAAAGAGTAATTAGAGTGTTTTGAAGCACGACTTCAAAGTTACAAAGCAATTTAACCAAATAAACACTACAGAGAGTGAATGTGAATTTGGAGCTTGGTGAGTTGCAAAGATTCTTCTTCAATAGAATATTTCAGAGAGTGAAGAAGATATTTTAGAGAGACAAGAGCTTTCATCTTTTTGTGAGAATTGATCTCGTGTGATATCAAATGAATTCTTCAGATTGATTTTTGCAATATCACTTCTTGTTTTTCTTTCTCTGTATAAACGAGTGTATATGTCTCTCTTTCTTCGGTCTTCAACTTCTTCTATTCATGCTCGGCCATGAAATATCCGTTGAGAAAAGTTTAAGTTCTTCAATCTCGTTCTTCATAAAATAGTCATTCTGACTTGTCAGTAAATGCCTTGAAGAACTTTGGAGATTCCTTGATGCTTTCTGAGTAGAGCTGATAAGCTTTCTGGTCTTGGGCAGCGTTGTTTCCTTATTTGTGTAACACTTAGAAAAGTTTAGATAAAGTAACTTTTCCTTTGCTTTCATAAGGAAAGTCTTTCCCTGTTGTAGTCTCCTTTTGTCTTTTCTTCTTTTTCAGATCTCGATTGGAGACAAGAATAGTTTAATTAAACTTTTTTCAAGTTTAATTAATCTTAAACTCGAAAACTAATCTTGAAATTCAAAATGAATTTCCTTTTGGCTTTGGAGGGCTTTTCATCACAGTGCTTTTCTGATTCAGTTAGCACTTAGTCTTGGTTTGAGTATTACAACTTCTTGGAGTGAGATAGTTGATATCAAATAAGTCTTGATAAGTTGGTCTGACATACCGCGAATAATGTCAAAAACTCAGACGCATGTTGAGATAATCTTCAATTATGCTTTGGTCTGTAATCTTGATCCAAATCTTCTTTCATCTTTCCTCAGAAGATAATGTTTGTAATATTTGAATAACTTGATCATTCCTTTGACTGACTGCTTCATGCTTCGTTGGTCTTTAGCATAGTCAGTCAAGTAAAAAGTCTTCCATAAGAATATGCTTGATTCAGCTATTTTGCTTATGACTGAGTAAGTACTTTTCCTTTAGCTTCTAGTTGCACAAACAGGATACATCTTATCTTGTTTTCAAGTAGTTCTTTGAATGTGGTTTCAACTTATCTAGTTGATTGAGATTTGAAGACATGATTTTGTCTTGATTGAGTTCTAAGATATGAGATGCAGCTCTAGTCATTCTTCAGACGCATAATCCGGACAGTCTTGAATGAAGGAGTTTGCTTCGACATTTGCTCAAGATAAAAATAACTTTTGCTTTAGCTTTAGTGACGATGACAATCCTTGATGGATTGCTTTGAGACTACTACTTGATATATCTTGTTTATCTTGATATATCTAGAAGATACTAATGCTTCAGACACATTGCACTCCAGACGTTTGTATGCAATCATTTGATTCTATCATAATCTTTGACTTGTCCTTTTATGATATGAAGCTTTGGCTACACAACTCAAGTAGATGATTAGCAATATTCATATGGTTCAATGTAAAATCGACTACATAATATTTGAGTTCATTAAAACACACAAGGGCTAAAGGAGTGTGAGTCAGACGCATGACGAGTCATACGCATGATGACTTAACAGTAATCCATTCCTCCATAGCCATGGCTCTATCAAGACGTTCTTCCACTGCATTGTAAGAATCATGACTCTTAGCCCAAGTAAATTGATACCCACACAGAGGAAGATCAATTAGATTACACTCCCAAACAGTATCCCGAAAGCCATTTAGTAACCAGTTCGGATGATGGACTCTGCCCCTTTTATCTTCAACCATTAACAAGTCATTGAAGTCCCCAATAACACATCAGGGAATCGATGACATTGTAGCTAAACTTCTTAATAAATTTCAGGAGTCTCGTCTTCTACTACTCTCAGGATAACCATAGAAACCAGTTAACCTCCATAAGCCTCTATCATCATCAGTCACCTCCAAGTTAATAAAGTTCATAGAGTAGTTGATGATACGACATTGAAACGACTGCTTCCAAATAATAGCAATACCTCCACTACGACCCTCCCTATCAACAGCAAACGAAAAATCAAACCCCTGCTTCACATTAATTCCCTTTATTTTATTTGAATGACATCGTGTTTCAAAAAGTAAAATAACATCCGGTTTGTGGTCCCGGATGAGGTCCTTGAGAGAAGAAACTGCTCGCAGGTTGCCCAGGCCTCAGCAGTTCCAGCTTAGAATACTCATAATCCCCGGCATCCCTAGCTGCCAGGGTCTGTCGTTAAAAAAGTTTTTGGAACATCACTCTAAAAAACAGTCTCCATGCAATCCACTAACGACCCCCCATGCACGTGGGCTCCTTCATTCTCCAACTATGCTAGCTTACGTTTCTTGTCCCACTTCGTTTCTCCCTTCTCATGATTGCCTTCAATCATTACATCATCCATGCCTCTCTCCTCATTAACCTTCTCCTTAATTTTAGGAAAAAGAATATTCGAGTTTCTAAATATATCAGCAACCAAAACCACATATTTCTCTTTCTGTTTTGCGTCATTAACCACCCCATTAACCACGCCCTTAATATCAGCACCTGCATTGATTGCAGATTTGAAATTCGAAACACCCCTGCAGATTCGGTGCTTCTGATGAGTGTGATTTCACCTCATTTTCCATGTACATTTCTGCATGCATTTGCATATAGTTTAGGCATTTTTAGTTTGATTTTGTATAGTTTTTCCTTTGGAACGGATGAGGTGGTTTCTGTGTGTTGTTTTGCAGAAATTGGAGAAAAATTGTGCATATTTGGCTATAATGAAGCTTGGATGAATTAGAGCCTTAAAATGGAAGAAAATGAGCTAAACAGAGCCCATCACGGCCTAGCCGTGATGCCCATCACGGCCATGATCGGGTAAAACTGAAAAGGCAGAAAAGCTGAAAACAGAGTCTGTCACGGCCTGGCCGTGATGGACATCACGGCCGTGACGCGCGACGGATCTTTAAATAACAGCACAGCAGACAGAAAAAGGGGACTTTTTGCAAAGGTTTGGAAACCCTAAAGAGGGCTGATGGCTGGGGGAAGGCTGGGACCTCAAAGATGACATCTTCTCTGCTCTTGGATTGGAAGGAGATTGAAGGATTCGTCATGAAGTTTTCTTTCTCTCTTCTCTCTTTCCCTTTTGTAGACATATTCATGTATAGCTAATTCCCCCATTGTTGGGTTTAGATGTAGCTTTTCTGAACTTGATTGTTAATTGATTTGATTTCAATACAAGTTTCTATTTCTTTATGAGTATGTGATTCTGTGTTTAATGCTTTCCTTGGATTAGCTACCCATAGGAATGATATGTTGCTTTGATAGATGACTGGAAGGTTGGTGTTAAGGCATGCTCATGAATCACATGCCAAGTAGTTCAAGAATCTAGACATAGGTGTTGAATGCTTGCAATCTTATAAGTCTTGACTTAATGCAAAATCACAGATTAATCCACCTAAGACATTAGGGTTTAATTTGGGGTTTTAGGCTCAATGCACCTAAGACATTAGGCTTGAGTACTTTAGAAAGGCTTGATTGGCATAATTGAATTAGGACTTGTGTTGTTAGCCATTTCATTGCAATCAAGGGAGGATTAGTGTAGTCTAAACCTGACAATCTCAACCATTTGTAAATTCTGCACTCCAAGTGTTTGTTAAAAGTCCAAAAAGACAAAAATATTTTATTTCTTTATTTTCTGTTTAATCTCTCATACTTTAGTTTAGTCTAGATAGTTGTTAAATTTGTGAATTGGTAATTGACAACCAATCCCTGTGGATATGATAACCGGTCTCACCACCGTATTACTTGATTGCGACGAGGTGCACTTGCCTTTATTCTAAAAATCACGCATCAAGTTTTTGGCGCCGTTGCCGGGGATTGGCTTTGTCAATATCAGTAGTAACAAATGAGACAACTAGTTTAGACATTTTTTTTATTTTTATTTCCTGTGTATATTTGATATTTTTCTGTATATATTTGATCTTTTTGTTTTGAGTTCTGTTTTGTAAGGTGGACAAAAGTCATGGAAAATTTTTATTGTCCACCTGATAAGGAAGCCTCCAGTCATGTTTTGGAGGACAACTTGTGGTGGGATGGCGATATAAATTTGGGAGAATTCTTCGAGGAGTTTTCTCTATCTCATAACATCCCATCACGAGTCGATCCTATGACTGGTGAGCTTATATATATATACCGAGGAGGATTGGGAAACCTTTTGTTCTTATTTACCACCTCCACCACCATGTATGATTCCCATAGAGCCACATGAAGTGGAAGTTGAGAAAAATCTGGTTATGGGAATGGACCAAATTGAAAACGAAGTGGTGGTGGTTAGCGAATCACAACAAGAGGAATTACCTTCCACAAATCCTTGGGAAACAACAAGTGAGAAGGCGGTGCATTTGGAAAGCAATCCCTCCACCATGCATGTTGAGCAATCTGATTTTACTGCATTAAATAATTATGTTGGCCTGCATGCATGTGTGGATACTTGTAAGTTAGCACCTTCTACTTGTATGTCACACTTCCTCTTGTTAATTCCACTTGACCCAAGAGGAAGTGAGTTTATAATTTTAAAGGTCAATGGAATTTCCACCCAATGGCTGGGTGGAATTGAAAATAAAGTTATTTTACTGTTACAATCACCATCCCAATTTCCATTTGATCCGGGAGGAGGATCCAGGTGATGCTTTTCAATAAGTCAAGCTAGTGACATTAAAGAAGCGCTTATTGGGAGGCAACCCAATTTTTCTTTTCCTTTTCTTTTTTTTCCTTTTTGTTTAGTTAGAATTGATTTTTGATTTCAAACTCTTGAATAATTTGAGAAGCTCAAGAGTTTTCTTTTACTAATAAAATTGCCAAGTGATTTCAGGGAAAGAAGGAAGGAAGGGAGAGCAAGAAGACAAGGAGAAGAGAAAAAGGGGCAAAGAAAAAGCAAAGTCAGCACCCGCTACCGCCTCGGTAAGCCGTTCCATTTTTCTTTTGTTTTATTTTATTTTTCTTTCCTCTCTCCAACTTGATTGTTTACATTGGGGACAATGTAAATCTTTAAGCTTGGGGTAGGGGTAATCTTTTTGCTTGCATTGTAAATATTGCATTCATATAGGCTTAAGTTTGCATGATCGCATGATTCGGTTACCCTTGCTTAGATTGAGCTTATGATTGTGAGAGCTAAGTGCCAATTTTTTTTTTTTGTGATAGTGGATTTTTGAACCCAATTTATTTCATTCTTGTGATATGGCTTCATTAAATATGCTTGAGATGGTCTTGGATAGTTGATGATTAGCATGTGTTTCTATGGATTTATGTTTCTCACTGGTTCTTGAACTGATAAATGTGAGCTTTTGAGCCATTAGGGGGTACTCACTAAATCTGCCCCCATTCTTTGTGTTGAGTGTTGCTCCTCTTGGATGAATTTCTCTAGAACTTGACTAGAAACCATTTTAAAGCTTGAAAATTTTTGAAAACATTCTTGAAAATGATTGAGGCAATAGGTATTCTTCTGGCCTTCTGAGCTTTGAATGATGAAATGCTACCCCTTAGTTGCCCAATTTTGAGCCTAAATGAATAAAATGCTTTTCTTGGTACCCTGAAAAATTTTGATACATATACTTGATAAGGGACCTTCTAAAGTATTACAAAAAGGGTGAAAAAGGTAGTTGAAAGTTTGGGATAAGAATCAGAAAAAAATAATTCTTTTGAGTTGAAAAATCTCCCCTCTCCAATTATTAAAAAAAAAAAAAGAAAAAAAAGAAAAAGAAAAATATAAAGAGATGGGGATGACAAAAAAGAGAAGTGAGAAATAAAAGAAAAAGAAAGAAAAGAAAGGTGGAAAAATGTATTGAAAACCCAAGAAGGTATTTTAGAAGGTGTCTTGTGTTGAAATGTTTGATACTTGGTTTAGCCTTTTGAAATATCATTTTCTTGTTATCCCCACCTAAAGATTAATCCCATGGCCATGTTACAACCAAATAAAAGACCTCTTGATTCTAAATTGTTTTCATTAATAAAGTAGAGATTTGGTTGATAGTCAAGCATATGGTAGGAATCATTCCTTGAGGAAAATGGAGCGAATTGTTATATATACTTGAACACTTGAGTGAGTGAGGCAAGAAAGAGAGCCAAGCAGATAAACAAGCTTGGGGTGAGCTTCAAGTGAGCAAGAGTGCCCGAATCAGTGAGAATGTGAGTCTAGGAAACTTAAGCCCCTAATTGGACTTGAATTGATTGTCTCTTGCTGAAATAATTGAATGCCTGTTACTTGGATCATTTTACTCGGGTTCTTAGTTCACTATCATTGCTCTGATTATTTTCATCTTCTGGCCTTAGTGATTGCTTGAGGACAAGCAAAGTCTTAAGCTTGGGGTGATTTGATGAGTGTGATTTCACCTCATTTTCCATGTACATTTCTGCATGCATTTGCATATAGTTTAGGCATTTTTAGTTTGATTTTGTATAGTTTTTCCTTTGGAACGGATGAGGTGGTTTCTGTGTGTTGTTTTGCAGAAATTGGAGAAAAATTGTGCATATTTGGCTATAATGAAGCTTGGATGAATTAGAGCCTTAAAAGGGAAGAAAATGAGCTAAACAGAGCCCATCACGGCCTAGCCGTGATGCCCATCACAGCCATGATCGGGTAAAACTGAAAAGGCAGAAAAGCTGAAAACAGAGTCTGTCACGGCCTAGCCGTGATGTACATCACGGCCGTGACCCAAAACCACCACAAGTCAGAGACCATCATGGCTTGGCCGTGATGGATATCACGGCCATGAAATGGAGGCTCGCGACGCGAGCAATGTCTCGCCCCGTGAGAGACTTAAAATGCCAAAAGTTTCAGAAACAGAAAGCGTCACGGCCTGGCCGTGATGGACATCACGGCCGTGACACGCGACGGATCTTTAAATAACAGCACAGCAGACAGAAAAAGGGGACTTTTTGCAAAGGTTTGGAAACCCTAAAGAGGGCTGATGGCTGGGGGAAGGCTGGGACCTCAAAGATGACATCTTCTCTGCTCTTGGATTGGAAGGAGATTGAAGGATTCGTCATGAAGTTTTCTTTCTCTCTTCTCTCTTTCCCTTTTGTAGACATATTCATGTATAGCTAATTCCCCCATTGTTGGGTTTAGATGTAGCTTTTCTGAACTTGATTGTTAATTGATTTGATTTCAATACAAGTTTCTATTTCTTTATGAGTATGTGATTCCGTGTTTAATGCTTTCCTTGGATTAGCTACCCATAGGAATGATATGTTGCTTTGATAGATGACTGGAAGGTTGGTGTTAAGGCATGCTCATGAATCACATGCCAAGTAGTTCAAGAATCTAGACATAGGTGTTGAATGCTTGCAATCTTATAAGTCTTGACTTAATGCAAAATCACAGATTAATCCACCTAAGATATTAGGGTTTAATTTGGGGTTTTAGGCTCAATGCACCTAAGACATTAGGCTTGAGTACTTTAGAAAAGGCTTGATTGGCATAATTGAATTAGGACTTGTGTTGTTAGCCATTTCATTGCAATCAAGGGAGGATTAGTGTAGTCTAAACCTGACAATCTCAACCATTTGTAAATTCTGCACTCCAAGTGTTTGTTAAAAGTCCAAAAAGACAAAAATATTTTATTTCTTTATTTTCTGTTTAATCTCTCATACTTTAGTTTAGTCTAGATAGTTGTTAAATTTGTGAATTGGTAATTGACAACCAATCCCTGTGGATACGATAACCGGTCTCACCACCGTATTACTTGATTGCGACGAGGTGCACTTGCCTTTATTCTAAAAATCACGCATCAGCTTCCCAGTTTACGTCTCCTTCCTCCCTCGACCACCCCTCTCCGTCATCGCCTTGGGTCCTTTGTTGCTCAACCAGTATTTTCGGCCCCCACAAACAGCTACCATCATCATCCTCCATCAAAAATAACTTCTCGCAGTAATCCTCCGTATGTCCCAGCATTCCACACAGATAGCAAAAGGACCCCAATCTTTCATACTTGAATTGAACCTCCTTAGCCTCCCCTCCTGGTTTCTTCACTCTCTTCAGTCTCTTCAGGGGTTTGCGCACATCAATCAACACACGAATCCTCATATATGACTTGAGGAAAGTTGAATTGTTTTTTGCATCGTACTCTATGAATTCTCCCATAAAATTTACCAAATGCTTCCCCACCGCTTCATTCATAAATCCTATAGGTATCTTATGAACCTGCACCCAGTATGGGACGTTGAACAGCTCCACCTCCTGAGGACTCTGACCCTCCTGCATCGTTCCCAGTATCAACAAGTGTCCATCAAATGACCACGGTTCACCCTTCAGCACCCTCTGGACATCCACCTTGTGAAAGAACTGGAACAAAAAGACACCGCCCTCTGCCTCCTTCATGTTTAGACCCCTCTCTGGCTTCCAAACTCCAGCCATCCTCTTTCTCATCATGTGAAACCTGATAGATCTAGTAGTCATAAATCTCCCCACCAGACACAGGGCTGGGTCTCCACTCTATGCATGTTGGACTTCTTCCTCTGGAATCTCCAAATCCTCCTCCTCCTCCTCTAGTGTTAACTGTGCAAAAATAGAAGACGCCATGGATAGAGCACTCACACTCGCGAACTCACACTATTTTCAAAACTAAGGAAAACTTCTCACATAGGAGAGAAACTTCTCACTGAGGAGAGAAAAGAAATAATTTATATTATCATGCTAGTATGTGTCTTGTCCTTACAAAAATTTAATGTTTAGATAGTATACATTAGAGGACTTTAATGTTGTGTGTTAAGCAATGTTTTTAAAACCCGTCCAACCAGATTGGTTCAACAAGTTGGACCTTGGACCGAATACCTCCCAATCCTGATTGAACTAGAAAATCGAGAAAGCGGTTTAACCATGGAAAAACGATTAAACGAGCACACAAGCGGTTAAACCATCATAAAACCAATTTTCAAAAATTGGTCGGTTCATTGTTTCACTAGCTTCACTTATTTTTTTAAAAAAGAAAAAAGTAAGGACTTTTGGTCTGATTTGTTTGGGGGCTGGGAGCTCCGGTTCTAGACCCAATTCACCTAGGTTGAGAGTTCTTACGTGTTCCAATTAATGTAGTTTACTGTTGAAACTTGAAATTATAACAATTGTTATTGAATATGCAATTGTATCTTGATTAAGATGGCGAAATTGCTGTCAATGTAGGCCACATAAGCTAAGTCATGTAAAATCCTGATGTTGATCTTGTTTACTATTTTTTCTTCTATTTTAGATTGGTTTTCTGTGTATGTTTCTCGGTTGTTGCTGTGTTGTATTCTACTCTTGGAACGTGAAGAATTCATGACCTACAAATCCTAACAAAGATGATTAATGAAATTTAATGAGTATATTTGTGGTTAGTGATTAATTAGTTAACTGTCTAATAGACATGATTTAATTATTCACGCATCATTAATCAGGCATAGAAAGTGATATATATATAAAAAAAAAACAGTGACATGATAATTTTTGTTCTTTCAATGGGCTAGAGTGTATTTTTCAAGTGAAACTGTGAAAATGAAGTCACGTATCATTTAGCTAAACCTAAAGGGTGGTTTGTATTATTTGTTCTTTTCTTAATTGATTTCAAATATTAATTTTTATTTCAGGTTTTTTTTTTTCGTTTTCATTTTTATGGTATATAAAATTGAACTTTTCGAACACCAAGAAAATAATTATTGAACTTTTCAATTTCACGGGAGCAAGTCAACCATAATAACATAATAATATCCCACAACAGCTATAATCTTCGCCATATGCAGTCTACACAAAAACCCGGTATCGATGAAGAATTGAAGACTGAGGAGTTTGAAATTACATCATTAGTTTATAAGTTAGTTAAATTTTGTTAGTTCGTTAACTCCAGTTAGAAAGTTTGGTATATAGGAAAGGGAACCCCAAATTTGTACACAACAGAAATGAAAGAAAATACCCCACCACCCAATTCAAATGGACAAGTTTTTGACCTCTTTCTCATTCTTTCACCTCGATCTTCCGTTTCTTCCTGCTGTTATCACCATGGAGGATCCTTATGCAAATCCTCTTTTTCTCCACCCTTCTGATGGTCCCAGTCTGGCTCTAGTTTCTCAGCCACTCACCGGTTGAAGGGATTTACATCAGCAATTTCATCAAAAGAATGGTCCAGCTGAAGAGAAATTTGCATAGCTGCACTCAAGGCTCTCTCTTTAGGTAACTCAGTACTTCATCAAGGTTAAAGTCGGTTGGGAAGAACTTGCTGAGTATAAGCCTGTCCATACCTGCCATTGTGGAGGTGTTCAGCCTTTACTGGATCATTTGCAAAATGAATATGTTCACATCTTTCTTTCTGGTCTCAATGATTCTTATCAACACATTTAGGGGTCAAATCTTGCTCATGAATCCCCTCCCTTTTATCAACCATGCATACTCTTTAGTTCTACAAGAAGAGATACAAAGGGAAGTATGCAATGGCAATCCAGAATCTCAAGTGGTGTTTGCTGTTCAACCTGGGAATAATCAGTATCAGAAACCTGCTTATGGCAACAAGGATCATCCTTTATGTGCTCATTGTGGCATTCTTGGCCATACCAAAGACAAATGTTTTAAACTTCATAGATATCCTCCTGGTCACAAGAAAAACGGTGGACCTCAGATGGCTCTGGTAAATCAAGTTTCAGGTCCTTCTCAGGGCAACAATTCAGAGTCTCCACTAACTCATCAACAATATCAGTAGTTGATCAGTTACATGCAGACTCAAATGACTCAATTGTCTCACAATGATTCAGATCGATCACATGCATAATGTCCTTGGTATGAGTTTTTCCACTCTTGATTCTTATTCAAACTGTTTTTTCAACACATGGATTCTTAATTCGGGAGCTAGTTCCCATATAGCTCATTCTTTAGATGTCTTTGATTCATATACACCTTTATTTGACAAATTTGTTATGCTTCCAAATGGTTGCAAGATTGCTGTACAAGCCATAGGAACAATTTCCATTTCTTCAGACTTTATTCTATACAATGTCCTTTATATACCTAGTTTCAAAGTTAACCTCATCTCAGTTAGTAGCCTACTAAGGAAATCTAATTACTCTTTGTCCTTTGCTGGCGTTGCTTTCTTGATTCAGGACAAGAAGCACCCGAAGGTGATTGGCAAGGGTAATCTTGAGCAAGGCCTACATGTTAAGTCTCGCATTTCCCAAGTTTTGATGAAAACTAAACATTTGTTAATGTTTTAATTAACCTTTGTATTAGTTACTAACCTGTCCATCCAGTGTGCAGATCAAAATAGTAAGAAGTCACTTTCTCACCCGTCTGACATATAGATGACCACCTATCTGGAGAAGCAAAAGTCAACCTGTCTGCTGACTAGGATTATTGACTTTCTGCACTGAAGTTTCAACTTGTCTTCTGATAAGTTCTTATACTTGTCTGAGGTTCTTCGATAGGGAACTCAAGTACAAAGCTTTTGGAAGCTGTCCCCTCATACAGAAGACTCTGAAACTCTCTCTTTCTTCATTTCACGTTTATCAAGAAAAGTCAGAAGTGATTCTCACAAGCAACCTAGGAAATCAGAGATGAAGTCCAGTTAAAGAATGTTTCCAACATGTTTTATTCCCTAGTACTCTTGGTTATTATACGAAAAGGGAAATGTGCTCTGTAAAGTACAAAAGCATTCTGCACAACTCTGATTTGGCTACTGCACGATGCATAAAGCCATGATCATTCACGTTAGAGTACAACCAACGTTCCTATTGCATTAATGGTTTCACATAACGACTCTATTGCATTTAATGGAGCTCTGCTTGAAGCCAACATTTTAAGGAATATCTCTAACGGATCTTAAATGCTTGAAGGCTATAAATTCAGAAGTCATTGAAGATAAAGATAGAGAACATACAACATTAAAGAGCCATTACTCTGCGCATTTATTTCTTCATTCTTTCAATCTGTATTCTTCAATCATTTGAAGTTATTACGCAGTCTTTCCCAAGTTTACAATTAATCCACTCTGAGTGTTAGTGAAAGAACTGTCTGTCTGTTGTATTTATTGCAAACAAATTTTTAAACAAACCTGTGTAAGCCTGAAGAGGCTAGGTGAGCAAAGAATACTTGTCTTGGAGCCTGAAGAGGCTAGGTGTGCAAACAATACTTGGAGTCTGTAACCTGATCAGTTATAGTGGATAAAACTTGGTGCTGCCAAGGACTGGACGTAGCTCTTTGTGTTAAAGAGTGAACCAGGATAAATAGTTTTGTTAATCTCTCTCTTAAACTCTTTAGTTGCTTTAATTATTATCTGCCTTCTAACTAAATGGGTTAAAGTGTGAATATCAAACTTGTTTTCTAGTTGTGTGCTTTTGTGTTTTTCTGTTAAAACCACAACAGATGGGTCACCTGTCTGTGGAGTATTTTCACACTTGTATGAACCTAACTTCTGTGTGCGAAAAGTTTTTAACTTTGTTTTAATTTCTGATAAACACAATTCAACCCCCTTCTCGTGTTTATAGTTGTATATTTCATTTGGTATCAGAGCTCAGCCTCTGTGTTGAGCATCTAACAGTGTAGAGGTAAAGGTCCTGAAGAATAGACATGACTGCTGGAGCTAGTTCAAGTGGGAGTCACCATACTGAAGGAGCTTCCCTAACCAGACCTCCATTCTTCAATGGAGAAAACTACAACTATTGGAAATATAGATTTCAATGGTTCATTCTATCTACAAACTCTGATCTCTGGGATGTCATCACTGATGGTCCATTCATTCCTAAAAATGATGACAACACTGACAAGCCAAAAGCTCAGTGGACCTTTGTAGAAAAGACAAAATGGGAGCTGAATCACAAAGCCAGATACAACATCATTTGTGCTCTCAGTCCTGAAGAATTCAAAAAAGTTTGTGCCTGTGATTCTGATAAAGAAATATGGGATACTTTAGCTATCACATATGAAGGAACAACCAAAGTTAAAGAATCAAAGATTGCCATACTTGTCAGAAAGTATGAACTATTTCTCATGGAGGAAGGAGAATCTGTTGCTCAAATGATAGGAAGATTCTAAACTATCATCAATGGCCTAAAGTCTTACCAAATTTATACTAATGCTGAGAAGGTTGGAAAGATACTAAGAAGTCTACCTAAGCAGTGGAGATCTTTGGTCACTACTATCTCTCAAGCCAAGGATCTCACTACCTTGACTATGGATGAACTTCTTGGTATACTCACTGTTCATGAGCAAGAACCTGGAGATGAAATTGCTACAAAGAAGCTCTGAAGGCTGATCAAAAGTCAGTGAAAGCTTCCAAGGCTCTGAAGGAAGACGAGTCATCCAGTGATGCTGACCTGTTTGAACCCGAGGATTCTGAATGTGGTGAAGAGTTATCTCTCCTAACAAGGAAAATAAAGCTTCTCTTACAAAAAAAAAAGTTCAGAAAGGATAAGTCATTCAGAAGGTTCAACAAGGAAAAGAACTTCAAAGAATCCTCTTCAACAAACAAGAGTTCAATTGTCTGCTATGAGTGCAAGAAGCCTGATCACATCAAAGTTGAATGTCCTCAACTCAAGAAAGTCCCTTTTAAGAAGTTCTTCAAAAAGAAGAAGAAAGGGATGATGGCTATTTGGGAGGATCTGGAGTCAACATCTTCTGATGGAGAGACAGAGGAAGAAGCTAATCTCTGTCTGATGGCCAACACTGACTCAGATTCAGATAATGAGGTACATTATGACTATAAGGAATTACTTGATGCCTATGAGGAGTTGTTGGAAGAATCCAACTGCTTATCTAAGGCCTTAAAATACCTCAAGAGAGAGTATGCAAAGCTTCTTAGTGAGCATAAGCAGAAAACTCAAGAGTGTGAGAAGCTGGCTAAAGAGAACGAGTTGAAGACTGAAAAGTCTGATGAAGCTAAGATCTCAAGTGAAACATCACAATATAAAGAAGTTGAAAAAGTTCAACAGAAAGTGGAAGAGCTCACTTCTGATCTTGCCAAATTTGTTAATGGCAGAGACAATCTGACTAAGCTGCTCGACTGTCAGAGACACTCCCTTAACAAAGAAGGTATTGGATATGTCCATAAGACACATCATAAAGTATCGATTAAAACTTCTAACGTGTCTGTTAAGTCAATATCAATTAAATATATACCTGTCTATAACTTTTGTGGAAAAACTAGACCTGTTATGTCTAAGTATATCCATAAGAAGAGAAGGAAGTCTTCACAGACTCTTAGAACTAACAGAAGAGGACCCAGAAGATTATGGGTACCTAAAGACCAAATAATTTTTGTTGCAGAAGTCCTTAATAGGACAAAGAAAACACCACTGCTGGTACCCGGACAGTGGTTGCTCGCGACACATGACAGGAGAAAGGTCTATGTTCATAGACCTCCAACTTAAGAAAGGAGGACATGTTGCCTTTGGAGGCAATCAGAAAGGGAAGGTTATAGGCATTGGTGTTAAGTATCTAAAATGCCTGATGTACACTTCCCTAAGTTTTGATAAGAACTAAACATTGGTTAATGATTTAATTAACCTTCATATTGGTTGCTAACCTATCTATATAGTGTGCAGATTAAAACTATAAGAATCAACTGTCTGCTCATAAGTGACTACCTGTCTGGATAAACGAAAGTCAACCTGTCTGCTGACTAGGATTATTAACTTCTTTCAAGATACATATTCAAACTGTCTCTCCACGAGTTCCTACACTTGTCTGAGGTTACTCGTTGAAGAATCAAGGACCAAACAAGCTTTTGTTGGCTGTCCCATCAGAAAGAGACTTGAAGCCTTCTCTCCTACTTAGTCTCACGCTTATCAAAAAAAGTTAGAAGTTACTCTCTCAAGTAACCTCGGTTATCAGAACCAAAGACCAGTTAAAGAATTATTCCAAACATGCTTTATTCCCTAGTACCTCCGGTCCTTACACGAAAAGGGAATTGTACTCAACAAAGTACACAAAGCTCTCTGCACAATTCTGTTATGGCTGTATCACGATGCGTAAAGCCATGATCCTTCATGTTAGAATACAACCAATGTTCATATTGCATTAATGGCTGCCTAGAACGACTCTATTGCATTTAATGAAGTTCTGCTTGAAGCCAATATCTAAGGGAATGTCTCTAATGGATCTTAAATGCTTGAAGACTATAAATACAGAAGTCATTGAAGATGAAGACATAGGGAATACATATAGCATTAAAGTGCCATTACTCTACGCATTAATATCTTCATTCTGTATTCTTCAATCATTTGAAGTTATTACGCAGACTTTCCTAAGCTTTACATTGAAACCACTCTCTGAGTGTTAGTGAAAGATCCGTCTGTCTGAAGTTGTATTTATTACAAACCAGATCTCTCAAACAAATCTGAGTGAGCCTAAAGAGGCTAAGTGTGCAAAGAATACTTGTCTTGGAGCCTGAAAAGGCTAGGTGTGCAAAGAATACTTGTCTTGGAGCCTGAAGAGGCTAGGTGTGCAAATAATACTTGGAGTCTGTAACCTGATCAGTTATAGTGGATAAACTTGGTGCTGCCAAGGACTGGACGTAGCTCTTTGCATTGAAGAGTGAACCAGGATAAATAGCTATGTCAATCTCCCTTTCCTTATAAACTCTTTAGTTGCTTTAGTTTTCTTATCCGTTTTTCAGGTGGTGTGTTTGTCTAAGTCACTGTTAAGATTTCATCGACAGGTCACCTGTCTGTCCTGTATCTTTCCACTCGTCTGAACCAAGCTTCTGTATACGAAAAGATTTCAACTTTGTTTAAATTCTGATAAACACAATTCAACCCCCTTCTCGTCTTTATAGTTGTCTATTTCAATTGGTACTATTAGTGGTAAACCTCCTCTTCCCTCTATATCTTATGTTCTTATGGTTGAAGGATTAAGACACATTTTGCTTAGCATAAGTCAATTATGTGACAGTGGATTTGATGTCTCCTTTACCAAGGATTTGTGAATAGTTAAAGACATTAGTGGCAAAACCCTCTTTCCATCTAAAAGGCAACAAAATCTGTATAAGATTGAACTGAATGATCTCTCAGATCAGAGTGTAACCTCTTTGATGTCTAAAGAGGATGAAAGATGGTTATGGCATAAGAAACTAGGACATGCTAGTATGAAACTAATTTCTAAACTGAAAAAGGATAACCTTGTGAGAGGATTGCCTGATATTAGTTTTAAGAAAGATGTCTTGTGTGATGCATGTCAGAGAGGTAAACAAATAAAATCAAGTTTCAAATCTAAAAACCAAGTATCCACCTCTAGACCTCTTCAGTTGTTACACATGGATCTGTTCAGACCGGTTAGTGTTGCCAGCCTGGCTGGAAGAAAATATGGATTTGTCAGAGTTGATGACTACTCTAGATTTACATGCGTACTTTTCTTAACCTACAAGGATGAGTCCTTTAAGGCTTTCTCGGTATTCTGCAAAAGAGTACAAAATGAACAGGGTTTCTGTATCTCTACCTTTATAAGTGACCATGGGGGAGAATTTGAAAATGATAAGTTTAGACAGTTCTGTGAGGAGAATGTGATCTCTCACAATTTCTATGCACCTAGAACTCCACAACAAAATGGAGTGGTTGATGAAGTTGACACAGGGAAACACAAGAAGGGGCGTTGAATTGTGTTTAACAATTTTTCGATAAAGACTTTTCTCAAACCTTTTACAAGCAGAACAATAAAAGCAACACACAAACATGATAACCTTTTTAAAGAGTTAACAAACTCATATCCAAAACCCCACAATTAGTATAACCAAAAACTGTAAAAGACAAGGGTTAGAAGATTCACACAAGTGTTTTATCCTGGTTCACTCTCTTCCAACCAAGAGCTACGTCCAGTCCCTTCTACCTGAATGTTTTTCTCCACTATTCTCCAAAATAGATTACAAGTATTCAACACCTCTTCGGGCTACAAGTATTCTTTCTCTACCAAGCCTCTTTAGGCTCTAACTCTAACAAAGAGATTTACAGATTTGATCTAAGAACTCACTATGTGTGAGAATATGAAAGTTTAAGATCAGTAAGGTTTTCAAGTAAACTTGTTTAACAATTTTAGAAGAGTTTTTACACTTTGATATCAGAGCTTGTATCTATATTTCTACTGAGGTTCTTCCAGTATTTATAGAATGAGTGCTTGGCTGTCTCGAACTTCTTCAACGGTCTTCAAATTGTATCCGTTTAGATATAGCATTAAATGCTAGGATCCGTTAAGACTGATAACTTGATATGCTTCTTGGAGAAGCGCTCTTGTTTATCAGAGGAATGCTCAAAGTAGAGCTGTCACTTCCCTGTAGTACCGAAGGTTGCTTTGACTTTCCTTCTTTGTACTTGGTTTGAACTTTATAGCAATGTAGTTGACAAAGTACAAAGGTTTATATTCTCGATGGTACTATGTTTTTATTCTCAAGAAACCAAGAGTTAACAATGAAGCGGCAAGGGAAAGTGACATATATTCTCTTGAATTAAATAAACAATCATTTGAAATAAATATGCTTAACCTTAGACGGGTTCATTTTTAATAGCTAGTAGACGAGCAGGTCTTTGGACGTGCAATATTAACTTAACAGAAAGACGGGCTCGTCTACTGATATTACGTCTATAGACTATTGCTAGTTCTAGGTCATTTGACTTGCTATTTTCAATAGCTCGTCTACTGAAGTGACGTCTAGTAAGACTTCTCGTCTAATATCAAGTCTTTGGACTTGTTGTTTTTCTGAAGATTATTTTATTGGCCCGTCTACTTAAATTTTCTTAGACTTCGATACTCGTCTACATAATATTACCTTAGCCAATATTTTTGGACCTCGTCTAGCGATAACGTAACATACTCAGAACATTTACCAAAGATAGAAGACTCGTCTAGAGGATAAAACAAAAGAATCCGATATGATTCCATTAGCAAATCGAAGATACTCTTTCCAAGTTTCTTTATCTAGTATCATTCAAACAGTCCTGCAATATAGAATAAACAAGTTAGATCTTTGACAATACTTTGCCATACAAATTTAACCTTTTTGTTAACATCAAAACCTAAGAGATAATTTAAACCAAAACCACTTTGGTTCTAACAATCTCCCCCTTTTTGATGATGACAAAAAAACTAATTAAATTTGAGTGAGAAATTTTAAGAGAGCTACAGAGCTCCCCCTAAGACAAAGCATTCAAACTTAAAATAGATAAAACAAATAAGCAACATCACATATCATGTATATCGTATCAGATTAGTTATGCATTGACTCAGTCATATTCAAGACATAGTATCAGAGCTAAAAGAACCTTTAAGACAAAAGCTATAAAAGCATAGAGATATATCAACGGCATCAAACATAGTATCAAAGCATATTAAACAGAGGTATGCAACAAGACAATATAAGAATATGCATATGCAAACAGATACTTATAATCCAAAAACTGACTTTTGTATATATCTATATATATATAGATATATATATATATATATATATATATATATATATATATATATATATATATATATATATATATGAAAATTTAATTCTCAAACCTTTCTCCCCCTTTTTTGTCATCAGACAAAAAGGAAACAGGACTGGACCATCATTGTCAGTTAAAAAAGAGAAAAGAAAACTAAGAAGAGGGTGGAGGTGGGTCTTGATTTGGTGGAGGTGGAGGAGGTTGAACAACAAGATTATGACTCTGTTGAAAACTGGTGAGGATGCTTAGCATCTGGTTGGTCAAAACATTTGTTGGAGCCAAGGATTCTGCAACTTGTTCCTTTACTTGCTCCTTGACCTCTACTTTCACCTTCTTCTATATTATTCTGCCAATTATTTCTTCAAGATTTGATGGCAGTGAAGGTCTTGAGCTTTCAGCTGAATCATACAGATATTGTTGACCTTGCAGGATACTTAGAGCTTGAGATTGTTGAGGCTGGTCATGTGGATGCACTACTGCCAGAGCCAATGGTTGTGAAGAGTGCCACTCAGAAGTTTCTTGTCTGTTTGCAGTCTCAATAACTTCTTCACCCAATGGTTTAGTCTGGACAGCTTTTGTGTTCATATCAGGACCTTCAACAATTATTTGCCCAATATGCTCATAAAAATCTGCAGATGCTTGTGGAGTTGGTGCATGGGTAGGCAAGGGTGTAGGTAAATTTGGAGCCCAATGAACAGGGTATTCTTCATAGACAAGACTGATTAGAGGAATACCAATGGTATCCTCATGAATATAATACCTGACATTGGAGAAGCCAAATTTTCCTTTAACAGTGGGAGTGGCCTTCTTATCATCTTCACTCAAACCAGAGGAGGATACCTCCCTACTGCATATCTTCATGTGACAAGCCTGAAAGCCTCGGGCATCAAAGTTGCTCCTCTTGTCCTCATTTTCATTTTCCTCAAGCAAGAACTGCAGCATTTCCTTAGCAATCAATGGATCATCAGCGGGTTCAAGCATACAGGAGCTATCAGCAGGCATCTTATATTTGTTTCTTCTATACTTGGCATCCTTGTCAGGGTTCAGATCAATCATATGAAGCCTAGGGAAGATAATGGGAGGTCTCACTCCAATCCTGGTTTCTTTGGAGGAATGGAATAGCCAGGTGGGTGGAACAAAATTGGAAGCCCTGATATACCATGGCAGTTCAATCTCAGCCTTCAAATGAGCATACATGATATGATCCACAACATCAGTTGCTCTGCCATACTCCCACGGATGTACAAAGTTCTTCCATTTTGTATTCCTGTCCATAATGAACTTCTCTCTGCCAAAAGTCCTTGATCTCCGACATTCAATGTACTTGGATATAGCCTGAGAGGGTTTGTCCACCAGACATAAATGATATGCCTGTCTACACCATCAGTATGTGGTTTGAAGGGTGGGAATTTTATGTGGTTTTGATAGATTTTTCTATGTGGGAATTTCTGTAGTGGAAGGTGAGTGAGGGCATGTCCAATTTCATTGTATAAGAGAGATGGAAGTGGACCAGTCTACTCATAAGGAATAGGTGCATGCCATGGGGTGTATATGGGTTCAGGCTCATATTCATACTCTGGTAAGGGGTAGAATGGTCTGGTTGATTCAGATTCAGGTTCGTGTGTATGAAAGAGGATTCTCCAATCTCTTTTTACTTTGGCCCAGCTTTCATCTTTGCCATCATACAAGATTGAAGGGTCTGTATAGGGGAAAATGACTTTGGGAATTTTAGGAAAGGAGGCACCAGGGTTGATCCCTACATCATCTGGTTGATTAAACCAGGGATCATCTGCAGGTATGATTAGTTGAAAATATGGTCTAGTTGGTGAGGTTTGGATAGGTGAGGTTATTTGTGGTGTAATTTATAACACCCTGTTTTTACTGTTTTGCTGTTTTTACCATTTTTCAATTATATGTAGAATTTTAATTGTTTGTAATTTTTATATTAGATCTAGAAAATGATTTTTAATAAAATAAAATCATAATTTTACTCTACCTTATGGTATAAGGTTACGGTAAAAATTTAGGTTTAAAATTCAGACGAAACCCGATCCGCGTTTTAACTGACGGTAAGATTTTATTGATCAGAAAACCTAATTTTGACCCGAGAATGAAACATTTTGATTTTTATTTTATTTCCAACCATAGTGGTTATTTTCAAAATTTTCAAAATAAATAAGTTATTATACATTAGTCAGGCGAATACTCGACGATCGGGGATCAACGGAATCGAGAACATAGGTGCAGAGATAAAACCAGACGCCGGAAGGATGAGAACAATGAGTCATTCGTGATGAAGACTCAAGTGGGTGAGTCATAGGGGTTAGTCATCATGCATTAAATGCATGTAATGACGGCTTAAGTGTGAAATGTCTAAAATACCCTTAAGCTTGTATTGTAATTTCAAGTGTGTCATGACAACATTTTACCTTATTCTCCCTAGCAACTCACGGTCACCCTCCTTTAAATAGGCCATCTTCACTTCATTTTCTCCATTTGGCTTATGTTCTTAACACTTTCACACAAAAACTCCTAAGTTACTTACACTTGATTGGCAAATGAAGTCTAAGTTGTTGTTGGTTTCTTCAAATTCTAAAGGTAGATTCTTGTGATTCATGATCATACCTTCCTTTCCTTTCACAACTTTTCTTCATATCTCAAGTTTTTACAAATTTCAAATTCTTAGATCTAGAACTTCAAAAATCTCTAGAAAATCATAGAAAATTCTTTTTAATGTGATTCCAATTTCTATGATCTTCATATGACTTATATTTTCATCATCTAAGAGCTTGAAAAATTTAGATATCTCTAGCCTATTTTTCTGGTCTAGGCCGAACCATGATCAAATGGGTTTAGGATGATTTTCTTCATTCTTTAACTTGATTTCTTGTTGGTTGTTCATGGCTAGGTTTTGTGGGTTCAAAGCTTTGTCATTTAGGTGAACAACATCCTTCTCCTACTTGAGTTTCAAGTGATCTACAAGTGGTAAGGGGGAGATTACTACTATCCTACCTTAATGTAGATATGTATGTGGTTTAAAATATTTGTATGTTGTTATTCAAATCCTAAGTGTTAGGATTATGTATTATTGTGTATTATTGTTTATGATTGTGTGATCCTCTTGGAGGATTTGATTTGATGTTTGGTTGTGGTATGGTATGTCATATGGTTGTTTTGGTTCCAAAGACCTTAAGTTGGAACCATAATTGTTGTTTGCTTGATGTGTTAAGAAAAATGCCTAATATATTTATTTAAGGTCATTCGGTCATAACTGGTTGAGGGTGTTCCATGAGGATTTAATTTGGTTGGATAATTTTTATTAGTAGTGAATGAGTATATAAGAGTATAGAAATTGGTTTGGATTGATTCGGATATGTATGTTAAAAGTTATGAATTTTTTAAGATATAGGGACCATTATGCAAATACTGAGATTTACAGGGACTGTTCTGAAAACTATATTCTTATATGTTGGGAATGTAGCCCTTGGTAATATAAGATTAAATAAATTGATTTGACGTTATTTGGATTAATACATAAAAAGTTATAAGCTTTTTACTAACAAAGGACCTTTTTGTAAATATTGCAAAGTATGGGGCAGAAACGTAATTTATGGAAATTTTATGGTGAAAAGTATTTTATGAGATGAAAACATAACAATTGGTTTGAGGTCATTTGGAATATATATTTTAAAAGTTATGAGCTTTTTAATAGTTAAAGACTTATTTGCAAATATTGAAAAATATGAGATCCAAAAATATAAATTTTTGGAAATTTGTTGGAAACTGAAAATCATTTCTAAAGAAGTTGGTTTGAGGAGATTTGAAGTTGTAAATAAAAAGTTATAAGGTTTTAAATGAATAAGGACCTTTTTGTAATTAATGAAAGTTTAGGAACTAAAATGCAATTTTCGAAAATAGATGTTATTGGACAGTTGGACCAACTGTTTTTCATACCTATTTAACTTTTCTAAAACTCCAAAATGAGTTTCGGATTATTAGAGTTTAAAATCGTTGAAAAATGATTTACGCGATTTACAAACTTAATGACGTTCGGTCAAATTTTTTTGGAATTTCGTGCACATGGAAAGGAAACTGTAAAATCAGCATTTCAAAATCTTAATATGAGTATTATAACTTAGGTGAGTAATAGATTTGAGGTGAAGAACCACATTTTCAAAAGTATGACTTTTGGGTCTAAAACCAGTAAAAAGCGGTGAAACCGTCGGCAAACGTTTTTTAAGGATTTTTGAGAAAACAATGATGTAAAGTTTGAAATCGGTATTTTTTTAAAAATAATTTAAAATAAGTATGGTAACTTAGGAAAGTAAAGGATTTGAGAAAAATAATTATATTTGTGAAAATACGGAATTTAAGTTGAAATACAGTAAAAAGCAGTAAAACGGTATTTTAAAAGTTTCAACGTTTTTCAAGAAACGGTTTTGATGAATTTTGTACTTATGTACTTTAATGGAATCTGATTTCAAAATGGTTTGGTTTTAACCAAAGGTTTTGGGTTTTAAGACAAAAGAGAATTTTAGTCTTCAAAGACTAGTATTTACATTAAAGAGCAAAACCTAAGTCATGAATGACTTAGTGAAAATATGCACTTAATGATTTATGACTATGGTGAAGGAAGACCATTTGTCATAAAGTGTGAATAATTCATTATCCATACCTCCATAAGATTTAATGGACTAAGAGTTATTTGATTTTCTTGAAAGCCAAGAGAAAGGCTCAATTAGAAAGCTGTAAAGAAATAAATGATTGGACTGTCGATCCAATTTCATAATGTGTTAGGACTTGTAAGTAAGTGCCTTAAAACATCTTTACACAAACATGGAAAGTTTGCTTGTGAACTTTAGCTCGGTGAAGAGCCGATGCTTTGTACCCGAGAATATCGTTCATCAGAGATTGACTGCAAGTGGATTTTGGTGGAATCACAAGGTTATCAGATGGATAGACCAATTGGACGTATTCCGGCAATTTTGCCAACTACATAGTTGATACTATATTCAGAAAAGGTCGTTGTGCCAAGGAAGTTGAGCTTCCCAGTAGTAGAGGTTTCATAAAGAGCTCATTGTTCCACAGAAAGTTTGAGATCACATGTGATTATGATAGTACGTGCATTATGATTATGTTATCAGCCTTGTGTGCCATGATAGCCACACATGGTGACTGAAGGTGGGCGTAGATGAAACCTGTACAAATCATTCCTTTCCAAAATATCAACTTAACTCCGATGTTAGAATCGGATATTCCTTGAGGCTGTGTAGGAATGAGACTATACGGTTTCAATTAGTTTCTCTCTATTCCTTTCCTTCGATGGACAAACTGTGTCCGATATGCTTGATAAGCTTACCGTCGAGTTTGGTATATTATATTCTTGGAGTTTTGAGTTGCAGAATTAAAATGGGAGATAAAAAGGAATATAGTATTGTTGTATTATGTACCAGTGAGTCATACCACTGCATGTCTGCCTTATGTGTAAGATAAATGGAATCTCACCTCCTTATTTTATTTTTCCTATGTTGGCTGGCTATGTGCATTTTCTGTATTCTTTTGAGAAGATTGAGACGTCAAGATGTCCCTTGACTGACGCATCATAGAGATCGAGGCTCGAGCATGCGAAAGTTATGGTGGAACTTCTATTGGACATCTTCTAGACTTCAGAGGGTTCGAGGCGATGGTATTAGGGTTTCAGTTATGCCTAACCTTTCTTTTCTTGAGATAGGCATGATAGTCATTAGTTCTTAAGTTACGGTATTCCTTTGGAAGGGAAATGACTTAGATAGAGAGTTACTTTTATAGTGCCTCTAGTAGTGTCTGTTGTGACGACACCAGCAGAGGACTCAAATAGAGTTTCCACTAGATCTCGTCAGTTGGGTTTATCCTCCTCACAACGTACGAGAGATGATTGCCTTTTCCATTTTAGTTTGGCCAACTGGGTATGTCTGGGAATTAATATCACTGTTTATGGACCTGCGACTCCAAGTATTTTATATTTTAGGAGTTGCATCTCCATATCTTTATGTTGAGTCTGTATAGCTTTCTGACTTCTATCTATGAGTCGGGTTGGATTTTTATATAAGTGACTTTTGAACTAATAATCTCATTATGATTATGAAATATGTTATTGAACTTTTACCCTATTCCCAACTAATTATTTTTACAACTTATGAAAAATAAAAAGTTCCCCATTCGAATATGGCCAATTTTAATTAAACTACTTTTCGGCCTTAAAATGTCACGTATGATGTAGCGCTCGAGAAGGGTGTTATATTTTTGGTATCAGAGCTGCCCGAGTCTTTTTGGGGCTTGGGGTTTAAGTCTGTCGTCGTTTGTGTTGTGTTTTCTTTGGTTGTGTCTTGTGTTGTTTTGTGTTCTTGGTTCTATGGAGAACCAATGTTTGGAAGTATGATGACTTTAGTCTATCCTTAGTTGTGTTTATGTTCTTCGTGATGTTGTTCCAAAGGGATACAACATTGTTTGTTGATCTTTCATTGTTATTCCTAAGAAGGAATAATATTGGATAGATTTTAATGTTTTGTTTTCTTCTTAGTTCCAACTACCATACTTTGATTAGAAAATTATGGTTAGTCTGGGAACGAGTAGACCTGATTCAGCAATCAAGGATCCTGAAGATATGAGTTCAATTGTACAAGTCTTGAGGGAGCTAGCAACAACTGTGGCACAACAGAATGAGGAGATTGCTGAGAGGCGAGGACTAGCTGAGTTCTGCTGTTGTAACCTACCTCAATTTGATGGTGAGCTTAATCCGAAGAAAGCTAAGCTTTGAATTGCAGAAATAGAAAGGAACTTACAAACTATGGAGTACCCTGATCATTGGAAGGTAGCTTGTGCGACATTTCTGTTGATAGGAGATGCTGGATTTTGGTGGAAAGAAACTCGCCAGTTGTTAATGGCAGAGCAGAGAGTGATCACCTGTAATGTGTTTCGAAGCAGATTTCTGGAGAACTATGCTTTCACTAAAGTGAGTCATGTATAGGAGATTGAGTTCCTGCATCACGGACAAGAGGACATGACTATCAGCGAGTATGCTTATGAGTTGGAAGAGCTGATTAAGTTCAAGCAGTTGTATTTAAAGAATTCCGATGAAGTGCGAAAGTGTAGGAAGTTAGAGGAGAATTTGAAAGTTGAAATGAGGAAGACAATCTTGTCCATGAAACTACTACAGTTTCCGATCCGGATGGATGAGTGTCAAGTTCCACAAGATCTGGAGAAGGGTAAAAATAGAAAGGGGAGTTGTGGACCTTTGAGGTTCAGAGATAACAAGAAATTATAGGAGAAACCATACGCAAGAACAATGCGAACATCGTCACAAAGGAAATCTGTTGGTGACAGCAACGGGGGTTCTGGATCGTCTAGGAATCTTCCCTAGAGGTGTAAGAGGTGTGGCATGGGTCACGCTACGAAAGACTGTCGGAGTAAAGCTTTTATCTGTTTCAAGTGTGGGAAGCCAGGGCATTTCTCTAGAGATTGTGGGAAGCTTAAAACAAAGAACTTAATTTTGGGATAGTATGTTAAAGCGAAGAATCCGCAAAAGGGTAAAGTGTAAACCAGTGGTTAGTCGTACTAAGTGACACTTTCGTAGTAAGTTAGGCAGAAGTATCACAATCGGATGAATACCGTTAAGTGAAGTGTGTCGTAGGAAGTAGACTTTTGACTGTACTATTGATTCAGTGGAAAATCATTTTGAATTTCTATGAATGTATAAAATACTCTGGGTATTTATTTATGTATTGTTTATGTTTGTCATCAACATGTTTCTGAAACTGGTTTAGTTTCATAGTCGTATTTTCTATTGTCTAAATTTTATGCGTACAATCAAAATTGCATTCCCTTGTTATTTGGTATTGCAAATATGTTTACCGTTCCTTAATAATTTATTCTTGTTGGAGACAATTGTTTGAATGCTCCTTCATTGTTGAGGATTGAGTCTCGTAAATTTAACCATTTTCTTTTTTCCGTAAATGAGTGTAATTGAGAAATGGAGTAATCTCTTGCAGATCATACCTGGTTAGTCTGTGTGGGTAAAGAGTTATAAATTTTCTGGGAGATGCAAAATTTTGCCAATTCATTATGTTGTTGTGACAAACGAGTTGGAGTTACTTCAAGTGAGGAAACTCGTAAATTCTTTTACTGTGTTTTTCTTAAAAACCAAGAGTAAGTTTGAATTGAGTCTTAGACTCTTGGAAAGAAAGATAATCACTGCCTTCAAAGATTTTCCCTTCGGAGGGAGTTCTTGTGGGAAGAGTAGCTTTATTAGAGTCATGTGTGTAAATCTGTACCGGCCGGGCACTTTACATTCAGGAATCTATTAAAGAATTTTTTCACATATGAGAATATTCTTTGTTTTTCCATTCGTTCTACTTTATTCTTTCTTGTGAGAGTAAAGTTTAGAGAATTATTTTCTCTATCAAAAAAATTCTTGTTTGAATTCCGAGTTCTTATTTACCATCAGTATGTTAGAATCACCACCGTAAATGTGAGTCAAAGTTTTGTATCAATTAAATTTTCAAATCTATCGGAAGTTCATATATTTTATTCTATTGACATTCGAATCATTCGAGTGTTCTTCGAGTCTTGAGAGTTTAAATAGGGGTTATCCTGAATTGTTGTATCAGGAGTTTTAGCTAATATAGTATAAGTCAGAGCAACGGTCTAATCTTGGAAATAATTCACGTCACGTTTCAAGAAACGATGTTCGTGTTTGTTTTCCTTAGACAAGTTAATTTCGCAGACGAAATTCTTTTTATAGGGGTAGTATTGTTTTCCTTAGACAGTTGATAACCCGGAGATGGTTTTCTCAGACACCACCACTCTCCTACCAAGAACATCAGCATACCCTTCAGTGTCTGTCACATGAGGGTTTCTCCAGAAGGCCCTAATAAAGTCAGGGTAGACAGAAACATTCTCAAGGAAAAGACCATCCCAGCCAGCAGCGTTGATGTACTTGCTTACATCCACATTATATTCTTTCAAAATCCCAAATTCAAAGTGGTACTCGATACCAATGTTCAGCTTAGTGACATCATAAGTTGAAACAACAGAAGAAGAAGCCATTGTTGAAAATTGAGAGGTAGGGTTTCGAGACAGGGAAAACAGAGAACTTGAAGATTCAAAGAGAAAAGGTTGTGATAGGTTTTTCAGAGGGAAATGATATTACTTAAAAAGATTTTGAATGTGAAGAGTTTTCCAAAAGAAAATAATTAAAAAAGAAAATAAAAAGAAAACATGTGAATAGACATGTAATGAGTGCTGATGCGGCACAAGTTTTTTGAAAATGTAAAAAGGCTATTGATGGGATTGATGGAAATAACTGACTCAGCAAGATAATATAATTAAATATGTCTTGGACATAAATTAATGTGAATTTAATTATAGATAGCATAGACGAGTCAGATAAGGGCATGCAGACAGTCAATGGATGCGATGCCTAATGGACGCACATTTAACATACATTGGACACACTTTGAGCAATAGACGCACATGAAGCAGACGCAATAAACATTAGACGCACAATCAATCCACACAAATCATGTTAAGATGTTTTCTAATAAAGATAAATCTGTCCTCAGCAAGAGGTTTAGTAAAGATATCTGCCAAATGATGGTCGGTATCTACAAATTGTATATCAATGACAACTTTTTGCACATAATCTCTAATAAAATGATGTTTAATCTCTATATGCTTGACTCTAGAATGCAATATTGGATTCTTAGATAGATTTATTGCAGCAATATTATCACACATAAGTGGAATAATACTTACAAACACATTGTAGTCTTCCAATTGATGTTTGATCCATAGAAGTTGTGAGCGGCAACTAGCAACTGAAATATACTCAGGTTCAGTAGTTGATAAAGCAATAGTACTTTGTCTTTTGCTTGACTATGAGATTAGATTAGCTCCAATGAAGTGGCATCCTCCACTGGTACTTTTTATTTCAAGTCTATCTCCAGCATAGTCAGCATCACAAAAACCAACTAATCTGTAATCATCATTTTTCTTAAAGCACAAACCCAGATTAGTAGTACCTTTTAAATATCTAAATATTCTTTTAACTGCTGATAGGTGAGATTCTCTAGGATCAGATTGAAATTGAGCACTTAAGCACACACTGAACATAATATCAGGTCTAGACACAGTAAGATACAAAAGAGATCCTATCATACCTTTATATACCTTCTGGTCTACCTTTTTATCTTTATCATCTTTGTTCAGTATGGACATGGGATGCATAGGTGTGTTTAATGGTTTGCAATCATCAATCTTGAATTTCTTCAAAAGTTCATTTGTGTACTTAGTTTGATTGATGTACACCTCGTCCATTGTTTGTTTAACTTGAAGTCCAAGGAAGAACTTGAGTTCTCCCATCACGCTCATTTCAAACTCTTTCTGCATAAGCTTAGAGAATTCCTTGCATAGAGATTCATTAGTAGCACCAAAGACTATATCATCAACATATATTTGAACAATAATAAAACTGGACTTATTGGAGTTTCTAAACAAGGTTGTATCAACCTTTCCTCTACTAAATCCATTGTCCATTAAAAATGAACTTAGCCTTTCATACCAAGCTCTAGGATCTTGTTTAAGACCATATAAAGCTTTCTTTAGCTTGTATACATGCTCAGGTTGGGTTTCACTTTCAAAACTCGGAGGTTGCATAACATACACTTCCTCATTGATAAAACCATTTAGAAATGCACTTTTTACATCCATTTGATATAGCATGATATTATGATGTGCAGCAAATGATAATAAGATACGAATAGCTTCTAGTCTAGCAACTGGTGCAAAAGTTTCAGTGTAGTCTATACCTTCTTACTGTGAGTAACCTTGTGCAACAAGTCTTGCTTTGTTTCTTATTACCTTACCATCTTCATCAAGCTTATTTCTGTAAACCCATTTGGTTCCAATAACTTATTTTTCTTTTGGCAAAGGCACAAGAGTCCACACTTCACTTCTTTCAAACTGGTTTAGTTCTTCCTGCATAGCTAGAATCCAACCCTCGTCTAGTAGAGCTTCGTCTACTATCTTTGGTTCCAACTCAGAGACTAATGCAGAATCGTCTTGCTCTCTGAATTTAGATCTAGTTCCTAGCCTATCATTATGATTCCCAATGATTTGATCTTGTGGATGATAATTCTAGAAGTACCAAGATCTCTGAACATTTTCCTGTTGAGAAGTTAAAGTTTCTGACTCATGTTGTTGAGGGTCGTCCACTTGATCATCAGGTTTGACAATTACTTGAATTTGAGAATATTTGAGATTCAAATCTGCAATAGCTTCATCAAGCTCTGATAATTTCTTATCAGGCTACTTATCATCAAATTTAACATGTATACATTCTTCTACTACTAAGGTTCTAGAATTGTAAACTCTAAACCCTTTGGACGACTCAGAATTTCCCAATGGAATTCCATTATCTACTTTAGCATCAAACTTACCAAGTTGATCTTTAGTATTTAATATATAACAATAACAACCAAAAGGATGAAAGTAATATATGTTGGGTTTTCGTCCTTTCCACAATTCATAAGGAGTCTTATTCAAGATTGATCTACTGTATATTTTGTTCTGAATGTAGCAGGCAATATTAACAGCTTCACCCCAAAAGTGTCTAGGGACAGAGTTGTCATTGAGAATCGTTCTAGCCATCTCTTGAAGAGATGTGTTCTTTCTCTCTACGACACCATTTTGCTGAGGTGTTCTAGGTATTGAGAAGTTGTGAAATATACCACTTTCTTCACAAAACTTTTGGAATAGCTCATTTTCAAACTCTCCCCCATGGTCACTTCTGATTGAAGTGATACACATGCCTTTTTCATTCTGTACATGTTTACAGAATACACAGAAGACCCTGAATGACTCATCCTTGTGAGCTAGGAACATAACCCATGTCCATCTAGTGTAGTCGTCTACTATGACTAGACCATATTTCTTCCCACCGACAGAGGCAGTTCTTGTTGGTCCAAACAGATCAAGGTGTAGCAGCTCTAGTGGTCTGTTGGTACTAAAAATATTCTTAGATTCAAAGGAACCTTTGACTTGTTTTCCCTTTTGACATGCATCACAGAGAGCATCAGATTTGAACTTAAGGTTTGGTAATCCTCTTACAAGGTTATGCTTATTTAGATTTGAAATTAATTTCAAGCTTGCATGACCTAGCCTTTTGTGCCAAATCCATCACTCATCCTCAATGGACACTAGACATGAGACAGTTTGATTTGTGAGGTCCTCCAAGTCAATCTTATATAGATTGTTTTGACTTTTAGCAGTGAATAAGAATGATCCATCACTCTTCTTGACACTACACATGTTCTTATAAAAAAAACAGCAAACCCACTATCACATAATTGACTTATGCTTAGCAGATTATGTTTTAAACCATTAACTAAAAGCACATTATCAATGGAGGGAAAAGGATGTTTACCAATTTTACCTATTCTAAAGATCTTCCCTTTTTGATTACCTCCAAAGGTAACCCAGTCATCATCCTTATGTTTAAGGTCTTGGAACATACACCTTTCTCCCGTCATGTGATGTGAGCAACCACTGTCCAAGTACCAAGATGTGTGTTTCTTTCTTGTTGTTAAGCAAATCTGCAACAGGCATAATCTTATCCTTAGGTACCCAGATTGACTTGGGTCCTTTCTTGTTAGTAGTCACTGGACGAGCATGTTTGATATGTTTGTGATGTATGCATCTAGATGTTATATGACCACCGTTTCCACAGACTTTACAGTAAGTGTTAGACGGGCTCGATTTAGTCTTAACATGTTGTGTTTGAGCTTTTGAAGCTCTATTATGCTTATGTGGTCTTGACTTTTTATGAGATGCTTCATGCTTCTCTTTGTCATAACCAAGGACGGACTTATCATGAGGTGATCTAGAGTACCTTAAAATTAAACTTAGTTTATCTGAGCCACCTACAAATTTAGACAGAGTGTCTGTCAGATATGTCACATCTTGTTTCAGTTTTGCAACTTCACAAGAACCATTGGGCTCACACTTGAGTTTGTCAGTTAGACTTACATTCTCTGATTTAAGTTTATTATTTTCATTTCCAAGACTTAGTTTTTCCATGCAAACCCTATCAAATTCTTTAGATAGTTTAGAAAATTTCTTTTTGAGACTTCTATATTCATGAGACAAAATTGATGAGTTGTGAAATAATTCATCAAATGCATCTTGAAGAATGGATGGGTCAGAATCCATTACCTCAGCATCAGTGTATTCACTCTCTGATGATGTGTCAGTCATGAGATAAATATTTGCCTCTTCCTCAGCTTCATCTTCTTCATCAGATGAAGACAGATCCAGATCCTCCCAAGTAACCATCAAACCCTTCTTCTTTTTGAAGAACTTCTTTTTGCCTTTCAGATCTGGGCAGTCGGCTTTGAAGTGACCAGGTTTCTTGCATCCGAAGCACAGAGGTGGACCTCTTTCTTTGGAGTCTGTTTTTCCTTGAAGAAATTTTTTGTTGAACTGCTTCCTTCTGAAGCCACCTTTCTTTCTCCACATATGTTGAATCTTTCTGGAGATTAAAGACGATTCATCCTCATCAGATCCTTCATCAGTGTCAGAAAGGTCTGCTTCATCTGAGGATTCCTCAGCTTTAAGAACTTTGGATGAGCTAGCCTTCTTTGCCTTTAGGGCAACAGACTTTCCTTTTCTGGAACTTTCTTCTTCATTGAGCTCAAGCTCATGAACTTTCAGAGATCCAAGAAGTTCCTCCAAAGTGAGAGTATTGAGGTTCTTTGCCTCCTAAGTAGCAGCGACCTTAGGTCTCCACTGTTTACGTAAGCTCCTCAAAATTTTTATGACATGATCTCTATTCTCATAGGTTTTTCCAAGAGATCTAAGACTGTTGGTGAGGGTTTGGAATCTTCCAAACATTTGTTCTATGGTTTCATGTTTAGCCATTTTAAATAGTTCATACTGATGAACCAGCATGCTTATCTTTGACTCCTTGACTTGGTATGACCATTCATGAGCTAGGGCAAGAGTATCCCATATTTCCTTAGCAGTGTTACAGCTATGGACTTTATCATGCTTAGATCTGGTGATAACACACATCAAATAGTGCTTAGCTTTCAGATTGAGTTGATGTTGAGTTTTCTGCTCTGGAGTCCATTGAGATCTAGGAATAGCAGCTCCAACATCACTTATTGCCTCAGTATAGCCAGTCTTAATCAGCTCCCAGATATCCATATTTTGTGCATCAAGAAAAGCCATAATTTTCTTTTTCTAGTAGTCATAATCACTACCATCAAAGAGAGGAGGTCTGTTGATTGCTTGTCCTTCTGTATCCATGCCTGTTGGATCGTACTCCCTCAGCACTTGTTAGATGCTCAACCCTTTCGAGGCTGAGCTCTGATACTAACTGAAGTTGACACAGGGAAACATAGGAAGAGGGTTGAATTGTGTTTCTTAACAGTTTTTTGAAAAAGCCTTTTCTCAAACCTTTTACAAGCAAAACAATAAAAATAACACACAAACAGGAAAACCTTTTTAAAGAGTTAACAAACTCAAATCCAAAACCCCACAGTTAGTATAACCAAAAACTGTAAAAGATAAGGGTTAGAAGATTCACACAAGTGTTTTATCCTGGTTCACTATCTTCCAACCAAGAGCTACGTTCAGTCCCTTCTACTTGAAGGTTTTACTCCACTATTCTCAAAAATAGATTACAAGTATTCAACACCTCTTCAGGCTACAAGTATTCTTTCTTTACCAAGCCTCTTCAGGCTCTAACTCTAACAAAGAGATTAACAGATTTGATCTAAGAACTCACTATGTGTTAGAATATGAAAGCTTAAGATTAGTAAGGTTTAAAAGTAAACTTGTTTAACAATTTCAACAGAGTTTTTGCACTTTGATATTAGATCGTGTATCTATATTTCTACTGAGGTTCTTCCAGTATTTATAGAATGAGTGCTTGGCTGTCTTGAACTTCTTCAATGGTCTTCAAATTGTATCCGTTTAGATATAGCATTAAATGCTAGGATCCGTTGAGACTGATAACTTAATATGCTTCATGGAGAAGTGCTCTTGTTTATCAGAGGAATGCTCAAAGTAGAACGGTCACTTCCCTATTGTACCGAAGGTTGCTTTCTGACTTTTCTTCTTTGTACTTGGTTTGAACTTTACAACAATGTAGTTGACAAAGTACAAAGGTTTATGTTCTCGATGGTACTATGTTTTAATTCTCAAGAAACAAAGAGTTAACAATGAAGCAACAAGGGAAAGAGACATATATTCTCTTGAATTAAATAAACAATCATTTGAAATAAATTTGCTTAACCTTAGACGGGTTCATTTTTAATAGCCAGTAGATGCACAGGTCTTTGGACGTGCCATATTAACTTATCAGAAAGACGGGCTCGTCTACTGATACCGCGTCTATACACTCTTGTCTAGACCCAGGTCATTTGACTTTTTATTCTCAATAGCTCGTCTACTGATGTGGCGTCTAGTATGACTTCTCATCTAATATCAAGTCTTTGGACTTGTTGTTTTTATGAAGGTTATTTTATTAGCTCATCTACTTAACTTTTCTTAGACTTAGATACTCGTCTATAGAATATTACCTTAGCCAATATTTTAGGTCCTCGACTAGCGACAACTTAACATACTCAAAATTTACAAAAGGTAGAAGACTCGTCTAGAGGATCGAAAAAAATAGAATCCGATATGATTCCATTAGCAAAGCGAAGATACTCTTTCCAAGTTTCTTTATCTAGTATCATTCAAAAAGTCCTACAATCTAGAATAAACAAGTTAGATCTTTGACAATACTTTGCCATACAAATTTAACCTTTTTGTTAACACCAAAACCTAAGAGATAATTTAAACAAAAACCACTTTGGTTCTAACAGTTGAGAGAAAGAACAGATCCTTGCAAGAGTTGGCTAGATCCATGCTCAATGAGAATAATCTCCCTAAGTACTTCTGGGCAGAAGCAGTAAACACTGCATGTTATGTACAAAATAGAATACTTATCAGGCCTTTTTTAAAGAAAACACGTTATGAATTGTGGAAAGGTAAAAGTCCCAACATATCTTACTTTCATGCATTTGGTTGTGAATGCTTCATTATGAATACTAAGGATCGACTTGGAAAGTTTGATTAGAAAGTAGATAAAGGTATCTTTGTAGGGTATTTTGAAATGTCTTAAGCCTTTATAATTTATAATTCCAGAACATTTGTTATTGAAGAATCTGCTTCATGTTAAGTTCAATGATGGTTTAAAGACTGATAAGGAATTATCAAATCTAGAAGATGATCTTGCAGGAACTGAAAGTTCAAAACTCATCATCCTAAGGATCTTATTATTGGAAATCCCTCAGAAGGGTAAGAACCGGATCTACTTTAAGAGAATAAAGCAATGTGGCCTTTATTTCAGAAATAGAGCCAAAACGCATTGAAGAAGCTCTTGAGGATGAAAGCTGGATTCTTGCTATGCAAGAAGAACTCAACCAATTCACCAGAAATGATGTCTGGACACTTGTCTCCAAGCCCAAAAACAAATCTGTCATTGGAACAAGATGAGTCTTCAGAAACAAATTGGATGAGGATGGCAAAGTTGTGAGAAATAAGGCAAGGTTAGTAGCTCAACGCTATAACCAACAAGAAGGTATTGATTATACTGAAACCTTTGCACCTGTAGCTAGAATAGAAGCTATTCACATATTAATGTCATATGATGCACAACACAAAATCACCCTTTTTCAAATGGATGTAAAAAATGCTTTTCTAAATGGTATAATTGAAGAAGAAGTATATGTTAAACAACCCCCTGGTTTTGAAGATACTGATAAACCAAATCATATTTTCAAACTTAAAAAGGCATTATATGGTTTGAAACAAGCACCTAGAGCATGGTATGATAGACCTAGCTCTTTTCTCATGCATAATGGCTTTACAAGAGGACAAGTAGGTACTACCTTGTTTAAGAAAAATTCTAAAGAGAATTTTATTATAGTCCAAATATATGTTAATGGTATTATTTTTGGAGCAACTAATGAAAAACTGTGTAAGGAATTTTCCAAGCTAATGCAAGTAGAATTTGAAATGAGCATGATGGGAGAATTAAAGTTCTTCCTTGGTTTGCAAATCAAACAGACAAGTGATGAAATCTACATCCATCAACAAAAGTATACCAAGGAGATACTCAATAAGTACAAGATGGAAAGTTCTAAAGTCGTGAAAACTCCCATGCAACCCAATGCAAAACTAAGGAAAGATGATGAAGGTAAAAAGGTAGACCAAACTGTCTACAGAGGTATGATTGACTCTCTAATGTACTTAACTTCAAGCGGACGACATTCAGTTTAGTGTCTGTATGTGTGCTAGATTCCAATCTAACCCAAGAGAATCTCATCTTAAGGCTCTTAAAAGAATATTTAGATATTTACTTGGAAATACTAATCTTGGTTTGCTGTATCTAAGATCAAAAGAATACAGATTAGTGGGATTCTGTGATGCTGATTTTGCTGGAGACAGAATAGAAAGAAAAAGCACCAGTGGAGGAGGTCACTTCATTGGAGCAAGCTTAGTCTCCCGGTCAAGCAAAAGGCAGATAACTATTGCTTTGTCTACTGTTGAGGCAGAATACATCTCGGCTGCTAGTTTTTGCTCTCAACTCTTATAGGTAAAACATCAACTTGAGGATTACTCTATTTATGAGCATAAAATATCTGTGTGGTATGATAATTCTAGTGCCATATTGACGCGCTGTCGCGCACGCGTCAAAAAGCGAGCGGTTGTAAAAATATGTAGCTAGGGAAAGTGCGACAACTCGAGTATCGTCTCACAAGGACTCTCGGATTGTTATTAACAGAAAAGTCAGTTTTTGGGGGGGTTTTTTAGATTTGAAACTAAATAAAGAAAACAGTTAAGAAAATAATGCAAATAGGTGATTGTCAATAATTGAACGACTAATCTACTACTTTCGGTTTCTCGCTATCATTGGTTCATATAAATCCAAGCCCTAAGCGGATTCTAATCTCTTTTCGATTGTAACGACAATTAAAAAGCGAAACCGACACTACGCGACGTATGTTCCTATTCCCGAGTTAAGCAAACGGGGAGAAGCTCTCGTGAATTAAGCAAACACGAATGAACACACGCGAATTAAGCAAACACGATTAAGTATAGGAACACACAATCATCGAAACAAATTAATACCCATTCGATACAAACTGAATTAAGCAAACAGAGAATATAGAATAGTATTGAAAGAGAAAAGCAATGAAATCAGGAATTACAAAACCTCAAGCGTCAATGGAACCCGATTACAGCAGACTAATCCGAGGGAGTTAGTTCTCCATTACAATATAACAAAAACCTGATTCGCAGCCATCTATTCTAAAAGGAAAAGAAGATGATAAAAAAGATGGATAAAGAAGATTCTCAGGTTTCTGCCCTAAAACAACAATTTATAAGCCCATGATCTGCGCGTGCTTGCGAGGCGAGCATACTCTCACGACGCGAATATTAATTATGGCGCGAGTTAAAATTGGGTTCTTGCGAGACAAGAGAGCAGTTCGCGAGGCGAGACTTCAAACTTCAGTTTGTCACAGCCGTGATGCCTATCACGGGCAGGCCGTGATCACTTCTGACTTTGGGTGCTTATCTGTCATGGCCGTGACCTTCATCACGGCTAGGCCGTGATGGTCTCTGTCCTTCAAGGTGTGGATTTCTCGCGGGGCGAGACAGTGATTCGCGGGGCGAGACAGAGAGGATGGCATTTCTGGCACAGCAAGGCTTCAGGATCGCGAGCCAAATATCCTCTCGCGAGGCGAATAATTCCAGAATTGCTTATCTTTATTAGCCTGAAAACAAGAAATAGCAGTAAGTGCTTTATTTGACTCTAATTCAACTAAATTACCCTAAAACTACTTTAGAGACTCAAAATGTTGCTTGAAGACAATCAAGTCTAATTTGGGCGAAAACGAGATTAAACTCGAATAAAACCATGGTCTTTACTAGTCGAAAACTAGTCGAGCCAGAGGCTGATCACATATGCTTAACTAAAAATCCAATTCAGCATTCTAAGACTAAGCATATTGAAATCAAACATCACTTTATAAGGGATTATGTTCAGAAAGGTATTTTTGATATTAAGTTTCTTAAAACTGAAAATCAATGGGTTGACATTTTCGCTAAACCATTAGCAGAAGAAAGATTTTTATTTATTAGAGATAATCTAAAGATGCATTGTATTATTGAATGACATGTCTGATAATTAACCTGTCTATGTTACTTGTCTGACCCTACTGAGTCATAAATGCTTGAACTCAACAGTTTTTGGTAAAATGGTTATTAATTATTTAATACCATTTATTAATCTGAAGCTAATCATGTGCATGATAGTTTTAATCTCGAAACCATGTTTTCATAATGTCTAAAGTGGGCGCTGTAGTTCCCTGCGTAAATCGTGTCGTTTTAAAATTAAAAATGTTTTATTTCTCTCTCATGCTTTAATGACTATAAAAGTCAAAGAGTCAGAAAGGTTCAACCTTTACACTTTCAATCCCTAAAAATCTCTTCGTCTTCGTCTTCTTCTCTGTCAAACCCTTCTAAACTTCCAAAACCCTAGAAATCTTTATCTTTGAAATGGACCCTCAAAGCACCTTTCTTCAAAAGAAATTGCAGATAAGTACAATATGAGACTCTCTGATGTGGAGAAGATCTTGGCTGGCAAGACTGTTGACCTCCAACAAATGAAAAAATGGGGAATGGATGTCACAGAGGAGTTGGAATACTCCAAGTGGACCTCCTTCTTCAACCTAAAGGAGCTGGTTCATCCTAAGATTGTTAGATACTTCTAGACAAGTGTTGTGGTTATCACTAGCAAGTTTGACGAAACCAAGAGCTTTCGTGCTCGAGTGATGGATACAACTCTCCTCTTTCCCATCAGCTCTCTGGAACTCGTTACCAGATGCCCTAGGATTGGAGCAGCTTTCAATCCTGAGTGGGAAGATCATGTGGGAACAGAAAATGTTAACATTGCTCTGTATGGTGTTCGCAATCCTAAGAACATGAAGCCCGTTAACATGGTGGTGAAGTGCAGATTCATGCACAAGCTGCTACCGGAATCCGTGATACCAAGGAAAGGATCACGAGATAGTGTGACCAAGATGGACAGGTTTGCCCTATACCACTTGATTCATAAAATCAAGGTGGACATCAATGACCTAATCTACATCTACCTTGAATCCTTGATCAAGAGGACCAACATGCAAACCTACCCCTATGGAATGTTGTTGACAAGACTCTTCAGGAACAAGCTGTTTGTTCCTAGTGATGTGCACTTCATAGACATGTCCTTTCCTATTGACAGGAAGAACCTGTCTATGATGAACATAGAGGGTATTCCTCTGGAAGATGAGGAGGAAGACAAGACGGACAAGAAGAAAAAGAAGAAGAAAGAAGTCTGTGAGCGAAAGGTTGAAAGAAGAACCGGTGGTCTCCATCGATGAGTCATAGATGCCTGATGAGCGTGATTTCACCTCATCTTTATCTATCATTTTGCATGCATTTTCATGTAGTTTAGGCATATTTGATTTGATTTTTGGTTAATTTTCCTTTGGAACGGGTAAGGCGGTTTTCGTGGTGTTGTTTTGCAGAAATCAAGGGTAAAATGCTCAAGATCAACCATGATGGAGTTTGGATGAAAATAGGGCTTAAAAAGTGAAGAAAATGAGCCAAACAGAGCCCATCACGACCTAGCCGTGATGCCCATCACGGCCATGATCGAGCAAAACTGAAAAGGAAGAAAGGCTGAAGTCAGAGTCTGTCACGGCCTGGCCGTGATAGCCATCACGGCCGTGACCTAAAACCCCCACAAGTCAGAGCACATCACGGCCTAGCCGTAATATTCATCATGGCCATGAAAAGAAGGCTCGCGACGCGAGCACACTCTAGCCTTGCGAGAGCCTGAATTCCACCAAAAGTGCCAGAGACTGAATCCGTCATGGCCTGGCCGTGATGGCCATCACGACCGTGACGTGCATTACTTGGACCTGAAGCAACTGATTTGGATCAGAATTTGAGTTAGATTGGGATTCTAACTTCCCACATCTATAAATAAGGACCAGGCAGAGGCAGAAAGACGGATACATCGATAACAACACACGGACTTCTTGGGCGGCTACTCTAGGCATAGATTTAGGATCTCTCTTCTTCTCCTCCTCTCTTCTCTTAGTTTATTTTCGTGTTATTTGTAACCCAGCCTGTCATCTCCATGGCAAAGCTGGAGTAGTAGCTTAGTTTCTAGGGATTGGGGCTATGCCCGAGATTCGTTTATGATGTTGAATTTGATGTAATATCTTCGTTAATTTTGATTTGCTTTAGATCTGATTTCTAGTGTTTTAATCACTCGTAAATTCGGCGACCGCTTATTTGCAGGACGTAGACATTCTAAGGAGGAACCTAGCGGTGAACTTAGGATTTCTAGTGTTTTTCGCTCGTAAAATTCGGCGGCCGCTTATTTGTTAGACGTGGATGATCTAAGGAGGAACCTAGCGGTGAACTTAGGTTTATTTGCATGACTTAGACATTCTAAGGAGGAACCTAGCGGTGAACTTAGGTGTCGGATCTATAGAGTCAGACTTGGGACTGAAATCACGAGAGTTAGAAGCCGTCCCTCGAGGATCAACGAGTTGTCACGAAACGCAAAGGGTCCAATCTGAGTTCGACTACCACGAGAGTAGGGGTTGTGTCAATTGGGCACGGCTTTTGTAACCCGAGAGGGAGCTTAAGCTATTAGAGGATAAACTCGCCTTCAAGACAATTTCGCTAATTAACAAGGGTAATCGACTTAGCAACGTAAACGATCTTGTTGGTAACCTAAAATCCCTAGAAACCCATTTAGATCCCAAAACACTAAAAAGATTTGTTTTCTGTTTTATTTGATTCTGTTTTAATTATCTTGTAATTCAAAACCATTTCAAAATATAAAAATCCTTTTTACACAGTCCAGATTTACTCGATTTGAAAATCAGTTGCGATTCGGGATCACAGTCTTTGTGGGATCGATATCTTTTATTACTTGGAGACAGTCCGGTACACTTGCCGGAATCGCACGCGTCGCGTCGCTCGAGCGGCACGCTGTCAATGCCCATCTCTGAAAGGATCTGAAAGCCTACTGGAAAAGTGGCCAGACAGGACCAAAGACCTGCTTTGGAGAAGCCATCAGTCTCTGCTGAGACTGTTGAGACAGTTGAGCCTCTAAGGTTCAAGCTGAAGAAACCCTCTCCCAAGAGGAAGACAAGGGATGCTGAGGTAATAGAAGCTGAGTCTGCACATCCCAGCAAGAGAATAAGGTTGGTGAAGACCTTTGCCAAGGCCAGACAAGTGGAGTCTGCACCTATCAAAGAGGAAGTACCTGCTCAGGCGGAGCAGACAATAGGACCCTTGAAGAAGCCCAAGGAGAAGAAGACTCTCGTTTTAGGACTCATTCCCAGAAAGAGAAGGTCTGGCTACCCAGTGCCTTCTGTGGCATCTGCTGAAAGGGTAGAAGTTCCTGCAGAAGATCAAGCTGCAGAGGTTGAAGTTGCTGCTACAACTGTTTAAAACCTGTCAGTCGGGACACAGATAGTTGTCCACCCTAAGGTTGACACTTGGTCCCCTCCTTTGTCAAGGAAGAAGCTGAAGCTGTCAGAAAATCAGCTGGTCCTTTCATCCATCCCTTCTGCATTATCTTCCCCATCTCACCAAGGTATCCTTAACCCTTCTGTTTCTTCTCCACCTGCCTTGTCTGTCCAACCCCTCTCTGTTGTGTCTCATTTCTCTTCACCTGTCTCCTCTCACCAAACTCAAACATCATCTTATGATGTTGTGTCTGATATATGTCAGTACACAGTAGTTCATAGGGACTCAACTCCCAAAGAACCAGCTGACATATCATCAAGTCTCTTTGTGTCTGACTTGCAATCTCTTATGGCTACAAGCTTCTCTAACCTGTCTGTCATTCCTTATCCTCCACCTCATATCCTTAACCCATGTAGGGAGATTTTCTTTTATCCCCATATTGTCTTGTTCATTAGAACTTTGACAAGGACTCACTATCCTGCCTCTGTTGTAATGTTACCTGCTAGGTCCATGTATTTCTTTTTATTAGTAACAGGATCAAATTCTTTCTTTTGTCACATTGGCTCCTTGTTACCCCTATCTCCATCTTTTTTAGTCCACAACCCCTTCCCGGGTCCTATCCAGATAAGAGTCACCCGTCTGTCTCTATCTGAGAGACTTTCTTGTGTCTTTTCATCTCCTGATACTGACCTTGTCAGAATCAGACCCTTGTTTAAATTAGATTTTCTTCTCTTCTTTTACTATAGAACCCTTCATCAACTTGTCTTCCCCCGTATTTCCTCACCTTTTTCTATGCCCAAGGCACCACTAGTCTTAGCTCTGCCTTGGCACTCAGACCAGTATGCTGCTTCAACTAGTCTGACAGTAGAAGCCTCCACTCCTCAGATAGTGGATCTACACAGCTTCAATTTGCTTCAGGCTCGGTTAGAGGAAACCAGAAGACAACTGGGTGAAGAAAGGCATGCTAGACTGCTGTTAGAAAAGAGAGTTGAATCTCTGTTTTTGCTTTTTAGTCAACATAGGTAGTCTTTGTTTGTAAAATATGCCTTGTACTTGAACCAGCTTATGATGAATAAAATATACTTTTTGTCATCTATCTTTACTGTCTTTTACTTTCTTGCTTCTTAGTTATTTCCTTTTTGTTGTTGACAAAAGGGGGAGAAAGTAAAGTTAAGATGATTAATAATGACTAAGTAAAATGTAAAATCAAGTAAAACCGGAACTTGTCTCTGACTGTATTTCTGTTGTTAATTTAAAAGATCGTGTGTATGACTCTGATACTGTGATGTCTTAAAGTATTCCGTTATATAAATTGAACCTAAGTGAACCTGTCTGCACAACCTTTCTGGTTAAGAAAATTTCAACTTGTCTGAATTTTGTTATCTCTTCTGTTGATATTTTCTAAGGTTCATTAAATCATCTGAATGTTTGTCATCATCAAAAAGGGAGAGATTGTTAAGTCTCTAAAATATTTGATGTGCATTTCCCTAAGTTTTGATGAAAACTAAACATTTGTTAATGATTTAATTAACCTTTGTATTAGTTACTAACCTGTCTATCCAGTGTGTAGATCAAAATAGTAAGAAGTCACTTTCTCACCCATTTGACACATAGATGACCACCTGTCTGGAGAAGCAAAAGTCAATCTGTCTGTTGACTAGGATTATTGACTTTCTGCACTGAAGTTTCAACTTGTCTTCTGATAAGTTCTTATACTTGTCTGAGGTTCTTCGATAGGGAACTCAAGTACAAAGCTTTTGGAAGCTGTCCCCTCATACAGAAGACTCTGAAACTCTCTCTTTATTCATTTCACGTTTATCAAGAAAAGTCAGATGTGATTCTCACAAGCAACCTATAAAATTAGAGATGAAGTACAGTTAAAGAATGTTTCCAACATGCTTTATTCCCGAGTACTCTTGGTTATTACACGAAAAGGGAAATGTGCACTGCAAAGTACAAAAGCACTTTGCACAACTCTAATTTGACTACTGCACGATGCATAAATCCATGATCCTTCATGTTAGAGTACAACCAATGTTCCTATTGCATTAATGGCAGCCCAGAACGACTCTATTGCATTTAATGGAGCTCTGCTTGAAGCCAACATTTTAAGGAATGTCTCTAACGGATCTTAAATGCTTGAAGGTTATAAATACAGAAGTAATTGAAGATGAAGATAGAGAACACACAACATTAAAGAGCCATTACTCTGCACATTTATTTCTTCATTCTTTCAATCTGTATTCTTCAATCATTTGAAGTGATTACGCAGTCTTTCCTAAACTTACAATTAATCCACTCTCTGAGTGTTAGTGAAAGAACTGTTTGTTTGTTGTATTTATTACAAACAAACTTCTTAAACAAACCTGTGTGAGCCTGAAGAGGCTAGGTGTGCAAAGAATAATTGTCTTGGAGCCTAAAGAAGTTAGGTGTGCAAATAATACTTGGAGTCTATAACCTGATCAGTTATAGTGGATAAAACTTGGTGCTGCCAAGGACTGGACGTAGCTCTTTGTGTTAAAGAGTGAACCGGGATAAATAGCTGTGTTAATCTCTCTCTCTTAAACTCTTTAGTTGCTTTGATTATTATCTGCCTTCTAACTAGAGGGGTTAAAGTGTGAATATCAAACTTGTTTACAAGTTGTATGCTTATGTGTTTTTCTGTTAAAATCACAACAGACAGGTCACCTGTCTGTGGAGTGTTTTCACACTTGTCTGAACCTAGGTTCTGTGTGAGAAAAGTTTTTAACTTTGTTTTAATTTCTGATAAACACAATTCAACCCCCCTTCTCATGTTTATAGTCGTCTATTTCACTATATGTCCTGCACACTAGATCACACAACAATACTTGTAAATCTTTAGTAGCACAGTCCAATTGTATTTCTTTCATCAATTCGTGTAATAATGTACTACCACAATGTAATGTTGTACACAAGAATGATGCCACCTTGTGGCACTCTAGGTTAGGCCATTTGTCTGATAAGATTCTGAAAGTTTTAAGTAATAAAATTCCTTTTCAATTGCCTTTGAGTTTCAGTTCTCATGATTGCCAAATCTGACCGTTATCAAAATTCCATAGGTTACCTTTTATCTCACATAATAATCATGCATCTTCTTCCTTTGATCTGATTCATTGTGACACTTGGGGACTTTTTTTTCACAAACCACACATAATGGAAAACAATATTTCCTAACAATTGTGGATGATTGCACAAGATATACTTGGATCCATCTTATGAGTAGAAAATCAGAAAAAACAAATCTGATTCAATCCTTTTTCAAATTTGTCCAAACTCAATTTGGAAAAACAATTAAATCAATTCGAAGTGACAATGCAAAAGAGTTGGCTTTGACATCCTTTCTCCAAGAAGTTGGTGCTACACATCAATTTTCTTGTCCTCATAGACCACATCAAAATTCTGTGGTAGAAAGGAAACATCAACACTTGTTAAATGTAGCAAGGTCTTTACAATTTTAGTCCAAAGCACCATTGGTCTTTTGGGGAGAATGTGTGAGCACTCTCTGCTTTCCTTATAAATCGAGTGCCTTCCACTAGTCTCAATAACTATTCTCCATATGAATTGTTGCATGGAAAACTACCAGATTACTCGGTTCTCAAGGTGTTTGGATGCCTTTGTTTTGCTTCCACTATACCTTCAGAGAGATCAAAATTCAGTCCTCACTGTGTATTCATTGGCTATCCACCTGGCTTCAAAGGGTACAAGTTATATGTTCCTCAAGACAACAAATTCATTATTTCCAGAGATGTTGTTTTTCTTGAGGAGACATTCCCCTTCTATCACATTCCTTCTTCTCCAATTCCATCAAATATGTTTTCTGATGTGGTGATTCCAAGGTCTTTACCTGATCATGCTCTACACGAGCAACCTGTTCAACCAGTACCTAACCCTACAGATCATGCTCTTCCTGAGTAACCTATACATCCAGAAGCCATTCCTGCAGAACCAGCGTGTGAGAAGATCCACCAGGTCACATAGACCTCCATCTTATCTACAACAATATCAGTGCAATGTCACATATCCCATCCAAAATCACTTATCATATGATCATCTCTCTCTTACTTATAAGAGTTATGTCATGCAAGTGAATGAAATATATTGTTAGAGTAATGGCATGTAAAACATTTCTAAAATACTTCTTTGCTAATGGGTGTAATCATTTTGTTTACTGTAGTTGGTAATATTTCAGAATGGAGGCATGGTTATCTACCTAATGATAGTGGGTATATGTCCTGTCATGACAACAAAGTATGGGCTATTTTTTGACTATGTATTTCACTTAAATATGAATGAAACATGAAGGTATGTATGGTGTTAAAGTAGAAAACGAAAACTCTCTGTTTATGATTTCTATGTTTTACGGTTCTGCTGCTATTGCATGTTTTAACAGTGGTATCTAGAATAGTGTTCTTATAGGCTGTGGGTCTGAATCAAGCAAAAATTGAGAGTCTAAACACTGATGAGTGATCAAATGGCTTCAGGGAGCAATGTTGTCTTTGCTGTTCCTCAATTTTCTGGGGAAAATTATCACATATGGGTTGTCAAAATGAGGTCATGAATTTTATGGGAGTATGTTGATGAAGACAAGCAAGTTCCACCATTGAGAGCTAATCCCACAATAGCTAAAATGAAGCAACATGAAGAGGAGAAGATGAAGAGGGAGAAAGTTGTTAGCTGTTTGCACTCAGCCTTTGAGATGATGTGTTTACAAGCATTATGCATCTAGAAACAGCCAAGCAAATATGGGATGAACTGAATGAAAGGTATGCAGGTGATGAAAGGGTAAGGTCCATCAAGCTATTGACTCTTAAAAGAGAGTTTGAAATGCTAAAAATGAAGGAGAATGAATCTGTGAATGAGTACACCTCAAATATGTCCCACTTGGTGAACCAAATGAGGTTGTATGGTGAGGTTGTGCAAGACAGCAAGGTAGTAGAAAAGATGCTGATCAGCCTACCAGAAAAATTTGAAGCTAAAGTTGCTGCCATTGAAGAGTCATGTGATCTCAAGAAACTAACTATTTCTGAGATGGTCAGTAAATTGCAAGGTCAAGAATTAAGGATTTTCATGAGAATGGATGATGTAACTGAAGGTGCATTTCAAGCTAGACATAAGGGGAAGCAATCTGGTCAGAAGGATCAAAAGAAGTAAAATTATAAAAAAAATGGGGTGATCAAAAAGGGAAAAGTAAGGTGGATGGGAGTTCAAGTGAATCTACAGCAAAAGACAAGTTTCTTCCTTGTCTAACTTGCAAAAGAACAAACCACATGACAAAAGATTGTTGGTATAAGGGGAAGCCTCAAATTCAGTGTAACCGTTGCAAAAAGTGGGGACATAGAGAAAGGTTTTGTAGATTTAAGCAAAACCAATCTCAACCACAACCTACACATCAAGTCAACTTCTCTGATGAGCAACCCTAAACTGAAGATCACTTGTTTATGGCTACTCAAGCAAGTTTTTCAGCTTCAAAGGATGTATGGTATGTAGATAGTGGGTGCACAAACCACATGGCAAGGGACTCAAATCTCTTCACTTCTTTGGACAAGACTGTTAGAACCAAAGTCAAGCTTGGAAATGGAGAAATTGTTCAAGCTGAAGGGAGAGGCACAGTTTCAGTTTACACTAGCAAAGGTCCTAAGTTAACTCATGATGTTTTGTTTATTCCTGACTTGGATCAGAATTTGCTTAGTGTTGCACAATTAATGAAGAGAGGATATTCACTTTCATTTAAAAATAATGGCTGCATCATATTGGATTCTAATGATTCAGAAGTTGTTAAGGTTGAAATGTGTGATAATAGTTTTCCAATCAGTTTGATTCAAGTGAATCAATCAGCACTTGTTTCCAAACATGATGATTCTGCACTATGGCATAAGAGGTATGGTCATTTCAACATGAATGCATTGAAATTTCTTCAATCCCATGATATGGTTAGAGACATGCCTGCAATAAGCTGTTTTGATGATTTATGTGATGCTTGTCAACTTGGGAAAATGCATAGAAAGTCTTTTCCATCAGTAAATGTCACACGGGCAAAGAACATATTGGAGCTTATTCATACTGACTTGTGTGGTCCTATGAGTGTCCCTTCTCTAAGCCAAAACAAATACTTTATTTTGTTCATTGATGATCTGACTAGAATGACATGGGTGTATTTTTTGTCAAGCAAGGCTCAAACTTTTAATGTCATTAAAAAGTTTAGAGCTATGGTAGAGTCTCAAAGTGGCTGCAAGATTAAAATGTTGAGATCGGATAATGGAAAGGAGTATACCTCCAATGAATTTAATATGTTTTGTGAAGATATGGGGATTGTCCATCAATTGACAGTTAGCTACACTCCTGAGCAGAATGGAGTTTCAGAGAGAAAAAATAGAACTATTATGGAGATGGCAAGATGATTAATTACAGAAAAGAAGCTACCAAAAAGCTTCTGGACTGAAGCTGTTTATACATCAGTGTATCTCTTGAATAGGCTACCAACAAGAGTTGTTCGAGGGAAAACACCAATTGAGGCTTGGATAGGAGTGAAGCCTTCAGTCAAACACTTGAATATTTTTGGATCAATCTGCTATGTTTATGTTGCAGCAGCTAAAAGATCCAAATTGGATGACAAAGCTGAAATGGGGATTTTCTTGGGCTATGCTGCAAGCTCCAAAGGGTATAGAGTGTACAATATAAAGTCAAAACATATTGTGATCAGCAGGGATATTCAAGTTGATGAGAATGCATTTTGGGATTGGGAAAATGATCAAGTTAAGAGAAGTATAAATTCTGTACAGCAAACATCCACTCCCGATACACCTAACAACCAGAAGCAAGCTACAAATGAGAATGAAATTGAGATAGCTGAATCTGATTCTCTAGTGCTAAAGACCAAGTCCTTGGCTGAATTTTATGAAAAATCCAACTTTGTGGTAAACGGGCCTTCTTGTTTTGAAGAGGCTTCAAAGCTAACAGAATGGAATGATGCAATGAAGGAGGAGCTGACTATGATCAACAAAAATGGTACTTGGGAACTCACTTCAAGACCCAAGGAAAAGCATGTGATTGGTGTCAAATGGGTTTATAGAACAAAGTTAAATCCTGATGGTTCCATTCATAAGCACAAGGCTAGACTTGTGGTGAAAGGGTATTCTCAAATGGTTGGAGTTGATTATGGTGATACATTTGCACCGGTTGCTAGGCATGAAACAATTAGATTGATTGTTGCTCTGTCAGCTCAATATGGATGGAAAATCTTTCACTTAGATGTTAAATCAGCATTTTTAAATGGAGTTCTGCAGGAAGAAATCTATGTTGAACAACCTACTGGTTTCATTGTTGCAGATCATGAAGACAAAGTTTATAGGCTTCATAAAGCCTTGTATGGGCTGAAACAGGCTCCAAGAGCCTGGTACAACAGAATTGACTCACACTTTCTGCAAAATGATTTCAGGAGGAGTCAAAATGATCCTACTCTTTATGTGAAAGATTGTGGCAATGGGAAGAAAGTTATAGTTTCACTTTATGTGGATGATTTACTCGTTACTGGTGATGATATTGATGAAATTGCCAATTTTAAAAGGAGTATGCTGCAGGTTTTCGAAATGACAGATCTTGGAGTGATGAGGTATTTTTTCGGAATGGAAGTACATCAACTAGATGATGGAATCTTTCTCTCACAGAGAAAGTATGCCAATGATTTGCTGAAAAAATTCAAAACGAAGAGTTGCAATCCAGTTTCAACTCATCTTGCTGTAAATGAAAAGCTCTCCAACACTGATGGTGATGCAAAGGCAAATGTAACTCAATACAGAAGTTTAGTTGGCTACCTTCTTTATTTGACAGCAACTAGACCAGATTTGATGTTCTCTACTAGTTTGCTTTCAAGGTCCATGCATTCACCAAGCTTAACACACTTTGGTGTAGGCAAAAGAGTGCTGAGATACCTTAAAGGTACTACTGATTTTGGCATTTGGTACAGCAAAAGTGATGGAAATCTTGAAGGCTTTGTTGACAGTGATTGGGTTGGATCTATTGATGACTCTAAAAGCACAACTGGGTATGTTTTTTCACTTGGAAGTGGAGTGTTTTCATGGAACTCCAAAAAACAAGATGTAGTTGCTCAATCCTCAACTGAAGCTGAATATATATTGCCGCAGTTTGCTTCAAATCAAGCTATTTGGATTAGAAAGATACTGACTGATTGTAATCATGTGCAAATGGAACCTACTGTGTTATGGTGTGACAACAAATCAACCATATCTATTGCTAAGAATCCAATTCAGCATGGGAGAACAAAGCATATCAATGACAAATTTCATGCCATAAGAGAAGCGGAACAGAATGGGGATGTTCAATTGATGCATTGCAGGTCTGAAGAGCAATTGACAGACATTCTTACTAAGGCACTTCCATGTGCTAAGTTTAATGAGCTAAGAAGCAAGCTGGGAGTCTTTAAGAAAAGTTTTAAGGAGGAGTGTTAGAGTAATGGCATGTAAAACTTTTCTAAAATACTTCTTTGCTAATGGGTGTAATCATTTTGTTTATTGTAGTTGGTAATATTTAGAGTAGAGACATGGTTATCTACCTAATGACAGTGGGTATATGTCCTGTCATGACATCAAAGTATGGGCTGTTTTTTTTTTACTATGTATTTCACTTAAATATGAATGAAACATGAAGGTATGTATGGTGTTAAAGTAGAAAACGAAAACTGCCTGCTCTCCCATTTTCCTCTCCTCTGTCTATGATTTCTATGTTTTATGGTTCTGTTGCTATTGCATGTTTTAACATATATGAGGCACAGTTTTTTCACCAAGCAGTCAAGTTCCCTGAATGGAGGCAGGCCATGGCAGAGGAGCTAGCTGCATTGGAAGCCAATAACACCTAGACTGTTCAACCTTTACCAACATATAAGAGAAAGATTGGCTGAAAGTGGGTTTATAAGGCAAAACTGAAGGCAGATGGATATCTCGACAAATACAAGGCTAGGTTGGTGAACAAGCTGGAATAGATTTCTAGGACACATTCTCACCTGTGGCAAAGCTAACCACAGTGAGACTCCTTTTGTCTATTGCTGCTAAGCTGAAATGGAACTTTCTACAACTTGACATAAATAGTGCATTCCCTAATGGAGATCTCAATGAAGAGGTCTACATGCAATTGCCAAAAGGGTATCCCATTGAGGGGGAGAACCTAGTTTGCAAGTTGAACAAATCCATTGTATGGCCTTAGGAAAGCCTCTAGGCGGTGGTTCCACAAATTCAACTCTACTATACTCAAATTGGGGTTTTCCAGTCCTCAGCAGATCACTCATTATTCTCTTTGGGGTCAGGCCCTCAACTAGCGATCTTACTTGTATATGTGGATGACATCATCCTGGCTGGACCAAATTCGCCTTTCATCGGTCAAGTACAATCTTGGCTAGCTGAACACTTCAAATTAAAGGTACTTGGTGATTTGAGGTACTTTCTAGGAGTGGAAATTGCAAAATCTGCACAAGGTATTCATTTGTGCCAAAGGAAATACATTGTACAGTTGCTGCAGGGTACTGGTTTTGTATCAGCAAAACCCTCCTCCACAGCTATGGATCCGAATGTGCATCTGAACTCTATAGATGGAGATCCACTTTCTGATGTTTCCTTATACAGAAGGTTGATTGGAAGGCTCATGTACCTTACCATATCAAGACATGATATCACATTTGTTGTTAACAAATTGAGTCAATTTTTAGCTGATCCTAGAACTCCACATCTTCTTGCAGTGCATCAATTGCTGCAATATCTAAAGGGAACTCCTGGTCAGGGCATTCTCTTTCCCAGCAATTCCTCCCTATGCCTCTCTGCCTATGTTGATGCAGATTGGGGAAGTTGTCAGGTTACCCGAAAGTCCATTACATGTTTTTGCATATTTTTGGGGGAGTCACTTGTTGCTTGGAAGTCCAAAAAGCAACCTACAATTGCAAGTTCTTCTGCAGAGGCGGAATATAGAGCCTTGGCGGCCTTGACATCTGAGTTACTTTGGTTAAAACAATTATTGAAAGTGTTTGAAGTTCCCATCAATTCTGTTATGGTATTTTGTGATAGTCAATCAGTAATTCAGCAGGCCAATAACCCTTTGAGTCATGAAAGATCAAAACATATGGATATTGATTGTTACTTCATCAGGGAATATGGACAATCAGGTTTCCTGAAGCTAGTTAATGTCAACACACATCAACAACTTGCAGATCCACTCATAAAAGCTCTTCCACGGGTTTCAAGTTGGGAGTTCTCAACATCTACCTCCCAACTTGAGGGGGAGTATTAGACAATTAGTTAGTTGAAGTTAGTTTATAAGTTAGTTAAGTTCTGTTAGTTTGTTAACTTACTTTGGTTAGTCAAGTTTGTGTATATATAGGAATAGGAGTGAACTCCTCTTGTAAATGTACTTTTGTATCATTCAATCCATAAATGAAAGCAGTATGAGCAATATGCTCCTTTCACCAATTCTCTGTTCTTAGATTCAATAAAAGAAGATATAAAGTTTTATACATAGCTATTCATATTATTTTGTAAGGAATAGGGATGTTCATCAACCGATCCAATCCAATGCCAACCGCACTAACCGAACCGAAAAATCGAAATAACCAAAAACCGAAAAAACCGCAAACCGAAAAAAACCGAAAATTTTCATTGGATTGGATCGGATTTCAGATCCTATATGTAAAACCGATCCAATCCAAACCGAACCGAAATTATTTAGTTCAATGAAAATAACTTGACTTTTATATTATAAAAGTAATTATTAGTCTTTATATTTTTATAAGTTATCATTTAGTCCTTATATTAGAGAGTTTAATTGGTATGTAAATGCAATGTTATTGGAAAAACTTTTGCACTGTTAACCAATTATAAATCATGTTATGAGTGACTTTTAATATATTTAGGACAATAATCAAACATTTATATTGATTTAACAATTTATAATTAGGTGATAGTGTAAAATATCTTTACACATGAGAGTGCATATCAATTCATGTATATCCCATTAAAACACTTATTAGAAATTGTCAATATAATATTTTAAAATTAATTTTTATTTTAAATAAGTAACAAATTCATATGACTATTTAAATACTCGATCAAATCCAAATCGAACCGAAATATTGGATGTTCTTTGATGTAAATAACTGTGTAAATATGTATCGATAAAAACCGAATTATCCAATTCAATCCAAACCGCATTTGATTGGATCAGATCGGATCAGATTTTTTGAAGGAAGCAAACCGATCCAATCCAAACCGCATGTTATTTTTATCATTGGATTGGATGACTTTTTTGCTCAAAATCGATTCAATCCAATCCGTGAACACCCCCAATGTGAAAGAAAAAAAAACTATTCATATTACTAACCGAGGTCCCAGAGCCAGCGTCATTCGAAAGCAAAATATTTCGTCTTTATTTATGCATGATAACTTGATAAGTGGACATGCACCGTGGAAATTGGAAAGGTAGGTTCGCCTTTCACCATGATTTTAGTTTCCATGAGTTTGGTTTGTTAGGTGGCACAATACGGGACTATGCTAACTACCCACGATCCATCACATGATAAAAGTATGCAGATCTTTTTTCAGAACTCTTGGTCCTCATTCATTCATTTCATTCCTCTTCTAGATGAATCTGCAATCAATTTAATGGTCAGCCGGACAAGGTAGGTCCTAATTTGCTATTTAATAGAATTGGTAGGTCCTAATTTGCTATTTGATAGAATTGGTAAGCTAAAGATTCAGATAGATTATAAAATTTACATAATACAATTTTCACTATTAATAATTTTTTTTTACATTATCAATTAATTATAGATTATTATAGATATATAACTCTTGAAATAATTATTTAAAAGTCAAAATACTGTTTATGCTATCGTAATGCATGATTGAATAACAACATATTAACTATTAACAATGATTAAATTGTATAATTTTCTATCCTTTCAATCTTTACATAAAATTGATTCTCTTTTTCTTTTTCTTTTTCTTTACTAGAGACCTGGATGTCTTTAAAAGAAATTTAATAAGTTTTGATAAGCGAATATGATTATCTTCTATCTAAGCATGTTCTTTATTTAGCAAAAAATCATATTCTTTGCATTGTGCGGTATATATATTTGCATGCTAAATTCTTTTTCTAGAAAAGAATCTTACTAACTAATACTTCTACATATTCGTTTTACACACTAATCTTTTGAGGCTCATTTAAGTAACAAGTGCAGCATGAGCTATAATAAGTTGGAATTATCATGTTGATGAACACATAGAAAGGGTTTAATTAAGAGAAATTATATTTGAACATCAAATTTATATATAATGTTTCTTTGGTTTTTTGATGTATTTTTGGGATATGTATATACACAAAATAAAAAAGTAAGTGAGAAATAAAAATAAACACTTACAATATTTAAAATTGAATGTTGAAATATATATCTCTTGATTAGTGCGACAAAAGAAGAAAAATAGAAGCATATTCGTGGAATATTATATTCGTATTCGGTCCCAGAGGCAGAAGCAGAATCCTCCGTAAATTGCACGCCGTGAAGCTCGCCATGTGACATACCCTGATGTCCATCTTTTTCTATGTTGAATTCAGATTTGTTATTTCTTTGTTTTTTTCCTCTTCTCTCTCTTACTTTATTTTATTTTATTTTTTCATAGCCGACAATTGAATATTTGAATTGTTGCAAAAGTTAATATTATTTTATGTTATGGACGTTCTTAACTGTGATGCTATAATGTTAGCCACGGGTCCCATAAATAGTTAATAGTACTTCGTCGAGACAGTGTTGAGATATATTGGATTTAGACAAAAAAAAAAAAACTGTAATAGAAGCAATCAACCTTGACCAATTTTTTTTTTTTAAAAAAATTAATTTTATTCAACATCATTGACTAATAGACCTTATTCAATTTTCATTTTGATTTAGTCATATTCGTTGTACTCAATTTTCTAATGCACTATAATGAAACTTTGAAGCAAGTATAGAGTTGAACAATTTCGTAAGCTTAGGTAATCATTTTTGTTGATCAGAATTTCATTAACCTTTCACGTAATGCAAAGTCTATTCACCAACCCATATGTCCACTTAAAACTGTCAAAAAAAAAATGTCGACTTAAAATTGTTAATTTTTGTTTGGGAGAGGGGAATTGCAAAACAGAGCAAACTTTTGAGCAGACATGAAGAACATCAGAGATTCACAAGCTTCAAATTTTATTGATTTTCATCTTCTATGACCTTTCACATAATATAATTATAAACTACTCAAATATTCATGAAAAACAAGACATTCTACGATCCTAATAATAACATAAAAAAGAGGGATGGGTCCTTTCCTTAATACAATTTACAAACTCTAATTCAACATGAAAAGGTCATTCCTTTGAGGCAGAAGAACAATTCAAAAAGCATCTTAGCCCTCTTCTTCATCATTCAAAACCACCCAAGAAAGTGGGTTTGTGGAGAATTTGGACACCATGTTATCAACCCCACTAAGAGATTCTTGCCTCTTCTTGTGAGTATAAACAAGAGAAGAAGTAGAAGGAGTAGCTTTGACCATGCTCCTAGGTGATTGTTGTTGTTGTTGTTGATTCTTATTATCTTCGTTATTGGGGTTTTGCAAAGGAAGCAGGGTGGGGTTAGAAGAAGAAGGTTGTGGTTTTGGACGAGGGTAGAAGAGATCAGTAGGAAAAAAGTTGTATTGTTGAAGGCCAGCCATGGAAGGAGTTGTTTGGTGATCACAAAGAACAGAACTTGAAGTGAGGAGTATCTAACTTTTGTTAGAAAAACTGCTTTTGTTGGTGGTTGTATTTATAGAGAGAGGGGTTTGGAACTTTTTGGTTTTGTGGCTTGTGAATCAAGGGAGTTTTCCTTGGAGAAGGGGAAGGGGTTAATGTACTTTTTGTGAATTTTCCTTTCCTCTCCTCGATGTTTACAATTATAAACCAGGAATCAAATTGAGAGGTGAAAAATTGGTCTCTCACGATAAGAAATAAGCAAAAAATAATAATAAAATTATTCAAATTAAAAAATGTTCATTATAATATGATATTTAAATTGAAAAATATTATCAAATTGAACTAACGTGATAAACTTTTTTTTTTTTCAATTTGAGGGATGTTTTTACCTATTTCTTAATTTGATTGATCAATTTGAGACCACTACAATTTCATGAATCAAACATAGTGATTCACTCAAATTTAAGTAGGGAACAACAATATAGGTTGGGCTTTTTGTTCAATAGGTTCAATTTTGACATAGCATGTGTGAATTTTTTTACATTAATAATCAATCATAGATCATTATACGTGTGACTTTCAATATAATTATAAGAAGAGTGAAACATTTTTAATAATATAACAATTTATGATTAATTAACAATGTAATTTTTTTTTAAACTAACAATATATATTAATTAAATATTTTTTTACTGGCATATCAATTAAATACTTATTCAATATATAAAGCTTAATTTTGATACATTGTTTGTATACCGTCAACAAATTCCAAATTTTCTTATATGTAACTTATAATGTAATTAGGATAAAAGTTAAACATTTTTAATATGATATATAATTTATGATTGGTTGATAATAAAAAAAATTGATACACTTGCACGTGGTATCAATTAAATCCATGATTGTGGTGAAAACCTCTTGTTATTGTAAGAGATAACAGTAGTGCATTTTGACCATAGAATTTTATTTGAATGATAAAGGCATTGCATGTGAATTTTTCTAGTTACATGATTTTATTTTCAAGATATAATACACGCGTTTTTTTTATACGCAAATGTTAGTATATTACTGCCTTTGTTTTTTTTCTATGACAATTTTAGTTATTTATTTTTGTTCCAAAATAATGGATCTTTTATAAACCTGAAATATATTTGACAATTTTTTTTCCATATGTACCCTTATCATATAATTAAATTGAAATGTCTTGAAAATACACTAAATATTCCCTACTTAAATTCAGCCATAAATGTTGCATGTTCTAAAACAAAAGTGACACATATAAATACACCTTGCATTTGACCAAATAAAATGTATACTTTCCTAATGGAGTGTGGAGTAAATATGGTTAGAATTTGTAAATAATTAATGATACTATAAATAAGGGTATTTTGATAAATATGTAAACAAATTAATGAATCTGTGTGTAAAAACCTTAAATTACCTCAGAAAAAGAACGGATGGAGTAATTATTATGTTAGTTTTTTTTTCACATTGCCAATATTTGAATTCTGAACCTCCAACTTCTTCAACCCTGCTCAAATCAGCTCAGCTACTCCACCCCATATTACACATGTACATGCAAAAATAACTTCTATATTTGTTGATTGGTTGTCTGCCTTTATTTTCATATTTGGCTTGTTGAAAAAGCATGCCTTGCTATGCCATCATTCATGAGTCATGACTCGGCACAAAATCACATTGCTAATAAGAAATCAATAAGTCAATGAAGCCATGAGGTCATCGAACATGCCTAATAATTTTTTTTTAATGTTATCTTAGCACGCAAACGTAGATACTAATCCTCGAGTTGGGTAGGACCACAATAATAACAAAACTCTTTCTCAAAAGTATTACGGTTAGGAATTAGTTTTAAGTTAGTTAATCCCTGTTAGTTGTTAATTGGTTGTTAGATTAGTTAGTCTTAATTTAAACAGATATATAGCTTTGTTTAGTGGGATGAGAACTCAGACTTGTACATTTTCAAAGATAGAATGAATGATTCATTGATGGAATTCTCTCTCATTTTCTCTTTCACTTACAAGTTCAATATGGTATCAGTAGTTTCTTTCTAAACAAAAAAAGCTTCCGATTACTATTCATCTTCTTCGATCCCTTCTGCATGCACTTCTCTTCTTCTGGTTCCACCTCCTTCTTTGATTCTTTTCGCATACATTTCTTGATTCTTGCTGCAACTTGTGGTTCCGATGGAAGAGCAAAATCCTCTCTTCATCCACGCTTCGGATTTGCCTGGCTTGGTTCTTGTTTCTCAGCCGCTCGATGGTACAAATTACCTCACATGGCATCGTTCAATGATGTTGGCTCTTGATGGGAAGAACAAGCTAGGGTTTGTTGATGGCTCTGTTCCTCAACCCCTTCCCAATGATCCAAATTTTCGGCTGTGGAAACGCAATGATAGCATTGTTGTGTCTTGGCTCTTAAACTCGATCATCAAAGAAATCAGCGCCAGTGTGATCTATGGCACCTCTTCTTCGGCAATTTGGAAAGATCTTGAAGATCGCTTCAAGCAGAAAAATGGACCTAGGATTTTTCAATTGAAAAAGGCTTTACTTCATTGTACTCAGGATTCTAGCTCCATCAGTGCCTATTTCACTCGTTTCAAGTCACTGTGGGAAGAACTTGGTGAGTATCGACCTGTTCATAATTGTAATTGTGGAGGTGTTCAACCCTTGATTGATTTCCTTCAGGATGAGTTTGTTATGAATTTCTTGATGGGACTCAATGAGTCTTTCTCGCATGCAAGAGGTCAAATTTTAATGATGAACCCTATTCCCCCAATTTCTCAAGTTTTTTCAATACTTCTTCAAGATGAGACCCAAAGAGAAGTTGGACTTCAAATTGTCCCAGTCACTGAAGCAGCATATGCTGTTCAGTCAGGCAAGAACAAGAATCAGAAGAAGGATAGGCCAATTTGCACTCACTGTGGCATAACAGGGCATACCAAAGACAAATGCTTCAAGTTGCATGGTTACCCTCCTGGTCACAAGAGGCATTCAACCTCTGCTTCTGTGAATCAAGTTTTAGCAATCACCGATGGCACTGAAGATACAAACTGGTCACCTCAGCAGTGTCAACACCTTCTTGCTTAACTACAAGCTCAACTAGCAAGAGTCCCTTTGGCTACTGTCCAAGATCAACCTGATTCTTTTGTAGGTGAGTCGTCTGTGGGTATCACCTTGTCAATCCTAAATTCTCCATTCAAGAATTCCAATTGTTGGATTCTTGACTCGGGGCTACTTCCCATATAACCTGTCATAAGCATGTCTTTCTTAACTTTCAAGAATTACATAATAGGTTTGTCACTTTACCAAATAAGTCTTTGGTTAAAGTTGTAGGAATTGGTTCAGTACAACTCAATTCTCAGTTAATCATACATGATGTTTTGTTCATACCCTCCTTTCATGTTAATCTACTCTCTATCAGTAGTTTACTTTCCCATATTCCTTTTAATGTCTCTTTTAGAAAATCTTCTTTTGTCATTCAGGACACATTACACCAGAAGACGATTGGCAGGGGTGATCTCTCTCAAGGCCTATATGTTCTTCATTCTCATTCTGATAGCAATACACAGATAGGAAATAAATCCCAGTCTGGTTCACAAATATACAATGTTACACATAGGTCAAGTTCAACATCTGATTGTATTCTTTGGCATGCACGTTTAGGTCATGTTTCTGAAAAAGTCTTAAAACTTTTCTGTAATAAACTTGATTTGCAATTGCAACTCACTTCATGCAATAAATGCTTGATATGTCCTTTGTCCAAATTTAGGCGTTTGTCATTCATTTCAAACAACAATTACTCTGAGAATCCTTTTGATCTTGTTCATGTAGACATATGGGGCCCTTATCATCAACCTACTTATGATGGCAAGAAGTTTTTTCTAACTATAGTTGATGATTGTACTAGGTTTACCTGGTTGTACCTGTTACAACATAAATCTGAGGCACCTGTGTTGATTAAAAAAAATTTTAGCTATGTCAAGACTAATTTTGGCAGGACTATTAAACAGCTTCGATCTGACAATGCCAAGGAACTTCAAATGACTGATTTTCTTCAAGAACATGGCACTGTGCATCAATTCAGCTGTCCTTACAGACCCGAGCAGAATGTTGTGGTTGAAAGGAAGCATCAACACCTACTGAATGTTGCAAGAGCACTGCTATTTCAATCCAAGGTTCCTATCACCTTTTGGGGGGAGTGTGTCAATGCTGCCACCTTCCTGATAAACAGAGTTCCTTCACCCTCACTAAAGAATTGCTCTCCTTATGAGTTATTATACAACAAACTACCAAGTTATGCATCATTCAGAGTTTTTGGCTGCCTGTGTTTTGTTGTTGTTCCAGTTTCACAGAGAAACAAGTTCTCACCAAGAACATTCCTTGCTGTTTTCATGGGATATCCTCCTGGCTACAAAGGTTACAGAGTTTATGATCTGACCACCAGAAAGTTTGTGGTGTCCAGAGATGTCACCTTCTTTGAAGACAAGTTTCCTTTTGAAACAAAACAGCCACACTCTGCTCCTGACCCTTTTCAATCCACTGTTCTCCCTGTTCCTGTTAAAGACATTGTGCCAAATCCCTTACCTATCATACCTGAATTACAGCATGCCCCAGAGACACCAAGTCTTGATCTTACCCCTGAAACAACTCATGAACATGAACCAAACATTCCTGAAACTGCACCAAATTCTCCTGAACCTGTTCAAGACAGCCTTGCACCTGAACCTGACCCTCTAGATCCTGCATCAAGGCAACCCAGAAGGTCTACTCGTACTCATAATCCACCTCAGTATTTACAGGATTATGTTCACCATACCAAATATCCTTTAACAAAACACATTACCTACACAAATCTTTCCCAACCATATCATACATTCATTTCCAATGTTGACTCTCACTATGAACCACAGTTCTATCATCAGGCAGTAAAATTTCCTCAATGGAGAGCAGCAATGGCAGCTGAAATAGAGGCTCTAGAAACCAATAAAACATGGTCTGTGGTTCCTCTACCTCCAGGAAAGCAAACCATTGGTTGTAGATGGATCTACAAGACGAAATTCAAGTCAGATGGCTCAGTAGAAAGACACAAGGCCCGATTAGTTGCTAAAGGTTTCACACAGCAGATGGGAATTGATTTTTTGGAAACCTTCTCTCCAGTGGCTAAGTTAACCATAGTTAGAGTCTTGCTTGCTGTGGCGGCCCAAAAGCATTGGCACTTGGCTCAATTAGACATCAACAATGCCTTCTTGAATGGTGATCTTTTTGAAGAAGTATACATGGATTTGCCTCAAGGATATCCAAAACAAGGAGTCAGTTCAGTATGCAAATTGCATAAGTCTCTTTATGGCTTGAAGCAAGCCTCAAGGCAATGGTTCCGAAATTTTCTAAAAGCACTCACACATCTTGGTTTCCACCAGTCCACTGCTGACTATTCACTGTTTCACAAAGGATCCAATGACTCCCTCATCATCCTCCTTGTTTATGTGGATGATATCATCATTGCCAGCCCAAGTAAGTCTCTTGTTGATTGCATCATCACAGACTTATAATCTCAGTTTAAACTGAAAGTTCTTGGTAATTTGAAGTATTTTTTGGGCTTGGAAATTGCCAAATCATCAAAGGGAATTCACTTGAGTCAGAGAAAATACACCTGAGGCTCGCTTGAAGACACTGGATTCAGTGAATCAAAACCTGCTAAAATTCCTATGGAAGCAAACCTGCAGCTTAATGACAGAGATGGTGAGCTTCTTCCTGACCCATCCTTGTATAGAAGACTCCTTGGCAGACTCATGTACCTAACTATTTCAAGGCCTGACATCATCTTCTCGACCAACAAACTGAGCCAGTTCATGTCCAAGCCTCGGACACCTCATCTCAAGGCCTTACATCATATTCTGCAGTACCTGAAAACTGCACCAGGCCAAGGAATTTTCTTCCTTTCTCAGTCAAATACCAAGGTATCTGCATATGTTGATTCTGATTGGGGCAACTGCAGTGTTACTAGAAGATCAACCACTGGTTTCTGTGTCTATCTGGGATCTTCTCTGATTTCTTGGAAATCAAAAAAACAACCTACTGATTGCACGATCTTCCGCGAAGCGAGAATATAGAGCACCGGCATGCCTCACTGATGAACTTCTTTGGTCATGAAAGAACTTCTTAGAGCGTTTGATTGATGTTTCTTCTATCATGGTTATGTGTGATAATAAGTAAGCAATCCAGCTTGCTGCCAATCCCACCTCCAATGAGAGATCGAAACACATAGACATTGATTGTCACTTCATCAGACAATATGTCAATTCTGGTTTTCTGAACTTAATTTATCTCCCAACTCAACAAAGAGGTTAGCCGATGTCTTCACTAAAGCACTCCCACACCGCAAGTTTTCTATTACGATTTCCAAGTTAGGAGCATTAGACATCTATGCTCCAAACTTGAGGGGGAGTATTACGGTTAGGAATTAGTTTTAAGTTAGTTAATCCTGTTAGTTGTTAATTGGTTGTTAGATTAGTTAGTCTTAATTTAAACAGGATATATAGCTTTGTTTAGTGGGATGAGAACTCAGACTTGTACATTTTCAAAGATAGAATGAATGATTCATTGATGGAATTCTCTCTCATTTTCTCTTTCACTTACAAGTTCAATAAAAAGTTTTAACGATACTGCATTCTTAAGATCAAGATTCGAACTCGTAATTATTGGTTAAGCTGGAAGAGACTCGTATTATCTCATCCAAACGTTCTTAAATTATCAAACATGCTTGATTTATACTCGATTTAGTTTAAGTTCTAAAAATTAAACTCGATTTAGTTTTGAATCATGTTCCAATTACACTTTGAGTAGTGCTAATAACTTGACATGATTTTGTACACTACTTTAATTTTAAATTTTTTTTTGAAGGGTACACTGCTTTAAATTTATAACTTTATCAACTGATGGTAAATAATAATTTTTATTTAAATCAATACTTTTCCGGAACATAACAATATAATAATATTGATATAACCTATTATCTTGAAATTTATATTATATAATATTCTTCGGCTTTAATGTTTTACTTTTTAAACTTTTACAAATTAATTGCACATGATATCTAATTTTGTATATGATTTACTAATTATCCGATTATTCAAGTTTCAGTTCGATTATTTATCGGAATCGAATTTCCTACGGTAAGAGAATTCACACATTCAGCTTAATTTATGGTTAAGAATTCATACGCTCATTTGTATATTAATATATTTGTAATTGTAATATATAAAATTTATTCAATGATCAAGATCTTCCTGTAACCAAAAAGTGACCGCAGGAATCCATTTCAATTATTTATCAAGTCATAATATAAAATTGGATTAAAGATCAAAATTTTGATCAAATTAAAATATCAAGATGAATTTGAATTGGGATAAACTCATCCTAACCTATAGACTACACACCACCCTTATTTAAGTGCGAATCTCTCTACTATTTGAACTACCTAATGTTTGGTAAAAGACGTCATTGAGAAAATTATCATTATTAGTATGGGTGTCTATGGTCCGGGTAGATCCACGAACCCGATCAACCCAATCCTGATTTTGTGTGTTGGTTTGGATGATTGGATAAAAACAAGGAGGACCCATAGAGTATGGGTTGGGTAGTGGGTTTCAAAATTGTAAACCCACTCAACCCAACCCAACCCATAGAATAGTTTTGTGTTAATAACTTTTATTTTATCATTATAATTTTTTTTTCGATAATTATAAAATTTCATTAAAATAGTCTACCTTAAACATCATAGTGAAACACTCTCCTATCTTTTAGGAAGGGATGAAGAGGAACACCCTAAAGATAGATAAAAAGATACATCACTCTAAAAAGATCACAAATATAAACACCGTTAACCATATCAGTAAATCTAACTCCTCTAGATAGCTACAACTAATCATTCACCCAATAGCGAAAGCAGGCTATATATACAAAAAAAAAAAAAAAAAAAAAAAACCTCGGAGAGAACTACAATTCACCTGAATATGAAATAGAGAAGCACAATTAATTCTGATTCAACCAATACAAGCAAAAAGAAAATACAGCACTCCCAAGCACCACACCCTGAATAGCTTCTTTTAGCATTCTTCTGGTTCTTAAGTGGAATGATAGGGAGCATGAATGATCACACACACCAGCTGGACCAAGAGGCACAATCCACTCCTAGCAAGGGACACTCCTAACAGGGTCTTAGACACCAAGTATCCCGGCTCCCTTTTGCATTCAATATCCAAGCATCACAATATGCCACCTGTTACATCCCTGCTTACAGCCTTTATCAATACAGCACCACACAAAATCATAATTCGATAAACAGAGTAAAGGCAGCTTCAAGATCAAAATGTAGCATGGTAGATAAAGCAGGACATATAGAAAAGAAATAAGCAAAAATCTGTGTCATAGCAACTGCTTCTGCTACTGCCTGCCCTTAAACATAACAGCAATACCACCTTCTTAACATAATTCTCTTAATTGGAGCCAACAACATACTTTAGATTTTAATTGATGGTTGTTGATGATTTTATGTTTTAGACTTTTAGTTGATAATTTATAGTTTAGACTTTTAGTTTCAACTACTTTTATCATAACATGATCTTCTTTTTAGGTGTGGATAATTGATGATCTAGACTTTTAGATCATATTATCATAATTTGTTGATATAATTTAAAGTTTTAAACAAGTTTATTTATGATTTTCGATACTTTTTTGCATTGACAAACATGCGGACCCGAACCAACACGAACCAAATGTGAAAAATATGTGTTTCTTGCCAAACCCAACGACCCACCCAACCTATGAGTGGTCGGGTCGGGTTAGGTTTCAAGAAATTTTTTTGCTAACCCAACCCACTCACCTTTGACTGAGTTGGGTCCTAAAACCCACTAAACCCAACCCAAACTAACCCATGGACATTCCTAATTATTAGGACACTAGTTTCTACTAATAGAAGACTACTATTAAACGAATACCAAAAAAAAAAGCTAGTATTAAACATTTAAGTAATAAATGACACTTAAGTAATTGAATCTTTGGCTCATAATACTTAACTTGTCCTCATGAGCTCGAATTCTCTAAGCGACAAAAATCCTTTGAATAATGCTGGTTATAAATTACTTGCACAATTAAGTTGATGATTACATAATTAAGAAGTGAGTAAATTATACTATCTCTGGACTCAATTATAAACAAAAAAATACCTATATTTTATGATCTCAAATATAAGTAAAATCCAACAAACCAAACTCTATTTAATGTGAGTATTCCAAAAATTAAAAAAAAAATAATCAATTCAATCAATTTTCGTTTTACTTTCCAAGAGCATTGCACACTCCCGAGACAATTAAATAGTAGTTTAATAATTATAACTCATTTTTTTTACATAAATCAAGATAATTAAACTAAATTAATTAACTTCCTTAATAAGTACGAAATTAGTTAATTTTGCTTATAATTGAATCCGGATAGAGTATTTACCTAATTACCTCCCTATAATTTCACACCTTTTCAAAGAATCTCTCTCACTTAACTTCCCTTCAAATTTGATTTAAATTGAAAGCCTAAACTTTTTGATTAACTTTGAAGGTCATCTACTTGTAGAGACAAGTTGGTATTGATTTGAAATTCCACGAACCTAGAAAGAATAAAGCATCAATAAAGATTTAACTGGACTCTCTAGTTACGGGAGAGGATCTGGTCTCCTAGGAAATATAGAGGACGAGTGAAATAAATAAGAGCATAAGAGAGAAGAATATTAATATATCAATAACTTCATTATTCATAAATTAGATTGATATCACAGATGACATTTCTCTTACATCTGCATATGATATATATGTCTACTCCACTTCTATATTCACTCAAAGTTTCATCAATATATAGTGTCTATTAATAAGTGCATCATATATATACTTAATAGGTACATTTTTCACCACCATTTTTTCTCATCATCTTTTTGTTTCCCTCAATCAACAAAGAGGATGATTGATAATCATTACAAAAGCATTTGATGTATACAACCCCAATATAATTTCGTTAGCCTCTCCAAAATTGTTGAGCTATATATGATTTCATAAGCGGTGGCCTTTAGCTTCTATGGACTTTATGTATTAAGCAACGGCAGGATCATGCACGGGAATCAAATCCTTCTATTTTAACTGCAGCTGGTTTAATTCCAAGCTTTATATTAACACATCGTCCTTTACTGAATACCGAATATGGGTTTGATAAGCCTGCTTATAAGATGAAGAAATACACAAGTACACCTTTTTTTCTTTCTCTCAACAAACCAACCATGTTAGAACTGCTCTATTTCTTGAATATATATGAAGTTTATAAACTGCCATCCGTTCCGTATCAGCATACTTGCCAAATTATCAGTTTCCCATAGCATCAATGACAATTACTCACAATGACATAGTAGTGGGAAACAGTTTCATGGCTTCTAAGAATTTCTCAACATCAATGACTTATACCTAAGCCTCCAACTTTATTCACAGCAAGCCCTTAGAACATTGTTTAAGGAAACAAAAAAAGAAAAATTATATGAAAAATTGTGTATTTAACATTTTGAAAAATATTACACTTAGTTTTTCAATACAAACTTTCTTTTTGTGGTCTTCTTAACCGATGCCCTTAAGGCACTCGTTAGCAAGACCCTAAAATTATATCTTAGTCCAACATTCAGCGTTCAAATATAAATGCTAGCTGTTGAACAATATATATATATATATATATATATATATATACTAGCTGACCATAATCAAGCTTTTAGCTAAAAGTAAAACTGAATTAGGAAGTGACATCCCATACCCAAGCAAGCCTATTGCTGATGCTATTTATTTGTTGCATGTTTGTTTAAGACCTTGCCACTAAATCGTCATATGATTGCGAAGAATTATTAAGCAGATCGCAAAAAGGGATTTTTAAGCAGATCCCAGTTAGCTGAAATAGCACTGCTGTTGTATGGATGAACTATGTCATGTAAGATGCTACTAAGCAAAAGAAGATGAAGAAGGATCCATGTAATAAATTTGAATTGTCAAATTTAAACTGCAATTAGCTAAATAACAACGCTTATGAGGCATACCCTAACCTTAAAATGAGATAACCTCCTTTTTCTCCTAAATTTCTATACACCCAAAAATATCAGAAAAGAACTAACACTAAAATGATTTCCATGCACCATCATATTAAATAAATGATAAAATTACCTTCTACAAGGTGTTCATATCCATGTAATAGAAAAAAAAGCTATCGGATAGCAGTTACTCCTAAAACATGGAAACCCGTAAGTCCATAATCGTTGCCTGCTCTGCCCTTTCTCCAACAAAACCATAATCCATGTGTAAGGAGGTGTAAAACATGATAAATTATTATTTTGAGGACCAGCATAATCAGTATTTTTATAAAACTCAGATTATTTAGATGTCAAAAACATTCAGAGCATATTATTGTTTAGCCCAAAATGCAATCACTTGTGTTATTGGACTTCATAAGCATTATTTTGTGAGACTTGTTGTAGAGGGTTGGCTGCAGTATGGACTTTTCAAGATGGCAAGTTAACCCATATTTATGGATGAACACCGATAATTTGAACACGATTTTGATGTCAGACGCCGTAGTTATATATGAAATATACCGGGCTCAGTTACTCTTAACATTGAAAAAGCTACGGTGTCCAGGGAAAGTTGTTAATTTCTGTTGTCAAAAAGTCATTTCGCTTTATGAATAGAAGAAGCCCCTACTCTCTAGTCTCTTCTATACGTATTATGTAGTGTTCGTCTCATTGAGGGCGGCATACACACACAGGAAAATACAATATAGGAAATGTAGTTTCTCTCCTTAGTCCTTGCACAACTTTGCCATTACTAGTCCAATATGAAGACCTATAGGCTTTAAGTCTATAACCATCACCTAATAAACCATAATTCATATGTAAGAGGTGAAAAACAAGCACTCATGGATCACTTCCACAATAGCACCAGAGCAGGGGCACTGACTAGGGAGCTAACATCAATGGGATAGTTATCATCCCAGAGAACTGTCTTTCTCTAAGAAAGAGAAACAGAACAGCCATTCTATTCTTTAAGCAAATAAAATAACCAGCCACAACAAACTGGCAATCTTGCATTAACTCAAGTACAACCCTATCCACACACACACATACACAGTTCAGTTCATATATCTGCACAGTTTTTACCGTCTAATTATAGTTGGTCCTCTATTCTGCCATATACTCCATATGCGAGAGATGTCAGGCATAAGAATGTTCAGCTAGCATTTTTCTCAAATGAATACATGAAGCAAAGAACAACAAAGACCAAAAGTTGCCCACTTCAGCCCAATATACCCAACATATTCCATGCTTTAGAACCATATCACCAAAAAGTTACACAAATTCAATAAAAAAAACCATTTATTACTTGTCAAAATTCAGATTTTACTTAAGTGCTTTGTTCCATAGGGACCACGGATACCACACGGGACACAAACAAAGATAAGGCAAATTTCAAAAATTATAAGACATACAAACATTCAGTGTTAATACCAAGTTCACATGAAAAATCTCAACTTTCATTACACTTCAAGTTCCAACAAAGTAAAGGCAATCTGATGCTATAAAGCTCCTGATATGCCCAGGCTCCAGGACAGAGTCAGACCCACTACAATGGATGTAAAAAAATATATATATTGAAATGAAAAACCCAATTCAAAGAGAGAGGAAAGAAGATAACGCTATAAGGAGGGCATGTTGTAAACAGCTTAATTTAAGCCCTTGTTCAACATGCTATTTTGAAATTAGCTAAAAAGTGCGTTTGGCAATACAGCTTGTTTAAGCGCTTATGCCATAAGCTCGTTTTTAAATAAAATAAAAACAGTTTATTTTCATAAAGTTCTCTAACAAGCTTATGGAAATAAACTAAAAAGAGCTTATAGAAAGATCATAAAGTTTTTTGATAAAATATTTGCTTGGGTTTATTATGATAAACTATTTTTATAAGCTATCTTGCTCTTCCAAACACACCTTTAAGCTACTTTGAAATAAACTAAAAATAACTTGTAGAAAGTTCATAAACTACCTTCCTAAGCCAAAATAAGCTTTCTATGAACTCTTTCGTCCCCTAAAACATACCCAAAAAGAAATAAAATAGTGACCCAGATAATACCACTCATTTTCACCCATACAGTTCATATTTTCATACAATCTAACAAGTAATTATGACACTTATTACACATGCAAAAACAAAACTTTCATTAACCTCAAATTCCAATCCAAAGAGAAAGAAAAGGAAACAGTAAACACAAACCATGATCAATTTAAATCAATCAAGGTCCTTAACAACCTGAATCCCCATGCTATTAGCGGTTCCAATAATTGACTTTGTAATTGACTCCAGAGACATGTTCTGCAAGTAAGGATCCGATTGCTTCACCTTCGCGATCTCGTACACGTGCCTCAGCGACAGCGTCGACGCCGTCACGTGACTCGGTCGGCTGCTTCCAGACTCGACGCCGGCGGCTTTCTTCAGGTACCACGTGACCGACGGCGACTTGACGGTGAACTCGAAGGTGTTGTCCTTGAACGCCGTTATCGTGACGGCCATGGGAGTGTCCGGTTTGTACTTCTGTGTTCGCGCGTTGAAGTCCTTGCAGAATGCCATCAGGTTGAGCCGGTATTGACCGAGGGCCGGCCCGACCGGAGGGGCGGGTCGAGCTCCTCCGGCTGGGACGGTGAGCTTGATCGTCGCCGCCACGGGTCGACGGAGCTCCTTCAAAGCGGACATGGTGGCTTGCTGGCTGTGACTCCTTGTGAGAGAAAGCAGTGGCTGAGGGTTTAAGGTTTATATTGGGCCTTTGGTTCCTTCGTTGTATGGGCTTGAATTAAGTCTTTCAGCCCATTTAAGCCCAGTTTCAAATTTTTGCAATGTGATTCCCACTTAACCCAAAACAAAACCCACTAATGACCCAAACGAAAACCCACTGCTCCAAAAACAATAAGCTGATATACAAATTTGTTTTTTTGGTACATGATAATGATGATATTCAATTTTTCTTTTATGTGATGATATATAAAACGGAAATAACTGGATTTCGTTTAGCACATGCAACAGACAAATGATCGATTAGCACAAATATCTCTCTTCTTGACAAAAACATACTTTTCTTTATACGAATAGAAATAAGTTATGACGTTTGTAAGAAAGATTATGGAAGATTTTCTATTAATAAATTATTGTATATATAGGGCAACGGGCAGTGAATGAATGTGTTTGCGCTGAGACCATCAAGTGTGAAATTAAATTATTGAGTGGTCCTAGAGTATAGTATATATTAATATATATTTAGGTTTGAACCCATTATAATTAGAGCTTTTGGTTCCCTAATGGATCCACATAGTATCCCACAAGCTTAAATTCTTTGGATCTGTTATGAGATTGATTTCCGCTTATTCACAATTAAGACTCTTCACCCCTCCCCGAAAATATGTTCTTCGGGATTCGAACTCTACCCAAAAACCCAGTTTATACAACCAACTGTGTCACCCTCATTGGGTATAGTACTATATATCAGTATAATTGCTTACTATGTTACGTTTGAAAAACATTTCTTAATTGTTTTGTCATATGAAACTATTGGTAACGTTTCATTTTACATGTATTATTTTGACAATGGTACGAATCAAAAATATAATGGAAAGGATTAGCTTAAACCCAAAAAATATTTTCATGACGAGAAAAGAGAACTATACAATTGGCCGTATTTTCCCCTAGACAAAAAGCTACATCATATGACACATACATTGCGGTCCTCAATGATAAAAATGGGTCCACACTACCAATCAATCTAGTGATCACAAATATTTGTTTCAATCAATCAACAAACATTGGATGTAAATTATAATGTGTTTGAACTCTGATGTATTGAGTTGGAGTATTCTTTGTTACTCCTTTTAATATATAATTTAATGTTTGAATCAACTATGAACTTTAATGTTTAAACAAAGAAATCAACATCAGTTGTCACCAGTTAGCTTTCCGCACACAAATTATATTCAGTGAGAAATCAAAGGGTACTCTTGAGAGAGATCAGCATCATGGGTTCCCAATCACAGTCTCAACTTCATGTTGTTGACTTCACTGATGAAAACATGAAGCCTGGCACTGATGCATGGCTTTCAGCCTATCATGTTGTGAGGACTGCACTAGAGGACCATGGTTGTTTTGTGGCAAGGTACGACAAAGTTAGCAAAGAGATTTGTGACTCTGTTGTCTCTGCAATGGAAGAAATGTTTGGTCTCCCAGTGGAAACAAAAGCACAAAAGACTAGTGACAAGCCTTTCCATGGATACTTAGGACAAGTCCCATGGCTTCCCTTGTATGAATCTTTGGGCATAGATAATCCTTTGACTATGGATGGATGTCAAAAGTTTGCACACATAATGTGGCCACAAGGGAATGATCGTTTCTGGTAGGTGCCCTTTTTAATTAAAAATATTTCATGTTGAACCTTTTTTTTTTTTTTTACCTTTAATCCCGTGGTCTCTTTAATTATATAGTATTACTATCCCATATTAAGTTTTTTATTATTGAAGTAACATGGCAGTGTGACTGCTGGGTGGTTTTGATCTGCAGGGGATAGTTACTTTGGTTCCTTGAGTCTTAGTTATCCTGATTTGTTTGGCGAACACATGTGTAAAGCTAATTCCGGCCTGTGTAGTGGTGTAATATTTCATTTACATGGAGCCTTTTTTTCTCTCTTTTTTTCCTGTATATGAGTTGGAATACCCCTTGTATTCCCAATCAATATAACGTTTGCTTATAAAAAAAAAACAAGAATTTCTCCTTTTGAACCCTTGCTTATTCCATATAATTGAACGGCTATGCTATATGGTACAAAGTGATATTCATAGAACACTTACAGGTAAGAGAGTCCGAGTCATCAATTTTAAAGAATAGAGAGAAACTTCAAAATATATTTAAAAAAAAGGTAAAAAATGTTTTAAGGGTGAAATTTCAACATGAGTAAATCTAAGTGATTCTCCAGCATAAGAGAAAAAGTTTCCCTCTTTGACTCAGGGTCATGTTTCCCAACCAATCAAAAGAAAGCAACTTCTTTGTAATCTTTTTATTTCTTACCAAGCATTTTTTTTTTATAATGAATGATGATAATTGCATTACTCAGAATTTTTACTTGAATAATTAAGTTGAAATTATTTTTGGATACATAGGTAAACTTCAGCTATCACTTTAATTTATTCAACAACCGTTGATTTTTGTTAAATGATGACTGATCTATTTTGTTTATATTGTGATTAATTAACGAACAATTGCTAATGGTAGATGTATCATTTTTTATGTAGTGAAATCGTAAACAAGTATGCTAAGCTATTGGGAGAATTAGACAATATGGCCAAGAGAATGGTTTTTGAGAGCTATGGTGTGGACATGAAACGATGCGATTCTTTCATAGAATGGAGCAGTTATCTGCTTCGGTGCATGCAATACAGAACAGCCCAGATGGATGAGAATGATTTGGGAATGCATTCTCACACGGACTTGACCACCATATCCATAGTGCATCAGCTGAATAATCTAAATGGCTTGGAAATCAAACTGATGGATGGGGAGTGGAGTGGGGTTGAAGCCTCACCCAACTTGTTTGTGGTCATGGCCGGTGATGCATTCAAGGTAAGTATACTCACCTAATAGAAATATCGAACACACTCTCTAATACATTTTTCTCAATACATTTTTTCTATTGGTTGAAATTTATATGGATCATACAAAAGACCCACATGAATTAATGAAGCTTATTTTTAAAATAACGAGACCCACATGATTTTCAACTAATAGAAAATAGTTTCTTACCGGCACTCCTCATGTACCCAATCATCTGCGATATCCCAAAGACTTGTATACGGTATACACCTACCCGCTGCACCTGAGTTTGATACAATAAGTTAATAGAGTATTGACACATAAATAAGTGACAATTAACTGTCATATTTAATTAAGTAATAATTATTATAATTAATCACGAAGGTTACCCCATCTGGTAAAGTCTTTTTTGCATATGTGATGGCATAATATAAAATACCATACCTTCACTCTCCCCCTTAATTATACGTGTGAGTCACTTGCCAATTGAAATATACAGAACTTCTTTTTTTTCCATAAAAAAATGTAAAACTGTTTAGATTAGCTATATGTAATAAAAAAAAATCTGATAGTTAATTGTGTGTTTATACATGTTTGACTTAGTTTAAGAATACACAATTTATGCAACACTTTCTCATATTATCTATTCATATCTAAAATCGTGATTTGGAGAGACTCATAGTAAGCCTTACATGGAGAAAGGGACGAAACACATCGTGATCGAGGATTTTAAATCACATACTCACAATTCATGTCCCGCAGCTTAACTAACTGGGCTCACTTGAAGGAACCTAAAATTGTGATTTTAATACTACAAAAGTGTACATATTAGGATTAAAATTATAAAAGCAAAGTCCAAAGAGTGATAGAGTGCAGTTGTTATTTGGGATTTTGAGTAGAATTAACATTTCCTTTCTTTAGGCCTAATATGGATGCATTTTCATGGCCTAGGTGTGGAGTAATAGCAGGATACGCTCATGCGAACACCGAGTCATAATGAATGCAAAGAAGATCAGATACTCCATGGGACTATTTTCTTTCATTGATAAGACGATGCATATACCGGAAGAGGTAGTTGATGTGCAACATCCCTTGCGTTATAAACCAATATTCGACCATTTTGAATACCTTCGTTTCTTTGACAAAGCGAAAATCAAAGAACTTGATTCTCGAATCGACGCCTATTGTGGGATCTCAAGCCTACACTAGTATGGATTAAGGAATATTGTTCATGACTTCATGCCAAGTTGCTCTGGTCTAAGTATAAGAAGTTGGATTATTGGAGTTGGCTATCGATTTATGCGTGCTCTTCTAGTGTTAATTTTGTGATATATGTGAGCTACCATATTGTAAACGATGTAATATGTACACCTTGTCTAAAAAATAAGGGGATTTTTTTAAATACAAATTTGGCGATACCATACGATGTCCTTTATTTTTAATATATTTTCGAGATGCGTATATATAAATATAATAAAAAGTAAGTGAGATATAGAAAGAAACACATATGTTATGTATGTGGTGTTCAAATAACACAAGTCAAAAAATAATAAGTGGAGTGCAACGTTTTTTGTAATGGTATGAACAGAATGCATTGACAGAAGTTGTGTGTGTTTGGAAACATGGTGGATTTCAACGGAATCACTTTTTTACCGTGAAAGTTACATATTGTAACTTTTGTGACGTCAACGTAATTCTAATTCTAATTAAAGCAATTTCAAACACGCTAAATGTGATATTCAAGATAATTGCGGCAAAATGAATTATGTAATTCTGGTTTCTAATTAAAAACTAGATTTTATGATGGTAATTAGTAACTTGCCAAATACCCCTTTGTCCTTCACTAGGATTAGGAATATCCTCAGGGTTGCAGTATAATATAATGTGGACAAAAAACTATGACAAGCCATGGGATACAAAACGACACAAAATTTTGCATTTAGCTCACGTACATAAGACAAGTATTTATTTTATTTTTTCAAAGAAAATTTGATAGATTTGCTATGATTATAATTTATAGTACTACATGTTAAAAGCTGTCCAGCAGTAGGGACCAAATGTACACATGAAGATAACCAGCTAAATTTGGGATCTAAAAGTGAAACAAATTGCAATCAGTTATAATTTTTTTTAACAAACTTACATCAATTGATCAATAATATAACCGTGTGTAACAACTAACAGATAATCAATATCTATAATTATAGGACACGGAGTTAAAGCTGTTTATGAATTTTTCATTTACAAAAAAAATTGGGGACAAAATATACACATGAAGATAATAACACAAAATTGTGACCAGAAAATCAAACAACTTGCTATCAATTATTATCAACTTTAAAACAAGTTTATATCAATTGATTAATAATTATAGCTTTATGCAAGTAATAATCAATATATGAGTACAAGAAGACAAAGGCCGTCCAGCAGTAGGGGACCAAATATCCCCACGAAGATAATCACCTAAATTGGGACCCGGAAAATTAAACAAAGTGCTAAAAAAAATTATTTTAAACAAACAGTTTCTATCCATTGATATAATTATAACTGTATGCAAATAATAATTAATAATTATCAACATCTATAATTAAAGTACATATCAACAACCAGAAATTGAAGGAAAATATAAACAAAAATGTTATAATGTGATCCAGAAAGCAAATAAAGCCATAAGTTAATGACCAATTGATAATTAGAGTGTTTGGGAAAGCTGAAAAAAAAAAGATTATGCTGATAATCGATTTTTGTATAATCTATTATTACGATGATCGATTATAATCAGAATCTGTTTTTGTTTGGACCTCTTTACTGAAAAGCGATTTTAAGATAATCTATTTCGTTTGGGTGGTGCAAAAAAAAAATCACTTTTATATAATAAATTACGAAAAAGGGTATGAAGTTATTTGTTTATGTTAATATTAATAATATTTGATGCTTTTTTAAACATTAAAACTTGTTAAAGTGTTCCTTTTTATATCTTGTCATATTTTTTTATTATAAAATAATGAATAAAATTTGTAACATTTTTTATGATTATGAAATTATGTGAAAATGTATTATTTTTTAGAATAGTTAAATATAAATAATATAAAATAATGAAAGGTACCGTATATTATTTTTTTTTTTCTAATATTATTTTTTAGAAGAAACAATAAAATGAAAGGCAGCAAGCTAATGGCATTCGTTGGCACCGTAATGGCATTCATTATAACTATTTTTTTAGATAAGCAAAATTATATTAAAATGGTATTTGGGTACCAAAACTCATACATAGTAACACTAAAGATAATAACAAAACACATCCAAGTGTTAAGTTGTATACCCAGATAAAACCTATATCAGCAGAATTTCCAAAACTAGATATCAAGTATCATCAAAGAGGACAAGCTGTACAAATGCCACTTCCACTATGAGCAGCCCATTGAAGGAAAGAAACACCACCTTAAAGGATTCTGGTTCAAGCGTTCCTCCCACCAATACATACAAACAAATCCACCCATCTGTATAACTACTCAAAACAGAGAATAAGGGAGAGCTAGACAACAAGAAGTTGTAAGTCTCCCTAACCGTAAATTCCTTAAAAGCACCCACCTTCCAAACCCACCTATCCTCCTTCTCCTTATTAATGAAAGTTCCATTCAAGGCATCCGAGAAGATCCAAAACTCCTCCTCTTCCCATTGAAAAAAAGACCTTCTCCAGCACCAACGCCGCCTCCACACATCTCCATCCCACCACCCCAAATCAGATATCAAGCAGTGTTTATCACAACTCAATATAATCTTGGAAAGATATTTTTTAGTGGTGTAAAACCAAACCAACCTTGCTGCCAGAATTTTGTCAATCCCCTATTCCCAACCTCCCTACCCACACCATTGAAGAACCAGTTCACAGGTACCGAATTATCTTTGTCCAAGGCACAAATGTCCCGCCACCACTCAGAGGAATTCCTAGAAGTCAAGTTTGTTCGCCCTCCAAGAAAAGAGCACCATATCTACTATGTAGTAAAGGACTCCAAACCGCCCCGTATCCACAAGAACTCTCCACCTCCATTTCCCGAGTAAGCTAAGATTAAAGATATCTAGATGTTTAACTCCCAAACCTCCAAACACCTTTGGTAAACACACTTTGATCCAGCTTACCCAACAAATCCCCTTATTTCCACCCCCACCACCTCACAAGAAGGACCGCTGAATCCCAATAAGAATTTTTAGTACCTTTCTTGGTGCTCTCAAGAAAGACAAATAATAGAGAGGAATGGTTGAAACATGTACAGGGAGGCAGCAAGCTATGTTATAGTCCTAGCACCACTAACGGCATAGAAAGAGAAAACATGTACAGGGAGGGAGAGAGGGGGCATTCAACCTTGAGAGTAAAGAAAAAACTTTTTTATTTATTTGTCCTAACATCTAGATGGATCAAAACAGCTTATTTTTATGAAAAAAAAGCTTTTTAAGAAATTAAGCTCTAAATCCAAACATAACTGATTTTTATAAAAACAACTTTTTAAAGGAAAAACAACTGAAAAATGGAATAATCCATCTTTACCAAACAAGCACTTAGTAGTTTAGTTTGAAAATTGATTTCTTTGTTGCATATTCATGTAGTTTATTTAAATCTTGAGTTTGGATTATTATAGTAAACTTAAAATAGAGAAGATTGTTAAAAGTAATTCTAACCGATATAGTAACAAAAAACATTTTCAACTCAATCATTGTATATACAATTATTTTCAATTTGGTCGTTACCGTTTATTATTGTTATAACACTGCTTATTAGATTTAAAGTATAGGGATGGAAATGAAAATAATCATCACATTTAGGACCACACATATACTTTTTTTAGTTCTATATATGATGATCATTTTCACTTTAATTCTTATACATGATAATCAATTTTAATTTTGTCCTTTTACTTTAACTCCAATAAATGATATTATAACGACAATAAATAAACGACAAAGACTAAACTAAAAATAATTGTAAATATAAGGACTGAATTAAACATTGTTTACATATAAGGTCCAAGTTAAAAACGAATATCATGTATATGGACAAAAAAATAGTGTAGCCAAAAATAAATAAATTACCATCATTATTCGCCATATTGTCCCTTTGACAATACACATAGGTGTACTACAATAAATACACTTCCATATGCTCAGCAGTAAATAGAGCAGCAGTACAAAGGTACACACATGGCTCTCATGGTAGAGCACTTTGAAGCACAAAGATTTACTCTTCATAAGGGTATGGGGGTTACACAAAGATGGATCATTCTCTGGATTGCAGCAGACAAATTCTAGAATAGAGCAATTTGAAATATTCACCTCTATGCAGCATAGCCTACCACTAGAAGAGTCATCATGCAGGATACAGCTACCTTAGCAGTACAGAACCCACCTTATTATGTTGTAACAGTTTTTGTTTTGACCCCAACTTTTCTCCAAGAAACACTAGGCATGATTTGTTTTGTGTCAACACGATCTTTGTACTGAATAGCAAAGTTGAGCAGGGAATCAAGGAGAGAATCTGAAAGAAGGTGTGGCCTCAATCCCAGCTCAACTAGTTTAGTGTGCTTGGCATTGTAATAATGTTCCTCTGCCTCCACTCTTGGGTTTGGTACTGATATAGTTTTCACATTAAGGCCAAGCTTCTCACCTGCATTTGTAACAAGGGTGGCAAGTTGGTTGACTGAAAATTGCTCAGTAAATTGATTAAAGACGGAACTCCCCAGGCTTTGCAGGGTTTGCAATGGCAAGCTCAACACATTGAACTGTATCTCTTATGTCAAGGTAGCCCCTAGTCTGAAATTTGCACATTCCAAAAACAGACAAATATTAGTAAAAGAGCATTTCATGATTTTCTCCCACTAGACACAGATTAATTCAACTAATTTAAGAAGGGAACTAAATGAAATAAACAAATAGATGGGTATGTTACCTGGCCTCCTTTACCATATACAGTAAGTGGATGACCAACAGCAGCCTGAACGCAGAATCGATTCAATGCAGTTCCAAATATGCCATCGTAATCGAACCTGTTAACCAGCTCTTCATGCATTGAAGTCTCATCTGTTCTTACCCCATATACTACTCCTTGATTCAGATCAGTTGCTCGAATTCCCCAAGCTTTGCAAGTGAAGGCTATGTTATGTGAATCATGCACCTTGCTAAGATGATAAAATGAGCTGGCTTGCTTGGGGTATGGCAAAGTATCTGTCCTTCCATTGTGAGTAATGGTAATATAACCTTCCTCAATGTCAATATTTGGAGTCCCATATTCACCCATTGTCCCGAGCTTAACCAGATGACACTGCTCTCTGAACTCTTTGATAGCAAAGAGCACATTCAGCGTCCCAATAACATTATTTTGCTGCGTAAACACGGCTCTTGGCCGATCTATCATAGAGTAAGGAGCAGATCTCTGTTCCCCAAAATGGACAACAGCATCAGGTTCATATGACTTGAAGGTTTCAGATAAGAACTCAAAGTCACAGATGTCACCAATGTAGAGCTCAATATCTTTTCCAGTGAGTGATTTCCAGCGGCGAAGGCGATTTTGGATGGAGGAAATTGGTGTTAAAGAATCCAGTCCAAGCTGGTGATCAAAGAGGCGTCGAACAAGGCTGTCAACAATGGCAACCTCATAGCCCTTGTTAGACAGGTGGAGGGCAGTTGCCCAACCACAGTAACCATCTCCACCAATGACCATGACTCGCTGTGGTTTAAAAGGGTCACCGGAGCTAGTTTGAACTGGGGCTTCCCGGCTTGTTGAAACTGCAGTAGCGTGTACTACTACAAAACTTTTTCTTGGCTTCTGTTTTTGCAAGAAAAGCCTTCTACTAAATGGAGATCTGAAATTCTTACTGGAAACAGAGATAGAAAATGTTGAACCATGGTCAATAGGTTTTAAGTAAGGTTTGTTTCTAGATGAGATAGTCAAGGAGCAAGATGATAGTAACTGAGCCATCTAAATCTGAGGTTCCTTTAACTACTTTGAACACGTTCCTGAAACAAGAATTAAGATCCTGTCATTTGCATTTGACTACAAATAAGAAAAAATATACGTAATTCATCGGGCAAGTAATGAAGATTCATGGACTCATTAACATAATATCCAACTTTGTGGATCAAAAGCAAGTGACTGAGAGTACAGACTTGTAATTTCATGAGCAAGTATCAACCCAAAACAAATTTGACTACTAAAAATCAACACGACGACCGGATCCACTTTGAGAAATGGACAATAAGCACTGATCAGTGATCCTAATTTCTGTAGGTGAGAAGACAGAAATACCAGGTAGCTAGGGTATAAAGTCACTGTGAAGAGCTCCAAATTACCCATTTTTCATGCCCTCGTGACAATGAACATATTTCTCTGACCACTTCAAAAAATCAGTGTTATACAATAATACTCCAAATGCTCTTTGAAGAGCAAGGTTTGTTAACTTTTACAAAAATGGCTAACAATGATTACTCTCTTTTTTCAAAGTCAGTGAATAAGAATAAACACTTAGTTCCTCAAGCAAGTAATAATGATCCATGCAGTCATTAATCCAATTTCTAAACTTTGTGGATCAAAAGCAAGTGACATAGAGCCAATACTTATAATTTCATAAGCAAGCATCAATAGAATGCAAACTTAGTGAAAATTAGAATCAACAAAAGGACTAAACCCACTTAGAGAAATGGAACAATAAACACTGATCATGATTGTTTCAATACCAGCTGGGTAGAGTGTCAAATCACTTTCAAGTTACAACCTTTACATCATTGAATCCCTGCCCACTTCAATATATATATATATATATATATATAATGGAACCCAACCCAACAACCTAAGCCATGAAGAATGGAAATTACAACAGAAGATAAGAAAATGTTACCTAGAGAGAACACAACAATGGAGCAGTAAGTGTGGAGTGAAGAGTCAAATTGACTGTGCTGCTGGTTCTGGATAAACCACTGCAAATGCAATATGAGTTTCCAAAGGAATGTGAAGAGGAATATCCTTTTCTTCTCTCTCTCTCATTTTCTAGACACTCGCCAGTTGCTGGGCCTGTGCCGTTTTGGGCTGTAAGTAGTACTGTCCAATTTTTGGAGGGGAGCTGCTACTAACACCACATATTTGTCATTCATTACACACATCTAACTTTAGTGGGTGAATTTACAATTTTACCCTTGAAAATTTGAAAACTTCTTCCTCTACTCTTTTCCCTTCATACAACGTGCACCCCCCTACCCACCCCCTCTCTTCTTCTGCTGCACGTTCCTTCACCCGTGCCTCCTTTATTTTCCTTCCATATCTTCTGCACACACCCTCATTCTTCTCCTTCTTCCTCTCTTCTGCGCACACCTTATCATCTTCCTTTGCTATTTTCCATTCTTTCGATAAATCATGACATAAATTCAACAAGTTAAAAATAACTGGTTGCTTACTATTAAGAGACATAATGGGAAACATGTTGGATGTTAAGTGTGACTTTGAGAGTGCCTAGTTCCATTCTTTCGATAAATAAATGCCTGCATTATGATTATTTTATAATTTTGTCATGTTTTAGAGTTTTCGGCAATTAGTCACGGGAGAAAAGTTTTTAAAGAACTTTGACCTTCCGACATTTATTTGTCGGAGAGTTTTTTCTTTTAGAATTTTGACCTTCCGACAACTAGTTGTTACTACATGTTTTTCAAATAAAATACACAGTTTTGTATATCCTGCAACTAATTGCCGAAGCTTTGTTTTTCAAATTTAACAACTTACCCACAATTAAATATCGGATACTTAGTTATTGAATCTGGCAATTAAATGCTATATGTTGGAAAATTTTATGCGAGAAACTTAAAGATGAAAACCATCATCCAAACAAGACAAGTCATGTTCAATCATCAAGAATAGAAAATGAAAGACAATAGCGGAAGCGTACCCGAATTCATGGAAAATATGATGAAGAAACTTCTGGTTCTTGGTCTTCCAAGTCAACATGCACAATTCTTCTTAAACCATAAAGAGCCTCTCCTTTCTAACGATGGGTGTTAGAAAAGAAAATTGGTTGCATATGACTTGGGGACCATAACCTTTTATAATGAGTCCATGCCCTTTCATGAAGAGTGATGTCCCTTCGAATTCAAACTCTTTCATGAAAAGTCATGACTATCCACACATTTCTTATCTCTAATTTTGCCCATCATAAAAATAGAAATAAGACCTTATGGTATCTACACAATAATTTTCATAACAATTATGTCCTTAGCCATAAACCTTACTTGAATTAGATCACTTTAATTTGACTAATTAAAAATAATGGCCCTAACACATTTAAATATTACAAGTGTGACCCAAAAATTTCTAACAATCTCCCACTGGTCACATATGTATGCTTATAAATGTGTTATACTTTATGAGCTCCAAATTTGCTATTATAAACCTTGGACATATCCCTATCCCGTCCATTAGTTATATCAATATATAGAACCAAAGCGGCTTTCGTTATATCAATCATAACTAAATCCATCAATGATCACTAATATTAACACAACCAAATGACATAGATTAATCATGAAATGTGCAGCATGAAAATCACATGAAGGTGATCTGTACATGTCGATTTTCAACTGGTCCTACTTTACTCTTTAATGAGATCAATACTCAGAGTGAAAACCAAACCAAAAAAACTGTATTCTGTAGAAAATAATCATAAAGTATATCTTCCTTAGAAAAGCATCCAAATACAAACTCCCACTGAACAAATGTATCGTCTAGTGATACAACACCTATTCGAGCAATATGCTCGTGAAAGACCTTGGGTGGTAAACCTTAGTAAGTGGATCCACAACTATGGAGTTTGTCCTAACATGGTTTATAGACATCTGTCACTCTGAACCCTTTCCACATCAATAAGGAACTTAATGTCACTGCTAACTTATGGTCACAAAATAACTGTAGTGGTCTTTCAATAAATCTAAAATCCATAACCCAGTGACAAAATTCCACAACCTTATCACATAATTTGAATGCCTTATAACTATAGATAAACATAACCTGATGTAGATTTCCAACTGTATTGGCATCCAACAAAATCAGAATCAGAATACTCAATGATCTCTAACTGATCTGATTTTCCTTATGTGAGCATATAGTTCTTTGTTCTCTATTGAATAAATCATAACCTGTTTGGCTGCTTTCTAACGATTTATTCCTAGATTGCTTAAGTATCTGCCTAACACTTAACAATGTACGCTATGTCCGGATGAATACGGACTTGGGCATACATTATGCTTCCTACAACTGATGCATAGGAATCTCCTGCATCCCTTTAATCTTAAGATTTCTTTTGGGCACTGATTGAGACTAATTTGTCTCCCTTAGCGATCGAGGCATCACTTGATTGACAGTCTTGCATGCCAAACCATTTGAGCAATTTATTGATATAGCTCTTTTGTGACAATCCTAGAGTACTCCAAGATTGGGCTCAGTGTATCTGGATCCCTAATACAAAGGAGACGTCACCATATTTCATCTCGAAATTATCAATAGAAATTTATTGGTTTCGTGCAACATGCCTATATCATTAGTCCCAAGTAGTATGTCATCAACATACAATAACAGGAAAATATTCTTACTCCCACTGAATTTGTGTTGCACACAAATACTAACAACATTCATCTCAAAACTGAATGAGAGAATTACCTGACAGAACTTGTGGCATCACTAACGAGACGGTTATTTTAGCCCACAGATGGATTATGTCAATTTTCAAACCGTGTTCTTTGTGTCTCCCAACACAAAGTTTTACAGCTGCACCATATAGATTGTTTCGTTAATGTTGTCATTGAGAAACATCATCTTGACATCCATTTGATGAAGCTCCAAATCCTAAAGTGCAACAAGGGTCCCGATTGTCCTAAAAGAGTCCTTCAATGAAACTGGAGAGAAAGTCTCATTATAGTCAATCCCTTTATTTTGAGTATGGTCCTTGGCTACAAGACGAGCCTTATACTTCTCCACATTACCTTTGTAATCCCTTTGGTCTTAAATATACATTTGCAACCAATGAGTTTGACACCTTTTGGTAATAGGAGAAGTTCCCAAACCTTATTGTCTTGTATGAACTCATACTCCTCATTTATTGCTTCAATCCACTTTTCTAAGTTGGAATCTTGCATGACTTGACGAAAATTAATTGGATCATTGATAAGCCTCTGGCTTATCTAGTTTTATGGCTAGTATGACCAGGGTTTTGTGCAAATTATATCCTATTTTCACCCAAATTAGATTAGATTGTCCTCAAGCAAGGTTTTGAGTCTCTAGAGTAGTTTTAGGTTAAATTACCCAGTTTTGAGTCAAATAATGCACTTATAGTTATTTCTTTGTTTTCAGGTTAAGTAGAAGTTGAGAGAATAAAGAAACAGGGGATTCGCCTCGCGAGAGTTTCCCTCGCCTCGCGAACCTGAAAGCCAGCAGAACAGTGAAAATGACATCCTCTCTGGTTCGCCTCGCGAACAGCTCTTCGCCTCGCAACCCCGAAGGCTGACTGTTCCAGGAAAATGCAAGGTTTCTGTGTCGCCTCGCGAACACTTGGCTCGCCTCGCGAGTAATCCAACCCTGGAAGACCAGAAGCCATCACGCTTTAACCATGCTGAAGGTCACGGCTGTGACAGTTGGAATTTGAAGAGTCTCGCCTCACGAGTAGTCCTTCGCCCCGCGAGAAGACCAAACGTTGCTGACTCTTCATGATATTCGCCTCGCGAATGATGTCTCGCCTCGCGAGTGGGCTAAATTTCTGAAGAAGTATAAAAGTTTGTTCTGTGAAGATTGGAAGATAACTTTTGCTTCTCCATTGTTCTGTTTACATTTTTTTTCTGTGTGTTTTCGTTTTTTATGGAGAACTAAGTTTCTAAGATTAATCTATTGTAATTGATTTCTACCGTACTTGAAGTTCTGTGATCTCTGTTTTGTATATTTTTCCCTTTTCAATGCCATATTATACATTTCTGTTTGTTTAATTCAGGAGTGTATAGTGTTGTGTTGATTCATTTCAGTGATGTTATGTTCCTATACTTAATCGCGTCTGCTTAATTCGCGTGTGTTCATTCATGTTCGTTTAGTTCATGAGGGCTTAACCCCGTTTGTTTAATTCGGGAATAGGAACATACATCCGTAGTAGTGATTTCGTTTGTTAATTGTTACTACAACTGAAAGGGGAATAGAATATGCTTAGGGCTTGGGATTACACGAACCTATGATAGTTGTGAAATCAAGAACAGTAGATTAATCGTTTTTGGCCATTTGATAACCTCTTTGAACTGCCTTGTTTTATTGCTCTGTTTGCATTGTTTTAATTTCTTTATTTGCATCCCAATCCAAACCACCCCCCCCCCCCCCAAAACTGATTTTTGTGAGAAATAACACTTTAAGAGTCCTTGTGAGACGACATCCGAGTTGTCGCCCTAAACTACAGTTTTAAAACCCGCTCGTTCTTTTTGGCGCGTGTGCGACAGCGCGACCAAAAATTGGCACCGTTGCCGGGGACTCTTATTTGTTATTTTTCCATTTTTTTTCCTTTTCTTTTCTTTCTTTTATTTTCTGTTTTTGTTTTGAATTGGTCTGGCTACTAGGTCTAATTGCCCTGAATTGTGTGATTTTGATCCGGAAATTGAAAGAACACTGCACACACTCCGTAGAGAATTTCGGGCTAGCACTAGTAGTGATTCTAATTCCAAAACTGTTTTTGAAAACATGGGAGACCAAAGGACATTAAGACAGACTTCTTGCCCCTGATGTTAACTATAATGGATTGTGTATTTCATATCCTGGTGCTGATACTCCTTTTGAACTAAAATCTGGTTTCATTCACTTGTTGCCAAAGTTTAATGGTCTTGCAGGTGAGGATCCACACAAGCACTTGAAGGAATTCCAAGTTGTATGCTCCACAACCTCGAGATCAGAGGGAGTAACTGAGGATAGCATCAAACTGAAGGCTTTTCCGTTCTCACTCCAGGGAGCTGCAAAGGATTGGCTGTTGTATCTTGAGCCCAACTCTATCACCACTTGGAATGATTTGAAGAGGGTTTTCCTAGAAAGATATTTTCCTGCTTCAAGAGCTGCGTCAATAAGGAAGGAGATATGTGGCATCAGGCAAGGGAATGAGTCGCTAGCTGAATATTGGGAAAGGTTCAAGCATTTGGTATCCAGTTGCCCACAGCATCAGATTTCTGAACAACTCCTTATCCAATACTTTTATGAAGGATTACTGCCGATGGATAGGAATCTTTTGGATGCTGCTAGTGGGGGAGCACTTGTTGATAAGACCCCAGCTGCTGCCAAGCAACTCATTGAGAATATGTCACTGAATTCCCAGCAGTTTACTACCAGAAGAAATTCAGTTGAGACAAGAGGTGTGCATGAGATCCATAGTTCATCTTCCAACCAGGCCGCCCTTGAGAATAGATTGGATGAGCTCACTTCTTTTGTAAGGCAATTGGCAATAGACAAGGTTCAGTCTGCAAAGTTATGTGGCATATGCAATTCACCTGAGCACCCATATGATCCATGCCCCATCCAGAGAGAAGAGTTTGTCAGTGAAGTGTCTCAAGCTTATGCAGTTAATCCATATAATCAAGGAAACAGTCAGAATCGGTACAGCACTCCAGACCTCTCTACCAATAGGTACCATCCCAATTGGAGGAATCATCCTAATCTGCGGTATGGGAACTCATCCCAACAACAACCGATGGCAGCACCTCAGAATCCTCCTCAAGTGACCACTTCTGCACCTTCTGGACCTTCACTGGAAGACATGTGCAAACAAATGACTTCACAAATGAATGCACAAATGACTACACTTTTCCAGCATCAAATGGGACAGTTCCAGGCACAGTTCCAGGCCTCACAGGCACAGTATCAGCAACGAACAGATGCTAGCATTCAAGATTTGAGGACACAGATTGGACAGCTGGCCACAACCATGAATAACATACAGCAAGCTCAAGGGACAACCCAGCTGCCAGCACAACCAGTGATAAATCCCAATGCCTCGAACCCTAATGTGAGTGCCATATCTCTGAGATCTGGAAAAGTTGTTGAGGCCACCTCTGGAAAGGATGAAGAAACTATTGAGGTAACTCCTGAGCCTACTGTTGAAGTTGAAGTTGAGAAAGTGTACAGACCACCAATCCCATTCCCACACAGATTACAGAAAAATAAGAAGATTGGTGGTGAAGACAAAGAAAGGGAGATTTTAGATGTGTTCAGAAAAGTAGCTGTGAATATTCCCCTTCTAGATGTGATCAAGCAGGTGCCCAAGTATGCCAAATTTCTGAAGGATCTATGCACCAACAAGAGGAAGATGAAGAATAATGAGAGGGTTGATTTGGGAAGAAATGTCTCAGCTCTTATCCAGTCTAGGCCTGCACCAGAAAGAGTTGCTGTTATAGCCCCTACTCAGGCATTACCACAGAAGTGCAAGGATCCAGGCATATTTACTATTCCATGCACTATTGGGGATAGGAAGTTTGAAAACTGCATGCTGGACTTGGGAGCATCCATAAATGTCATGCCTACCTCCATCTTTAACAACCTTGATCTTGGGCCTTTGCAGTATACAGGTCTCACCATCCAGTTGGCTAACAGGACCAGTGCCCGACCCATGGGAATGGTAGAAGATGTGCTAGTGCAAGTTGATGATTTGATCTTCCCTGCGGACTTCTACATCCTAGACATGGCAGGAGAGACACATTCCAGTAGATCACCAATAATCTTGGGCAGACCATTCATGAAGACAGCCAAGACTAAGATTGATGTGAATGATGGGACTATGTCTATGGAGTTTGGTGATATTGTGGCCAAGTTCAAGATCTTTGATGCAATGAAACACCCACTGGAGGAGCACTCGGTTTTCCAACTAGAGTTGCTTTCTGAGCTTATTGAGGATACCCATGAGGACTTTATTTTTGATTTTCCATTCATTTCTGGTTTTGATGATTTGTATTCATGTACTAACTGCACTAACACTAACCCGTGTTCTGTTTGTGCTGAGTTTCTTGATTCAACTTTGCAGGGTGATAGTGATAGTGATAGTGAAGCGCCTGCATTCAGCCAAGTCCTTGACATCCTGGCTACTCCCAATGTACCACTCGCTGAGCAGCCACCATCCCTAGAACTCAAGTCACTTCCCGGGAACACTGAAGTATGCCTACCCGGAGACAAATGAGAAACTTCCGATCATCGTTTCTTCCAGCCTTGACTCGACCAGAAGCAAAACTATTGGAGGTTACGAAGAAGCACAAGAAGGCTATTGGGTGGACATTGGCTGATATTCCAGAATTAGCCCCTCCGGATGCATGCACGAATTCTATTGGAGGATGGGGCTAAGCCGATTAGACGAGCCCAAAGGCGACTAAACCCATTGATTTTGGATGTGGTGAAGAAAGAGGTGACTAAGCTTCTACAGGCGGGTATTATATACCCCATCTCCGATAGTACTTGGGTAAGTCCAGGTGCAAGTTGTACCAAAGAAGTCCGGTCTAACAAAGTAGTTAGGAATGATAATAATGAGCTTGTACCTACTAGAGTCCGAGAATAGTCAAGTAGTTTGTATAGATTATAGGAAGTTGAACCAGGCCACCAGAAAGGATCACTTTCCTTTGCCATTCATAGATCAAATGCTAGATCGGCTGGCCGGTAAATCTCATTATTGTTTTCTTGATGGTTTTTCCGGGTATTTCCAGATCCATATTGCCCTTGAGGATCAGGAAAAGACCACTTTCACGTGCCCCTTCGGTACGTTTTCCTATAGGAGGATGCCATTTGGCCTTTGTAATGCTCCTGGCACCTTCCAAAGATGCATGCTTAGCATTTTCTCTGAATTTATTGAAAATTGCATAGAGGTGTTCATGGATGACTTCACTGTATATGGCTCCTCATTTGATGCATGTCTGCATAGTCTGAGTTTAGTTCTACAAAGATGCATTGAGACTGATCTGATTTTGAATTATGAGAAATGTCACTTTATGGTAGAACAGGGGATAGTTTTGGGTCATGTAATTTCTAAAGAGGGTATTTCAGTAGATCCTGCAAAAATTGATGTGATTTCTTCATTGCCTTACCCATCTTGCGTACGCGAGATCCGTTCTTTCCTTGGACATACAGGTTTTTACAGGCGCTTTATTAAGGACTTCAGCAAGATAGCTCTGCCATTGTCAAACCTGCTTAAGAATGATGCCCTGTTCCATTTTGATGACCATTTCAAGGAGGCATTTGAGTACCTGAAAAAAGCATTGACCTCTACCCCCATCATCCAGCCCCCAGACTGGACACTCCCTTTTGAACTAATGTGTGATGCTTCCAATTTTGCTGTGGGAGCGGTTCTGGCACAAAGGGTGAGCAAGGCTGCCCATGTAATTCATTATGCTTCTAGGACATTAGATGTTGCACAGTCAAATTACACCACCACTGAGAAAGAACTGCTAGCTGTTGTATTTGCACTGACCATGCAGCTCTGAAGTACCTGTTAAAGAAACCAGAAGCTAAGCCAAGACTGATCCGGTGGATGTTTTTGCTCCAAGAATTCAATGTGGAGATAAAAGACAAGAGTGGAGCTGAAAATTTGGTAGCCGATCACTTGAGCCGAATATCTAGGGATGAGGATCCTTCTCCCATCCAAGATGATTTCCCTGATGAGAGGCTTCTACATCTGTATGGGGTAACCCCCTGGTTTGCTGACATAGTTAACTTTTTCAGTTCTTTGGTGTTGTTCCTGTAGGTACAAGTAGACATAAGTTCCATAAGCTCAAGAGCGATGCAAAGTACTATGTGTGGGATGATCCCTACCTTTGGAAGTTTTGCAGTGATCAGGTGATTCGGAGGTGTGTCTCCGATCATGAGACAGAGTCCATTTTGCACTTCTCACATGCCTCTCAAGTTGGAGGACATTTTGGACCACAGAGGACGGCAAGAAAAGTCATGGATTCTGGGTTTTACTGGCCCACAATTTTTAGAGATGCCTATGAGGTTTACAAGAATTGCAAGGAATGTCAAACAGCAGGCCCTGCCATCACTCGTAGGAGTGAGATGCCTCGGCAGCCCATGCTTTATTGTGAGGTTTTTGATGTGTGGGGGATTGATTTCATGGGTCCTTTCCCCCCTTCTTTTGGTTTTGTATATATTCTTTTGGCTGTAGACTATGTTTCAAAGTGGGTGGAAGCAATCCCCACTAGGACTAACGATGCTAAAGTTGTTTCCAAATTTGTTAGGTCCAACATTTTTGCAGGTTTGGCATACCTAAGGCCATCATCGGTGACCGGGGCACTCACTTCTGCAACAGAACCATGGAGGACTTACTCAGGAAATATGGGGTTGTACATAGAGTTTCCACTGCTTACCATCCCCAGACCAATGGCCAGGCTGAAATATCAAACAGGGAGATCAAGCAAATTCTAGAGAAGATGGTGCAGCCGAATAGAAAGGAATGGAGCCACCGTCTGGAAGACGCACTGTGGGCTCAGAGGACTGCTTTCAAGACACCTATAGGAATGTCCCCCTTCAGGCTTGTATTTGGTAAGGCATGTCACCTCCCTGTGGAAGTTGAGCACCGTGCATACTGGGTAGTCAAGTGTTGTAACTTGGACATGAAGGAAGCTGGTGTTGAAAGAAAACTGCAGTTGCAGCAACTTGAGGAGCTTAGGCTAGAAGCCTATGAAAGCTCCAGGATTTATAAAGAGAAAACAAAACTTTTTCATGATAGGATGATTGTTAGAAAAGAATTTTTTGTGGGCCAGAAAGTCTTACTATTTAACTCTCGCCTGAGATTGATGGCTGGGAAACTTAGGTCCAAGTGGATTGGACCATTTGTTGTTACTAATGTGTTTCCTTATGGTGCAGTAGAGATTCAAAGATGCAGGTACCAACAAAACCTTCAAGGTTAATGGGCAAAGGCTGAAGCCATTCCATGGTGTGGATGCTGGTGACCCTGCGGATGCTAATGTTGAGGAGCTCTCCTTGGAAGCTCCTGATAAGCCTTCGGCTTATCTAGTTTTATAACTAGATGGACCGTGGTTTTTGTGCAAATTATTCGAGTTCAATCTCGTTTTCGCCCAAATTTGCCTTGTTTTGTTCCTAAGTTGGACTTTGACTCGTTTTGCGTCTTTTGTGTAGTTTTTAGCTTATTTTGGATAGAATTATGCTTTTGGTTGCTTTTGGTGTTTTCAGGTCAATAAGTGAAGCTCCGGGAGTCAAGGAAAGTCAAGAAGCAGTGGAAAAAGCACTTCTGGAGACACTCGCCCCGTGAGTGTATGCTCGCCTCGCGAGACTGAAGGTCAACAAAGCAGCAAAAGTCATCATTTCTGGATCGCCACACGAGACACTTCTCGCCCCGTGAGAGTTTGAAGACCTGCTAGACAGAGACCATCACGGCATAGCCGTGATGAAGGTCACGGCTGTGACAGATTTAGGTTTGAAGTCTCGCCCCGCGAAAGACAGTTCGCCTCGCGAGAGCCTGAAGACCCTGGAAGACAGAGACCATCACGGCCTAGCCGTGATGAATGTCACGGCTGTGACATATTGAAGTTGGAAGATTCACCTCGCGAACATACTTTCGCCTCGCGAGAGTTCAAATTGAAAGCGCGCCAATTTTAATTCTCGCCTCGCGAGAGGCTGCTCGCCTCGCGAGCGAGCGCAGATCAGGAATCCTATATATTGCTGTTTCAGTATCAGGAGGCGGGGGGGAGCTTTTGGAGATCCGAATCCTAGTAGGGTTTTTCCACTGTAGAGTAGTGTTTAGGCCAGATTTCTTTTCTCTTTGGAACTGCGTCTCCCCTTCTTCTTTTTCTTATTTTGATATGGAGATTATGTCCGATTGTTTGTCTATGAGCATGAGGAACTAATCCCCTCGTCCGAGGGAGCAATGAAGCCGCCCATGGCGGTGTAGATTCAATGTGATGTATGTCTTTCTCCCTTGTCTCAATTTATGTTTTCCAATTCTGATTTGAATGCGTTGATCATATGTTTTGCGTGATTAACTAGTTAAACGTGTTTGAGGCCGAGAGACGATTCGCGTTTTAGAACTTGAATTGGGATCGCTAATCGAATATTACACGAGAGTGAGTAGGAGATTAGTGCAACCTTATAGGGAACAAGAATTAACCAAATTCGAGATTAGGATTATGAGACCTAGTAAGTAATTAATCCAATCGTCGAATACGTCCTAATGAGCACGAGAGTGGATTTAGGAGAATTTAGGGGTCCCGGTTGACATTGTAATTGAACTTAGGGAGGAATTCATCATCACTTGGGTATGCATGTTGGGTAGGTGGATTTGTGACCTTGGACATTTTAATTTTCAGATTTTTAGTTAACTATTTTATTAGAATTGTTAATTGAATTTTTGATCCTAATCTTTCTCTCTCCCTCAACCACCTTCTGTAACTTGACCAAACTTATCGGATTTCCCGCGGATTAGTGGAATTGGTAGCCCAATCCCTGAGTTCGACCTCGGTAATTACTTACCGTGTTTCTTTTATTACTTGCGACGACCCGGTACACTTACCGGAGTCTCCAACAAGTTTTTGGCGCCGTTGTCGGGGATTGGCACAACCAATTTTTCTAATTCTTAGGGAAGTTTGATTATTTGGTTAAGTTATTTTTCTTTTATTTTTATTTTTATTTTTATTCACCATTATCTCTCTCTACTTCTTTGATTCCACTTGGTGTTGCCTTGTTTTGTATGCGAGGTACACGAAGGAATGCTTCCGGGTTGCGAATATTGTAATGGGAACCATGACACTTGGAGTTGTCCGTTCTACTTCTCTCAAGAATATGTGGAACCATGGCATAATTTCTATGACAGGCGTGCCCCGAACAACTATCAGTCGAGAATCGGTATTGGGGTGATATGAGTAGAGACCATCCGGATTTTGCTTGGAGTAATGCTGACGATGGTCTAGCCTGGCAACCACAACCTCAACAAAATTGGCAACAACAACCTCAATGAGAATGGTGGAAGACAACCTTGGGAGTTGGCTTTTGAGAAGTTGAGTGCGACACTTGAGAAAGTGTCAATCAATACAAACGCAGCCATTGATAAGATGGCCACATCAATTGAGAAGGCGAATGCGGCACTAGAGATGCAGATTGCCCAGCTCACAAAGCAACTAAATGAGTGTCCCCCAGAGACTTTCCCAGGTGATACCGAGAACCACCCTAAGAACCAATGCGATGCCACAACAACTAGAAGCGACAGGGTGTGGGAATCTGACTGGGATGCAACTAGTTCTCAGAAAGTTGAGGAAGAACTACCACATGTTGAGGAAGAGCTACCTGAGGAAGAGGAATTGGCAAGGGACAAGGCACCGGAGCAAGGGGGTAGAGAGCAAAATGAAGATAAAGTGGTAGAGGACTTCACCATGCTTGCCAAGCAACCTGATTTTGATGCGTTAAATAAATATGTTGGCTTGCATGCATGTGTGGACACCGGTAAGTTAGACCCTCCCGCTTGTCTGGCACACTTCCTCGTGAAAACACAATTTGACCCAAGAGGAAGTGAGTACATAACTGAAGAGGTCAATGGAGTCTTCACACACTGGCTGGGTGGAGTTGTGGAAAGAGTAGTATTGCTTCTGCGATTGCCACTTCACAAACCATGGGATCCGGGTGGAAGACCTCACATGATGAGCATCTCTTGGCCCTTGTACCACAGGCTATGGGATCCAGGTGGATGCTTCTTAATAAGTCAAGCTCGGGACGTTAAACAAGCGCTACTTGGGAGGCAACCCAAGCTAGGTATCCCTCTCCTCTCCTAACTTTTGTTTTGTTTTGTTTTTGTTTTTGTTTTTGTTTGTCACTCTTGAATAATTTGAGAAGATCAAGAGTTGTTGTATGAATGTCGTGTCGGCAAGCTTGTTGGATTTTAATTAAATTGAGCATAAACTGATTGCATGAATTATTTGACCATTGATGATTTCCCCCTAGGTTCTGAAATTAGAAAAATTGATCCCCATGTGAAAAATTGAAAAGTGAACTTTGAGAATTTTATTGTGATTACTTGATTTATGATAAGTTTGGGGTGAGGGGGTGCACACACTAGGAATCGTATCTCGGTCAAACAATTTCCAAAATGTCCAGGTGAGGATTTGAGCCTCCAACTTTGTTTTTGACTGTGTAAATCACTGTTAGGTTGCACTTTCCCGAATTTGCTTGAATCTCTTTATGGTTTGCATGATTATGTGTTGCATCAAATGATTTAGGCGATTTTCTTTGAAATAACTACTTGGCCTAAAATGAACCATCCCTCATGCATGTTCCCTAGTCAGCCACATTGAGCCTAATTAGCCTATTGTTTCTTTATGACCCTATATTATGAGCCGAAATCTGAAAAAACCATGTTAACCCAATCTTAGGATTAGGAGAGCATGGAAGCTTAATGAGAAAAGAGTTGTGAGAAACTAAGTTTGGGGTGGCTACGAGGTGATATGTCATATTGGGATGAGAAAAAGAAAATAAAGGTTGACCCAAGGCAAAAAGAAAAGAAAAGAAAAGAAGAAAACAAAAAATTGCCAAAAGAAAAAGGGGCAAAACAAAAAGATTAGCAAGGAAAAGGATGTAGTCACCCGAGCCCAAATAAAAAATGGAAAAAGGAATTTGAGTGGGAAAAGTGTCAAAATGCTCATGCTCTCTTAGTTCCTAGGGACTTAAGCCTAGTATCCTTCATTATCCTACCCTTAGCCAGGCCCCATTACAACCTTTGAAAGACCTATTGATGTTGCATGCATGTTTTCGTGGGAACTATGTTTGAGATGAAAATCAAATTCATGGGAAGTGCTCTTAGAATGTGAAAGTGAGTGAAAAGTTGATAGCCTAGACAAACTTGAGCGAATGAGTGAACTCTTACATACCCTTGTGAGGAAGGCAATTGTTTGAAATAGGTGATCTTCCTTTGTGTGTATCTTTGAGCCTCAACTTAGAGTAATGATGGCATGAATGATAAGTTCTCAATTGTTTAAAGTAAATGAATGCGGGGATTACATTAATGTAGGGGGGAGATCATTGGAGAAAAACTGTTTTGATTGCATTAAATTTGTGCGAAATCGATTGATTACTTTAGGCTTGCCAAGTCTTGAGTCGTTTTTGAGTTTTAAGCTTGCTTGGGGACAAGCAAGGTTTAAGTTTGGGGTGTTTTGATAAGCCTTCGGCTTATCTAGTTTTATAACTAGATGGACCGTGGTTTTTGTGCAAATTATTCGAGTTCAATCTCGTTTTCGCCCAAATTTGCCTTGTTTTGTTCCTAAGTTGGACTTTGACTCGTTTTGCGTCTTTTGTGTAGTTTTTAGCTTATTTTGGATAGAATTATGCTTATGGTTGCTTTTGGTGTTTTCAGGTCAATAAGTGAAGCTCCGGGAGTCAAGGAAAGTCAAGAAGCAGTGGAAAAAGCACTTCTCGAGACACTCGCCCCGTGAGTGTATGCTCGCCTCGCGAGACTGAAGGTCAACAAAGCAGCAAAAGTCATCATTTCTGGATCGCCACGCGAGACTCTTCTCGCCCCGCGAGAGTCTGAAGACCTGCTAGACAGAGACCATCACGACATAGCCGTGATGAAGGTCACGGCTGTGACAGATTTAGGTTTGAAGTCTCGCCCCGCGAAAGACAGCTCGCCTCGCGAGAGCCTGAAGACCTTGGAAGACAGAGACCATCACGGCCTAGCCGTGATGAATGTCACGGCTGTGACAGATTGAAGTTGGAAGATTCGCCACGCGAACATACTTTCGCCTCGCGAGAGTTCAAATTGAAAGCGCGCCAATTTTAATTCTCGCCTCACGAGAGGCTGCTCGCCTCGCGAGCGAGCGCAGATCAGGAATCCTATATATTGTTGTTTCAGTATCAGGAGGCGGGGGGGGGCAAATTTCTTTTCTCTTTGGAGCATATGTTTTGCGTGATTAACTAGTTAAACGTGTTTGAGGCCGAGAGACGATTCGCGTTTTAGAACTTGAATTGGGATCGCTAATCGAATATTACACGAGAGTGAGTAGGAGATTAGTGCAACCTTATAGGGAACAAGAATTAACCAAATTCGAGATTAGGATTATGAGACCTAGTAAGTAATTAATCCAATCGTCGAATACGTCCTAATGAGCACGAGAGTGGATTTAGGAGAATTTATGGGTCCCGGTTGACATTGTAATTGAACTTAGGGAGGAATTCATCATCACTTGGGTATGCATGTTGGGTAGGTGGATTTGTGACCTTGGACATTTTAATTTTCAGATTTTTAGTTAACTATTTTATTAGAATTGTTAATTGAATTTTTGATCCTAATCTTTCTCTCTCCCTCAACCACCTTCTGTAACTTGACCAAACTTATCGGATTTCCCGCGGATTAGTGGAATTGGTAGCCCAATCCCTGAGTTCGACCTCGGTAATTACTTACCGTGTTTCTTTTATTACTTGCGACGACCCGGTACACTTGCCGGCGTCACCAACAAGTTTTTGGCGCCGTTGCCGGGGATTGGCACAACCAATTTTTCTAATTCTTAGGGAAGTTTGATTATTTGGTTAAGTTATTTTTCTTTTATTTTTATTTTTATTTTTATTCACCATTATCTCTCTCTACTTCTTTGATTCCACTTGGTGTTGCCTTGTTTTGTATGCGAGGTACACGAAGGAATGCTTCCGGGTTGCGAATATTGTAATGGGAACCATGACACTTGGAGTTGTCCGTTCTACTTCTCTCAAGAATATGTGGAACCATGGCATAATTTCTATGACAGCGTGCCCCAGAACAACTATCAGAGTCAGAATCAGTATTGGGGTGATATGAGTAGAGACCATCCGGATTTTGCTTGGAGTAATGCTGACGATGGTCTAGCCTGGCAACCACAACCTCAACAAAATTGGCAACAACAACCTCAACAGAATGGTGGAAGACAACCTTGGGAGTTGGCTTTTGAGAAGTTGAGTGCGACACTTGAGAAAGTGTCAATCAATACAAACGCAGCCATTGATAAGATGGCCACATCAATTGAGAAGGCGAATGCGGCACTAGAGATGCAGATTGCCCAGCTCACAAAGCAACTAAATGAGTGTCCCCCAGAGACTTTCCCAGGTGATACCGAGAACCACCCTAAGAACCAATGCGATGCCACAACAACTAGAAGCGATAGGGTGTGGGAATCTGACTGGGATGCAACTAGTTCTCAGAAAGTTGAGGAAGAACTACCACATGTTGAGGAAGAGCTACCTGAGGAAGAGGAATTGGCAAGGGACAAGGCACCGGAGCAAGGGGGTAGAGAGCAAAATGAAGATAAAGTGGTAGAGGACTTCACCATGCTTGCCAAGCAACCTGATTTTGATGCGTTAAATAAATATGTTGGCTTGCATGCATGTGTGGACACCGGTAAGTTAGACCCTCCCGCTTGTCTGGCACACTTCCTCGTGAAAACACAATTTGACCCAAGAGGAAGTGAGTACATAACTGAAGAGGTCAATGGAGTCTTCACACACTGGCTGGGTGGAGTTGTGGAAAGAGTAGTATTGCTTCTGCGATTGCCACTTCACAAACCATGGGATCCGGGTGGAAGACCTCACATGATGAGCATCTCTTGGCCCTTGTACCACAGGCTATGGGATCCAGGTGGATGCTTCTTAATAAGTCAAGCTCGGGACGTTAAACAAGCGCTACTTGGGAGGCAACCCAAGCTAGGTATCCCTCTCCTCTCCTAACTTTTGTTTTGTTTTGTTTTTGTTTTTGTTTTTGTTTGTCACTCTTGAATAATTTGAGAAGATCAAGAGTTGTTGTATGAATGTCGTGTCGGCAAGCTTGTTGGATTTTAATTAAATTGAGCATAAACTGATTGCATGAATTATTTGACCATTGATGATTTCCCCCTAGGTTCTGAAATTAGAAAAATTGATCCCCATGTGAAAAATTGAAAAGTGAACTTTGAGAATTTTATTGTGATTACTTGATTTATGATAAGTTTGGGGTGAGGGGGTGCACACACTAGGAATCGTATCTCGGTCAAACAATTTGCAAAATGTCCAGGTGAGGATTTGAGCCTCCAACTCTGTTTTTGAATGTGTGAATCACTGTTAAGTTGCACTTTCCCGAATTTGCTTGAATCTCTTTATGGTTTGCATGATTATGTGTTGCATCAAATGATTTAGGCGATTTTCTTTGAAATAACTACTTGGCCTAAAATGAACCATCCCTCATGCATGTTCCCTAGTCAGCCACATTGAGCCTAATTAGCCTATTGTTTCTTTATGACCCTATATTATGAGCCGAAATCTGAAAAAACCATGTTAACCCAATCTTAGGATTAGGAGAGCATGGAAGCTTAATGAGAAAAGAGTTGTGAGAAACTAAGTTTGGGGTGGCTACGAGGTGATATGTCATATTGGGATGAGAAAAAGAAAATAAAGGTTGACCCAAGGCAAAAAGAAAAGAAAAGAAAAGAAAAGAAGAAAACAAAAAATTGCCAAAAGAAAAAGGGGCAAAACAAAAAGATTAGCAAGGAAAAGGATGTAGTCACCCGAGCCCAAATAAAAAATGGAAAAAGGAATTTGAGTGGGAAAAGTGTCAAAATGCTCATGCTCTCTTAGTTCCTAGGGACTTAAGCCTAGTATCCTTCATTATCCTACCCTTAGCCAGGCCCCATTACAACCTTTGAAAGACCTATTGATGTTGCATGCATGTTTTCGTGGGAACTATGTTTGAGATGAAAATCAAATTCATGGGAAGTGCTCTTAGAATGTGAAAGTGAGTGAAAAGTTGATAGCCTAGACAAACTTGAGCGAATGAGTGAACTCTTACATACCCTTGTGAGGAAGGCAATTGTTTGAAATAGGTGATCTTCCTTTGTGTGTATCTTTGAGCCTCAACTTAGAGTAATGATGGCATGAATGATAAGTTCTCAATTGTTTAAAGTAAATGAATGCGGGGATTACATTAATGTAGGGGGGAGATCATTGGAGAAAAACTGTTTTGATTGCATTAAATTTGTGCGAAATCAATTGATTACTTTAGGCTTGCCAAGTCTTGAGTCGTTTTTGAGTTTTAAGCTTGCTTGGGGACAAGCAAGGTTTAAGTTTGGGGTGTTTTGATAAGCCTTCGGCTTATCTAGTTTTATAACTAGATGGACCGTGGTTTTTGTGCAAATTATTCGAGTTCAATCTCGTTTTCGCCCAAATTTGCCTTGTTTTGTTCCTAAGTTGGACTTTGACTCGTTTTGCGTCTTTTGTGTAGTTTTTAGCTTATTTTGGATAGAATTATGCTTATGGTTGCTTTTGGTGTTTTCAGGTCAATAAGTGAAGCTCCGGGAGTCAAGGAAAGTCAAGAAGCAGTGGAAAAAGCACTTCTGGAGACACTCGCCCCGCGAGTGTATGCTCGCCTCGCGAGACTGAAGGTCAACAAAGCAGCAAAAGTCATCATTTCTGGATCGCCACGCGAGACTCTTCTCGCCCCGCGAGAGTCTGAAGACCTGCTAGACAGAGACCATCACGGCATAGCCGTGATGAAGGTCACTAACGTGACAGATTTAGGTTTGAAGTCTCGCCCCGCGAAAGACAGCTCGCCTCGCGAGAGCCTGAAGACCCTGGAAGACAGAGACCATCACGGCCTAGCCGTGATGAATGTCACGGCTGTGACAGATTGAAGTTGGAAGATTCGCCACGCGAACATACTTTCGCCTCGCGAGAGTTCAAATTGAAAGCGCGCCAATTTTAATTCTCGCCTCGCCTCGCGAGCGCAGATCAGGAATCCTATATATTGTTGTTTCAGTATCAGGAGGCGGGGGGGGGGGGGCAAATTTCTTTTCTCTTTGGAGCTGCGTCTCCCCTTCTTCTTTTTCTTATTTTGATACGGAGATTATGTCCGATTGTTTGTCTATGAGCATGAGGAACTAATCCCCTCGTCCGAGGGAGCAATGAAGCCGCCCATGGCGGTGTAGATTCAATGTGATGTATGTCTTCTCCCTTGTCTCAATTTATGTTTTCCAATTCTGATTTGAATGCGTTGATCATATGTTTTGCGTGATTAACTAGTTAAACGTGTTTGAGGCCGAGAGGCGATTCGCGTTTTAGAACTTGAATTGGGATCGCTAATCGAATATTACACGAGAGTGAGTAGGAGATTAGTGCAACCTTATAGGGAACAAGAATTAACCAAATTCGAGATTAGGATTATGAGACCTAGTAAGTAATTAATCCAATCGTCGAATACGTCCTAATGAGCACGAGAGTCGATTTAGGAGAATTTAGGGGTCCCGGTTGACATTGTAATTGAACTTATGGAGGAATTCATCATCACTTGGGTATGCATGTTGGGTAGGTGGATTTGTGACCTTGGACATTTTAATTTTCAGATTTTTAGTTAACTATTTTATTAGAATTGTTAATTGAATTTTTGATCCTAATCTTTCTCTCTCCCTCAACCACCTTCTGTAACTTGACCAAACTTATCGGATTTCCCGCGGATTAGTGGAATTGGTAGCCCAATCCCTAAGTTCGACCTCGGTAATTACTTACCGTGTTTCTTTTATTACTTGCGATGACCCGGTACACTTGCCGGAGTCACCAACAGCTCCCACCTACACTGACACTTAATCAGGGAGTTCCCTTTCCTTTCCCTCACTCTGTTTTTATAGTTCTTTTGTTCATTGGGGACAATGTATATTTTAAGTGTGGGGGAGGGAACTAGTTGTAGTTTTTGTTTTGTTTTTGTTTTTTTTCCCTTTTCCTTGAATAAAGCTCCTGAATAATTTGAGAAGCTCAGGAGTTGTGTAGAGTCTTTTGTTGGCAAGTTTGATGGATTTTGATTGATTTTGCACAGATTGATTGCATGATTTATGTGATGATTCCCCCTTGGCTGAATTTTTTTTTTTTGAAAAGTGATTCCCATGTGAAATTGAAAACTGAACTTTGAGATTTTGTTATGATGGCATGATTTATGATAAGTTTGGGGTGATAGGAAGCACACACTAGGGATAGAATCTCTGTCAAACAATTTGTATAAATGTCCAGGTGAGGTTTTGAGCCTCCAACATGTTTTTGACTGTGTGAACTCACTTTCAAGTTGCACTTTCCTGAATTTGCTTGAGTCTCTTTTTGGTTTGCATGATTATGTGTTTGCTTCAGATGATTTAGGCATTTTCTTTGTAAATAGCTACTTAGCCTAAAATAACCATCCCTAATGCATGTTCCTTAGTTAGCCCCATTGAGCCTGATTAGCCTGTTAATTCTTGACAACCTAATGTTATAAGCCCAAAATCTGGAAAAACCATGTTAACCCGATCTTAGGATTAGGAGAGCATGGAATCTTAGAAAAAGAAAATGGGTGCCAGAAACTAAGTTTGGGGTGGCTACAAGGTAATATGTTGTTTGGGATTGAGAAAAAAAATACAATAAAAAGGTTGGAGCCAAAGGCTTGTAAAAAAAAAAAAGTGGCTGTAGTCACCCAAGGTAAAAAGATGAATGAGAAAAGGAACTTGAGTGGAATTTCATTGTTTTGAAGTGTTTCATGCTCTCTTAGTTCCTAGGGTCTTCAGCCTAGTACCTTTGTATATTCTACCCTTAGCCAGGCCCCATTACAACCATAAAAGACCTTTTGATGTTGCATGCATGTTTTTCTGTGGGAACCATTTTGAGATGAAAATCAAATTTATGGGAAGTGTTCTTGAAAAGTGAAATTGAGTGAATTGTTGATAACCTGACACAAACTGAGCGATTGAGTGAAACACAAATTGCCCTTGTGAGGAAGGCAGTTGTTTGAATTTGGTGATCTCTCTTTTGTGTGTAACTTAGATCCCTTGCTTAGATTTCTGATTGCTTGAATGATGAAATTCTCAAATGTTTAGAATAAATGAATGTGGGGATTGCTTTGTTTGAAAGGGGGGACATTGAAGAAAACTGCTTTGATGTATTGCTTGAATTTGTACAAGGTTGATTGAATCTTTTAAGCTTGTCAGGTCTTGAGTCTTTTTGATTTTTGAGTCCTAGTTTGCTTGGGGACAAGCAAAGTTTAAGTTTGGTGTATTTTGATAAGCCTCTGGCTCATCTAGTTTTATGGCTAGTATGACCAGGGTTTTGTGCAAATTATATCCTATTTTCACCCAAATTAGATTAGATTGTCCTCAAGCAAGGTTTTGAGTCTCTAGAGTAGTTTTAGGTTAAATTACCCAGTTTTGAGTCAAATAATGCACTTATAGTTATTTCTTTGTTTTCAGGTTAAGTAGAAGTTGAGAGAATAAAGAAACAGGGGATTCGCCTCGCGAGAGTTTCCCTTGCCTCGCGAACCTGAAAGCCAGCAGAACAGTGAAAATGACATCCTCTCTGGTTCGCCTCGCGAACAGCTCTTCGCCTCGCGACCCCGAAGGCTGACTGTTCCAGGAAAATGCAAGGTTTCTGTGTCGCCTCGCGAACACTTGGCTCGCCTCGCGAGTAATCCAACCCTGGAAGACCAGAAGCCATCACGGTTTAACCATGTTGAAGGTCACGACTGTGACAGTTGGAATTTGAAGAGTCTTGCCTCGCGAGTAGTCCTTCGCCCCGCGAGAAGACCAAACGTTGCTGACTCTTCATGATATTCGCCTCGCGAATGATGTCTCGCCTCGCGAGTGGGCTAAATTTCTAAAGAAGTATAAAAGGCTGTTCTGTGCAGATTGGAAGATAACTTTTGCTTCTCCATTGTTCTGTTTACATTTTTTTTCTGTGTGTTTTCGTTTTTTATGGAGAACTAAGTTTCTAAGATTAAACTATTGTAATTGATTTCTACCGTACTTGAGGTTCTGTGATCTCTGTTTTGTATGTTTTTCCCTTTTCAATGCCATATTATACATTTCTGTTTGTTTAATTCAGGAGTGTATAGTGTTGTGTTGATTCATTTCAGTGATGTTATGTTCCTATACTTAATCGCGTCTGCTTAATTCGCGTGTGTTCATTCATGTTCGTTTGGTTCATGAGGGCTTAACCCCGTTTGTTTAATTCGGGAATAGGAACATACATCCGTAGTAGTGATTTCGTTTGTTAATTGTTACTACAACTGAAAGGGGAATAGAATCTGCTTAGGGCTTGGGATTACACGAACCGATGATAGTTGTGAAATCAAGAACAGTAGATTAATCGTTTTTGGCCATTTGATAACCTCTTTGAACTGCCTTGTTTTATTGCTCTGTTTGCATTGTTTTAATTTCTTTATTTGCATCCCAATCCAACCCCCCCCCCCCCTAAAAAACTGATTTTTGTGAGAAATAACACTTTAAGAGTCCTTGTGAGACGACATCCGAGTTGTCGCCCTAAACTACAGTTTTAAAACCCGCTCGTTCTTTTTGGCGCGTGTGCGACAGCGCGACCAATCATTTTCCATCATACCATCATTTTCCTCATGTTCCTGAAGAAATACTATGTAGTCAACTAGAATAGCATTTCTTCTTTCTCTAGTGGATCGTTGCAAAGACACTTACTCTTGAAGCACTAGTTCTTGAGGATCTTGAATTTGTTCTTCTGGAACAACTAACTCATCTTGAATGGGAGTTTGAACAGCAATGTCATTTAGAGGTTCCAGACTTGCTTCATCAAAAGCAACTTTATGAATCTATTCTGGAATTGAAACCAATTCTTCCTCAAAGACAAAGTCTCTAACCTTATTTCTCCCACCAAACTCAATATCCTCAAAGAACGTGGCAGTTCCCGTCTCAAAAATTGTCTTTAATTTGGGATCGTAAAACTTATAGCCCCTGGATCGTTCAGAATAGCCAATAAAGTAGCTGCTCACTGTTCGGGGATCCAATTTCCTTTCATTTGGACTATAAGGCCTTGCCTCAGCTGGACATCCCCATACATGAAGGTGATTTAGACTAGGCTTTCTACCTGTCCAAAGCTCATAGGGTGTTTTGGCAGCTGCCTTAGTTGGCACTCTGTTCAAAATGTAAGCTGCAGTCTTCAATGCCTCTCCCCAGAGTGACTCCGGTAAAGTAGAATGACATAGCATACTCCTTACCATATCCTTAAGAGTCCGGTTTCGTCTTTCAGCTACACCATTCATGCTAGGTGACCCCAAGATGGTGTCTTGTGGGACGATCCCACATTCCTGAAGGTATTTGGCAAATGGTCCCGGACGTTGTTCACCTGATCCGTCATACCTACCGTAATATTCACCTCCACGGTCAGATTTGACACTCTTAATTCTTTTATCGAGTTGATTTTCAACTTCAACCTTAAATGATTTGAACACGTCCAAAGATTGAGACTTTTCATGTATAAGAAATAGGTACGCATATCTGGAATAATCGTCTATGAATGATATAAAGTATTGTTGACCATTCCAAGATGGTGTTGGAAATGGCCCACAAATGTCCGTATGTATCAATTCTAAGACATCTGTAGCTCTATATGCTCCCAATTTCTTTTGTTTGGTCTGTTTGCCCTTAATGCACTCAACACAGGACATTAAAGTCTCAGAAAGTCGGTGGAATCAAGGATCCCATTTGACATAAGTCGTTCAACTCTATTTCTAGAGATGTGACCTAGACGCTTGTGCCACAACGCTCCTGAATTTGCATTGTCAACTTTGCGCTTAGTACCACGTGATTCCACATTCAAGTTTTCATTATAGGAAGCAATAGTGTCAAGTAAATATAGATTGTCATACACCATAAGAGTACCAGTTCCAACAACATTTGAATTAATAGATAAACTGAATTGATTGTTTCCAAATGAACAATGATAACCAAATTTGTCCAAACAAGAAACAGAAACTAAATTCCGTCTAAAGGACGGTACAACAAAAGTATCCATTAAATCCAAATAATAACCAGTACTTAATAACAACCTAAAATGCCATATTGCCTCTACTTCTACCGACTTGCCATCTCCCACATAAATGCGTCTTTCAGCATCAGTTGGCCTTCGGTAACTCAGGCAACCCTCAGAACAGACCAAAGTAAGGAACATACCTTTCTTTTCACGCCAGGCATGATACTTGGTACATTCCTTCTTGACATGTCCAGTCATGCCACAAAAGAAGCAACCGTTGTCACCCTTATTTTGCTTCTTTTGTGTTGGACCCTTAGCAGCTTCATTCTTAGTATCCTTATGTTTCCTCCTTTTGCCCTTGCACTTCATAGAAATCAAGCTTTGAAGGAGTGTGCTTGTTTCTGGCTTATCACTTTTGGCAAAGCGTTTCTCAATTTCGGCAAGGAATTCTTTGGCACTTGTTATCTTTTCAGATATAGCACCCCTAAATGCCTCCGGAATGTCGCGCTTAATGATCATGAGACTCATACGATTGGAGCGTTCCTACTTCTCATAAGTTTTCCTCTCTTCAGCCCAGAACAATTAAAATGTTCTCTTTCCAATCCTTAAAGTTTGTACCATTAAGATCAGGAACCGAATTTAGGTTAGCATATATAGTAGCAATAGTAGTTGAAGAGAGAACAAATAAATAACATAAATATACTCACATCATAACCAAAATTCAATCATCAATAAATTCAAATAATGGCATACCCCATCTCAAGATACCTAGTGCAACATTAATATCAAGTCTTTGGACAGTAATATTAACTGCTAGTGGTACTCTTGTTGTAATGATCAAACATTGACAATAATGTATGTCAAATAATAAACCCTTCTTTGGACTGATTTATCGTTCACATCTACAACTTTATAATCATCACATGTTTACCATCACATGTGTGCATGTAATCCGGCCAAATATTAACCTTCCTTTGGGCCGATTAATACTCGCATGGATACTCATACACACTAACATTCAACATTTCTCATGAGCAATCTACACAAGAGAGGTCACTTTGGTGACTTCTTGCTTTAATTGGGTCACTTAAAATGTCAAACAATTTTGTAATCCAAAATATAACCAATTGTTTGAATTTTGATTGAACACTTAATCCAAAATAAATTTTATTTATTTCCAGAAGAAGACTGTGTCCAAACTGTGTGCATCATTGTTTCACTGAGAAAAAATATTTCCCTCCTTATTGCAAAAAAATAGGCATCGGTCAACCAGTATTTAAATAATAATGTTTGGATACTAAAGCACGATGTTATAGTGCCAGCCTAGTGGTCAGGGTTCCTTGACACAAAGCACAACCGCATGGTCTCAGGTTCAAATCCCACGTCCAAAAATGGTAATGTTGTAATTTGTGAATCTTAATATTTAAAGTCTAAATGAAACGTTTCATAATCAAATAAAAATTTCCAAAGTGGGGATCGAACTGGTGCCCAATGGTTCAAAATTAACCGCAAGCCACCATTACACCACCGAATAAAATACCATTATGGATAATGACTAATTTATTTGTAAACTCAAACCCAACAGTGTCAAACCGAAACTCAAACTCAGAAAACCAAATCCATACAATAACATAATATTTTCAACCAACATTTATGATTTGATATCATAAATCAAAAAACAATCCATGAATTCGTAAAATTTTAATATGGATAATACACGAATTCAATATTCAATAATATCCATCTTCAATAAAATTATATCCATATTTGTTCTTAAATTTGACATTTTCACAATTTAAATCATCAAATTAAGAACACTCAATCATTCATAAAAAAAAAATTTCTCAATGATTCAACATAAACTTGTGGCTCTGATACCACTTGTTGGAAAATTTTATGAGAAAAACTTAAAGATGAAAACCATCATCCAAACAAGACAAGTCATGTTCAATCATCAAGAATAGAAAATGAAAGACAATAGCGGAAGCGTACCCGAATTCATGGAAAATATGATGGAGAAACTTCTGGGTCTTGGTCTTCCAAGTCAACATGCACAATTCTTCTTAAACCATAAAGAGCCTCTCCTTTCTAACGATGGGTGTTAGAAAAGAAAATTGGTTGCATATGACTTGGGGACCATAACCTTTTATAATGAGTCCATGCCCTTTCATGAAGAGTGATGTCCCTTCGAATTCAAACTCTTTCATGAAGAGTCATGACTATCCACACATTTCTTATCTCTAATTTTGCCCATCATAAAAATAGAAATAAGACCTTATGGTATCTACACAATAATTTTCATAACAATTATGTCCTTAGCCATAAACCTTACTTGAATTAGATCACTTTAATTTGACTAATTAAAAATAATGGCCCTAACACATTTAAATATTACAAGTGTGACCCAAAAATTTCTAACACTATAAGGTATAGAAAAAACGAAAAAAAAAAAAAAGAAAGAAAAGAAACGCATGCAGAAACACAGAACGACCAAAATTGTGGAGAATGTAAACACAATATCTTTAGTTTATCAATTTGGAAGGAGATGAGAGAGGGGGTGGATGGAGATAAGAGAGAAGATGGGGTGGATGGAGATGAGGGAGAAAATGGGGGTGAGTGGTGATTTTTAGCAAGTAATTAGAGTAAATTGGTTTATTAAGGATAGTTTAGTAATAAAAAAATATTTAAAATTGTACTAGCCGAAGATATAAGGCCGAGGATTGTCGGTACGGCCGAGCTCATTCTTGTAAGTGGGTCGTGACCCGAATTCCTATAAAGTCGAAGACCTATTAATGCACTTGACACCCGAGGATAACTACTCGGGCCTATTCCACAGCGGGCCGCGGATGAAGATATCTCGGCCCCGAGCTATCCAGTCACAACTGACTGGGCCGAATATCTCGCTGGTCCTAATATCCCTCCGCATAGCTCGGAGCCTTATCCTTATCTTTATCTAGTTGAAATAACAACCCGATCCTAACAAATAGGATCTCAATAACAGTCCAACTCAAACTGTTACACCAAAACATATCTATAAATAGGGGTCCAACCCCCTCACTTAGAACTACGTTTGCTTTGATTCCCATTTGGATACGTAGGAGCAGAATTCCGATTCTGTCAAGCTAATTCCAAAACACTCCCACAAGACCTTCTCCGGACGAGTATCTCCCACTTGAGATATTTGGACGGAACATTTGGCGCCGTCTGTGGGAATCAAAGCAAAATTTTTCCATACCACAAACAATGGTGAGAACAAGGAGCGGGAACTGCAGGAGAGAGGAGCCAGAGAATGCCAACAATGGGGATAATGGAGAACGATCCATAAACCCAGCAGTAACAACCGACAATCCCATTATTCAAGAACTCCTCGCACAAGTGGCAATGCTGAGAAGGGAGAATGGGGAGATTCGGCGGCATAACAGCCGTCGTGAATGAGAACAAAGCAGAGAAAGGTCCACCTCTTCTCCTCATGAGAGAGAGCACCGGACAGCCGAGAATGAAGGATCCAGAAACACGTGCAGAGAGGGAAGCCAACAACCCCGGGTTTCTCATCATGTTGACCGAGCAGACAAGGAGGAATTTCCTAGGCAGGCCCCTGAACTTTCACTTCAGGCAAATAGCCCTAATGAAAGGGCCGGTGTGCGGAGGCCGAGACATCCCTTCACCGATGCCATCATGGAGGTTCCTCTACCAGCCAACTACAAACCAATAAACATTGACAGTTATGATGGCACTTCGGACCCGGAACGTCATTTAGATGCTTTCACTACTCAAATGTACCTCTTTACCGACGATGATGCTGTCATGTGTAAAGTCTTTCCAACTACTCTGAAAGATGCTGCATTGAGCTGGTATACCCAGCTACCGCCAGCATCAGTTGACTCCTTTGACACATTCATGACTAAGTTCAATGCTCAGTTTGCTACGAGTCGAGCTCATCAAAAAACCTCAGCCTCGTTGGTAAACTTTAAGCAAGAAAAGAACGAGTCTCTGCGTGATTTTATGGCCAGGTTCAGCAAAGAGACTATCCTCATCCAGAATCTCAGTGCCGATGTCGTACTGCATACTATTCTGACCGGGTTACAGTTTGGCCCTTTTGCCAGACACCTAGACCGGAAGCCTCCAACCAGTATGGATGAGTTAAGGAGAAAGGCTGTCGGATTCATCAATATGAAGGAAATTGAAGAATCTAAGAAAAGGGAAAGAACTGATGATTCTGATAGACGAAAAGGGAGAGAAAAGAGGAGGGCTGGAGGTGATAAGCAGAAATTCAAAAGCACATCCGAGCATTTACATAGGGGACCGAAGTATGAGCACTATACCCTCCTCAACACCAACCGAGCTCGGGTGTTTGAGGAAGCCTACAACGTATAACTTTTGCAGCTCCCCAACCGTGGCCACACGCCCCAGAATGCTAATCGACAGAAGCATTGTCGGTACCATCGTAACTACGGGCATACCACCGAGGAGTGCTAGGTCCTGCGTGACAAGATTGAAGAGTTAGTGCAAGCTGGCCATCTGAATAATTTTGTTCGGAGAAGTCACAACAATGGCGAGGGGCGTGACAGAAGTAGAAGAAGAGGAGGTGGCCAATGCCCGAGAAGGGGCGGCGGTCGGCAAAATAACGAAAGAACAGAAACCAGGGAAGATTAGAATGAAAGGCGAGAGGAGGATAATATTGTCCGAGGTGTGATAAACACTATTTCAGGTGGATTTGCGGGAGGAGGCACGACGAGTTCAGCTCGGAGAAAACACCTACGGGCTATTCAGGCTATCAACTCGGTAGCTGGTAAACCCCCGAGGATTTCCCCACGGATTATCTTTTCCGATGAAGACTTCTTGGGTGTGGATCCTAATCAGGACGACCCTATGGTAATCACAGTGCAATTGGCCAACTTCTCGGTCAAAATAACTCTAGTCGACCAGGGGAGCTCGGCTGATATCCTATACTATTCAACATTCCATAAGCTCGGGATCCCAGAAAAATCTATTCAGTCGTATGATAGTAAACTCGTCGGCTTTGCTGGGGAACAGGTGGATACCCGAGGATACATTGACCTCCTAACCACTTTTGGGGATGGCAAAACATCCAAAACTATCTTGGTCAGGTATGTGTTGGTTAATGCAGTAACATTATACAATATCTTGATCGGAAGACCATCTTTGAACGAGTTGGGGGCTGTGGTCTCTACTCCCCACCTCACAATGAAGTTCCCTTCTAACTCGGGAGACATAGTTGCTGTCCGGGCTGATCAGAAAATGGCCAGACAGTGCTATGCTGATAGTTTGCGTATAAGCAAACTCAAACCTACACCTGCATAAACACTAGACAGAGGAAAAGACAAGTCTGTAAATTCAGTTAGCTCTGTTGAACTAGACCCGAGAATGGACGTGCAGGAACAACGGCCACAACCCATTGAGGAGTTAGAGAAGTTCTAGCTCGAATCATAGCTCGATCAGTGCACCAAGCTCGGCGGTCAACTTGAGCCGAATTTAAAAAAGAAAATAAAGGAAGTGCTCCGCAGCAACACCGATTTGTTCGCCTGGACCACATCAGACATGTCGGGGATTGACCCCGATTTCTTATGCCACAAACTGGCAATCTGTCCTGAGGCAAAACCAGTAGCTCAAAGGAAAAGGAGACTTGGTGAGGAAAGGAGAAAAGTGGTGGAAGAAGAAACAACGAAGTTGGTTAAAGTCAACTTTATTCGAGAAGTAGAATACACTACTTGGTTGGCCAACGTGGTTCTGGTCAAAAAATCAAATGGCAAGTGGCGCATGTGCACTGATTACACAGACTTGAATAAAGCTTGTCCAAAGGATTATTATCCTTTACCAAGTATTGATAGGTTGGTGGATGGTGCTTCCGGATACAGGATTTTGAGCTTCTTGGATGCATACTCGGGGTACAACCAGATCCGAATGTATCCCCCAGATGAGGAGAAAACAACTTTCATAACTGAAGGCTCGAATTATTGTTACCGGGTAATGCCATTCGGATTAAAAAATGCTGGAGCTACCTACCAAAGGCTCATGGACAAGGTGTTCGAAAAACAGATCGGAAGGACTATGGAGGTTTATTTGGATGATATGGTCGTAAAATCCGATGACCACAACAACCACCCGAAAGATTTGGAGGAAATTTTTCAGCAGCTGAGAAATTATAATATGAGGTTGAATCCGGAAAAGTGTGTTTTCGGTGTTCAGGGTGGAAATTTCCTCGGTTTTATGTTGACACACCGGGGAATCGAGGCCAATCCTGATAAATGTCGAGCTGTGATTGAGATGCGAAGCCCACAAAATATTAAAGAAGTGCAACGACTTGCAGGGCGGCTGGCATCATTATCTCGGTTTCTCCCCAGATCTGCAAAGAAAGCTCGGCCTTTCTTTAGATTATTGAAGAGGCCTCAAACCTTCGCGTGGACCAAGGAATGCGAGAAGGCCTTCGTCGATTTCAAGGCCTTTTTGTCTTCACCACTAATATTAACTCGACCTATCCCAGGGAAAGAGTTATACTTATACCTGTCAGCCACCGAGTACGTCATCAGTGCGGTCATTGTGCAAGAAGTAGAGAAAGTTCAAATGCCGGTGTACTTCATCAGCAGGGTCCTTCATGATGCCGAAACCCGGTATCAAGTCATAGAAAAGCTGGTTTTGACCCTGGTAACTGCAGCTCGGCGATTGCATCCGTATTTCTAGAGTCACCGGGTGATTGTCAAAACCGATCACCCGATTAAGCAGATTCTCAAAAAGCCCGAGTTGGCAGCCCGTATGATTGCTTGGTCGGTGGAGTTATCCGAGTTCGGCCTGAAATACGAGTTGAGAGGTCCTCTGAAAGCTCAATGTATCTCCGACTTCGTAGCCGAGCTCAATCCGCTACCGATAACCGAGGATATATGGTGGAATTTGTATGTGGATGGATCCTCGAATGTCAGAGGCAGTGGAGCTGGGGTAATACTGGAAGGCCCGGGAGAACTGATCCTGGAGCAGTCATTAAAGTTTGAGTTCAAAACCTCAAACAACCAAGCCGAATACGAAGCCTTGAGAGCAGGGTTAATGCTGGCTAAGGAAATGGGAGCAAAGGCTGTTAGATGCCGAAGTGATTCACAGCTAGTCACAGGACAAATCTCTGGGGGTACCAAACGAAAGAGCCTCAGCTTACCAGGTATTTATGTAAAGTCAATCAGTTAATTTCCAGCTTTGAGAAATTTGCTATTGAACACATTCCCATAGAAGAAAATACTCGGGCCGATCTACTGTCCAAATTGGCCAGTACGAAGAAACCGGGCCAGCATAGAACAGTTATTCAAGAAACCCTCAATGAACCGAGTATCACGTTTGGAGAGGTGATAGCCAACAAGCCGGTTGACCGAGAGTGGATGACACCCATATGGGAGTATTTATCCTCAGAACCTCTGCCCCCAGATCACGCCGAGGCCAGGAAGATCAGGCTTAGAGCAAGTCACTTTGCTATCGTTTCTGGAGAGTTGTATAAACGGGGATTCTCGGTACCGATGTTAAAATGTCTGACAAAGGCACAATCAAAATATGTAATGGAAGAGGTTCACTGTAACACCCCGATTTTCGCTGCCTTGTAATATCGGTAATATATATATATATATATATATATATATATATATATATATATATATATATATATATATCCGAGACTTAGAAAATGATTTTGGATAAACCAAGGTCATTTCCTTGTTATACTTATTTTCATAAGGTTACGGGATAATTTTTTGGTTGAAAATTCAGACGGAAGCCGGTCTACCGTTTTTTGTGTTTTCACTGACAGTAAAAGTTTACCGCTCAGAAGACATAATTTTGAGTCGTGAACGAGATGAAAAATGTTTTTATCATACTTACTACGATACTGGAAGTTTTGAAAATTTTGGTAAAAAAAATTAAAATATTATATTTGTTGCGGGCGTTTAAGTCGAGATGTCTCTAGGAAAAGCTTGCGCCAGATGAATCGAGGTGTCGGCAACGTAGCAGAGATGTTGGATTGACCGACTTGACGAGCATTTATGACGAGTTTATCAGGGTCATAATGGCCATAATGGCACATTTATGACAAAGTTAATTTTTCCTATGAAATGACCAAATTGCCCTTGTCTTTTTATGACAATTTCAAACAAATGTCATTGGAAAAAGTTGACCAACCCTTGCCCAACCCCCACGGCTCCAATGCCTTCTTCATTAAGTTTGGTTTCTTCTTCCTTTAAATAGGTTGTCTTCTTCATTAAGCCATTTTTCCATTTTCATGTTCTTTTCTCCAAAGAGTTCATAATTCGTCCGATTTTGCCTAGCAATTCTGACCAGTTTCTATTTTGAATCTAGAAAACCTTTCAACATGAAAGTTGTTCATCTTTCTCTCTTATTTCCAACTACATAAAGATCAAACAAAACGGATAAGTATGTTGAGAGATCTACCCAAAATACTAAAATTGTTCTAAACCCTAACTATGTTCATCTTCTTCCTTAAGTTTCTCAAGAACACCATGAGAAATTTGTGAAGAACATCATCCAAATCTTGCTTTCCTTGAATCATCAAGAGGTATCAACTTCTTATCTTGTCATTAAAATCATTTCTCTTCACAACTTTTGTAGATTCTTGGCTAAGATTCATATGTTCATCATTTACCTTAAAGTTCATGGAACTAGATTCAAAAATTCATAACTAATTCTAGAAAAATCCTTTTGACATGAAACCAATTGCTATGATCTTATAATCATCTCTATTTTCATCATCTAAAAGCATAAGATCATGAGAAATTTCTTTCCTTGATTTCTGGTCATGGCCGAACCTAGGGTAAAGTTGTGTTCTTAGGTTTTGTTTCATTTTCATGTCTTAATTCCTGATTATATCTTGATAGTTCTTGTATTCAAGTAGATAGAAGATCAAAAATCAAACTTAAGCCTATTTGATCTCATCAAAACCGAAACCCTAGGAATGAGCACTTAATGGTTTTGTGATTCAAAAGTTGTTTGTGACACTTGAATCCAACTCTAGGTTTTGTATGTTGATTAAATCCAAGAGTTTAGAAATTTTAGAGATTTCTAACCCCAAACTCAGCCCTTGGCCGAAACCCTAGTTCTTAGAACTAGTTGAGTTTTAGTTCATGTTCTTGGTTCATAATTTTGGTTTAAGTGAGTAATCATGCTTAAGTAACTTATGGATCATTAATCCTTAAGTTAATCAAATTTTCAATTTCCTAACCTAGATAATTGGTTGAAGCCGAAACCCTAACCATAAAAGTTAGAGGATTTTGTTTCAAATTTTAGTTTTGTAATAAGTAATCTATGATAGTTAAGACTCTAGTAATTAGGATCCAAAAGATGACATTAAGAAGATAATCCTAAACCTATTTCTAAGTCTTGGTCGAACCTAGCCTTAAAGTGTCCTAGATGGTTGTTAGTTGATTAATTATAGTTATGTTGTTTGAATGAAGGTGGTTGTGTTAACTCGTGGCGGGATAACGAGGATCGTCGTGTACGTGTTTCCGGTGAAAACTCAGGTGGGAGAAAGAACCATTCCATCGTCGGAACTGATAAGTAGTATATAATTTATAATAATGGTGTAGGACGACCTAAACCCTACTAGTGGTCGAGTAATCGACAATACCAAAATCGTATTGGAATCTTTTCCGTAAAACCAATGACAATTTGGGAATTGTAGGTTCATCGCCTTAGGTTGATTATTCATATTTGCGGATGTTTGAATTGTTTACTTTTGACTGTTTGTGATACGCTGGTTGAGTTACTCCATCTGCATGTGATGTATTGTTTCGGTGTTTGAATAATTATGATAGTGATGATGTTTGCTATCTGTCACGGCCGTGATGGTTGTCATGGCCAGGCCGTGACAGGTTCTGTGTTGTAGGATTCTTGTCTTTGTTGTCTGTCACGACCGTGATGGCTATCACGGCCAGGCCATGACAGAGTCTGACTTTGTTAATTATTTGGTTGTGATAAATTGCCTTATATGATAGTGAGATGTTGGAATATTCTGTTGATTAATGTGTTATGCATGATTTGCTTGGGTTTAATACTATGCTTAGATGATTTTAAGGAAAGATATATATATTGCTCGGAGGTATTTTGTTTGGGTGAGAGTTTTGAATATGAATTAGAAGTGCCTCGCTATTATTGTATAGAAGTGATGTGATATAGAATGTAAGTGGAGGTTATGAGGAAAAGCTTGAGGTACTAGGTTGTTATTGATAAAAGTCAGTGAGAATCATATGTTGCATTGTTGTTCATAACCGTGTATTTGAGATACACGAGGTCCGAAGTTCTCGTGGACCGTTCCAAATTAGAATTTAAGTTGTGCAACTATAGTGTCATTGCTTTGCATGAGCACCCTTGACTGAGTTGAGAGAGAGAACCGGGGTGTGCACGTGATCTTGTGCAGCTATAGTGTCATTGCTTTGTATGAGCATTTTCACCATGGATGTACACCATGGATGTGAATGTGCACCGGCGTTGGGAACGTGTCACTTGGACGACTGACTGACATTCCAACCGAGGAATGTGTGACAGGATTTGCAGTGGCCACGTCAGCATAAAGGTCTAGTTGCATGAGTTGGAGGGTAGAGGATGATATAGTGAGTTGAGGATGATTGTTGAGTTTGAGTGATGCGTGTCTGTGACTATTATTGTATTATATGCTATGAATCTTTTCCACTTATGATGATAGAACTGTTTCTTATCTCCCTATTTCTGCATTTTTGTGTATGTCTACTTTGTTACGTTAGAAGACCAGATGGACGAATATGTTGCGGAGGAGATGGATGGAACCCTGTACGAGACGGAGGGGTGGAGGAGTTGAATGACATTCCGTATGAAGCTGACGCTGGAGAACAACCGACTGGTCCTAATAATATAGTGTAGTAAGTTTAGGGTCAGTGAGTGATATATGACGTTTTTGTTTTCCGTTTGTTATAAGCAGTTTGTTTTAAATAAGTACCTGTGTGGGATCCTACTGAGAGGATACCCTAATCAGTGTTGTATAAAATAAAGGATACTCATGTGTGTATTTATGTAAAATAGTTTGGTGTGTTTTATATCCGCATAAGTTATATAATTATTAATTAAGTTTTAAGATTTACGTATTTTCAACGTTAAGCGTGCGATTAAGTAAATAAATAATTAAGGATTTAATGTAATAATACAATGGGGCACAACGGGGTGTCTCATTCACAGAGGAATCCGTGGTTTTCACTGCAGGGGCAGATCAATGGCCTCCAAGGTAGTCCGAGCAGGGTACTATTGGCCTACCATCCGAGCAGATTGCATCGAGTGGACGAAACAATGTGATGAGTGCCAAAGATTTTCCAATGTAAGTCGTACCCCACCCGAAGAACTTCACACATTAAACTCGCCTTGGCCCTTTGCTGTGTGGGGGATGGATATACTTGGACCATTCCCCATAGCCAAAGGTCAAGTCAAATTTCTCTTGGTAGCAGTGGACTACTTCACAAAATGGATTGAAGCAGAGCCTTTGGCGAAAATTACTGCCGAGAAGGTACCAAAGTTTGTGTGGAAAAACCTCATCTGTAGGCACGGAATTCCCTTTGCAATCGTCACTGATAACGGAAGGCAGTTTATAGATAAGACATTGCGAGAATTCTATGTCAATCTCGGTGTTAAACACCACGTCACATCGGTAGAACATCCCCAGACCAATGGGCAAGCCGAGGCGGCCAACAAGGTCATTCTCGGAGAGCTGAATAAGAGAGTGGGAAAAGCCAAAGGAGCTTGGGCAGAAGAGTTGCCGAGTATCCTCTGGGCCTACCACTGCACGCCTCAATTCACTACTCAAGAAACACCCTTCAGGCTGACATATGGAACAGACGTCGTGATCCCAGTTGAGGTTGGTGAGCCGTCTTTCCGGCGTATGCAACATGAGCAGAATGAGAATGAATGCAACTTAAGGGTCGAACTTGACTTGGTGGAGGAAATCAGAGAGGAGGCTAAAATCAGGGAGGAAGCCTGCAAACAAAGAGCTACTCGGAGGTATAATTCAAAACTGAAACCGAGGAGTTTCCTGTGCGGAGACTTGGTGCTAAGGATGAAAGGAGAAGCAAGGAGGGATCATACGGGAGGTAAGCTAGAAGCAAACTGGGGAAGGCCATTCCGAGTGGTAGAAAACTTGGGAAACGGAGCATATAGGTTAGAAGAATTGTCAGGGAAGCCTATCCCGAGAACTTGGAATGCTTCTCATTAAAAATTTTATTATAGTTGATGTATATAGTCAGGTGATGTACTCTTTTTCCTACCTCGGTATTTTGTCCCAAAAAGGGTTTTGACCGAGAAGGTTTTAACGAGGCACACCGCAGACTTCCTTTTTATCCAATAAAAGAATTTATTATGGACATTGTTCTATTTTCTTAATTTGTCGATGTATTTATTCCGCGAAAATTAAATTGTTAAAGGCCAAGTTTGAGCCTGAAGGCCGGGTACGAGCCATTAAATTTTTAAGGCCAAGTTTGAGCCTGAAGGCCGAGTTCGAGCTAATTAAATTGTTTAAGGCCAAGTTTGAGCCTGAAGGCCGAGTACGAGCCATTAAATTTTTAAGGCCAAGTTTGAGCCTGAAGGCCGAGTTCTAGCCAATTAAATTTTTAAGGCCAAGTTTGAGCCTGAAGGCTGAGTTCGAGCCAATTAAATTGTTTAAGGCCAAGTTTGAGCCTGAAGGCTGAGTAGGAGCTATTAAATTTTTAAGGCCAAGTTTGAGCCTGAAGGCCGAGTTTGAGCCAATTAAATTGTTAAAGGCCAAGTTTGAGCCTGAAAGCCGAGTACGAGCCATTAAATTTTTAAGGCCAAGTTTGAGCCTGAAGACCGAGTTCGAGCCAATTAAATTGTTTAAGGTCGAGTTCCAGCCTTTGAAATTATTTAAGTGAAATAGAATACGAGCAGTAAAAAGAACAAAATTTTGATCTAAAGGCCGAGTTCGAGCCATTAAATTTTTTTAATGAAACCGAGTACCATGCCGAAAGTAAAAACAAGGTACGAGTCGAGTACTAGAAAGTACTACGACTTAGATACAGAGCTGAAATTGAAAATAAGGCCCGCCCGGTTGGCCAGTAGTTCCACCAATTAGAACAGGGGCAAGGCCAGTTGTCCCCCCAATCGGACGCCACGACTTTCCCTCGAGGGAGGAAGTAATCACTTCCCCCTGAGAAAGCTGGACGATGAGGTGCTCGGTCTGCTTCGGGAGTAGACGGCCACTACCCCTTTCTTGACTCCCGGAAGTCGCTATTCTCCCAGCTAACATCCTTTCTAAAGAGATTACGTCATGAAAGAGATTCTGGATCCCATCTCCCAATTACACCCTTTTTGACAACTTTAAAGCGTGAAAAAGGATGTTAACTGGGAGAGAGGAGCGTAAACCCCTAGCACTATTATAGAACTACTCGGGTCGAAGGAGGACGAATTTGGCTGGTGGAAAAGAATGAAGAATGAATAAGTGAAGCAGTGAAACAACCCTATTTATAAGGGGGAGAGGCGTTGGAAAGGAAAAAATATGCGCTGAAAAAGGTTTATTGAAAAAATAAATCTCGAAACTCAGCAAAGAGCGGTGATTGCATGAACCCACTGGGGTTTCCAAGGCACATAATGTGTGACCACATATGCAAAACGTGAATCATGCATTTCACATGTGACAACAACTATCCGTTTTTGATACGGATGGCAGAATATCTCGGCCTTAGCCGAGGTCTTGTTTAAACAAGCCGAACACAATGTCGGAATATAAAAATATTTCGAAGAATATCTCGGCCAAACAAAAGCTACAAGAGGAACAGGAAGTCATCAAAATGGTGGAAGAGTTTTCATTAAATCAACCAAAGTTACAAAGGCAAAAGCCCATTACAAGGGATGAAGAAAGCAAAAAAAAATAATAATAACAAAGAGTACAGTTACTCGTCCCTATGACTCTCTTCGGCATCGATGTGATCCTCGGGAGAATCTTCCACCCCTTCCACCTCTTCTTCCTCTTCGGGAATAATGGGAACAAGTTCCCCATTCAGCACCTCTTTAGTCACATCGGCACCCGAGATATCAACCCCCGAAGCGAGAATTTCAACCTAAGCAATGGCCTTTGCAAAGCCTTTCCGATGCTCGACAAGAATACGGTCAGTGGCCTCTTTTAGATCCTCCTGAATCTCCATCCTGGCCTTAGTCTCGGCCTCCAGGGCGGCTTTAAGTTGCTCGATTTCAGCTTGAGCCTTCTTGAGCTCTTCTTCAGCGCGAGTTTTACCCTCTTCGACCCGAGCTTTATTCTCCTCAGCAAATTTTGCTTGGGAGTTAAGCTCAGAGTTCTGGCCATTCAGCTCGGTAATGGTAGTACTCCGGAGATTATTGGCTTTGGCCAGCTCATCACGCTCCGCGGAGGTCCGGGTAAAATCCCCCTTCAGCTTCTCGATAGAAGCAAGTTCAGTTTCCAGGTGCTGGGATTTCCTCTCAGTCTCCATCAAATCTTGGCTACAAAAGTGGGCCAGAGCAGCAGCTCGGATGCAGTAGGTCGAGAGGGCCTCCATGCTTGACTAAGCCCCTTGTTGCCTGATTAATCGGAGAACAACGGGCTTCAGGAAGTTCGAGTCAAAAGCAGGGAAGGGGTTGAAGTCTTCGCCCCAGAGAGATGAGGTTCCTGCTTTCAGAGAGGTGTTATACCACTTCACCTCAGTAGAGGGAGGAAGTTGTTCCTCCCGCCCTGTAGTTCCTGTCTCATGAGTGGTAGGATGTCGGGGACTTGAGCGGGGGGAATCTTCGGCGTCGACTACTATCTCTACCATTTTTCTTTTGTGAGGGGCAGATGATGAAGCCCCCTTGGCAGAGGCCTTAGCAGTGGCCGGAGGAAGTCTTTTCTTTTTCTTCTCGGTCGTGGAGGGACCCTGACCCTCTTTCGCGGCAGATTTCAAAAGCTTGGAGAAGTCGAATTTCCCCATGATGACTGCCAAAAGGAAAAGTTGTTAGTACAGGAACACATACAGAAAAAAGTTAAAAACTAAAAATCCAAACACTTACTTTTAAGGTCGGCTCTCGGAGTGGATGAGAAAGGGAGTTTCAGAAGACGTCCACAATGGAGAGGCCGAGGAAGTTTTTCTAGTATATCTATATCCCGTCTATCCTCGGCAGGAAGGGATTGGTATTCAAAACCAACGAATTTGGTAGGAGATGCTTGCCAGTATAAAGGAAACCTGGCGCATCCATTCTCATCAAAGAAGTGGGAAGAGTGAGAGCCCGAGGGGCGAACTCGGAAGAAGCCGACTTTAAAGTCTTTATACGATGATGTGTATAAACTAATAAGTCATCTTCGGTTCAGCCCATTAAGGGAAATCCATCCCGTTTTCTCACCAAACCTTATTTGGTAAAAGTACAAAAATTTGGGAGTAGTGGGCTCCATCCCGATGTACTTACACAGAATTTGAAAAGCTTTCATAAAAGCCCAACTGTTGGGATGAAGCTGAGTAGGTGCGACATTCATGGTTCTCAGAACGTCACACTCAAACTCAGTGAAAGGAAGAGACACACGCAGCTGGGCAAATAATGTTTTATACATATAGGTGAAAGGGGGCTCAGAAGGATGAGCCCTGAGAAAGACATACTCGGTACCCGAGCATGGGGAACAAATAAACTCGGATTCGTCTCCGGAGGCCGAGATATTAATCTGGGACCGAAGATGAGCAATTGAATCTGAAGTCTGAAAGTCAGAAAAATAAGTCCCAACTTCGCCTTAAACCCAGGTATACCCAGGAAGGGTAATATCGGGAACAGGGTCTTTTGGAACCCTTTGGCGTTGTTTGCGAGCGGCGGGTTTGGAAACTTGGGGGGAGGGAGAACCAGACCTAAAAGAGTCGGACCCAGAAGAATCAGACTCAGAGGAAGACGACCTGGAGGAGGACGGTCCCACCTGTCCGATGTTTAGTTCCTGTGAAGGAATAGAAGAAGTGGAAGGAGAGCCCCCAATGGGGGAAACCTCGCGCTCAACCAGAGGCGAGGTATTCAACTCAGAAGACTCGGACGAACTCATATGTGGAAACAGAAAATAAACTTGGAAGCACGAAAGAGGGAAGAAGACTGGGCGTACCTGAAGAGCGAAAGGCAGGAAAGTGATGGCAGAAACTTGAAAGACAGAGATGAAGGGCGAAGGAAGATAGGCAAGGAGGAGTAAGGTGAAACAGGAGAAGATATTTATAGCTACCAAGATTGATGATGAGATATGATCAACGGTCCACGATTCTTGAAATAAAAAGGCGCGACTTTTAATTTTCCCCTCATTAAATGGGCGCGGAACTCTAGGGTTACTCACCTGTAGCGTGCCGTAGAAGGATTAAGGGAAATGATTGCCTCCTCTGATAGGTGGAAAAGTCAGTTGAAATGACGGCTTGAAATGACGGTTTAAAACACGGAAGGAAGAAAGTCCAGCAGCCGAAGCGTAAGGTCGGTTTGATACTCGTCAGCTCTTTCGCTTATTTAAGCTCAGAGCTCGGGGGGCTTGTGTACTGGCCGAAGATATAAGGCCGAGGATTGTCAGTACGACCGAGCTCATTCTTGTAAGTGGGCCGTGACCCGAATTCCTATAAAGCCGAAGACCTATTAATGCACTTGACACCTGAGGATAACTACTCGGGCCTATTCCACAGCGGGTCGCGGATGAAGATATCTCGGCCCCGAGCTATCCAGTCACAACTGACTGGGCCGAATATCCCGCTGGTCCTAATATCCCTCCGCATAGCTCGGAGCCTTATCCTTATCTTTATCTAGTTGAAATAACAACCCGATCCTAACAAATAGGATCTCAATAACAGTCCAACTCAAACTGTTACACCAAAACATCTCTATAAATAGGGGTCCAACCCCCTCACTTAGAACTACGTTTGTTTTGATTCCCATTTGGATACGTAAGAGCAGAGTTCCGATTCTGCCAAGCTAATTCCAAAACACTCCCACAAGACCTTCTCCAGACGAGTATCTCCCACTTGAGATATTTGGACGGAACAAAAATGTTGTGCGGGGTAGATATCCATGTGTGGGGTGTAGGTAGCAGCTCTTTTTTTTTGGAGATTTTGATGGAAGCCCAATCATTTCGAATTCTATTGTTAAACCGACCCAATCATCTAAGCCTGTGTTTGGACGTGCGAACCCATTTCAGCACGTATCATCATTTTTTTAGGGTGAGTTTGTTTTACGAGGAAGTAAAAATAAATAACTAAATATACCATTAATTTGATAAATCACATAGAGATTTTTATTTATTTATTTATTTATTTATTTATTAATTCAAGGTAATTAAGACCTTTAGCTCCCCAAGTTAAGTTGAACTTACAATTTTTAAATTTTTTATCCCTTTCCCTTGTTTCTGACATGAAAATATTTTAATTCATCTTTTACCTTCATTTTCTATTATGGTTGTAATATTTTTTTTTTGAAAAGGGAAAAATATTATATTTCATTAATAATCAAGACAACAATACATGTTGGAATATCATAAAAGAACTCAGGACTAGCATATAAAATGACCACCCTAACTAAGTTATGAGATTAGCATGTCTTCTAATAAACTCCACATTAGAGTTTTGATAACAAGACCTATATAAATCCTTGTAAGAGGAAATAATAGCACTAAATTCAGAAATATCATTAACTCTGGACTTATAATCATCAACCACTAGTTTAGAATCCCGCTCAAAAATGATTCTCTCCATATGTAGCTCACGCATCGACTTAATAGCAAAGTATAATTCAGCCGCTTCTCCCATGTGAATATCTACCACAAGCCAAAACCATTGCGTTTTAGCTGCTATAAAACTCTCAAATCCCAACTTTATTAGAATTCAAAAAGAAGCATCGATATTACACTTGACATAACCCAAAGTGGGCTTTTGCCAATGAACTAGCGCAGAGGTGGGTAGTACTGTCAAACAGGGCCATGGCCCAAGGGACTAACCCTTCAGCCCTTCCTGTGGGCTGTAATTTTTAGTAGCCCAACAGGAAAAGGGCTTTGAGTGTCCCTGACCCAAAAACTCCCAAAATTTTAAGGGTTAGGGTTGGGCTATCTATCAGCCAACCCTCTCGTCCAAAAGTAACGAGCCAACGAGGGATCGTCTCGGATGCACTGCTCGATGCTCATGCTATCGACTTTCAGCTAGGGTGCGAGATCGTCTCAGATGCACTGCTCGATGCTATCGACTTTCAGCTATCGACTTTCTCTTCCCTGCACTGCTCGATGCTCATCTAGGGTGCGAGATCGTTTCATGCTCGATTGCTCGACTTCCTTCCTCTTCATTCTCCGTCTCTCTGCTGAAATGATGATGAACCCTAGCCCCCAATTTTTGAAATGATGAACCCTAGTCTCTCCAACACTAATTCCGTGATTGCAGATTCCGTCCAGGTTCATTCTGTGATTATTGAACTTGTTTCATTGTTCTTGTGATTATTCAATGCTTATTTCTTCATTACGATTTCATACTCTTCTTTACCTTGTTTTGTTACGCAGTTTTGGAGAAGTTACTCTGATTTCACCTCTGGTTTGAGAAGAATGTGAACAAATGCTGCACACTGCACTGATTTCGTCCTTGCAGGTTCATTCCTCGACTTTGTTTCATTGTTCTCGTGTATAGAGTGACCCATTTGAAACATGATTCAGTTTTGTGGATACCTTTTTGGTTTTTAGCTGAGAAACTGTTGTTTTCTATGTGTGTGAGTAAGTGTATGCCTTCTGGGTAATATTTGAACCATTTATCTATTTTTTGAGTACCCTTTTGGAGTGGTTGTGTTGTGTTAAGAAACCTGGGAGTAGGCTACATGAAGAAAAGCTTTAATAGTAGCATGAGTACTCTGGATAGTTTAGTGTTGCTCATTCTCCCCTTCTGTGTTGTAACAACTTTGAAGGGGATATGAGTATTGATGGTGAATATACTTGAGAGATAAATATGAGTTTGTAGAAAGATAAAGAGAGAGTGAGAGATGAGGATTGTCTTTGTGGTGAATTAATGACCATAAGAGATAGACGGCAAAATCTGCACTCGAGACAGAGTAGCATGATCAAGAGGTACTGAATGCCTATAGCTTATTTGAATTAGTGCCTAGAGTCCTACCGCACAAGACTTGACCCTAGGATTTAGTTTCAATTTTGGAAATCCTTGAACCAATGTTGCAGCCCTTGCCACTTGGTTTTATCGGTGTCATGCAAAGACAAGAATAGGAAGCATAACAAGAATCGGCTCGAGATAAATGCCCATGAGGTCAATTTCGTGGTGGTGACACATGCCATAGATAATCGCTTTGACCAAAAACATGAGATCTGAAACCCAAATCAATATTTTCCTTTTTTGCTTTGTTTAGTTGCGGGCTTGTAGCTAGAGCTCTTAGACTAGAGAATCTTCCATCTCTTTTCCTTAATTTTATTTCATTGTTTTCGCCTTTACCTCGGACCAGGAATTTTTCTCTGTTATTCTCTTATATGCATGTTTTTGTATGGAAGACTGAAGGCATGAAGATGTGAGGGCATAGACAGGGGAGACCCCTTGTCTCCCCTTCTCTTTTGTTTAGCCGAGGATGTTCTAAGTAGAGGTATCAATCTCTTGGTTGAGTCTCGGTCCATTGCGTGACCTATGGTTGGCTCTAGATTTTTAGTGTTCCCTAGCCATTGTATGTATCTTGATGATATTTTTGTGTTTTGTAAAGGTTCTAAAAGAAATCTAAGAACTCTTATGCAGCTTCTTAATGAATATGCTAATAATTCTGTGTCAACATCTTAGCCTAGACAAGTGTAAGTTCTACCCAGGTTCTATGAGCGGTAGGAGAATTGTCTTGAAACCTCTAGGTTGTTGGGTTTTGGAGCTGGCAAGCTTCCTTTTACATACCTAGGTGTGCCTCTATTCCAAGGCAAACCAAAAGTGTGTCACTTACAGCAAATAGCTGATAGGATTAAACTCAAATTAGGACATTGGAAGGGTTCTACTCTTGCTATAATGGGAAGAGTCATGTTGGTCAAATCTATCATTCATGGGATATTGTTATACAGTTTCCAAATTTACTCTTGGCCTATTTCTCTCCTAAAAACTTTGGATAGATGGATTAAAAATTTTATATGGTCGGGGGACATTCTAAATAGGAAATTGGTTTCTGTTTCATGGTCCAAGTTATGCTCAAATAAGGAATTAGGAGGTATTGGTTTAAGATCTCTAAGGGCCATAAATGAAGCTTCTCTTTTAAAGGTAAGTTGGAAAATGGTTTCTTCTAATCAAGATTGGGCTGTTATTCTTAGATCTAAGTATCTAAGGCATAAGTCTCCTATTTTATATCATGTGAAATCTTCTATATGGCCTCGCTATCAAACCTGTTTTTATAATCTTGTTAAATCTAATACCTTTGGATGGTTGGTGATGGTGCTAGCATCGGCCTTTTGAAAGATTGCTGGCTTCCAGAATCTACAAAATCCTTGGCTGAATTTCTTAATATCCCTGGTGATGCTTTCCTTTTTTGAAAGCATCTATTAAAGATATAATATATAATAACGAATGGTGCTTTTCGAACAATTTGTTCAGGTTTGCTCTCGAGGTTATCCCTAAAATTAATAGGATTCGATTCCAAAAATTGCCACAACTCATACTCTTGTTTAGAAGAATTGGATTAATGACACTTTATCTTTTAAAGAAGCATATGAGTTGATCATACTTTATATGCAACACCGGGAGGGCATGATCCTTCTAAAGCAAGAATCTTTGTTATGATTTGGATTCCTAAAAGGTTTAGATGCTTATTTGCACTAGAAATTGGTTGCATGGTTTTGCTTTGAATCCTAATGGTAATAATTTGTATTATCTCTTTATAGTCATATTTACTATTAATTAATTATGTTGGGATTGAATATCTAATTGTTTCTTAATTGGTTGTGAGTTTTAGATGAAGATGATGGTCAACCTATTTGTCAAGAGACTATAGGAGCGGAGTTGAATGTGCGTCAAGAAGATGAAATTCAAGATGAAATTGAAGACTTATGTGTTTGAACAGTTGTTCAGAAAACTCATTACATTAGTAACCTATCGTTGTATTGGGTGTTTTTGTTAATTGTTAGAACTCATCATTGTATTGGGTGTTCATTTATAGTACACCAGTGTAATGCAATATGTTCTTTGTATAAATATGTGCTTTTTATTGAGTTTGAGTTTGAAGTTTTTTTTTTACTGTATAAAAAATTTGGCCATTGGACTACTGACCTACCACTTGCCCTATGGGCTTTATGTATTTGAGCCCTGTGGGCTATATGCTTGACCCTAACCCACGCGCCAGTGAAATTTAAATTCAAGTAAATTTAAGTGGCAGTTTGACAGCTCTAGAGGTGGGGGCATGATTCTATTGGGGCTGGACATTTATATTTCTAGCACGAGACCACTCATCCAGCAAGTGTTGAGCGCGCAGGACAATAGTGAATAGTGTTAGGGCCCTCATCAGTGTCATCCCAGACCTTCAAATTGCGGCTTCTCCAAATGCTCCACAAATTCATTGCCCAAGTGCACCTTTCTGATTGTAATATTGTAATTTACTTTTTTATTTTCGATAATTATTGATAGCGTCTATCTTATCATGTTTATTATGAGGGTAAATTTAATATTTTTGGATTATTGTTGTTCCCACAATTGAATTAGGTAACCCGTAACCATTATTTGATTCAATTTTTGAGATTCCCTGATTTAATATCCAACATACCAATCCAAGGTGAACCTTGTTACCAATTAGACGAGTATTCAATTGATTGTTTCTGGTTTCTTTTAGTTGGCTATTTCATCTAACAATTTGGTTTAAAATTATGTTGAATAAGCGTAAATAGTATCCATGCATAGCAGGTGCTTGACAAAATTCCTCATAAACAAAGCTCAAGTGAAACATGGGTTCCTTTTATGGCCAGCATTTGGCCACAGTTGGAGAAGCCATAGGTGTATCACCTGATCCTTCTTTACTAACTTGCCAAAGGTTTGCTTGCATCTTTGTTTTCACATGCTTTTTGCTTACAGATTTTGTTTTCTATATGGTTAGTTATCACTGTGTTTCAATGACTTTATTAAGTTATCATGTTCTCTATATTAACATCATTGAATGTGAATATTAGGATGTATCTTATTAAAGCATTTTTTAGTCTTTTGTTAGTAATGTAATTTGATAGAATCAATAAACATGAGATAGCTCTAATAATACAAAATGTTTTGGTAGCAGTAGCTTGTTTTAGTTCTTATTATTTGTGGTACTAATGATTTCTGGCAGGCATCTAGTTCGGGTTATTTATTCATTGTATTTGTTTGCATACCTAATCAGATTCACTTCCTAAGTTATCTTTATACTGTTGATGCTTGGAAATTTCATAAGATTCGGAATGAAATATGTTAATCAACCCTGATCATCATCTGACCACTCTTCAGATGTGAAACTGTTTTTCAACCAGGCTTCAATTCAACTGTACGAATTGAGAAGAATCGATCAAAGTTCAGCCATAGGCACAAGAAGTTTATTAGCACCACACAAAACAATGTAGTGTACAAGTGCCCTTTCTGTTTGCATCAGAATCTGAAGAGAGGGACCCCTAAGGGATGTATAAAAGGAATATGCCCCTCAAAGGATAAATCATCGTTAGTATCAACACCCCCAACAAAACCCATCAGACATGAGTCTTCAAAATTAGAGAAAGGCATTATAAGCAAAGTTGAAGCCAATGAAATGGATGTGTTTGCTTCAAGTGTTGTAGCTAAGGACATCACCCTTGTGGACGGTTCGGTAACTCCAACAACTACAACAACCTTGTTAGAAGGAAAGAAGAGAAGGAGACATAGTTCAACATTTAAGAAAGCAATTGAAACTGCAAGCATGTCTGCAAAAGTAAAAGTAGCAAACACTATGAGCACAACGAGCAAAAGACAAAAGAAATCTTGGACTAGTTTAAAGGAAATTGCTCAGAGCAAGGAGCATGAGAACATTCAAGTTGCTAATTTGACAATCCCATTCTCTTTATAAATAGGGAGGTTTCCTATATAGATCAAGTTGAATTGTAGTTATTTTTAGATTATGCTTTAAGGTTCTTTGTTTTCTATGCTAATTTCATTTTCAAGCAACTTCTTGTTTTCTGTGTGTTTGATGCAACGCTGAAGGAATTTTGTTCTTTTGGATGGATATCAAGTTATCAATATATGTATCATTAGATTCATTTATTATAATTTGTAATTTTAGTTTGTTAGAGGAAGCTGCAACAGTTTGGCTGTCGCTCTGATTTTTTTTCCTGCTTGAAAGTGACTCTAAATTTGATCATGAGTTAATCTGTGGACGTTTGAAGACAAGATAAGAAATTTGTACTGTCATCAGAGAAAAGTATAAATATGTAACAAATCAGGCCAATCTAATATCATCACAAATAAAAGGTACACATCATGATATATCTAAAATTGTTTATGGTATTTGTAGTGCAAAGGTCTTTCATACAAAACATGCTCCTAACAGCAGGAGGAGTATGAATGGGGAGAACAAAAAGATTGGTAAAGAAGAAAAAAAAAAAGGAAAATATGCTGTGTGTTGAACTTCTATTTTTGCTGAATCATGCCCATTCCATATCCTGTGAAGTTGCTTCCTAAAAACTGCAAACTCGTCCCAAAGGATTATGATCAAATACATTTCCTTGTTGACCTGCACATTTAGAGGAAACCAGTGAATCAGAATACTCAAGACAGTAGCATAAATACAACTTGAAACTATTACAGTATTGATTCTAAAAATACATGAAAGTTTTTATTATTGATCCATATTGAACTCTTCCTTTTCTGTTGTTTCAATTGTGATTGAGCATATGACAAGAGTATAAAAGTGCCTACTTGATATTTCTTATTGGATATGATTTCCCTTGTCCTAAGCATTTTCTTGTTTTAACACAGTTTGAATTTGACAAGCTGCAAGTTGTTAACAATTGCCGCTCACTTTAAAATACTTCAAAGAAGGAAAAAGAGGAAAATAAATTCAAAATGAAAAGATAAATTCGAAGTTTCTACTTGAGAGGGTAATTTCTACGGTTCTACCTTTCAGCTTGCTTGGCTTGAATGTACTTTGATTACAAAGCTATTCAGCTATTTGGCCAGTTTCAGTTTTTTAAGGTTGGTGTGACTGTTTCAAAAGCTTCCACTAGCAGCTCCACTTTTCTTTTCCTTGCTGGGGTTAATTTGGAAACAACCTGTCGAAGTGCATAATCAAGCATCCATTCTTCTGTGCCTTTTCTTTCTGCCATGTCTTGGTGCCTTAAGTTAACCTTTTCAGCTTCTGAATCAGGCTCTGTGGGTAGATATCTGGGCCCTCTTGGGTTGAATTTCCTTACTTTTTCCAATGCCTTGATGAATCTCCTTAGCAGGATCACTTTTTTAAGATTGCTCCAGCTTCTAGGCAATTGCTGGTTGGATTTGTTTCCCTCCTTTGGTGCTGGCTCTTCTTGTTCTTCTTCTTGTGTTATTCCATTTCCAGATGCCATTTTTTCTTCTTTCTGGTTCAGGCCTTCACTGTACACTCTTTCAGTTCTGTTTGATTGTTTGGAGCAGTTGCTTATAATTGTGTTGTCCTTGAGTGACTGTCTGTCCAGTAAGTCGTCCTGAGCATCTGGAAGGATTGAATCAATTGCTTCTTCTACCATCTTGATGGCTTCAATCTGTTGGAGTTGAACTTCTGGGTCAGCTACACCATGATCCTTGAAATGCATATCTTGATTCATCGCAGGTGTACTCTCGTAAGAGACAGAAGTTCCTCTTGTTATGCTTCCTCCATACCCTGATTCTTTCTCATCTGCCCCATCAATTAGTGTCTTGGAATCAGTTTCTGCTATATCTGATGCCATGTGCTTGTACACCAAGTACCACAATCCTGTGTAGTTCTGTTTCTCTATCCGGGTCTCGGGTTCTACAACAACACTCTCAGGAGCTTCTGATTGCTCATCTGTAGGGAACCCTTTAAGGGTCCCAGTTTCCAGCCTAGTTTTTTCAATCCTTTCTTTTCTGTCTGCTGTTGGTTGATCTAATAGGTCTGAAGGTGCTTCTGAACCAACCAAATCGGATCCGAGTGATCTGGCAAGACCTTTTAGTATTAAACTTTTAGTCATAGAAAATTGTTCCCTATCAGCACCAATCAGATTCTCACTTTCAAAATCTCTTCCAGGTGATTCAGATTTGCTATCTGGAATTTCTGTATTCGAAATTGATATCAAATCATCTGGAACTTCATTGATTATTTCATTGGTTGGAGCCTCCTCATGGCAGCTGCCCATAATTTCAGCCGGTTTACTTGAGGACCATGATCTGGAATCTTTGATCTCTGCAAGATGAATATTATCTTTGTCAGTTGAGATCTTCTCCCCATTGTCACAATTGCTGGCTAAACTTTGCCTTTGATTCAAATATTCATCAATGATTCCAGATGCAGGCCTAATCTCGAGTGCATTGGTCACAGGTTGGTCAAGACATCTTTCGCTGAACACCATAGGATTGTGCAGTTCAGGCATTGGATTATCACTAGCATTATCTGCAAATTCCATAACACTATTATGAGAACATGATGCTTTTCCAATCAACATCTTATCAGAATAACCATAATCCCTTCCTTTGTCTGTTTCTTCCTTGCTATGATCTGAGGGATAATCAATGGATTGAGCTGGATTTGCTTGAGTTTCCGCTGTTGCAGAAGACTGCAGGACATTTTCAGCATCTTGAAATGGCAGAATTGATTCAAACGCTTCTACTAGAAGTGCCACTCTTTGTCTTTGAGCTGGTGCAAGTCTAGAAATAACCTTTTGAAGTGCATAGTCAAGCATCCATTCCTCAGCATTCTTTTTCTCTTCTGCTGTTTGGTGCCTGAGAAAAACTTTTTCTGCTTCTAAGTTAGCATCTGAAGGCAAATGTCTTGGCCTCTGTAGGCTGAAGTTTCTAACCTTCTCTAATGCCTTTACAAACCTTTTCAAGAGGATTAACTTTTTCAGATTGCTCCATCTTTTTGGTGTTTTATGGTCAGGTTTGGTCCCCATCTGCTGTGCTGTTATCTCGTCTACATGCCTTCTGAAATTGTCAACTTTAAGCCATGTTTCTTCTGTAGGAGATTCTCTGGATACTGAGGTGTTCTGTTCCCCTCTATTACCTTCACTCTTTTCTAAGAGTACCTCTTCTGAACCAATGCCACTAGATTTGCAATCATCATCAGATGATAGGCCTTCAGGTTCCGGGAGAAGAATTTCATCAAATGCTTTCTGCACCAGCTCAATTACATTCTTATTTTCATGACCCATATCCTGATCTGCTTCACAATAATCCTGAAAAGAAGAGCTGCTTACTACATCAAATGACTGAGAATCTTGCTCTCTTCCTTTTTTGTCCCTCCCATCAAAAGGAAGCTTATGTTTTTCTTTCCCTGTGTTACTTAACATTGCATGCTTATACATCAAGTGCCACATTCTTACATATTTGTGATCTCTTTCCTGCATTCTGTATGCCACATCAGTAGTGCAAGCAGGCTCACGCTCTTTCTGTGCAGAACTCATCTGCAATACTTCATAATCTTGCTCCATATTTTTGCATTTGGTATTTGCTTCTCCCTCCAATATCTCAACATCGGAAGCAGATGACTTAACTACATCTATTGATGTTGATTCCACAATATCACTTTCATCATTTTTCTTGCATGCAGCTATATTCTTGTCATCCCCGGCTGTCTCAGTGACCTTGGAATCAGATTTGTCTCTTTCAGTGGCAATGCAGCAACATTCCGTATCTGTTTCCTTGATAGCCAGATAAGTGTGTCCTTTTTCAGCCAGAGAATTTCGGAACTCCTCAAAATTTATCATATGTGGTGATGAAGTTTCACCTAGTAACACCTCAGCATCACATCTGAAATTATAGTTTTCTTCATCCTCTCCCCCAGAAGTGCCACCTTCGGTAACTGTGGATTCTGGAGTGTCATGAAGCCAAATACATGAGTCCCTTGCCAGCTTTTTTGCATTCTGGAAATGAGATATGCTAGCTCCATTGTGGACAGTTCTAGCCTTCTGTGTGGCTTTCCTTCTATCACCAGATTGCTTTGATCTAGCGACTGGTCTGCCATCTATTTTCATGCTCTTTTGGGTCTTCAACAGACGCCTCCTCATTGACACAAAGCGCTTCAGTGGAGGCAAATTGTTGTGGCGATGACCATGAAGAGAGCAATAAGAATATGGACAAACCTTCATAGCTGGTACTCTTTGAGAAGCACTTTCCTCTTGTGGGAGGTCAATGTGATCAGGGAAATGAGAATCCTTGAGAGTTGAAGAGCAGGTGGCTTTATTCAAGCTTGAGTCATTCTTTGATTTAAAAGTAGGCATTTTTGTTAAGATCCTCACAGGCTTCAAGCTTAATCTTCTGGTAATAACTCTCTGGGATTTGTTACCAGCATTGGTTGAGTGTGGCTGTATATCACCTGTTCTTTTCCAACTCTGGCCATGAATCAATTCAGATTGGTTTCTTGTTGAGTTTTGGCCTTTGACAGTTGCAAGCTTGATTGATCTTGATGGCTTCAGTTTCCTCTTAAGCTCAGTCCTTCCAGATAGCTTTCTAGTCACATTCCTCATCAGTTTCAAAGTAGACACTCTTGTTAAAGTCTTCTTTGTGACAAGTCTTTCTGTAATCTGCCCAGAAGAAGCAATCTATGATTTTCTTTATTTTTATTAATCCAACAATTTAAACAAACTAAATCATATTTAAAAATTCTCAATTTTCAAAATCAGAAAAATTACCTGAAAACTCTCCTTTGCATGAGAACTACTGGTACCCTTCATGTAATTGGGTGATGAATCTGACATTTGAATTGGGGTTGGCTGGTTTGAAGTTTCTGTGGCAACAGATGAGAGCATGTAGAGATTCTCATATTGGGATTTCCTTCCTCCACTGGATGATCTCATGCTTGGAAACCTTAGCAGCCTTATTGACCTCACTTTCTTCAGTTTCTTCTTGCCTGCCACACTCTCGGATTTAGCATAATTATTACTGAAGCTGGCTTCAGTTTCAACCTTTTGATTGATCATTCTGCAAAATCTGTTCAGTTCATAGAATCAAAGTTTTGGATTGAGTAAAACAATTTGTGACAGATAAATAAACAAATGAAGAAAGAAAAGTGAGTGGCACCTGATTGTGAATTGTGATTATGCTTGAGAAATGGCTGTTTTTTTATCCCTTCTTTCTTTCTTTCTTTCCTTAGTTGATGTGAGAAAAATAAGTGTACCTTGTGGAAAGGAAGAAGAGAGCTAGTGCATGTGTTTGGCAAGAGGAAGTACAGGAATGAGATTCCAAAGTGGAGAGAGTTTGCAGAGTGATACAGTTGTCTCTTTTTTTCTATGTCGTGTCTTTTGGTTTTGTGTTTTCTTTGTTTTTTTTTATTATAAGATTTTTGGTTTTGTGTTTTAGAATTGAAAGTGTCAAAAGATAAAAGAATGTGAAATGGTGCTTGACCAGTTGGCAGGATAGGTGTTGAATTGACTTGGGCCGTTGGTCAATAGACTCGACGTGAGAACAACTCTGTTGCTTTTGGTCATTTCATGGGGACATAAATTTTAATCAATTTAAGTTTGATACACGATTGATATAAAAGAAATTATATCAATAATCAATCATATATTATCTTATATAATATATATAATTTTTAAAATAATTAGTATAACATTCAAAGTGTCAAACAGTTTGAGTCATATCATAATATATTCTTAATTGATAATATAAAAAAATTTTATATTAAGATATGTTATAATAAAATCCAATTTTAACCTCAATGATTGAAGATAAAGTTGTACACCCTTTTCTTTTTGGTACCGTACACTAGTCCACCTTTTTTTCAGAAACAACGGTCCGCGTGTAGATTTTACACGTTTTCCTTTCCATTATAATACTTATAGATGAGTTATTTTTTTATCTAAAATATAAAAAATATATGTCATTATATATATATATATATATATATTAAATATTAATTTTTAATATTATTCTTATTAATTATAGGCTATCAGAATATTAATTAAAATTAGAATGAATATTTTTAGAAATTTATATGAGTATTAATTACAATTAATTAATTCCAATACATTTTCTTGATCCGTATGTTTTATGATTTTATTTCTTATATTGTGAATCGGAGGGAGTAGTATTCTTTTGATCTGGGTGTATTTTTTGGGGGTCATTTATAGTATTATTTATTTCAATTACTTATAATAAAAAATTTAAACATTTTTAGATTTTAAAGACATTAAATACTTGTATTTTTATTTAATAATTCCCACTTTTAAATTCTTAACATATGCCGATTCTAAGATTAATTTCATTTTCATGTCTGCAGTTTTTTAGTCTACTTTAATATTATTAAAGTTGCATTTGTGTTGGTTTTCTCGTTGTGCAATCCAAATATGTTTTTTGGACACTCTTATTCCTTGAGCTAGTTTTTTAGAGTGAGATACAAATATAATTAACACATATTTTAATGGATAAGATTTTAAAAAAATTGAGTCAAATATTTATTAATTATTGGTTCTTACACTAGATTTATATAAACCCTGCTAATTATAACCATAAATAATTTTTTTTTCAATGACAGTTAGATTTGGGAAGTGATCATTAGCAGTGATCTGGTGCGGTGTGCTGGAAAAGTCAAAAAATACGCGTTTCAGTATATTATGATTTATGAGACTGACGGGACGGGACCACCACCTTCCGCCAATTTGCTGGGAGCATGTGCTTCTGAAAGATGCCATTCTCAATCATTTTTATTTTTATTTTGTTTAAGCAATATCTTGGTCATATACTGATACGAATTTTCGATTTGATTTCTAAACATAAAAAATTATCAAAATGATTCTCATATGTATAAAAAATCCCTATGTGGTCCTTGCAGTATAAAATTTTAGGAACTGATTTAATTATTTTTTGCTTGTATAGGGACCAAACGGGTAATGTATAGGGATCAAATGGAGACTTTTTATACGTACAAGGACCATTTTAATAATTTTTTATGTATAGAAACCAAATCGAGAATTCATATCACGTATAGGAAACATAATATTACTTTACTCTTTTTTTATAGATAATCTCAATCATTCATATATTATTAAAATAAAGCAGTTGATTTTTACTGAATAAAGTGATTAGGATTAGGAATTAATACGAAAAATTACAAAATGTCTCATAATTTGTGTAATCAAATTATACGAGTCCTTAGTTGACAACAATGAAGATTGAAGATAACCCGGTGTTTTGTTTAGTGGAACATGATAGGATCTCGTATCTGACAAATTATAAGTTTGAATCCTACTAGTCTTCTTGAATGAGGTAAATGTAAATTCATTTGTTTGTTCATAGAGCCCAAAAGTTTTTTTATGTAATTTTGTAAAATTAATTTTTTAACTCTTGTTATAATTAAGGAAAATGCTAATCAAGAATAATTTTTTTATATTGGGGAGTTGTTTTATTTAACTTTGGATGCCTCCTCCTCTCCCCACGGCAAGTCTCTCACATCCACCTATGTATAAAGGCCAAGACAAATACTATTTTAAATTTTTTTATATAATAATAATAATTAATATTATTATATTATGTTAGTTATATATCAAATTTATTTCATAAAATATACATAGGGTTATGATTTTTGAACACCTCCTGTATCGACACCATACACACCATACAGGAGTGTGTTTTTAGGTTTTTTTTTTTACAAGTGTTTTTAGGTGTTAAGTGTTGATTTTGAAGAGAATAAAATAATATATAAGTGTAGAAAGTGTAAATATATGATATTGAGTGTTGATTTTATATGTACAAATATTATAATTCTATGCATGTGGTAATTAAATTTTTTGTTTAATTTTAAGTCATGTGCTCTTTGGTCTTCTTCCATACTCACTGCCTCTCCTGCTTTGAGTGCTTGAGATGAAATGGATCTCACAAGAAGTTGGGATATGAGATGGCTCGACGAGAACTGAAGCCCATCAAGATAAGCTAATATTCGGGACTTGATATTCTCATCTCTCTTTTGAATATTCCCACCTCTCACATTAAAAAAAATTATGTTTTACCAATTTTATATCTAACCCCACTTACTCACAAAGTGACGTGATAGAGGTGTGTTCGTTTGCGTTTATATATATATATATATGGAAATTAAATTTTCCCATAAGCATACAAAAACTTGTTACTTACGGAAAATCTATTTTCCACGAGTATCAAGTTTTTGGATACTTACAGAAAATTTAATCAATTGTTAGTTGTTACATTTGTTTTATCTCATTCCCCTGCATCCCCTTCACTCGGGCAATTCTTTAATCCTCCGGCCTCTTAGTTGTGTTTTGATCCTCCACTACTTTTTGACTTAACAAGCCGGTCACAGGTAATTGCTGGGAAATTTCTAAATTATTTTAATTGTTTGTACGCCGGTATCAGCCAGTTTATAATTTATTTAGTTATTATAAAATAATGAATGAAATGGTATTTTTAAAATACATTTGATTGACTCGTGGCCCATAGAATAAAAGACAAAAATGAAATGTTTATCCTCTTTTCTATTTTCCATGACTCCCCATTTGGCGACCAAATAGATCTTGATCTTGAAGGTACTGTGTTCGCGCCAGTGGTGTTATCGAGTTGCAGTGTCATTGATTTCGGTTTTGTCTGTGGATTCCATCTTCCGCACAACAGTTGTTGCCGGCGTTTCTAATTTTCAGTTGGATCGAGAAGGGTTGCTATTAGTGTTGACGAGATGGATGAAGAGTTAGATGCACAAGTTAGTTGGTCTGGATATCATGATATGTTCTTAGATCGGTTAGGGTTGTCGTTATTTTTCGTTGTGGGCTTGTTACTTTTCTAAGTTTGGTGGTTCATCCTTAATGTTTTGCTTCACCTTGTATACATAGTTGTCTTTTTCTTTTAATGAGGGCGTTAGCGTCTGTATTGTATATAGTACAGGGTTTGGTTGTTTTTCCAATCCATTTTTTTTAGTTTTCATTGTTTGTCGGAAATTTTGGAAATTAGGGATTTAACTTTTGTGACATTTAATTAATAATTAATATTGCATTAGTTAGAGTAACTTACTAGTGTTCTGTAACCCAAAAGGATGATTTATGTTATCTATTTCAGGGATTGGAAGACTTGTCACTAAATTCTGAGAGCTATGATTCTGATAGTAGTGATGGTAATACAGAGAATACAGAGTTTCGGTCTAGTGGTGATGAAGATGAAGATAATGTCCATTCCGAGGTTGAATAAGAAGCATCTGACGAAGAGAATGTGTTTGGTAAATTGGGGGATGTTGATTTCAATTCCATAACTCCTAGTGAGGTCAAGCAAATGCTATCTGCAGATGTTGATGATGCATATGTCTTTTATAATTAGTATGCAGAATTTAATGGATTTAGTGTAAGGAAAAATAACAGGGGAAAAAACAAGGACAATCGGATTACATGGCAATAGTTTGTCTTTTCACACGAGGGATTTAGACATGAAAAGTACATGAACCTAGAAAATCGGCAAAGAGAGCACAGGGTCTTGACCAGATGTGGGTGTGAGACTGAGATACGTGTTGGCTTGGATACAAGATCGGGTCGATGGTATGTTTCCCGTTTCGTTGAAGAACATAACCATCAATTGCTTGGAGACAAGTATTATGGATTACTTCGGTCCCATAGGAAGATCACAGACGCTGATGTTGCATAGATTGACACAATGAGGAAGAGCGGTATTAGCATACCCAATATTTATGGTTCGTTTGCTAGCCAGTCGGGTGGTTATCATAATATTGGGTTTCGTCAGAAAGATTTGTATAATTAGATCCAAAAGGAAAGAAGATTACAAGATGGTGACTTCAGAGAGGCAAAAAAGTTGCTAAATGAGCTTAAGGCTAAAGACCGTACACTTTTTTGGAGCCATAAAGTGTCTCGGGATCGTAGGCTGTTGCATTTGTTTTGGTCAGACGGGAGTTGCCAAATTGACTATGAAGTATTTGGTGATGTGTTGGCATTTGATGCTACCTATGGCAGGAACAAGTATATATGTCCAGTTGTACTGTTCTCCGGTGTTAATCATCACAAGCAGACGAGTGTGTTTGCTTGTGGTATTGTATCTGATGAGAGATATGAGACATATGTATTGTTGTGGGAACAATATTTAGAAGCAATGAAGGGTAAGCATCCTAAGTGTGTCATAACGGATGGTGATTTGGCTATGAAGAATGCAATTGCAGTGGTGTTCCCAGATGCACATCACAGGTTATGTGGATGGCACCTTATCCGAAATGTGACCTCAAATATAAGGGATATTAGATTCACTAAATTGTTTAAGACATGCATGTTGTTGAATGTTGAGGTACGTGAGTTTGAAGCTTGGTGGGCAGCTGCTATTGAGGAGTGTGGCCTGACTGAGAATGATTGGGTGCTACAACTATATGGGAAAAAAATTAATGTGGTCCACTGCACATATAAGAGGAAAGTTTTTTGCAGGGATGCGTACAACATCCTGTTGTGAGTCGTTACATTCTCACATGGGAAGGTACGTACGTTCTCGATTTAACTTGAGTGAATGTGTGTACCATTTTCAAAGATGTCTCGAGTACATACAGAGCAAGGAGATTGAGGCTGACTTTAAGCCATCATATGGTGTCCCTGTTATGTTAACTGAAATAATATCTTTGGAGAAGTATGCATCTGGCCTGTACACCAGGGAAATGTTCTTTGTGTTTAGGCAAAGGCTGGTTAGGTCCTTGAGACTTAATATTTTAGACTGCATGGAAATTGCTTCGTCGAAGATCTTCTTTTTCGGAAAGTTAGGTAGGCCTGAACTTTGGTGGCACGTGTCATTTTACCCATATGAACAACAAATTAGGTGCTCTTGTCTTGGCATTGAATCTGATGGAATGCCGTGTACACATATAATTAGAGTGTTGGTGTTGCTAGAGTTTGATCATCTACCCAGGTGTCTTGTGTTAGATAGGTGGACAAAGGCTGTGAAGGCTGGTGTTGAGAGTAGATATTTTGAAGGTAGCATGACTGGTAATAGTGCACTACAAAACGATAGATATAGTGCACTGATAGACAGTTGTCGCCGGTTGTGCACATATGCAATAAAAAATGTTGAAGACTACAATGATATCAGAGAGAAGGTGGCCTATGAGATTGAACAACTACAGATTAAGCATGGGCACTACCCCCTGGATGACCAGGTTGAGGGTGGGGACAATAGAGATGAGTTTGTTGGGGAGCCAATTCCATCAGGTGGTCAGGGAAGTACAAGAGCTGGCAAGAAGCAAATGCGATGCAGATGTTGCAAGGTTTATGGTCACACCAGGAAAACTGCATGCTCATAGGATTGGGCAAATCGTGAATTCTGATGTCGGGACTTCTTCGGCTGCCAGCTAACTTCCATCCAAGTTGTGGTGTATGTTGATCAGGTACATCCTTTTAGTCCCAATGGTATACAAGTGCTTAATATACTGTGAAGACTACAATTGGTTTGTGTTTATTCCTTATTTAATCATTTGAGGCCTGTTGTGGGATGTAGTTCTTCTAGGACTCATAATGTTAAGACATTGCTTTACAGGGCGTCTGATATAGTCTTTATAGTAACCGATTCAGGTTGCATGGAATGTTTCTGTTGGTAAACCACATTTTGGAAGTTGTACTTGGGGTCATTTAAAATGGTCAAAGGGCATGGTTTCGGTTTAATGCTTATAAGTAGTCATTTTTATCTAGTTGGTTGTATTATGTTAAATCTGATATCCTATGTGAAGACATTATGTACTTATTGTGTTATTTATGGTTAAGCGCTGTAGTACATTATGTTATTTCTGGTTATCCCAAAACTCAAATTGATACATATACTTTTTTTTAGGGTGCCTGGCAACGTGGCCCACGAATTTTGTGTTTCTAGTAACCAAATTATTTAGTAGAATGTCTGGATTAGATTTAGCAGTCATTTTTTCACGAAATATTACAATAAGACAGTTGATTTAGAAGCACATATAATTTGGTAAATGACAAGATGAATACATAGTATCCATTTACACAATATGATGTTCAATTTTTAAGGCTGGTTTTCTTTAAAAAATAAAATCGTCAATGAGTTATGGAATTAGTATTGACTTCAATTGTGGTGTGATTCATGCAACAATATAATTATTAAGATTTCGACTGTCTTAATTTAAAGAGTCATTAATATCTGAAAGCAACCGTTGAAGTTGGCAATGGAAAACACAAGAAGGGGGGGTTGAATTGTGTTTGTTAATTATTTTCGCAAAAACCCTTTTGAACAACTTTATCACAAGCAGAAGATAAAAAGATTAAGCACACAAGAAATCCTTTTTAAAAGATCAACAAAAGCAATATCAAAACCCCACAGTTAGTATAATCAAATAAAACTGAAGAGTTTAGGGATAGAAAATTCACACAAGAGATTTTATCTTGGTTCACTCTCTTCTAACCAAGAGCTACGTCCAGTCCCTTCTGTTGGAACCAAAGTGGTTTTGGATTTAATAATCTTTAAGTTTTGATGTTAACAAAATGATTAAATTTTCTTTGCAAAGTATTAGTTGAGATCTAACAAGTGAGTTCAGTTTATGCAGGAATATTCAACACTGAAATAAGGTATACAATGCTTGGACTAGTACAAAGAATTACCCGTCCAAAGGTTATTTAAACTGTTTATAATTTAATTGATAAAGTAGACTGGTTTTCTAAAGTGGACGAGGCTATAAATGAATACCTAAATAACTTGTTAGGTATAGCAAGTCAAAGACTTGAAAATAAGTGCGTCCATCTTGCCACGTCAGCAGACGGAAGTACTAAAACACAAAGTAACCTAGTAGACGAGCTCCATATGTCACGTCATTGACAGAAGCGCTGGTCCACACAAGTGACAGAAGCGCTCGTCCACACAAGTCTTTGGACGAGCGCTTCTACCACTTCAGTGACAGAAGCGCCCGTCCACGCAAGTGACAGAAGCACTTGTCCACACAAGTGACAGAAGCACTCGTCCACACAATTCTTTGGACTTGCTAAGTTCTTAATGAGAAGCTCCGTCCAATGACGTGGCATATGGAGCTTGTCTACTAGGTTACTTTGTGTTTTAGTACTTTCGTCTGCTGACGTGGCAAGATGGACGTGCTTATTTTCAAGTCTTTGGACTTGCTATACCTAACAAGTTATTTAGGTATTCATTTATAGCCTCGTCCACTTTAGAAAACCAGTCTACTTTATCAATTAAATTATAAACAGTTTAAATAACCTTTGGACGGGTAATTCTTTGTACGAGTCCAAGCATTGTACACCTTATTTCAGTGTTGAATATTCCTGCATAAACTGAACTCACTTGTTAGATCTTAACTACCACTTTGCCAAGAAAATTTAATCCTTTTGTTAGCATCAAAACTTAGAGATTATTAAATCCAAAACTACTTTGGTTCCAACAACCACCATATGGAAAAATACCACAAATCAACCATTCACCATAGTAAGATTTGGACTATCTTAAATTAAAGAGTTGTTACAATCTATAAGCAACCACCATATGGATAAATTTTGAATGCATTACACTAACACCGGCTGTAATGGTCCAAGGCGGCCACTAATAAAGCATTAAGGTACATCGCAAAAAAGTACATCCCAAATATTTGCATCACTTAATAAAATACCACAAATCAAACATTGCCGTTAATATATATACATACTTAGTCATAGAAGGTTGTAGCTGTAAGTATATATGTATATATAATTATATATATATATATATATATATATATATATATATATATATATATATATATAATATGACTTCAGTAGATTATATTTAGATACATTCACACCTAACACTATATATAGATAGGCCACCATTCCTTATAGACAAAATACGTCCCCAAAATATTAACATGAAGCATCTTGGCCTTCCAAAATATCTGTACCAATACGAAAGGTTTCACTTTCTGAACATCTTCCACATGATCTGGATACTATTTTTCATAATCTTATGCAGCTCATTCATTGGGCTAATGACTGAATCTACGGCGGTTTTCATCCTCAATTGATTCTCACGTAGCTATTGAGGAAAAAAACAATTAACATTATATTAACTAATTAATTCACATTGCACTGTATGAATGTAAAATTATTAATAGAATGTAATTGCCACTCCAATAAGATTTGGGTTGAATCCTTGCCCCACTTCCATCCAATCAATGACCCAAAGGGGCGAGTTAATGCTACAGTGAAACAAGAAATCATTAGGATAAGTGGTTATATAACTAGTAAGATGCACGAATTAGTTTTAGGGTTTACCTATTGCCACAGTTTGGTATTCCCTTTGGGTCATGTATTGGCCATTTGGCCAAGCGATTGGCATTATGGACCATGTCCTCACCATAATACCCAGATTCCAGCAAAGTTGATAGTACATGACACTGGCAGTGACAACAAGCATGATTGAGTAAACCAAGAACTTAACTAAGGAAAAACAAAATCATAGTAGACGTGAAGATATTGCTATACCACATCTCTCATCTTCCTTTCTCTCTGTGTGATCTTTTCCATATCGGGAAATGAGTCAAGTTTGTATATTTTTTATTGAAGAACACAAACCGCCATAAGAAACCAATGACCATCATCTTCTTTGAATGGAACATAAATCTGAATCATATCACCCATCAATGTTTTTCATTTTAAAAAAATACTATTTATCATTTTAAACTTAACTACAATCAACGTTTGATGAATTCCCTAAAAAAATAAAAATACGTACGTATGTCAGATACTTGTTCCGCGGCATCCATTGTGTAAGGTAATCCACATAATCAAAAATTAAGTCACCAGTATCCCCCCCCCCCCCCCCCCCAACACCCACCCACCCACCCACACTTGGTCCTGGCCCAATAATAGTGATTTTAACTACGGGTGGTAACATCATGTAAATATAATTATTATTTGACACGCAATATTTATTAATACTTACTGTAAATCTAGGTGGTAAACACCAAGTTGTAACTAATTTGAATAGAGCTTCAGACCATGTAACTTTCAGTGCAATTACCTCAATAATCTGTATGGTAGACATATATTAAGGCATCGCATTCAGCCAAATGACATGGTTAAACCCCATCGATGATGTGACCCATTTGGGCAGTACTTACCTTATATGAAACTTCAATCCCAGGACAGAGACACTGTAAGTCTCCTCTAGACAAGGAAAGATCTCCATTCTTGAATAATATCTCTCTGTTAGGGAAAGATGGAATTATAAGATACATGTTCAAACCGTCATACACAACGAGAGTGTATGTCATATTTTTCGTGTACCTGAGATCAAAATATGTACCAAAGATAAATGCAGATGCATGCATCTCTTCGTTTCCCAGTCCAATACTTTCGGTTGGTGGGAAATTACTTTCATTGCCTAAAATATGAATATAAGTCATCTTAAAATGACAGGACAACAATATTATTTACATATATATATAAATGCTTATAAAAAGGTCATCGCTGTGATTAATACATTCTACTGACAATACAATTACTTTCATTAGACAAATAGCCATGCAAGTGATAAATATTTTCTTTTTGAATCAATGCAAGTGGTATCTGTTAAAACTAGTATAAATCTTATAAGTTTTTTTTAAATATATTATACAGTTTAGCAATGCAAAAGAAATGATCCTGTAACGAATATTATGTAATTACCCGTGGTAGGATGAAACTGCATGTCATGGTAAAGTCATCTACGATTCCATCACCTTTGGGTTGTCTTGTTTTTTTCTTGGTCTTTGATTTGACACTAGTATCCTTCCGGTTGTTAGGACCCATTCCCTTTCCAACTTTCTGTGACTTTGTAGCAGTAGGAGGAGTCGCAAATAATCTCTTAGGATTTTTCCCTAGATCTGTCAAATCGATGGTTTCTCGTTCTACCTGAATCAATTAAAATGTGAGATCTTAAGGCAAAAGATATTTATGGGACAATCAGTGGAGATTAAGCATATCTGAACAAGATAGGATGGTTACCTTAACAGCCGGGGGCTTACGTCCACTGTCGAGGTTCATATCGTTAAGCATATCCCAACCCTTGGACCCACTCATTGTTGGGTTGTTAATTGGAAAAGCATGCTTATATCCTTTACCATTACCTCCATCAACTTGCATTCCATCTTCATCGAATGATAGATCCATGACATCAGTATCGTCCAGAAGTCCTTTGAAAACATCATTGTTCAAACTAATCCTATGACTGACCGCGGGTGTTTTGAAATTTGTCTATTGGTCATCGGCTATCCCTTTCCCTTTATCTAGGTTTTTTTTTCAAGTTGTCTTCTTGGACCACAGCTTCAGGTTTCACATTTTTGTGTTTACATGGAATATATTCCTTGACTGGGTCCCTAATACTGATGTCCAGATGAATAGCTGTCACTGCATCACGTATGGCCACCATTACATCCAGTATGGAGCCAAGTTTGGTCTCCATATTCTGCATTGCATTACAAGGTGTGTTAAAATCATTATTCAAGTTGTCATCGAAATTTATTCATATAAAATCCATGCCAAAGTACAATTTGTTTACAAATGGAGGAACCCTAACCTCCAATCGGAGTGACAACTTCTCATATGAATTGGTTACACCATTATCAGAATGGCGGTCCTCATCATTTTGCGTATTCTATGGCAAAAATAAATATAACACGGATTATACACGTTAGTGCAGCAACTCTTGTTTTTAAAACTATGTCATAAATACATTTATAACGTACCTCCCCACGAACATTATGTTTCTGGTCCCCTAATGGCTGCACAACTTCTTTCTCTACTAGGACATCCTCATTAATAATCTGCACCGATGCCATTGAACGCTTCCCAGCAGATCACACACTCTGGATGTTGGGCATGCAGGAATGCTAGTAATAGTTGTGAGTGATACGAATATGTAATATAGTGGCCAAACGTTCTTCTTATACATATATAATACATGTACATATAATAATACAACCCAAATATAGGTACGATGCGTAGGGCAAGTTTGCTCATAAACTTGAAGCGACATCGCCGTCTGTAGAAGTTCGGCGACGGCCGGGGATTGTAAGTGTAATTAATGCACCCAAAATTGTAATGATGCCATATACAGGATTTGTGCCACAACCGCCTAATTTTTCATTTTCATACTTTCAAATTAGCCAAACGCGCCAAACAATTCATCGCCCTAATATGGGCATTGGTTAAATAAATTTATTATTATATTTTATTATATCTTTGGAATATATGGTCCTGTTCTGTAAAGTTAAAGTCACCCCTGACGTGACCACATCACCCATCAAACTGTGACAGCACATATAGTTGCAGGTCATCTCTCACAATACTGGATGGCTCTGAAAAGGTTTTGGGAAAATGCAATAGTTCAACTCAACTACACTTATATCAGGTTAATATTCGGCTAGGTATATATTTTAAACTTTTCATTGCCCAAAATATATAATTATATTACGTTGGTTGAAAAAGTTGTGCCATTTTAATAATTTTTTAAAGAAAATAACATGTATCTAAATAGATAGGAAGATTCGGACAGTCAAGTGATGTATATGTCAGTCCAAGTATAGTGTACAACTGGCATGCATCCGTGCATCGTACGTCTCCAGCTTGAGCCATATATTTTATTAAGTTTATATTTTTAACTGGGTAGCCATTATAACTGCATTCCCAATCCATTTGCTATTGTTACATTTGACCCGGATGGATCATATAAATCATAATTCCATTTTATTAGCATTTTAATTTTAATTCATTATCTTACGAAGATAAAATCAAATTAAAATAATTTCAATAAATATAATCTGGGTGACGATTAGTGTTCATTTTTTTTATGCCAATGGTAATTATTTAAACCATCATTTTAACCATTTAAATGAATAGTTGGATAACAAAACCACTATGACACTCGTATTAAATATTCATATAATAACAACACCGAAAGATAATACACGATGAGTTTGATGAAAATAACAGGATTGGGGAACGACAACACATAGTAATAAATCACATGAAAGCTACCCAACAAGATGAGATTTTTTCGTCTCTGCAACAAACTAGACTCCACATAGCACTTGAGAAGACATATGATGGTGGTGAGTGAAGACCACATCATTTTATTAGACTTGTAAACAAGCAGAGCACAAGGATAACATGCAAGCTAACTAGCAATACTTCAACCATCCTAAAACGGAAACGCATGTGATTTAGATCCCTGTTGCACTGTCCAACATTGTCTTCCACTGTGGTAAGCCGCATATCTCTGCTCTCGACCTCTTCATCATCGAGTTGGGTTATGATTATCTCAGCACCGATCGGTAAACACCACTCGAAAAAGTCACATCTTTTCTTGTTACAAGTGTAAAATAATTTGTTTGGATTCTGGTCGGTGTTGGAGACCTTTATCTCTGCTATCGAACCGCAAACAGTGCACCGCTTGGTGTAAACGAGACTAATATGAGCACCGACTGGACGCCCTCCGCCACCACTGGATGAAAACGACGGTGAAACATCCCTGGCTGCTTTATGGATTGACGATTGTCCCCACAGACCAACACGGGTCTTTTCGGCGTGTTTTGTCCTCACTCACACGCTTCCTGGGAAAACTTCCCAGGAGGTCACCCATCCCAGAATCGCTCCAAGTCAAGCTCGCTTAACTGTGGAGTTTTTAAGTGATGGGCTACCGAAAAGAAGATGCATCTTGTTGACATGGGTAGTACCAATCAATTCTTATAAGCCATATTCAACTGTATAGTCTCATACCTATACAGTCTCAGGATCCCCCTCATTCGGGTGTGTAATCGGTTCATTCATGTGTCCCTCCGCCTGGAAGCCTGCCAGGAGCCGCTCCTTGTCCGTGCTCTCTTTGCACCGGCGATCACTCCCCGCTCTCGTCAGCACCTGGGTGTTACATGGCCACCAGCTTCTGCCTGGTTAGTCCCCGAACCACACCGTACTGTGAGAGGTACCGCTCTGATGCCATTTGAAACATCCCTGACTGCTTTATGGATTGATGATTGTCCCCACAGACCAACACGGGTCTTTTCAGCGTGCTTTGTCCTCACTCACACGCTTACTGGGAAAATGACACGCTGTCGCGCACGCGTCAAAAAGCGAGCGGTTTACAAAATTATGTAGTTAGGGAAAGTGCGACAACTCGAGTATCGTCTCACAAGGACTCTTGGGTTGTTACTAACACAAAATCAGTTTTGGGGGGGGGGGGGGGGGGTTGGATTTAAATGCAAATAAGAAAACAAAGCAGAAAACAATACAAACTAAATAATTATCGATAAGCTAAAATCGATTAACCTACTGCTTTCGGTTTCCCACTATCATCGGTTCATATAAATCCAAGCCCTAAGAGGATTCTAATCTCTTTTCGATTGTAACATCAATTAACAAGCGAAATTGAGACATATGTTCCTAATTCCGAATTAAGCAGACGGATTAAGCCCTTCGTGAATTAAGCAAACACGAATTGAACACACGCGAATTAAGCAAACACGATTAAGTTTAGGAACACACAATCACCGAAACAAATCAATATATATTCTATATAATCCTGAATTAAGCAAACAGAACATACAAAACAAATATTGAAAGAGAAAAGCATTAAGTTTAGGAATTACAAAACCTCAAGTGGCGACGAAACCAATCGCAGTAGATTGATCAAAGGAGACTAGCTCTCCATTACAAACATAAACCTAAACCTAATTCTAATTTGCAGCAGCACTATGTAAAGAAAAGAAGAAGAGAAAAGAAGATTCAGTTCTGCCCTAAAACAGATATAAATATATATTCTGGGCTGCGCTCTCTCGCGAGGTGAAACATTGTTCGCGAGAGATATTACGAACAGTCTTCGGTGTTTGGCTTTCTCGCGAGGCGAGCTGGTTATTCGCGAGGCGAGGAATGGAAGAGTCTTATTATTACGCCCGTTATGAGTATCAGGGGCTAACCGTGATGGCTTCTGGTCTTCCAGGCTCGCGAGGCGAGACATGGTTCGCGAGGCAACACAGAAAGGTTTGCATTTTCTAGAACAGTCAGCCTTCAGGCTCGCGATGCGAGCAGCCTCTCGCAGGGCGAAGAATCCAAAACTGCTTCACTTTATTAACCTGAAAACAAGAAATAACAGTAAGTGCTTTATTTGACTCAAAATCTGTTGGGAATTTGCGTATAAAACAAAAAGAAACGCAGCGGAAAAATTCCCATCGAAGGATCCTTGCGAATGGTCATGATTCATGATTAGAAGGTTTACCTCTTGAAGCGATGGCTGTTGATCAGAATTCGTCTATCACGAACACCGCACGAACGATGTCTCTAAAGGTATCCACACGAGCAGATTCCGTGAACGTCCGACGTCACGAAGCCGAAGCGTCTCTGTCTCACAGTGCTAGCTTCAAAACCGAGACTTGCTGTTCACACTTACTCTCTATGTGCGGCTAGGTTATCAATCGTCTGGGCACAACAACTTAAGTGGTCTACTTATAGTAGCGCCTCCTTAAGTGAGTTAGTAAGCAACATTTGACCTAAGCCCATGTACTATGTGCTAGGCCCAATAGGAAAGTCCAATTCTCCTTTTAATGCTTCTTTTAATCTGCTCTTATGTGTGTGACCCTATAGGTTCCCAAAACGTTAGTAGTAATATTAAATCCCATTTAATATTACAAACAGTGAGCGGTATCTAGCAATACATCACTGCTACCTAAGTAGTGAGAAAGTCAGTGATTTGACGAAACCTTTCTGTGACATATATTCATGTGCATTATTATCCATTTGTCCATATATCTATATTGAACACAAGACATAGAATGTGTCACCCTTGTATGGTTCAATATCATGTTCCCTGATACCCGAGTAGACTTAACAACAAATGAGGTCAATATCTCATATTGACTCATTTCAGTACGGCCATGCATTTTACAGTCTCACTCTATCAGGGGCCCCACAGATATTACTCCTGTTATGTAGGAGGGACAAATTCCATCTAGGTCACTCACATCCCTTTGCACGGCTCGTGGTATGCCCAATGACCGTCTTTATAATCATCCTATTACAGATGACGTTTGACGATATTAAAGCACACGACTCCTCATGTAGGGATCGTAGTGATTTCAGGTCGAAGGATTGCATACACCATTGTCACTATGAGAACTACTTATGACACTCACATAACGCTCCATGTAGTGTTATCATGGTGGGTCAATTCAGTACATCATTACTCTAATGTGTACCTATGTGGCGACTCGATATCTCATATCCATGACCCGTGAGATATGGCCATCAGTCTGCACACATAATAGTCTCAATGTATTATTATTGTCCTTATTAATAAAATACTTGACTATGGATATTTAAGAATAGGATTTCATTGTTCAATAGTGTCTCACGATCAAGTCATATACTTGATATTCTATTAAACTGAAATTTCTATTCTAAGGACTTTATTATGTTTAAACAAGTAACACAATAAACTGGAATGCCTCATATCATATATATATAATAGCAAGATACAAATGTAAGTCTAAAGAAATACACTGGCCTCTAGGGTTTACACCAACAATCTCCCACTAGCACTAGAGCCAATCAGGCATAAATCTAATGCCCATCGATCTAGTGTGACCTTCATGCTTCTGTTGAGCAAGAGGTTTCGTAAGTGGGTCAGCAACGTTATCAAGCGTTGGTACTCTGCATTTTTTCACATCTCCTCTATCGATAATCTCTCGAATGAGATGGAAGCGCCTAAGTATATGTTTGGATCGCTGATGAGATCTAGGTTCCTTAGCTTGTGCAATGGCCCCATTGTTATCACAATAGAGATCAATGGGGTCCACAATACTAGGAATTGTATCAATCTCAGTAATGAACTTCCTGATCCAAACAGCCTCCTTTGCTGCATTGGAGGCGGCAATATACTCAGCCTCTGTAGTAGAATCGACAACTGTCTCCTGCTTTGAACTCTTCCAGCTTACAGCCCCGCCATTCAGGCATAACACATAACCAAATAGCGATCTGGAATCATCCTTATCGGTCTGGAAGCTAGCATCGGTGTAACCTATTACAGCAAGTTCTTCCTCGCCTCCATATACCAAGAACGAATCCTTAGTTCTTCTCAAGTACTTAAGGATGTTCTTGACAGCAGAGACAGATGACTTTCGGCGGGATCGGTGGTACTGCTCGTTATTCTTAAAGCATACGATACATCTGGTCGAGTACATAACATGGCATACATGATAGATCCAATTGCGGATGCATATGGAATCTTACTCATGCGATCCCTTTCTTCTTGAGTGGAAGGGGATTGTGCCTTTGATAGGCATATACCATGTGACATAGGCAAGAGTCCTTTCTTGGATTCATGCATGTTAAAGCGTCTCAACACTTTGTCTATGTATGTACTCTGACTTAGGCCAAGCAATTTCAGTGATCTATCCCTATAGATCCTGATTCCAAATACATAGGTAGCTTCACCCAAATCTTTCATAGAGAAGCAATTCCGTAACCATGTCTTTACATTTTGTAGTGTAGGGATGTCATTTCCAATGAGTAATATGTCATCTACATATAACACCAGAAAAACAACAATGCTCCCACTAACCTTTTTGTAGACACAAGGTTCATCTTCATTTTTGATGAATCCGTGCATCGTCTTACAGACATCATCAAAACGAAGGTTCCAACTTCTGGAAGCTTGCTTCAATCCATAGATTGATCGCTGCAATTTACATACCTTTCCGGCATCCTCTGAAATGTCAAAGCCTTCAGGTTGTGTCATGTACACATCCTCAAGAAGCTTTCCATTAAGGAAGGCAGTTTTGACATCCATCTGCCATATCTCATAATCATGGTAAGCAGCGATAACAAGTAAGATCTGGACGAATTTAAGCATCGCAACAGGTGAAAAGGTCTCATCATAGTCGACACCATGAATTTGTTTGAAACCCTTGGCCACCAATCGTGCCTTAAAGGTACGTACTTTACCATCCATGTCAGTTTTCTTTTTGAAAACCCACTTGCACCCTATAGGTTTTACCCCTTCAGGTGGCTCTACCAAGGTCCATACCTGGTTGGTGTACATGGAATCCATCTCAGATTTCATGGCCTCAAGCCACTTCTCAGATTCTGGGCCAGTGATGGCCTCCTGGTAAGTCACAGGCTCATCTTGATCCATGAGCAATACATCACCTTGTGGAGTCATGAGAAATCCATATTTCTCAGGCTGGTGACGTATCCTGTTAGACCTACGCTGGTCTTGTGCTACTGGAGCAGGTTGTTCCTCCACAACATTTTGTGAAGGTTGCTCCTGTTCCACCAATGGTAGGTCACTACTCTGTGATTCTTGAATTTCTTCAAGTTCTATCTTCCTCCCACTGGTTCCTATGGAGATAAACTCCTTTTCTAGGACTACACCAGTCCGTGCGACAAACACTTTGCCTTCGGAAGGATTATAGAAATAATATCCCTTGGTTTCTTTGGGATACCCCACAAAGAAGCATTTATCAGATTTGGGATCAAGCTTATTAGAAACTTGACGTTTTACATATGCTTCACAACCCCAAATCTTCATAAAAGACATGCTGGGTCGTCTACCAGTCCATTCTCATATGGTGTCTTTTCTACCGTTTTGGATGGAACACGGTTAAGTGTAAAAGCTGTTGTTAATAGAGCATGTCCCCAGAAAGATTTTGGAAGGTTTGCATGACTCATCATAGACCTAACCATGTCCAACAAGGTTCGATTTCTCCTCTCAGAAACACCATTCCATTGTGGTGTTCCAGGTGGAGTGAGTTGAGATAAAATTCCACACTCTCTCAGATGATCATCAAACTCTAGGCTCAAATATCCACCACCTCGATCTGATCGAAGAGTTTTAATATTTTTACCAAGTTGGTTTTATACCTCGTTTTTGAATTCCTTGAACTTTTCAAAGGATTCCGATTTATGTTTCATAAGATACACAAATCCATATCTACTGAAATCATCAGTGAATGTGATGAAGTACTGAAAACCACCTCTGGCTAATGTGTTTAGGGGTCTGCATACATCGCTATGTATAAGACCCAAAAGATCGTTAGCTCTTTCACCTTTTCCGGTGAATGGAGCTTTAGTCAACTTTCCCAATAAACAAGACTCACATATCTCATATGATTCATAATCAAATGAGTCCAAGAGTCCATCTTTATGGAGCTTCGAAATGCGCTTCTCATTTATATGGCCTAAACGACAATGCCAAAGATAAGACGGGTTCAACTCATTTGGTTTGAACCTCTTAGTATTTATGTTATAGATGGGCATTTCAAGATCAAGGACATAAAGTACATTACTCATGTGTGCACTAGCATAGAAAATATCATCCAAATAAATAGAACAACTTTTGTTCTTTATTATAAAAGAAAAACCAATCTTGTCCAAACAAGAAATGGAAATGATATTCCTGCTAATTGCAGGCACAAAATAACAGTTCTCTAACTGAATAGTAAGCCCAGTGGGCAAAGTCAATACATAAGTCCCTACAGCTAAAGCAGCAACCTTTGCTCCATTTCCGACTCGTAGATCGACTTCGCCTTTTGTCAATGGTCTACTCCTGTTTATATCCTGCACATTTGTACAAATGTGAGAACCACATCCAGTATCTAATACCCATGATGCAGAAGTAGATAAATTAACTTCTATAACAAACATACCTGAAGCGAAAGTCTCACTTCCCTTCTTCTTCTTGATTTCTTCCAGGTATTTTGGGCAGTTCCTCTTCCAATGTCCGGTCCGACCACAATGGAAGCAATTGCCTTCCTTAGCCACACCACCCACAGGCTTCAAGCCAGAAGCACTGGGCTTGATCTTGTTGATGGCCTTGCCCTTGCCCTTGCCCTTGCCTTTTTGTTTGTGCGTGGGCTTCTTGGGCTGCTTCTTGCTATTTCTAGCCTGGACCATCAAAATGGCCTTCCCCTTTCCTTTGTTAATATTTTTTTCAGCAGTTCTCAACATGCTCAACAATTCTGGCAAAGGTTTGTCAAGATCATTCATATTATAGTTCATGACAAACTGACTATAGCTCTCAGGCAACGATTGCAGAACTAAGTCGGTGGCCAACTCTTGGCCTAAAGGAAATCCCAGTCTCTCGAGATTCTCAATGTACCCGATCATCTGGAGTACATGAGGACTCACAGGGCTTCCTTCTGCCAATTTACACTGGAAAAGGGCTCTGGAAACTTCGAACCGCTCATGCCTTGCTTGCTCTTGGTAGAGCAGCTTGAGGTGCACGATCATATCGTACGCCTCCATGGTATCATATTGCTTTTACAGCTCAGAGGCCATGGTAGCAAGCACAAGACAGCCGACGTCTAAGGCGTCATCCTGATGCTTCTTATAAGTATCCCTACCAGCCCTAGGAGCACTTGAAGATGGTGGCTCCTCAGGAATAGGCTCCTCAAGAACATACAGCTTTTTCTCATGTTTGAGGACAATCCTCAAGTTTCTGTACCAGTCCAGAAAATTTGTTCCGGATAGTTTGTCCTTCTCAAGGATGGATCGCAATGACAGGTTACTTGATGTGTTTGATGCCATGGTAATCTACAGAGATAAATATGCAAAATATAAGTATCATGCCATGAAGTTATTTAATAAGGTCTTTAATTAAATATGCCTCCCACTATTTTACTCAAAACAATGACCCTCATCATTGATTCGGAAGATCCCGTTGGACGATTTTCTAGTGGGTCAAGATCCATATTTCACCTAGCTTTAAGTCAGCTTTGGCTGATCACTTAAAATTCGGTTATTTAGGTAGGAAACACTTTCCGATTGCATCTCATGCAACTCTTGGACAGTTGGGTGAATAACTCTTATTCAAATCCATCACATGGACTAAAGCCCAACTTATAAGCCTCTAAGCCTTTCAATCCTATTGAAGTTGGCTTAGTTAAGTCAGACCCAATGGATAGCAGTTGAACATTACATTTGTCCCATCGCGTCTTACTAGTATAGATAAAGGTACCCCGCTTTGGCGGACCCACACTTAATCTATCCTAGTCTTGACGAGTGCCATGCATTGGAAGGCCTTTAAATGTGACTTAATATTTCCTTTTGAGGGATTTGATTAAAGTTTGATCTCATCATTTGTTAAACTCTTTAACTTATTATTTACATACATGCATCTCATACATATATTAGTTAAACTCTTTTAACATACTATATACATACATGCATCTCATACATATATAAGACAAATAAATGTGATATGGTTATGACCCCTAACGCATTGATTCTCCTGAGCCAATGAGAGAATCTAAACTTAAACCTAGGAGCGTCCAAGCTTCTCCAAGCATGATCTCCCAGAGGATGACGTCTTCTTGTCTCCATCATTACATTACATAAACAAAAACCTCATTTTACATATGAGGGGAGTGAGATGAGAAAAGAAGATACATATGGAATATAAGAGAAAGGCGCGGCACGCAGGCCGTATTTCAAAATATAAACCAAAAGATTAAAGGACTAAGGCCATAACCATTCACCATACATCACCAAATAAATAGTAACAACCAATAATAATACATAATTATTATTATTAAGTTTATTAATTAGAGATTTCAAAATCTGAATTTTGAAAACATAACATATATATAACAAATCACATTTATTATAATTGATGTTACTATAAATCACATTTATTGTAATTGATGTTACTATAAATCACATTTATTGTAATTGATGTTACTATTAGTTAAGTATTTCAAAATCTGAATTTTGAAACCATATCATATATATAACAAATCACATTTATTATAATTGATATCGTTATTAAATGGTGACATAAAAGATTTCAAAATTGAATTTCGAAATAACACGCTACGCAGAGGTAGCACGGGGTTCCCGCTGCCCGGTCAGCGGGCGGGGTTCAAGGGGAGGCCGCCCCTTGCGGGGTGCGGGGCAGCGCCCCGAAGAAAAATTTTCTCTCCAAAGTGTGCCTCGCTTCCTTGGCGGCTAGGGCTTCAACCTTTCAACCCTAAAACCGCAAGGCCCGTGAACACTTCACGTTGCAAGGAACGGCGGCTACGGTTTCAACCCTTGGAACCTCAGCCGCAACAACATGAACTCTTCATGTCTGAAACCCCTTAACGCCGCCAACGGAGAACTGAAACCAATCATGTTTAACATCAACATTTAACGCCATCGCAGAACATAATAAGGATTCAGAACCAATGTACATATCGCATACATACACAAACGTGCAATAGACGCATATATCATATACATATGAAAATTACAGAAACAAGGTTTCGCAAAACGGATGCAAACGATTTTCAAAAAACAATTTTCAGAAAAACGATTCACATTATAAACATGTTATCATACATAACAGGTAAACCACGTAACAGAATCATGGTTTCGCAAGCGGCTCTGATACCACTGTTGGGAATTTGCATATAAAACAAAAAGAAACGCAGCGAAAAAATTCCCATCGAAGGATCCTTGCGAATGGTCATGATTCATGATTAGAAGGTTTACCTCTTGAAGCGATGGCTGTTGATCAGAATTCATCTATCACGAACACCGCACGAACGATGTCTCTAAAGGTATCCACACGAGCAGATTCCGTGAACGTCCGACGTCACGAACCCGAAGCGTCTCTGTCTCACAGTGCTAGCTTCAAAACCGAGACTTGTTGTTCACACTTACTCTCTATGTGCGGCTAGGTTATCAACCGTCTGGGCACAACAACTTAAGTGGTCTACTTATAGTAGCGCCTCCTTAAGTGAGTCAGTAAGCAGCATTTGACCTAAGCCCGTGTACTATGCGCTAGGCCCAATAGGAAAGTCCAACTCTCCTTTTAATGCTTCTTTTAATATGCTCTTATGTGTGTGACCCTATAGGTTCCCAAAACGTTAGTAGTAATATTAAATCCCATTTAATATTACAAACAGTGAGCGGTATCTAGCAATACATCACTGCTACCTAAGTAGTGAGAAAGTCAGTGATTTGACGAAACCTTTCTGTGACAAATATTCATGTGCATTATTATCCCTTTGTCCATATATCTATATTGAACACAAAACATAGAATGTGTCACCCTTGTATGGTTCAATATCATGTTCCCTGATACCCGAGTAGACTTAACAACAAATGAGGTCAATATCTCATATTGACTCATTTCAGCACGGCCATGCATTTTTTCTGATCTCACTCTATCAGGGGCCCCACAGATATTACTCCTGTTATGTAGGAGGGACAAATTCCATCTAGGTCACTCACATCCCTTTGCACGGCTCGTGGTATGCCCAATGACCGTCTTTATAATCATCCTATTACAGATGACATTTGACGATATTAAAGCACACGAATCCTCATGTAGGGATCGTAGTGATTTCAGGTCGAAGGATTGCATACACCATTGTCACTATGAGAACTACTTATGACACTCACATAACGCTCCATGTAGTGTTCTCATGGTGGGTCAATCCAGTACATCATTACTCTAATGTGTACCTATGTGGCGACTCGATATCTCATATCCATGACCCGTGAGATATGGCCATCAGTCTGCACACATAATAGTCTCAATGTATTATTATTGTCCTTATTAATAAAATACTTGACTACGGATATTTAAGAATAGGATTTCATTGTTCAATAGTGTCTCACGATAAAGTCATATACTTGATATTCTATTAAACTGAAATTTCTATTCTAAGGACTTTATTATGTTTAAACAAGTAACACAATAAACTGGAATGCCTCATATCATATATATATAATAGCAAGATACAAATGTAAGTCTAAAGAAATACACTGGCCTCTAAGGCTTACACCAACAAAATCAACTAAAATAACCTAAAAATACTTAAACGACTCAGAATGATGCTTAAAGACAATCAAGTCTAATTTGGGCGAAAATGAGATATAATTAGCACAAAGCCAAGGTTTTTCTAGTTATAAAACTAGACGAGCCAAAGGGTGATCAAAATACCCCAAACTTAAACTTTGCTTGTCCCCAAGCAAACTAAAACTCAAAAAGAACTCAGACTTGGCAAGCTTAAGGATTCAATCAACTTTGCACAAATTTCAAGCAATTCACCAAAATATTTTTTCCTTCAATGTTCCCCGCTTTCAAACAAAGCAATCCCCACATGCATTCACTCTAAGCATTTGAGAATTTCGTCATTCAAACAATCATTAATCTAAGCAAGGGATCCAAGTTACACACAAAAGGGAGATCACCAAATCAAACAATCGCCTTCCTCACAAGGGTATTTAACATTTCACACAATCGCTCAATTTGTCTAGGTTATCAACATTTCACTCAATTCACCTTTCAAGAGCATTTCCCATGAATTTGATTTTCATCTCAATCAAGGTTCCCACGAAAACATGCATGCAACATCAAAAGGTCTTTTAAAGGTTGTAATGGGGTCTGGCTAAGGGTAGGATATACAAAGGTACTGGGCTTAAGTCTCTAGGAACTAAGAGAGCATGAACATTTTGATACATTGAATTTCCACTCAAGTTCCTTTTTCCATTTTTTCCTTTTTGCCTTGGGTGACTACAGCCTTTTTCTTCTAATACCCTTTTTGACATTTTTGCACTTTTTTTTTATTATTATTATTTTTCTTTTTTTTTATTTCTTTTTAATTTTTTTTTCTTAGGCTCCAACCTTTATTTTTTTCTTTTTCTTTTTCTCAATCCCAAACAGCACATCATATCCTTGTAGCCACCCCAAACTTAGTTTCTTGCAACCATTCTCTTGCTAAGATTCCATGCTCTCCTAATCCTAAGATCGGGTTAACATGGTTTTTCCAGATTTTGGCTCATAACATGAGGTTATCAAGAACAATAGGCTAATTAGGCTCAATGGGGCTAACTAGGAAACATGCATTAGGGACTGGTTCAATTTAGGCCAAGTAGTTATTTACAAAGAAAATGCCTAAATCATTTGATGCAAACACATAAACATGCAAACCATAAAGAGATTCAACCAAATTCGGGAAAGTGCAACTTGAAAGTGATTAACACAGTCAAAAACATGCTGGAGGCTCAAATCCTCACCTGGACATTTTTCCAAATTGTGTGACTGAGATTCTATCCCTAGTGTGTGCACCCCATCACCCCAAACTTATCATAAATCATGAAATCACAACAAAATATCTCAAAGTTCAGTTTTCAATTTCACATGGGGATCAAATTTTCAATTTCAAAACCTAGGGGGAATCATCAACATAAATCACATATCATGCAATCAATCTATGCAAAATTCAATCAAAACTCAATCAAGCTTGCCGACTCAAGACTCAACACACAAAAACTCTTGAACTTCTCAAATTATTCAAGAGCTAAAAGAAAACAAAACTAAAACAAAGCAAGGCAAATCAATTAAAAAGAGTAAGGTTCAGAGAAAACTCATGGGGGCGGTTCCACCGGGATCCCACTGTCTGTAACATAAGGCCCACGTGATAGCCAAAGGACGGAAGCTCATTCCATGCTTCCATAACTTGCAGCCTTGATATGGAGGTGAGCACTTGACAATTATGGTGACCTCGCCAAGTGCGGCGGACTTCTCACTCTCTCTTGGGTCAAAGATGACCTCTTTCTCAACAAAGTCCTCCCAATAAAATTGGGGTTCAACCTCTTGGACTGGCCGTAGTGTCTTCATATCCAAGGGTGCAAAATCCAGAGGATTGAACTCCATCGCTGGTGGTTCCACAGGGGGAGGTGGCAAACAGGTAGCTGGGGTCTCCGGTGCTGGTTCATCTTCTGCACAATCTTCTTTCACTGCACTGACAAATCCATCACCTGTTATACATGCAGAATTCTCAGCACACACCACAGAAAGGTTAGAGTTAGTACAGTCAGTAAAGGCTTGAATGTCTGGAAATTCAACACTCAGTTCATCCATCCCATCACTTTCAACACATGCATATGAATTAATAGAATCATCTAACTCTAGAGGTTCTTCATCATCCTCAAGCATGGTGAAGCAGATGTCCTCCTGATCCTCATTTCCTATGTTTCTTGGCTGAACAGGGCCCTCAACCTCATATGTCTCATGTTCCATATGGATGTTTTGCTCCTCGCACCCTGAAAAGAATGAGCTTTCAAAACATGCTACACATGAAGCAAAGTCAGTACAATCAGCACATGAAGTATAATAGATAGAATCAGGGGAGGCGTGAATATCTGGAGATTCAACACACAGTTCATCAATAGAAGTATTCTTGACATCATTATCAAAATTATCCTCAGAGGAAGTATTGTCAAGAACAACTATCTGTGAATCTGTATGTTCCTCAAGGGAATGTGGAGTTTGCAGTGTAGCCAAGGCGGAAACGATGAGAGCATTTTGAGTGGCAAAATCCTAACGACTTGCTTCCATCCTCTGTTGAAATTCAAGATTACTTGCTTCCATCCTCTGTTGGAATTCAAGATTTTGTTCTGCCATCCGTTGATTGTTCTCTTCCATCTGTTGTATCAGAGAAGCTAACTCATTCAGGCTGCCCTGATCTCCACCATGTTGGCTATGATAGAAAGGTTGCTCCTCATTCACTCCAAGCATGTCAAAACCACTGCTAAACTCATAACTTCCAGCAAAGTTAGGATAACATATGCATGGTGGTGGTTTACTAAAGTCAGGATAGCATATGCATGGTGGTGGCCTATCAAAGTTAGGATAATATATGCATGGTTCATAATCAACATTAAGCATAAAATCTTGCATATAATTATCCATGGGAAGCACTAAGATTCACAACCAGACAAAGCAGCCGTAACTAATTCAGTAATGCAAAAGTTTTTTTTTTTAATGTAATTTTCTGTTAATAACAACAAGAGTCCCTGGCAACGGCGCCAATTTTTGACACGCAGTCGCGCGCGCGTCAAAAAGCGAGCGGTTTACAAAATTATGTAGTTAGGGAAAGTGCGACAACTCGAGTATCGTCTCACAATGACTCTTGGGTTGTTACTAACACAAAATCAGTTTTTTTTTTTTTTGGGGGGGGGTTGGATTTAACTGCAAATAAGAAAACAAAGCAGAAAACAATACAAACTAAATAATTATCAATAAGCGAAAATCGATTAACCTACTGCTTTCGGTTTCCCACTATCATCGGTTCATATAAATCCAAGCCCTAAGCGGATTATAATCTCTTTTTGATTGTAACATCAATTAACAAGCGAAATTGACACTACGAGACATATGTTCCTAATTCCGAATTAAGCAGACGGATTAAGCCCTTCGTGAATTAAGCAAACACGAATTGAACACACGCGAATTAAGCAAACGCGATTAAGTTTAGGAACACACAATCATCGAAACAAATCAATATATATTCTATATAATCCTGAATTAAGTAAATAGAACATACAAAACAAATATTGAAAGAGAAAAGCATTAAGTTTAGGAATTACAAAACCTCAAGTGGCGGCGAAACCAATCGCAGTAGATTGATCAAAGGAGACTAGCTCTCCATTACAAACATAAACCTAATTCTAATTTGCAGCCGCACTATGTAAAGAAAATAAGAAGAGAAAAGAAGATTCAGTTCTGCCCTAAAACAGATATAAATATAGATTCTGGGCTGCGCTCTCTCGCGAGGCGAATATTACGAACAGTCTTCAGTGTTTGGCTTTCTCGCGAGGCGAGCTGGTTATTCGCGAGGCGAGGAATGGAAGAGTCTTCTTATTACGCCCGTTATGAGTATCAGGGGCTAACCGTGATGGCTTCTGGTCTTCCAGGCTCGCGAGGCGAGACATGGTTCGCGAGGCGACACAGAAAGGTTTGCATTTTCTGGAACAGTCAGCCTTCAGGCTCGCGAGGCGAGCAGCCTCTCGCGGGGCGAAGAATCCAAAACTGCTTCACTTTATTAACCTGAAAACAAGAAATAGCAGTAAGTGCTTTATTTGACTCAAAATCAACTAAAATAACCTAAAAATACTTAAACGACTCAGAATGATGCTTAAAGACAATCAAGTCTAATTTGGGCGAAAATGAGATATAATTAGCACAAAGCCAAGGTTTTTCTAGTTATAAAACTAGACGAGCCAGAGGCTGATCAGAAAACTTCCCAGGAGGTCACCCATCCCAGAATCGCTCCAAGTCAAGCTCGCTTAACTGTGGAGTTTTTAAGTGATGGGCTACTGAAAAGAAGATGCATCTTGTTGACATGGGTAGTACCAATCAATTCTTATAAGTCATCTTCAACTGTATAGTCTCATATCTATACAGTCTCAGGATCCCCCTCATTCGGGTGTGTAATCGGTTCATTCATGTGCCCCTCTGCCTGGAAGCCTGCCAGGAGTCGCTCCTTGTCCGTGCTCTCTTTGCACCGGCGATCACTCCCCGTTCTCGTCAGCACCCGGGTGTTACAGACGGCATGACATAAATTGTAAGGTGACTCGTTGAAAGAAACAAATGTTACTTGATACTGGTACCAATAGATATGGGTCATATCTAAAGTATCCACAGAATACAACGAACCATTTATAACTCAAACCACTCATATCTGAATTAATGAGTTTGAAAAATATACTATTTAATAAATATTCTCCAATGTATAATAGCATATATATATATATATATATATATATATATATATATATATATATATATATATATATATATATATATTTATAGACTCTATGTTATAAATAGTCATTGGGCTAATTAGTAATTAGTAAATTAGTAATATAATGTCCCTGTATATTGCAATATTTGCATCCTATGAAAATCCATATCTACACCTCCCCAGTCCAACATGTGCGACATTCTAACACACATTAGATGGACATTGACGAGACATGAAGTGTGTTGACTACGCCATTAGCTGCCTCCTACCAATGCTCAATGAAAAAAAAAAACCTTTTGCAAGCTTTGCAATATGAAATTAAAAATTAGAAAATCGTGAAATTAAATATGATTCTCGCATTATTATTATTATTTTATTGAATTGTATATAAATTTTTTTAATAAATATTATTTTGGGATCGCTCTATGAAAAGTTTCATGTTCAATCTTGCCATATGGACTTATGTGTCATGTTCAACCTCTTTAGTGTAAATATTAATTACTAATCTTTTTATTCGTTAAATAACTTTTAGGGTAAAATAAATAATTTAAAACTTATTAATTTTGCACAATTAATTCAAGGTACCATTCGTAGGATGGATGATGTAGGGTGCTTAACACCTTTCTTACTCGTAACCGACTCCCGAACTCAACGTGGTTTCAAAGACAATTTTTTAAAGGTTTTTTATTTTTTCCTAAGTTAAATAAAAATGGTGGCAACTCTACTTTTTCTTAAAATCTCTTTTTATCCCCGTCCCTGCCACAATTCTCGGTTGCGACAAAAATAATTTGGAACGTTAGTAAATTAAATTATGAAATTATCATTAAATTATCATTAAATTAAAAATACATGAATTAACATCAAGGTAAACTGGCCTCACATATCGTAGATGTTGTCATAGATTCAAACGCATCTTTAAATAATCCTTCATCAGGCTTTGGTATGTAATCTTTTCTAAATCTTCTTTCACATGAAGTATGAAAGACTGCTAATTAATTTCAAATGATTGAGAGTGTATTCAACGAACGAATGAAGAAGTTAACAAAGAGTAAATGCTCCGCAGAGATCTTCAATGATGTTCACCTTGTTCTCTACATTCTTCAAGGTTTGATCTATATAAAAGATTTAACCAGTAGATCAGTTAGACATAGCATCACAAAGACTCCTTAAACTGATTCGAACTTCTGTATAGCCATTAAAGCAAAATAGTAGTTCAGAGTGACCATTAAATGCTTTAGGACGTTGAATTGTAATGAAGCACTCCAAAGGTACACTTTTTTTCTGAGCAGCTGTAATAATAGAGTTGTAACAGCAGGCTTTTTGTACTTGCATGAGAGAGCTATCCTATTTCAGTGCAACACTTAGTTTGCTTTATGAAAAGTACTTTTGAACAGATACTGCTTTTGGAACAGAGGTTGCGTGTTTATTCATGAAAATCGTAAAACAACTATTCTTTTGTTTTTTTATCCATGGTGATATTGTCCAGAGATCTTCAAGATCCTTAATCAAGACATCTATTTCAAAAACAGTTGACTTGGACTGTCAAATGATAGAAGTGACACTTTTTCAAATCCAGCAGTGCATAAAGATTAGATGGGTGCAGGGCATTAAAAATTAGACGGGTTATAGTGCATCAAAAACTTAGACGGGTCATTAGGCCACTTTTAGACGGGTGATCCTTTGAGGTTTCTTCAGAGATGAAATTCTTGCCACATCATCAGATACGATAGAACTTTGACTATGATTTTGACTTGATATGAGTCTGAGCTTACTTAACTTTTACACGGGTGAGCTTTTAGACAATTCTAAAAACTAAGTTGCACTTAAAGATGAGTCATAAAGTGACGCGTGACCTTCAGTCTATTTCCTGCACAATTGTCATATTTGTCAGTATTTCATAAGGTTCAACATCATCATACTTTATATATTTGTAATCATCAAAACTTAGAGAATTTTTACATTGAATGTGTTCCAGATTTATGAAGTCTCAACACGGGTCTCCATATACATGACATGGGTCAGCCCAGGGCCCAATTCGATCAAGTTGCATTGAAGAAGCCCTCCTGAAACATGAAGTGTGGCCAATAAGGCCACTTAATTCAACAAAGGCCCAATAGGGTCACCCTGCCCCAATTGATTCCACCAAGGGCCCAATTGGGTCAAGTAGCATCGGATCGGTTCTCCTAAAACATTAGGTGGGTCAACCAACAAACATGAAATGGGTTAAGTTGCATCCGATCAGTCCTCCACAAACATAAAATGGGTCTACCCAAGTCTAATTGGGTCAACTTGCATCGGACCGGGTCTACCTTTATTTAACCATTAATATATATTATACATTATTTAATCATTGCAACAACATATATTATACATTAATTTTGTAAATTTATAAATTTATCTTATTCTACATTCATTATTTTACCATTAATATTATTATCAAATGAAACATGGAAAAAATAAGTTTCCTTTTATTATTATTATCAAATGAAAAATGAAAACAAAAATATATTTATTTTATATTAATTGTTGCCTATTTTTTTTACATAATCTAAAAGGAAACTAAATAAACGACCGTAGTGTCCAACTATATCTGGGCTAGTCCATTCTGACAAACCTACATTACCCTGCTAATAAACATAAATATATCAAATGGGCTCTGATTCGGAAACAACCTGACGTAAATATTACTTTTTAGGGGCCCATTTATATTAAAACCTCCTTCCGTGTTTACCAAAACAAAAAACAAATCACTACAATAGCCATCCCTGTCATTCAACTCAACGACGAACTGTTACAACAGGATGCCATTTTTTCTTCAAATGAACGACGATGATTACTCTTCTGGAAATCAACACATGCTGAAAATCAACATAACAGCCTATTCTGTATATAATAACAATCGGGGCCTAACAATCGATTTACTCAACCCATACAACCATTAAGTCTCAACTGAAGAATATTAACACCGTACATTACATAACAATTGGCCATGCATTATACTTAAATCCGCCTCGATCAAATAAAACTTCACACTAATAAAATTTCACAATTATACATTTTCTCCCTACTTTAGATTTCACTTTCATCTTTGACAAATCACCCCGCCACCATGGCGATGACACCAGCAAGTTCACTTGAGGATTGAAGACGACGCCACTTGGTCCCCAAACAGTTCTGACATCAGATCTCCCTTTAAGTTAAGTCATCTAAATCGACTAACTTTGGAGGCGATATCCTATACGAAGCGATGGAGATCCGATTGAATCTAGGAACTAGATCAATCAAAAACTCAATATTCTTCGCAGAGACAAACCTGGAACATTCTCAGGGAACACTCCCGAAAAATCTTCCACAGCGGGTACCTCATTCAAATGTGTGACACCATCCCAAAGGATAAATGAACGTGTTAACATGAATCAACGTACCATTTACTAATCATGAGTTCTCATAAGGTCTCAACCAAAACAGAACCCATCAAAACACAACCACCGGTGCGTCAACATACAATGTTTCGACAAGGAAACAACTCAAACAATGACCAAACAGAGATCACACAACAAAAACATAACGGACCTATTCCCCAAGTTCCCGAAAGTGTAGTAAGCAAGTGTGTGAGTAGGATAGTAAGTGTGTGAATGAGCTTTGAGAAAGATTGCAAGAATGAAGAAGGGATTTTGAGAGTGGTATTTATAGAGGAATAGGGGAGGGGGCGCTGCTGCACATGAGAAGAATGATGGATTTTCAATTTTTTTTTCATAAATAAAAACTTGATTTTAAATTAAGATAACGGTTTCTTGTAAAAATTGAAAAATGATTATGTGTAAGATAATGATGTTAGGAAATTAATAGGATCACTATTCATGTCAACTCAAGTCCTTTCAATCTGCATCAAATCTATTTTGAATATATTTTGTTTCGTTCCGATTCCATTAATTTCCCGACTGTGAAAACTGATCGTATTTTCTTTCGTTAATTTTCTATCCGAAAAATTTCTATATTGAAAGAAAATTTCTAAAATTATGGAAATGGTTATAATTGAGTTAGGAAAAATAAAAAATTTATTTTACTAATCGAAATTCATTTTTTGGGTCAGTACAGCTTTACTGACAGTGAAAACACAGACTGGGATCGTCTGAAATCTCTACCGGAAAGTTAACAGTAGTTTCCTACTATAAAATAAATTATGAAATTAATTTAGATTCATTAAAATAATTTCTCAAATTTAGAATATTAAGCACTCACACACGTATATATATAAGCACAAATTATAGAACACCAGAAAAATCGGGATGTTACACTTGGCCCAACCCTAGGCAACATGGGTCCACTTATTACTCAATTAGGTTGGCCCACCATCACCAACTGGGCCGGACGATGACAACTTGGCCCATTAAATAATAAATATTACATATATGTATTTTTTATTATATACTAAATTATTAAATGTTTAGGTTGGGCCAACACCACCTACTGGGCCGGAGACCCATACCATGACCCATTAACCGATGAATATAATATATATTTAATTTTAATCATATACTTCGTTATTAAATATCCAGGTTCGGCCACCATCACCAACTGGACCTAACACCAAAAACATGACCCATTTTACCGATAAATATTACATATATATATATATAATTTTAATTATATTATTAAATATTAAATATTTATATATTTACTAGCAATCCATAGTGTACAGAATCCGCTGGGCTGGTCGAGTTTGCCCAAGCTGGATTACAACCCACAAAAGGACATTGGACACATTTGGGCTATACCAGGGAAACAGGAATACACAAACAAAATTTTTCAGGCCCATGTAAATTTTTATCTCCTTCATCAACCAAAAAAAAAAAGTCTCCTTCCCTGACCTGAAGCACCGAACTAATATCTGCAGTAAAACCTTCGGACTAAACACGATTATGTTACTGGAGACACAATTATAAAATAATCAAACACGAAAACTCATCCTTAATCCACCGTAAGCAACCAGAGATTAATTTTTAAACACGACAACATCCACAGCACCATAGTAAAGATATAAAACATATATAGCCGTCTAGTTAGTATAACGCCTCTATACAAGATTATAATTCTGCTCGTCCACTGAAGTGGTAGAAGCGCTCGTCCATACAAGTGATAGAAGCGCTCGTCCACACAAGTATTTGGACTTGCTAAGTCCTTAATGAGAAGCTTCGTCCAATGACGTGGCATATAGAGCTCGTCTACTAGGTTACGTTCAACCAGTTAAAGGAGTACCCGATTGCCTTATTAACCAATTGCTTATTTCCCAATCGATTGATAATAAAATGATCTGCACCGTTAAATTAAACAATTATTAAATCTATGGCTATGGCTACAAAAGGATCGATCCTCAACTACCAGAGCCACGGGGATTGAAGACGACCCCCACTCACTCTGCTGTACAGCGTAGACTCTGCACACTACACTCGTTGAGATAGAGCACCGGATTTGGTACGGCGGCATCACCGAGCGTGCATGTAACTGTAAGGAGACTTATGCATCCTATTGAATTTTGGAAGAAAAGCAATACGACGCGTGTCAAGAGGGATCTCAAGATGCCGTGTTGCATGTAACCCGAATCCCTTCTTTTTTTTTGATGAATTCATGTAACCTGAATCTGATTGATACATATAAAGCTTAAATATATGCGAGCTAGTTTAGTCGACCATCGATACAAAATGTGAGGGAGAGATGTATATTATTAATTATCATATGGGTGCCTGGTATTATAGGATTGGACAAATTTTTTTTAGGGGTTGGCATGGTGGTGTGCAAAAGCTGCACCCATTAACATGTACACAAGTGTGAGCGTAGAAGAGGTGAAGAAAAGGTTGAAGCTTTAGATCAAGGATGGGTTTCATTTGGCTATGGATGAAGGGTGATGGCTGATGGTTCATTCTACTATGTACCAACCAAAATTTATACCATCCATTTTTTCTTGGATATTTGACTTTTCAACTAGTCAGCTCGGCAAAAGTGAAAATGAAGGTCGTATATCACTGTGAATCCCTCAGTTGCAAAAGCAGACGTTCTCCGCTGGTTATCTTCATTTCTTTTTCTTCTTGTCAAAATCCATGTTACTACCAAGTGGAGAGAATTGATGACCTAGTGGCGTCACCATCATCTTTGATGGCCAGACCCTAGATGTTGGGGTACATGAGATTGAGTTGATAATAGCAATGGAGACTTAGGTTGCTATAGTTGGAAGGCCGAGTTTGCTGTAGTTTTGTGGTTGGTTCAGGTGAGGCTTGGAGATGCTGATGATTTTTCTCCCTGCATCAACTGTCTTCACCGGACGGGTGAAGAAAGAAAATGGGGTGGGTTGGAGGGGTAAGGTAAATAAAGGGTTAGGGTTAAGAAGGGCATTTAGCAAATAAAACAAAATTATAAGAGAGGTGAGAATAGCAATTTATGGGGTGGTAAAATCAAATCCCCTAATATTCATAGGCCAGAAAAATTTAGGGCCATTAGCATACAAATGGCCCAGAGAGATCATATCATGAACCAAAATCATTGTTCTGGTCCCTTTTTCTATTTGTTGCTTAGAAGAAAACCAAAATCATTTCCGTCACGTTGTTGTTCCTGATCTTCAATGTCTGTCGTGCCACCAAATCATCCTTCCATCGCCGTAGCTAATTAGAAACTTCCAATCCAAACTTGCAACTTGCGACAACAAATCAAACCGCATTTGTTGTTTGGTAGTTATTGCTTGCCACCTTCTTACTTATATATTATTATAAAATAAACAATCAAAATTGCTTTTTATGTGTAAGATACTAAGATAAGATAGATTAACTTTTTTTCTTCTTTATTTCTGTCATGAGTCATGACATGATACAAATCAACATGATACAAATATCATATCCGTTTAATAACAGGGTGCATGTATCTATCTATATTCCATACAAGTCATCATTTTCTGTGATTGGGTCTGTGTATCTTTATCTTCTCCTCCCAGATCCCAATGCCCCTTCTCTCTCTCTCTCTCTCCCATTCATCCTTTCTTTGAAACCAAAAATTTGTTGCCTTCTTCCTCTCTCCACAATTTTTTTTTTCTGACCATTTGATTTCTGGGGTTGATTCAAAATCTTATCTTTTTTAGAGTTTATATGCATCTGATTTGGAGCTGAGCTCGTATCTCTTATTGGGTTTCTTGCAGTTGGAAGAAAAACAAGGATTTTCAGCTGCAATAATGAACCCTTGTATTAGTGCTTCTGATCCATAATAATCTTTTCTATTTAGTTGTTTTAATTTAGGTTTAGGTGGGAAATTATAAGCTTTCATCATGAGATCATTTATTAGTTCTCATTTCTTTAGTATTCCCTTTTCATTTTGTGTCCTCTTTGATTACTACAATTGAAAATTGTACAGCTTTTCCCATATCAACTCTCTTATAGGTTAATTTAATCCGTTGGGGGTTTTGAATTGTGAGAAGGGCATTATTTGCTTTTGATTTTTGATCAAAATAGAATGGATCATTTTAGCAATGAGGCTGGTGTTGACCGTTTTCCAATTGGCCCTTCTGACATTATTGGTAGGACAATTGCTTTCAGGGTTCTTTTCTGCAAGTCTATGTCACATTTTAGGCATCAGATATTTCATGTGTTGTTGAGTTTCATCTATAGGTTTAGGGGTACTTTGGCATCCATTCTATCATCTTTGCATCCAAAACACCCCCAGGGGATATTGGCAATGATGACAATAGTTGCCTTCTTGTTGAAACGATATGCAAGTGTAAAGGTAAGGGCCGAAATGGCATATAGGAGGAAATTTTGGAGAAACATGATGAGAGCTGCATTGACCTATGAGGAGTGGGCTCATGCAGCTAAGATGCTTGATAAAGAGTCACCAAAGATGAATGAATCTGACCTTTATGATGTAGAATTGGTGAGAAACAAGCTTCAAGAGCTACACCACCGTCGGCAAGAGGGATCTCTTAGAGATATAATATTTTTTATGCGTGCCGATCTTGTTAGAAATCTAGGTAATATGTGTAACCCTGAGCTTCACAAAGGTAGGCGTCAGGTGCCTAAATTAATCAAGGAGTATATTGATGAGGTATCCACTCAGTTGAGAATGGTCTGTGACTCTGATTCAGAGGAGCTATCATTGGAAGAAAGGCTTGCTTTCATGATCGAAACTCGACATGCATTTGGGAGGACAGCATTGCTGTTAAGTGGGGGTGCTTCTCTTGGAGCTTCTCATGTTGGTGTAGTTAAAACACTGGTAGAACATAAACTCTTGCCTAGGATAATTGCTGGTTCAAGTGTGGGATCCATTATGTGTGCTGTTGTTGCCACTAGGTCTTGGCCCGAGCTTCAAAGCTTTTTGAGGATTCATGGCATTCTTTGCAATTCTTTGATCAAATGGGTGGGATTTTTACAGTTGTTAAGAGGGTCACAACTTTTGGTGCTGTTCATGAGATCAGACAGTTGCAAATGATGTTGAGGCATCTAACAAGCAACCTAACGTTCCAAGAAGCTTATGACATGACAGGTAGGATTCTTGGGATTACAGTTTGCTCCCCAAGGAAGCATGAACCACCTAGATGTCTTAACTACTTGACTTCACCACATGTTGTTATATGGAGTGCTGTCACTGCTTCTTGTGCCTTTCCTGGCCTTTTTGAGGCTCAGGAATTGATGGCAAAGAATAGAAGTGGAGAGATTGTTCCTTATTATCCCCCTTTTAATTTGGGTCCAGAGGAGGGTTCCACACCTGTTCGGCGTTGGAGGGACGGTAGCTTGGAGATTGATTTACCTATGATGCAGTTGAAAGAGCTGTTCAATGTCAATCATTTTATAGTCAGTCAGGCCAACCCTCATATTGCACCATTATTGAGATTGAAAGAATTTGTACGAACTTACGGAGGCAATTTCGCTGCCAAGGTATGCATTCATGGATTCTGGCCTTTGTTCAAACACAATGCACAATGCACAATGCATTCATATGCAGGTTTCTGATTATTGTCATTGCTTACAATTGTTTCTAAAATGAATTTTTGCTTCTACAATTCACATTACCTCATAGAGTGCCTCCTCTCTTCTCTGAGCCCCAAGTTGACATGTAAAATAGTTCCTCGCCGGTTGACTAACTAACTAAGTTAGCTCAAAGTTTTATGTATGTTCGTATATCCATGTTCTTGTATGTGCCTATGCTTTTAGTTTTTCAATGCTTTACTGATGGATGTAATTTGAGTGTGTTTTGTATGTTTGCGTATGTCTCAAATATCATGCACCATGTAGTTGACCCCGGTGGAGTTTTATTGCCTCCAACTCCTCTCCGAGCAAATGAATTTCTGCCTGAAAATTAAGATGGATACAAGAGATAATTGCCCTCCTATTTTCTATAACATACAAGCAAAACATCGGTCCAACTTTGCTAAGTTTTTAATCCTGTATGCAGGTGGTTTCTTAGTGACTTTGTGTTGGATTTTGTTTGAATTAATGAAAAAAGTAACAAGCTATGCTTGTAGCAAAAGCTGTGTGTTGAAACAGTGGTAAAATTTTCCTCATTTCTTTTGGTAAAATTTTCTCAGGAATATGTTACCATTTATTCCCAAATTAACAACAGACATGCATTCCGGTCTGAAATATTAGCTACACAGGTTTTTTTAGATTCAAATCATGCTGTCTAAAATTTGGATTTATTACCCCTTGCTTGATTGGGAAAATGGCTGTATCTATTAGAATATCCTAGGTATATATAGTATCATATTGTGTATATATTGTAGAATCAATTAGGAGCAATCTCAAGAATTATTTTAGGATTATAGAAGAATGATTGAATCCAATGTGGTGTTTGATTTTGTAGCTTGCTCATCTTGTGGAGATGGAGGTGAAACATAGGTGTAATCAAATACTGGAACTTGGGTTTCCATTAGGTGGACTTGCCAAGCTGTTTGCTCAAGACTGGGAAGGTGATGTGACTGTTGTTATGCCCGCAACCCTTGCTCAGGTATATGCCCGAAGAACATTTAAATATCAGATAGGTATTTATTTTAAGGGGAAAAAATAGCTTTAACTAGATATTAATCTGAAGAAAAGTTCTAGTGGTTAACATCAAACCTTTGATTACAAGACTTGTTGAAATTTCAATGTACTTGTAAACATAGAGGAACTATGTGATGAATGTTCTATATGCTTACATTTTTGCAAAAGGTTTAGGAATTTATTTATGTACTGTTTACTAGGGGATGATTCAGTGGATTAGTGATTAACTCATTTATATTGTCCTACCTGTGTCCTGCAGTACACAAAAATTATACAGAACCCTTCTCATGGGGAGCTTCAAAAGGCAGCCAACCAAGGGAGAAGATGCACCTGGGAGAAACTTTCAGCCATAAAAGCAAATTGTGGCATTGAGCTTGCACTTGATGAGTGTGTCACAATGCTCAATCACATGAGAAGACTCAAAAGAAGTGCTGAGAGAGCTGCTGCTGCTTCTCATGGTTTGTCCACTACTCTCAAATTCAATGCTTCAAAAAGAATTCCTTCATGGAATTGCATTGCACGGGAGAATTCGTCAGGATCCCTTGAAGACTTTATTGATGCTACTTCCTCATTGCATCAAAGTGTTAGTGGTTCCAATGCAGCCAATGGTAAAAATTGGAAGAACCACCGCGGCATACACGATGGAAGTGACAGTGAATCTGAAAGTGTTGATTTGAAGAACACTTGGACCAGATCTGGTGGCCCTTTGATGAGAACTACTTCAGCAAATATGTTCATTGACTTTCTCCAAAACTTAGATGTTGATACTGAACTAAATAGAGGTGTGGTGGCTCATGCTAACACTCATGATTTTCAGTATCACAGTCCCAGGCACACAACACCAGATAGGAGCTCAGAGACAGAATCTGATCAAATTAGCAACAGTGTTGTCAATGGATCTAGCATACTGGTAACTGAAGGTGATCTTTTGCAGACTGAAAGGATCCATAATGGTATTGTGCTTAATGTTGTCAAAAGAGAAAACTTAACACCTTCACATAGGAGTCTTGATTCTGAAAATTCCAACAATGAAGTTGCTGAATGTGTCCAAATTGACTGTCCAGAGAAGATGGATGCTGCTAGCTCAACTTCTGAATGTGAAGATGATGAATCAACTGAAACGCCAGATTATCATTCCATGGATCTTTCCGGCGCAGATTTGGGCACGGATCAGACCAATGCTGACAGTTAGTTTGATCGATCAATTCTTTTCCAGTGACATTTTTAATATTTTGGTCCTATTGCTTTCAATATTGTAAATAGTTGGAAATTTAGTCTTGGGGGGGTCTTTAACTTAATGATTTTGATGGGAATATCAAATATGACCCATCAAGATTACTTATAAATGTAAGGAAGAAAAGAAAGAATTTGTACACGTTCCACGACTATATTGAAATGTTGTGGCTACCACTTCTGCAGATGAATCATATTGAGGTGTGGGTAAAGAGGTGGTGTTTTTGTTGGTAAACATAATTTGATTAAATGAATTCAATTTAATGTAATATTATTAATAACATGAAAATGATTAGTTTCTGATATGCATGAAAGTTGCTGCAACTGATAGTGTGATGTTGCTCATTAATCTCTTATGGACTTCTAGTCTTATACATAAGAAGGAATAATGACTTCATACACATCATATGAGTGCATATCACCTCATATCAGATGTAAGTGGCAAAGTTATAATTCAAGTGTTAAAATGAACGAAATAAGACCAATTATAAGTAGATGATAAAATGTAAATGTAAAATGATGTATGTAAAAGTGTGTGAGTAGCATTATTCAATGAGAAGCACCAAATGGGTTTTAATTTCTACATTTCTCGTGACTGGTGTATTATAATTTTTTAGAAAAGCTAAGAAAGAAATAAAGATATTAACTTGACCCTCTTAAATTACCATTTCAATTGTTTTTGTTCATACCTAGTGCTACTCGTTTGAAAAATATAGAGGGGACTAAAGAGGTGAGTCTAAATGCTTGCTCCTATTGAAAGTGTGGAACACACTTGAAACAATAAAATCAATGGGAATAAAAAAAGCAAGACAAATCTTTGAAGCTGTTGTGAATAGAGGGAATAAAATTGCTAAAATTATGAAAATTTAACTCATTTATTTGGAAGGCTTTGTAAGGAGTATTTCACTTTCTCTACTTCTCTCCTTGACTTTTTTGTTCATGAAAATTCTTCAGCGTCAAATAGCATTGCTATATGGGGAGACATGAATGGAGATTGTATCAAAATCGCTACTGTTGTGTGACAAAGGAGTCTTTTCCTTGAACCAATTTCATCCATACTCTAATCAATTAGTATGATGGCCTTGAACTCTTGTAAATCTGTAAGTCTTCCGACGGGTAACTTTTTTAATTATAACAATTCAGGGACAAAAATATAGATTAAAATCAAGGGACTGGACAGCATAAAAATTTGTCTCCTGTTTGATCTGAAAAGTGATCAAGAGACAGGACAAAAAAGGGGTGAGGGACAGGACAAAAACCCAAATTTTTGTCCCCCACCAAACCATGGGACAAAAAGTTGTCCCATGGACAGGCTAACAAAAGACAAAATTATCCTTACATCTCTCTCATCTCTCTTCTATCTCTCTCCTCTCTCCCTCCCTCCTCTCTCTCCTGTGCTGTACTGCCTGTCCTGTGCTGTCATAATACTTTTTACAAATCAAACGCAATCAGAGAGAACAGTACAGGACAATTAGTTGAGTCACAGCACAATTTTTTGTGCTATATTGTTTGTTAATCGATGCACAGCACAAACAATTTTGTACTATACGTTGTTTGGTATGTATGCATTCGGGACTGCACAACATCAAATTTACAAAAATGCCCTTTGTACCATATAATTTGATTTGCATTATAAAAAGATGCAGAAAAATAATTTTATATGTTAAATTATTTTTTATTTATCACTAAAATATTATTATGCTATACTCTTATTTTTTATTAATCATATTAAATTATTATCTTCCTCATTTCTTAAATCAAGCCTCTTGGCTCAGCGGTTGTAAGGCCTGTCCTGGGACACTCTAGGGGTCAACTCGGTTTGCTCACGGGTTCGATTCCTGGCAGCATTAAAATAATGCTTGGCCAACTGAAGCCACGCCCCATGAACAGTGATTAATCCTTCGTTGGTAGCATTGGGATACTGGGTTTAGAACCAAAAAATAAAAATAAAAAACTGCAATTATGCAAGATGTCTTTCCCACCGCCTACTTAGTACTTACCTTGCAGAAACAATAACAAATTAAAAATCTCGCTTTCCTTTCTCATAACCGCTTGGCACGGTAACTAGAACACAGCCACCACCATTTTTAGTGGGAGATGTGCCTCAAATTGAAGGCTATTTTAGTCATTTTATTTGTAGTGTACTTGGGACAAAAAAATTGTCCCTTAGTTAAGTGAGTAATAAATATTGATAGTTCTGTCTTGTCCTTTGTCAGTTTTTTTGTTCAGTCCCACTCCATTCTAATATCAAATATAAAACAAATCATTTTCTGCTGTACTGTGCTATCCTTTGATTTACGAACCCTAAATATGTAATGGTTAAGATGAAGAAGATGTTTCTTTGAAGTATTTTTTTTAAAGTAAGTAACGATATATCTATTCTTAATTTGATAAAATATAAAGATTTAACTCAGTAAATGATCTAAGGATAAATGTATTTTATTTGCTCACTTTAAAGACAAGTTTACTTTAGGTAAAAAAAATTCAAAATTTATTATACATAGAGAACTAAATTGATTTTTTTATTATTGAAAACAAATTAAAAATGAATCATGTATTGCGACAAAGAAATATATTTTAAATAATTAAACATAAGAACAAAAGGAAACAAACCCCAACATACGATCTTAAAATTAATAATATGATATAAACCCCCTTTGAAAGTCATTTCTCAAGTACTTGCCCCATTTGAGGGTAGTGGAGTGGACAAACCCTTGTGGACTAAACCCATCCTGCCTCACAAAGAAGAAGAATGGGGACATACACCGCATTTGGATCGTGCATGCATTCAATGGTGTATAGTATTTTCAGGGCCAAGACTCCCAAAATCCCCCCAACTTTATGTCCTAACAAGTCTAATTAATTGCAACTTGATGAGAAGAAAACGGGAAGAAGACATCCAACTTTATCATTTGATTTAAATTTTAATCTTAACTTACATTTACTTGCTAACTTTACACATAAGTTTAATTTAGAGTCATCTTATTAAAAAAAAAGGAGTTCAACGCATATCTCATGTGTGTAATTGAAAGATGCAAACAATTACAAAAAGGAATGGTTGCCAAGAAGTCAAATATCTCTTCTATCTCAGTTTACAGTCCTCACACGCTGTATGTGTATTATGTACATCAAAGGGTCAATTATTAATTATTATTATTATTATTATTATTATTATTATTATTATTATTATACACAAGTAGATAGGAAAAACTTTACCAATGTGGTGTTGGTCCAAGTGATAAGGCGGCTTAGGTCCCATGAGCATGTAGTCTTGGGTTCGATCCCTGGATTCGTGTATATGGAAAAAAACATCCTTGGGAGGGGTCATCCGCTTAGACACGTCACAGTACCTCGAGAGATTAGTCTCCTGCTTATCGGGTGAGAGGTCAAAAACTTGATGGAATCCGACAAGTGTACCGGATCGAATCAAGTAATAAAAAAAGGGTAAGATACCGAGGTCGAACACAGGAATTGGGTGACCAAGTACCACTTCACAAATTTAACAACTATTTAGACCAAAATAAATTTAGGATTTGTTTTAAGATAAAAATTATGAAAATAAATTAAAATAAATATTTTTGGATTTTTGAATTAATTAAGTAAAAAGTAAAATTAAACAAGGAACAATCAATTAAAGAAATTCTAGGGATCCAATTTCACCAACGTTATGAATACACATTCCTCATAGACAAGGGATCCTTATCCCACTTGGTTTGGTTCAATTATATCAACTCTTCCTAACCTCTAATTAACTTCTAATGTCAATCAAGAATCCTAAACTATCCTAAAGTCTCTCTCGGGTACTCTAGAAAACGCCCCTTAATTATTAACCAACTATATCTATATGATGGTCAATTACTAAGGAAATCATTAAGATCAATGACTCTATATGAAGGTTGCACAAGATTCCGACGGTATATCTCTATCCGTATTAACACTATGGTTTTATCTCAATACCCTTGACACATAAATCTCATCTCGGTCTCATTATGATTAGCCTATCATCTAATTGGTGATCACGCAATTAGAAGCATTAAGAGCAGAGAATAAAACACAAAAGAAAGAGAGGAAGAAATTAATAAAACTGAAATAAAATCACCAAACCGTCATGATGCAGTTACATCGTCACCCTAGAAAAAGGTGATTTACTCCATAATGAAAGGAATCAAAAACATTGTCAAAGAAACCAACATGAACACAAGAAAAGAAGGGTCTGCGCACAGGCAAATAGAGGGAGACGCAGCCAAAAGAACAAAGAGTGGAACCCTATTTCCGTACAAAGACCAAAATTTATAAGTTTTGGTATCAACGATTCGAGGGGCGAATTACGTTTCGCGGTGAGAAATTTAAATCATAGCCCAGTTCAGAAGTGCACCATCGGCGGGGCGGATGACTCAAAATTTCTAGCCTCTTCTTGTTTCTCTTCCTTGCTCCCAGGCTTCACTTTTATCCTTCCCAAGCTCGTGTATGAACCTGAAATTTACTGAAACAAGAAAATCATAGAAAAAGACTCAATTTCCTAATTTAAAACAAAGAAAATACATTCAAAGACTCTAAACATTGTTTAAGGAAAACAAAGCCAAAGTTGAGTACTAACTGAGAATACAACTCATCAGTATGGTAAAATTCACAAGAAAATCTAGAATAAAACTAGATAATCTAGCGGATTATCAACACCTCAAACGTAAGCTTTGCTTGTCCTCAAGCAAACTACACACAAAAAGACTCGAAGCAAAAAACCACAAGGGACTCAAGGACACACAATGAGTTGATATAAGATCAATGGACTCATAATCGATAATTTCCCACATAATGTCAACCACAACAACTTCCTCAAAATTAAGCATGCCTTCCTAAGATCAAATAATCAACTATCAAGAGGACCTTCAAGATCAATCAAAAGAGTGAACTCAACCATCATACACCTACCAATCAAGTAGTGGTTTCAAAAACTTAAACACAAATTCACTAGTCATCAATGAGTCTCACTCCTCACCAAGGATAATTAATTCACTCAACGCTCAAGTGTTTTGGCTTGTGTTTCCCTAAAAAATCTGTAAATTGAGAAACTCATTCTTTGGGTTTGATTTCCATCTCACTCATTAGTTCACATAACCACATGATGCACAATCAAAAGGTCTTTGCAAGGTTGTAATGGGGCCAAGGTGGAAGGTAGGGAAAAAAAAAGGGAATGCAAGTTTAGACCCTAAAGACCAAATGAGCAATGTAGCACAATTTCCAAATAATACACTACTTTTATTTCTTTCTTTTTTTTTCCACTTTATTGCGCTCTTTGCACAGTTTTCCTCTTTCTTCACTTGAAGCTTCATTTATTTATTTTTCACTTTTTCAGATTTTTTTAAGGGCATTTTTACCCTTCCTTGCTTTTCCAAAACTGAATTTCTCATGTGCCACCTCAAACTTAGCACCTTGCTACCATTCTACCTTGAATTCCAAAGCTCACTTAATCCTTTTGGGTAGGTAAACATGATTTTTCCGGATTTAGCAATTATATTTAGGTAAACAACAAAAATAGGTTTAAAGCACAATGGGGCTAACAAGGGATAATTCATTTAGGTAAGTTTTTTTTTTTTTACCAACTAGCCATTTCAAAGAAAGTGCCTTTATCATGCTCGTGCATCAAGTAATCATGTAAACTAGGAAGAGATTCAAGCAAACCTAAGAGTTCATAACTCAATAGCAACACTCAAAACAAAAATCATGTTGAAGGCTCAAACTCCTCACCCGAACACAAATAGAGACTCATATCAAACATCATGAATTATGCCAAGTACTCTAACACCTTAATCTAGTCATGGTTCATGCATTCAAGTCAAGACACACTCAATTGCATCACTATCTAATCACTTTCAAAAGTATCATGTTTTTCTCTTAAGCATGACATGCATTAATCAATCAAAAATGACATGGAAACAAGAATGACAATTCACATGGTCGAACCACTTACAATCCATTTATCAACTCAAAGCAATTTTTTTCATTTTATATATTTTTTTTCTTTTTATATTTTTGACCCACTAAACAAAATCAAACGATAAGACACACAAAAACTCACAGTTTATCATAACAAAAGAATAAAAACAACATAAGGAAATAGAGGAGTTAAGAAAGCTAATCTCTAGGGTTCCAAGCGAAACCCTCTCAACCCTCCATCAAACGGTCCAGAGCATACATGAGCATATCTGGATCACCCTCCTAGTCGTCCGCGGGCTCACCTCCTCCTACTGGTGCACCCTCCTGGTCTCCAGGAAAATCGTGCCAGTCGACACGAGCCCGGATATCCTCTTCAGATGGAAACACAGATTGTCGTCCCTCAATGAACAACTCGCCCAGAATCACGGGGCGGATCAAGCAACCGCGGGGCGTTTAAAGTTTTTCCAAAGAGTGAAAAATTCATCCGCAGGGCGAACATTAGAACCGCGGGGCGGATGGCTAAATTCCAGAGAGCTTATTGGAAATTCGTGGGGCTAACTGAAGAGTAGCGAGGTGAATTCAGTTTTTCCAGAGAGCTGATGAAGCCAATCCGCGGGGTGAATTATGCAGAAATTTTGCAGCTCCCCAAAGTGTAATTTTTTTGCTTTTTCATTAATTTTCTAAGTCCCTACATGCCTCCTAAGGCATATCCTACTCTAAAAATGACTTAACTACCATGAATGCACCTAATTGAGACTAATATGTAAAAGTATACAAATAGTGCATTTTTCTAGCACGATACTATATTCAATGCACAATTATGCTACCATATATGGAAAGTTTTATCTACCACCTAACTAAATGCAATGACTAGATACAGAAAAAGGATATAAACCTGGGTTGCCTCCTAGTTAGCGCTTGTTTAACGTCCCGATCATGACGGTCATGCCCTCAAAAGGGTTAAGTCAATTCCAAGGTAATTTCTTGCCTTTTAAAATCTCCTCCCAAGTACACTTTAAGGCTTTGGCCATTCACTTTGAAAGATTCTCAAAGATAAGGGTTTAGAAAAACTCATGAAGATGCTTCCACCCGGATCCCATTGCCTGTGGTACAACGGCCAAGAGATGTTCAAAATGCAAAATCTTCCTCCCGGATCCCATGGCTCATGGAATGGAGATGTAATTAGAAAATGTGAAGAGATTCCATTAACTTCACTAAATGCTATGACGAGCTCCCTTCTTTCCGGGTCAAATGGTAAGTCATCGACTCCAAGTACGGCCCTTTTGTACATAACTTCTCCATGAAGCATGAGAAGCTTAACTTTTTGAGACAACTTCAAATCCTTTGCCGCTATTGATGCAAACTCTAAATACTTAGGCAATGACTTGAACTCCAAAGTTTGTATTTTCACAAAGTAACGTGGTAGACAAATGGAAGGCACCAACTTTGTAGCATCGACACATGCATGTAGAACAATATACTTACCCAACTCAGAATTTCCTGGTTTCTTAGCAAGCATGGTGTAACACCCAGGTTTTTACTGTTCTTCAATTATAGTAAATATGTGTATATGTTTATATTATTTTATTAGGAGTGGTTAATTATCTGGATAAGTATTTTTAGTTTATTTTTATGTGTTTTGGCTTGAGTAATTTTAATTACTCATTTAAAATTATTTTATTAAGTACGTTAGTACTGCCTTATTTCAGTGTATGCAAGTTTACTAAACAATAATGTTATGTTATTATCACTATTAGTAATTGTTTAGAGAAATATTTTAAATAATATGATTGAAAGAAATTTGTTTTTAGATTTTATTCTATTTAATGTTAGGTTTGAAAATATGTTGGTTTGAAATTAATCGGAGATTAATTTTGGATCATTGATTTTTTTGGTAGATCAATTCAACCATTAATCTTTACTTTAATTTGAATTTTAAAAATATATATTTGTCACACATTGTTTTTTTAGATCCAATCTCAACCACTTATTTTTGAATCTTATACTAATTATAATAAAGAAAAAAAGAACAAGAAATTGAAAGATAGTTTTTTTTCTTTCCTTCCCCTGCTGCTTCGAACGATAACCCCCTTCCCCACTTCTCTATCTTTTTATTTTCTAACTTCTTCTTCCTCCATCAACACCACTGTCGCGACCAAAAAGAAAAACTTGGTTTTCATTTTAGAGGGAAAAAAAAAACACGGAGTCGTCACCAACGTTATTTAATTTCGGGAAAGTTGAAAAACCCTTTAAGAAAATTTTTTGGGTTCGGGAGTCGATTACGTCTAGGGAAGGCATGAAGACTTAACCCCACGGTACCCTAGAACATCCATAAAAATGGTTACCCAAAATTAGTTGTGTAAATTATTAATAACTTTAAAAATATTTGTTTTACCCCGAAAATCGTTTTAAAAAAACATCTTTAGTTGTGAAATTTTGGATTAAAAGGAAAAAAATCATTTTAGTTGTGAAATTTTTTATTAAACCTAAATGAGGTTGAACATGGCACGTAAGTCCACAGGGCAACCTCAAAATCTTGGGTGGTTCTGAGTAGAGATCGCGTGTGTCCAGATGGGGGCGACGCGAGCAGCGGGAAGGAGGTGATTTGATGTGAAGGTTGCGTGTTTGAAGAGAGAAGGAGATGAGGTTTTTTATGATATGTAAGATGGGTTTTTTAGGGTTAGGAGTGGGGCTGCTAGGTTAAAATGAGGGAGGAGATGAGGAAGAAGAAAGACCGTTGGGTAGAGGAGGCGCATGGACGGTTGGAGAGTGGGAAGAGGAAAATAGGTCTTGTCTGATATGTAAAATAGGGTTTTTTAGGGTTAGGAGAAGTAACTCAATCTCCTTTCTTCTTTTCACTGATTGTCCTTTTCTCCCTCATTTCTTCCTTTTTCTTCTTTCTTTCCTTCTGATTATTTTCTAGTCTCCCTAAAATATAAAATCATGATAATAAAATGAAGACGGACAAAACTGGGTGTTCACAGTTGCCCCTCTTTACTTGTTGCATACTAGAAGGCATGATTAGTCGTGACTTTTCATGTATTGTAGTAATGAACAAATAAAGAAAATGAACACATATTTTGTCCGAAAATAAAAATGCAGTGAGCCTCAGAGCTCGAAAATAAAAATACAGTGAGCCTCAGAGCTCGAAAATAAAATTACAGTGGACGGAACCCCCTCGTCCATCAGGAAAGTAAATATGTAGCGATCCTTAGAGCTCGAAAATAAAATTGCAGTGAGCCTCAAAGCTCGAAAATAAAAATGCAGTGAGCCTCAGAGCTCGAAAATAAAATTGCAATGAGCCTCAGAGCTGGAAAATAAAAATGCAGTGAGCCTCAGAGCTCGAAAATAAAATTGTAGTGGGCATCAGAGCTCGAAAATAAACTTGCATTGAGCCTCAGAGCTCGAAAATAAACTTGCAGCGAGCCTCAGAGCTCGAAAATAAAATTGCAGTGAGCCTCAGAGCTCGAAAATTAAATTCAGTGAGCCTCAGAGCTCGAAAATAAACTTGTAGTGAGCCTCAGAGCTCGAAAATAAAAATGCAGTGGACGGAACCTCCTCGTCCAACAGGAAAGTAAATATGCAATGGACGGCACCTCCTCGTCCAACAGAAAATTAAACATGCAATGGACGGAACCTCCTCTTCCAACAGAAAAGCAAATATGCAATGGACGAAACCTCCTCGATTGACGGAACCTCCTCGTCGAACAGAAAATTAAACATGCAATGGACGAAACCTACTCGTCCAACAGAAAATTAAATGTGCAATGGACGGAACCTCCTTGTCCAACAGAAAATTAAATATGCAATGGACGAAACCTCCTCGTCCAACAGAAAATTAAATATGCAATGGACGGAACCTCCTCGTCCAACAGGAAAGTAAATATGCAGCGAGCCTCAGCTCGAAAATGTACTTGTAGTGAGCCTCAGAACTCGAAAATTAAATTGTAGTGAGCCTCAGAGCTCTACAAAACTCAATCCGTAATTTGAAACTAATGAGAATCCCTTCCTTTTGAGGACAGCGGAACCAAATGCTCCATGGAAAACATCCACCAACCAAACCCTTGTTCACCGATCACTCTGAGCCGAGGCATCATTCATTCTTTTAACAATATGGGTCACCCAAGAATCTGAATCATATGAGGTGGATGTTATGTTTATTCTCCCCAGCTTATCTGCATCATCCTTTTGTTGACCAGTGCATGCTATCTATTCCATTCAATTTGAAGTATTGAGTCCTTAAGGTTCAAACCATTCATTGGTGCTACCATTAGAATTATCAAATCATACCATTAAACTTATATTTACTTTTATTGAGACATGACCATGATGAGAGTGAACACGACATGGGAGTATAAAGGAAAAGCCTCTTGCCTTAGTATGAGAATTTAGTTTGTTTAAGAGAAAAGAACAATATGAGAACAAAATTACAGAAGGGATAATGAAGATTAAAAGTAAAGATAAACAAAGAAAATTATAAGAATCACATAAAATTTACCCCACTGTTGGTCCTTTGATTTTCATTTAATTGATTCCCCACAGCCTTTTGATGACACAGATCTTGACTTCCGTTTCTGATTCTTCAAACACACCTTCAATCATTCTTTAACAATTTTGCCCCAGTATACTCAGTCGGATAAAATTGCTTCAGTGTGGTGAGTGCTTGCAGAAGTGTTGGACCATATCTTCCCTCTAGGCCACCTTTGCAGGTTTTCAGCCTAAGGTTTCTTTTACCCTAAATTTTGTCTAGGTTGCCCTTTCGGGTTTTCAACCTAGCGGGCCTTTTCTTTTCTTTTCTTTTCATTGTTCTTTGCCCTAACTTTTGCTTAGGCCGCCCTTTCGGGTTTTCAACCTAGTGCGGGCCATTTCTTTTCTTTTGTTTTCATTGTTCTTTGCCCTAACTTTTGCCTAGGTTTCCCTTTCGGGTTTTCAACCTAGCGGGCCTTTTCTTTTCTTTTGGTTTTTTGCCCTAACTTTTGCCTAGGTTGCTCTTTTGGGTTTTCAACCTAGCGGGCTCTTTTCTCTTTAATTTTCATTGTTCTTTCCCCTAACTTTTGCCTAAGTTGCTCTTTCGGGTTTTCAACCTAGCGAGCTTTTAAGCATAGAACTTTTTCGCAGCATCAGAGTTTACTGGCCTTGGTAACTCTTCCTCATCCATGTTTTGCGGAATCAAAGCTCCTCCTGAGAATGCTTGTTTGACAACATAAGGACCTTCATAATTCGGTGCCCATTTTCCTCAGGCATCCTCCTGAGTTATGGAGGATTTTCTTTAAAACCAGGTCTCCCGCACAAAATTCTCTAGAGCGAACCTTCTTACTGAAAGCTCTTGCCATTCTGCTTCGATACAATTTCCCGTGACAAATAGCTGTCAGTCTTTTCTCTTCTATCATGTTCAACTTCTCATATCGAATTTTCACCCACTCAGATTCTTCTAAATCTACTTCCATCAAAACACTTAGAGAAAGGAGCTCTAAAAGGATTTGGATTGTAGTGTTTGACTTTGAAACCATCACAAAACTTTTGAATCTCGGCACCATTAAGATTAGCAGCATTATCTGTGATTATCCTTCTTAATTTTTACTTCTTTGGAACCACATCTGGGTATAAGAGAATTTTATGTGATGCTATCTCAGGATCTGAACCTAGCATATCTCTGTAGGACAATGCAAAGACGTCCAGATTCTCTTTGAATAGTGCAACCATTTCTTCACGTTCTGGGTTATTCACTACTTTCAACTCATTTTTGCCTTCCTTGGTTCCCATATTACTTCTGCAACCTCATCATTCGAGCTAATCCCTTCTGCTGACCGTTTCACCATCTCCATGAATTCTTCAATGTCTTCTTCTTCCTCATCGGATTCAAGGTTGTATTCATCAACGGCCGCGAGGGAATCAATAAATGAGTTTTCAAAGCCCCTCTCCTGAGGTAAATCTTTAGTGGAAGAAGTATTCCTAGAAGAAAAAGTCGGGAACAGGAGAAGTGTAGGCAAGAGTCTTATTCATGAAAGAAAAGCTTAAACAAAGTAAAGAAATGGAAGAGAGAAAAAAATGATGGAACCAAAAGGAAAACACCAAAAAAAGTGCTACATTCTCATTCATTTCTCAAACAAAGTAAACATCAGTTCAAATTTAGTACAATAAGATAATTACTTCATGGAAATAACATCAACAAATGGTTCAGATCGCCAATTATTGAGAACTTCATTGCTAGCAGGGAGGTAGATGACATGGTTCTCGTCCAGCTCCTCTTCAAGTGTGCTGATAGTGTAGTGAGGGGAAAATGACTTTTCAGGACTGAAAACTTCAGCAGCTACCGGGAAAGTCTCTGTCAGAAGGGGAAGATACTTTCTCTCATCATCTTCTTCATTCTTGTCCTCGAGGGTCATGAATTTCATCTTTTCTGCTAAGTAGGGTTTATACCCCAATCCATGCCTTCCTTCTCTCATAGCTGCTTCAATTGGTTGAGAGATCCTTTGAAGCTTAGACCCTAGGCCTATTCCTCTTTGATACCATTCTTTTCCATGATGCGGATTGCCACTTCATTCACATTCTTCATTGGCGGCTCCCTTTTCTTGTTCTCTGGCTTCAATACCTCAAAACTACACAGTGAATCATCTTCCATTTGCTCTGTACTTTCTACATAAGGTATTGCGGCGGGTTTTGTCAGCATGATTTCCTCTTCACCACGGACAGTAATCACAGACCCATCTTGAATGTACTTCAAACACTGATGCAAAGTCGATCGAACCACTTCTGCTTCATGAATCCAAGGTCTTCCCAGAAGCATAGTATAATCTGGTTGGATCTCCATGACCTGAAAGAGGACATAAAACAACTAGGCCCTATTTCAAGGGACAGAGTTATCTCCCGTAAGATTCCTCTTGCTGTCCCATCAAAGGGTCATACAATCATTTCTTATGGTGTCAAATCTGCCATGCTTATGTTTAGTTGCTCGAGAGTGGACATTGGAATCACATTCAACGCCGAACCACCATCTACAAGCACCTTTGCAATCACAAACCCTTTACACTTTAGGGTAATGTGTAAAGCTTTGGAGCTACTGAGGGATTTCGAAGCCACTTCATCTTCTGAGAAAGTAATCATGTTGACACGCCTTATTGGGTCCACCATATTTACCACATTCTCCGGAGTGACGTCAGGCTTGACATACGCTTCATTCAACACCTTCAATAATACCTTACGATGCGACTCTGATATCAAGACAAGCGATAAAAGAGATATCCTCGATGGAGTTTTCTTTAACTGTTCTACCACATCATATTCACTTTGCTTCATGATCTTCAGAAACTCTTCCTCTTCTTTTCCCTTTCCTTCATCCATGGTCTCCTTTTCTTTGGATTCCTTCATTATTTCTTCTTCGACAGGGCTATAGCATCGCCTGCTCCTTGTAATGCCTCCAATTCTCACAATATTAGTAACTTGGGCCTTCGAGGTCTCTCCCACAGCTCCAGCTAGTTCAACCTTCTGTTCACAATTCCATGGTACAGCATGTGTATCAACATAAGCAAAAGGAGTTGGCTTCTTCACCCTTACAATGACTATTTCCGGGGTTGGGGCTGAAGCTTTGTGCATAGGTGGTACTCGGAGCACAACTTTTTCAACTACATTGATTTCCTCGGCAGCACCCCATCTAGCTTGAATTGCCCCCAAGGTGAGTAATCCTTGAACCCGGACTTTGAAATCCCAACAAGTTTCGATGTCGTGCCCCACTTGCCCATGATGATAGTCACACCTTAGATCTTCGGCATACCCCCTTTCTTCTCTTGGAATTTTTACTGGTGCAACAATGTGGTATCCCGCTATCTTTAGTTCTTTAAAGATCTTCTGCATTGGCACTCGTAGTTCCAGTAGCTTCCTGATTTAGGACCCTCTTACCTCCAAATTGTTCCCATGATTTCCATCATTATGGTTTGGGATTGGATTTTTAACAATATTAGGCCTGACCTCTTCTTCAAACCCTAGCTTCCCACAAGCAATCAACCTTCTCACTACCGTTTTAAAAGCTTCGCAATCCTCAATGGAATGCCCTGTGACATCCATGTGATACTTGCAAGTCTGATTTGGATTGTACCAAGCAGGAAATGGTGGTTCTAAGGGACGTACAAGGTTCCCTGCAATTAAGTGGCGGTCAAACAATTGTTGGAATAAATCCGCATTAGAGATGGACAATCTCGGGAAGGGTGGCAGATTTGGATTTTGGAAACATCCTTGGTTTTGGAAATTTGGGCGAGGTGGAGGATAGTTTGGGCGGTTTTGTGGGGATGCAGATGGGTAACGGGCATATGATGGGCGAGTAAGGTTATATGGTTGAGGGGTAAGAATATTGCTGATTTGGTTTTGTGGGTAAGTGTTGGTTTGTGAGGATGATTGTAATGGGTAAAATGGGGTTTGTGTCTGGTATTAAATATGTGGATTAGGGTTATATGGTGCTTGGTACTGAGGATTAAAGTTCTGTTGGCGTTGTACATAATTCGCCTCAACTTCTTTCTTCTTTGGTTGGAATCCTTTCCGGGGTGCACTTCTTTCAGCATCATTCATGGGAAGCTTTCCAGTTTGTGCTAAAAATTCAGTCCTTTCACCAGCGGCAATCAAGTCGGAGAAATCTTTATAGGCTGCCCTAGCCATGGCCCCTATAAAAGGCGCTCCGAGGGTTCCTAAAAAGTATGAGCACATTTCAGATAAAGTCAATGGGGGTTGAACTTGTGCAGCCAAACTCCTCCACCTTTGGGCATATTGCTTGAAGGACTCTGATAGTGTGATTTTACATTATGTTTCCTGTATACTTTTGCATGCATTTTTCATATAGATTAGGCATTCTTTATTTGATTTTTGTTAGATTTTCCCTTGGAACGGGTGAGGCGGTTTCTTGGTGTTGTTTTGCAGGAATCAATGAAAAACCTGGTTAACTTAGAGTCAAGGGAATGAAGAAACAGTGGAGAATGCAATTCTGGGAATGCTCGCCCCACGAGACTGGATCTCGCCTCGCGAGACTGAAGATCAGCTGAACAGCAACAGTCAGCCTTTCTGCCTCGCCTCGTGAATCACACCTCGCCACGCGAACCTGAAAGCTGACTGTGCCAGAAAATGCAACCATTTCTGTGTCGCCTCTCAAACCCTGTCTCGCCTCGCTAGCCTGAGGGCCATAAGCCATCACGCCCAGGCCCTGATACTCATCACGGGCGTATTTGAGAAGGACCTTTCGGTTTCGCCTCGCGATACATTCTCGCCTCGCGAGTGATCAATTCTCTGAAGACCAGATTTTTAACATTCGCCTCGCGAGCTACGTCTCGCCCCGCGAGCGCGCGAAACCCAGAACCCCTGTTATAAGCTGTTTTAGAGAAGAATTGAAGGGGGATTGGATTGTGAGAGAAGGAGGCAGCCAAGAAACCCTAGGAAACGCAACTTCTGCTGCTGTGGTGGCTGGGTGCATCCTTCCATGGAGTGCTTCCCTTCCTTCATCTTAGTATCTTTTCTTTTCCCTTTTACTTTGATGATGTGTAGCTAAACTCCCATTGTTGGGGTTAGGGTAGCTATTTCTGAATTCTCATGTATATGACTTGAATCTTGTAATATGGTTTTTACTTCTTTATTGAGTGATTGATTTTGTGCTTAATGCTTGTTGTGGCTAGCACCCCCATGACTTGATTAGTGTTTTGATATGCAATTGGAAAATTCGTATTAGAACCGGCACTGAAATTAATCACCTAGTAAATCTGGTATCTAGGAATGGAACTAGGTTTATTAGCAATCGCATAATCCCTAATGTTAATGCGAATTCACTAATCTAGGCCACCTAAGGAATTAGGGTCTATTAGTGGATTTAGGCTCTTGTCATCCGAGGAATCGGGGCTTGAGTAATTTAGTGGATTGATTGTCATAATTGAGGTGGAAACTGTTTATTGGTAATGTCATTGCATGGGGATGAAGTTTAGTGAACCTAATCCCAACATCTTTTATCATATTTGAAAACCATCTTTTATTGCCTTCCAAGTGTTTGAGAAAATTACAAAAAGAGTTTGTTTTTCTTATTTTGTTTATTTTTACTTTTGTGGGCTTGTTACTTAGTATAGAACTCTCTTCAATCCAAGAATCGCTTAGATATAGTTGAAGTGGTACGTGCTAGTACTTGTCACAGTCCTCGTGGGAACGATAAAAACGGTCTCACCACCGTATTACTTGCACGACTGGGTATATTTGCCCAGATTCGTCAACAAGTTTTTGGCGCCGTTGCCGGGGACTGCGTTTCAATATTAGCATATCTATTTCGGTTACTAATTTAAGCAAAAATAAAAATAAAAACAAATAAAAATTTCTGTTATAAACTGTTTGCTGTCATTTTTTCTATTTTGTTTTTGTTGTCATTTTTCTGGTGTATTTGTTGTTGTGTGCTAACCTTTACTGCTAACACTCTTGTTTGCTAGACTGTTTGTGTATGCGAGGTACTATTCCAGCTGACCAACTCCTATACGATCCAGAAATTGAAAGAACAGCTAGGAAGAATAGGAGGCAAGCAAGACAGCAGAATTTGTTAGCACAACAAGGAGAAGAACAAGAGACTTCCACCTCTCAAGTTTGTCAAGAAGAACTCAGGATTGCAGGGAATGGTGAAGATGCTCCATCACCACGGAGGACACTTGGTGACTATGCCAATACAAATGTCAACCGGCATGTCACTAGCACAGTGAGGCCTCCAGTGAACTGTAACAATTTTGAAATCAAGCCAAATCTCATCAATATGGTTTCACAAAATCAGTTTGCTGGGTTGGAGAAGGAAGATCCTAACAGTCATGTTTCCAATTTCCTAGAGTTGTGCGATACAGTGAAGATAAATGGTGCCTCCGATGATGCAATTCGCCTGAGATTGTTTCCTTTCTCTCTAAGAGATAGAGCCAAGTCTTGGCTCCAATCACAACCAAGGGGGAGCTTCACTACATGGGACAACTTAGAGGCAAAATTTCTGGTAAGGTTCTTCCCCACCTCAAGATTTGTAAAGGCAAGGGGTGACATCATAAGCTTTTCTCAACAAGAAGGTGAGACTCTTCATGACGCCTGGGAAAGGTTCAAGGAATTGCTCCGAAGATGTCCAAATCATGGGTTTGATGATCATACCCAAATGCAAACATTCTGTAATGGATTGAGGCCGTCAACCAGGTACATGTTGGATGCCTCAGCTGGAGGTTCCATAAATACAAAGACAGCAGAGAAAGCACTGGTTTTGATAGAGGCTATGGCATCGAATGATTATTTGATGCATCATGATCGGGGTCCCACATCAAGAAGGGGAGTGTTGGAGTTAGATTCACAAACTGCACTGTTGGCTCAGAACAAGCTCATGACACAACAATTGGAGTCTCTTACCAAGCAACTAGCTCAACTCCCACAACAACTCCAAACTGTTCAAGGGACAACCATGCCACCCCAACAGGTAATGCGATGTGATTTCTGTGGAGGTGATCATGATAATGGAAGATGTGAGGCGCCGCCTAGTTCCCATGAGGAAGCTAATTATATGGGGAACTATGGGCGGCAAGGCAACAACCAATTCCCTAACGACTACAACCAAGGGTGGAGTAATCAACCAAATTTTGGTTGGAAGCAAGATGCCGGACAAACAAGCAAGCCTCTTCCTACACAACCGCCTCAAGACCGGATTTCTAACTTGGAGAACACTCTCAATCAGTTCATGCAATTGACCATGTCGAATCAGAAAAACACTGATGCTTCTATAAAAAACTTGGAGATTCAAGTTGGACAAATTGCAAAGCACCTAGCGGAGCTATCTACCAGCAGTTTTTCAGGTAACACTCAAACTAATCCTAAGGAGCATTGAAATGCTATTGTTTTGAGGAGTGGTAAAAGTCTTGAGAATGTGGGCGGTGAGCCTTTGGTAAAGAATCGGAGAGTTGATGAAAAAACAGAAGTGAGTGCTGAGCAAAAAGAGGAAGAAGGCAAGGAGGTTGTAGTTGAGGAAGAGGAAAAAGACAAGAGGGAGAAGCTAGTGGATGAAAATTCAATTCTGAGGAGGACTAAAAGTCAAATTTTAAAAGATGGAGACAAGCCTCAAGTGATCCCCTCTTATGTGAAGTTGCCCTATCCTCATTTGAACAAGAAAAAAGAGAAGGAAGAGCAGTTTGCCAAGTTCCTTGACATTTTCAAGAGGCTACAGATCAACATACCCTTTACTGAAGCACTAGAGCAGATGCCCAATTATGCCAAATTCATGAAGGAACTGCTCACGAAGAAAAGAAATTTTAAAGAAGGCGAAACTGTTGCCTTAACTGAAGAGTGCAGTGCGATACTTCAAAGGAAGGTACCTCCGAAGCTGAAAGATCCTGGTAGTTTTACAATCTCTTGCACTATTGGGAGTGTTGCTATCAGAAAATCCTTATGTGACTTGGGAGCGAGTATCAATTTGATGCCGCTTTCAATTTTGAATAAGCTTGGAGGTGGGGAGGTGAAACCAACAAGGATGGCATTGCAACTAGCTAATAGATCAATCAAGCGTTCTTATGGTATCTTGGAAGATGTTCTGGTAAAGGTGGATAAGTTTATCTTCCCAGCGGACTTTGTGATTTTAGACATGGAGGAGGATGCAGAAGTCCCGCTCATACTGGGGAGACCTTTTCTAGCGACTGGTCGTGCTTTGATAGGCATACAAAAAGGCCAGCTGCGATTCAGAGTGCAAGACGAAGAAGTCACTTTCAATGTATTAGAAGCTATGCATCGCCCGAGCGATGAAGAGGATTGTTTCCGCATGGACATTGTGGATACAGTGGCTAAAGAAGTCGTTGCACATCAACACCGTCCCTCTACTCCTGAGAAGAAGGAAAAGCTCAACATGAAAGCAAATCTGAAGCTCTGCAAGACAAATGATGTATCAGTTGGTGATGAAGTTGGATCTGCTCATCTTGTGAAAACAGAACCTCCGCCGGGAAGGAGTAAGAAAAAGGGCAACAGGATCAGAGCGAAAAGGGCAAAACGGAAGCGCAATTGTTGGCCTTATAAGCAAAATCAGCTCTTTAAAGGAGTTCCATGGAAGAAAAGTGCTCTTGCACTTCTATGCCCAGCCAACCCCGGTTAATTGAAAGAAGCTCGTCAAGCTAGTGACATTAAAGAAGCGCTTATTGGGAGGCAACCCAAATTTTCTTAACCCTTCTCTTTAGTTAGACTTTGTTTTTGATTTTAACCTCTTGAATAATTTGAGAAGATCAAGAGGAAAATATCATAGATTAATAGGTTTGTTAAGTGTTTTCAGGGAAGGAGAAGGAGAAGCATCAGGCTGTGACCCAATTTTCATGCAATCCCTCCTGACTAGACATGTGAGCCAGCACCCGCTACCGCCTCGGTAAGTCGTTACATATAGTTTTGCATGGTCACACAATTAGATTGCCCTTGTTTAGATTTTCATCCAATTGTAAGAACTGAGTGCCAATTAAATTGAGATAGTGAATTTTTGAACCCAATTTTTTTTCATTCTTGTGATATGGCTACAAATGAAAAATGTTTGAGACAATCTTGGATAGTTGATAATTAGCATATGGTTCAGTAGATTTGTGTTTTTCATTGATTCTTGAACTACTAAAATGTGAGATTTTGAGCCAAAAGGGGTACTCACTAAATCTACCCCATTCTTTGTGTTAGAGTGTTATTCCTCTTGGTTTGTTTTCTCTAGAACTTGACTTGAAACCGTTTTGAAGCTTAAAAATTTTTGAAAACATTTTTGAAAATGATTGAGGCAATAGGTATTTTTCTGGCCTTCTGAGCTTTGAATGACTAAATGTTACCCCTTAGTTGCCCAATTTTGAGCCTAAAAGAATAAAATACTTTTCTTGGTACCCTTGAATAATTTGATGAATGATGCTTGATAGGATACCTTCTAAAGTATTACAAAAAGGGTAAAAAGGTAGTTGAAAAGAGTATGGGATGAAAAGAATCAGAAAAATATTTCTCTTGAGTTGAAAAATCTCCCCTTCTCCAAGTAATAGAAAAACAAAAGAAAAAAAATATATATATAGAGAGAGAAGGGGATGACAAAAGAAAGTGAGAAATAAAATGAAAAGAAAGAAAAGAAAGGTGAAAAAGTAAATCAAAACCCAAAAAGGTATTTTAGAAGGTCATGATTTGCAATGCTTGATAGTTTGTATAGCCTTTTAAAATGTCATTTTCTTGATTTCCCCACCTAACGATTAATCCCATGGCCACGTTACAACCAAAGTAAAGACCTCTTGATTCTTAGGTGTTTTCATTAATAAAGTAGAGATTTGGTTGATACTCAAGCCTATGGTAGAATTCATTCCTTGAGGAAAATGGAGCGAATTGTCACATACCCCTAAACACTTGAGTGAGGTAGAAAGAGAGCCAAGCAAATGAACAAGCTTGGGGTGAGCTTCAGGTGAGAAAGAGTGCCCGAATCAGTGAGAATATGTGTCTAGGAAACCTAAGCGTCTAATTGGACTTGAATTGATTGTCTCTTACTCAATTGTTTGAAATGCCTATTACTTGGATTAGTATTTACTCGGGTTCTTGGTTCACTATCTGTGTTCTGATTATCTTTTTCTTCTGGCCTTAGTGATTGCTTGGGGACAAGCAATTGAATAAGCTTGGGGTGATTTGATAGTATGATTTTACATCATGTTTCCTGTATACTTTTGCATGCATTTTTCATATAGATTAGACATTCTTTATTTGATTTTTGTTAGATTTTCCCTTCGAACGAGTGAGGCGGTTTCTTGGTGTTGTTTTGCAGGAATCAATGAAAAAACTGGTTAACTTAGAGTCAAGGGAATGAAGAAACAGTGGAGAATGCAATTCTGGGAATGCTCGCCCCGCTAGACTGGATCTCGCCTCGCGAGACTGAAGATCAGCTGAATAGCAACAGTCAGCCTTTCTGCCTCGCCTCGCGAATCACACCTCGCCACGCGAACCTGAAATCTGACTGTGCCAGAGAATGCAACCATTTCTGTGTCGCCTCGCGAACCCTGTCTCGCCTCGCTAGCCTGAGGACCAGAAGCCATCACGCCCAGGCCCTCATACTCATCATGGGTGTATTTGAGAAGGACCTTTCGGTTTCGCCTCGCGATACACTCTCACCTCGCGAGTGATCAATTCTCTGAAGACCAGATTTTTAACATTCGCCTCGCGAGCTACGTCTCGCCCCGCGAGCACGCGAAACCCAGAACCCCTGTTATAAGCTGTTTTAGAGCAGAATTGAAGGGGGATTGGATTGTGAGAGAAGGAGGCGGCCAAGAAACCCTAGGAAACGCAACTTTTGCTGCTGTGGTGGCTGGGTGCATCCTTCCATGGAGTGCTTCCCTTCCTTCATCTTAGTATCTTTTCTTTTCCCTTTTACTTTGATGATGTGTAGCTAAACTCCCATTGTTGGGGTTAGGGTAGATATTTCTGAATTCTCATGTATATGACTTGAATCTTGTAATATGGTTTTTACTTCTTTATTGAGTGATTGATTTTCTGTGCTTAATGCTTGTTGTGGCTAGCACCCCCATGACTTGATTAGTGTTTTGATATGCAATTGGAAAATTCGTATTTGAACCGGAACTGAAATTAATCTCCTAGTAAATCTGGTATCTAGGAATGGTACTAGTTTATTAGCAATCGCATGATCCCTAATCTTAATGCGAATTCACTAATCTAGGCCACCTAAGGAATTAGGGTCTATTAGTGGATTTAGGCTCTTGTCATCCGAGGAATCGGGGCTTGAGTAATTTAGTGGATTGATTGTCATAATTGAGGTGGAAAATGTTTATTGGTAATGTCATTGCATGGGGATGAAGTTTAGTGAACCTAATCCCAACATCTTTTATCATATTTGAAAACCATCTTTTATTGCCTTCCAAGTGTTTGAGAAAATTACAAAAAGAGTTTGTTTTTCTTATTTTGTTTATTTTTACTTTTGTGGGCTTGTTACTTAGTATAGAACTCTCTTCAATCCAAGAATCGCCTAGATAGTAGTTGAAGTGGTACGTGCTAGTACTTGTCGCAGTCCTCGTGGGAACGATAAAACGGTCTCACCACCGTATTACTTGCACGACTGGGTATACTTGCCCAGATTCGTCAACAGACTCCTCATTTCTTTTCTGAATTGTAGTCAACTGTTCATGACTCGAAGCTGCATCCAGGTTGAACTTATACTGGTCCATGAATAAGTCAGCCAATTCCGTCCATCGCGAGATCCTGGAATGGTCCAATTGGAGGTACCATTCTAAGGCGAGGCCAGTTAAACTTTCATGGAAAGTGCTGATAAGGAATTTGTCATCCTTGGACCAAATTGCCATCTTGGTGGCATAACTGATGAGGTGAAATCGTGGATTCCCACTTCCATCATATTTAGAAAAATCAGGAATCTTGAAGTCGTTGGGGATCACGACATCTGTGGCGGGATAGAGTTCTTCTATTCGAAGAGGGTCGTAGGCACTCAGACCTTTTATTGCTTTTGTATGATCTTCCATTTTCTCCATCTATTCATCTTTCATCTTATCCTTACCAGGCTGAACTCCCCCTGACTGACTGTGAGTAGATACATGAGGTTGCTCCCATGTTGGTGCGGTATAGCTCGGAACCTCATGATAGGCATTTTCAAAAGGGGATATTCTTATCCAATGGTAAGTGTTATTGGTGCCGTGTGATGTGTCTGGTCGGGGCCAGATATTCCCTGAATGAGACCCGTGCTAAAGTTTGAAAGCATTGGTGCTGTCACCACGAAAGAGATCCATCGCCTACCAGGTTCATTTGGATCTCTATTAAGCATGCTGAGTGATTCCCTCATATCCTGCAGTATGGCTTCTAATCTTGCTTGGGTTTCAGTCATTTCATTTACCTTTCCCCTCACTTCATCTATCTCAGAGCTTAAGTTTCTTCCTTCCTCAGACGCATTGGCAGCCATCCTGGTCCGAGATCTGGTATTGTGAACTCGGGTTTGATTGGTGTTACCTTTCCTAGGTCGCGCAATGGTTCCCTGATTCTCAGAAGTATGTGACTCTGTAAAGCATCCGAGAATATCATTAGTAAACCCTAAATTTTTGTGTGTGTGTGTGTGTGTGCATGCATGTACAAGTTAACACCCTTTGTTTGACCACGAGAGTGCTCTTAGGAAGACTGTCGTATACACCTATAGCAAGAATACTCATCCTGCAATCAAATCTAGTGGTATGGTTCCCTCTAGAATGAATGCAGTTGGTGTCAAGTCCAAGGGAGAATCCACTCCTCGATAGACGACACCCATACTAGCAACGCCCTTATTTTTACCCAGAAAACACGTCGTTTTTAGGGTAAAAATATAGTTGATGACGTATCTGAGGGAGAATTGTTGACGGATCTAGGCAAGTATACCTAGTCGTACAAGTAATACGGTGGTGAGACCGTTTATCGTTCCCACGAGGACTGTCACAAGTACTAGCACGTACCGAATCAATTACTATCTAGGCGGATATTTGGATCAAAGGGAGCTCAATAGTAAATACCAAGCCCATTCATATTTTAAACCTAAAATAAACAAAATAAAGAGAAAAGTTCTTTTTTTGGATTTTTGTCGAACACTTGGAAGACAGTTAAAAGGATTCTTCAAATATATGAAAGATGTTGGGATTAGGTTCACTAAACTTCATCCCCATGCAATGAAATGACTAATAAACAGTTTCTACTTCAAATATGACAATCAATCCACTAGATTACTCAAGCCCTGATTCCTCATATGACAAGAGCCTAAATCCACTAATAGACCCTAATTCCTTAGATGGCCTAGATTAATGAATTTGCATGATGATTAGGGATTACACGATTGCTAATAAACCTAAATCCATTCCTAGATACAAGGTTTACTAGGTGGTTGATTTCAGTTCTAGTTCTAATACGAATTTTCCAATTGCATTCCAAAACAATAATCAAGTCATGGGGGATCACGCCACAACAAGCATTAAGCATGGAAATCAATCACTCATAAGGAAGCAAAAACTGTATTACAAGGTCAAGTCAAATACATGGAGAATTCAGAAATAGCTACATCTAATCCCAACAATGGGAGTTTAGCTACTCATGATCATAGCCAAAATCAAAGAAATAGAGATGAAGAGGAGAAGAAACTCCATGGAATCCTTGTTCAGCAGCCCCTGGTTCAGAGAGAGTGTCTTATGGTTTCAAAAACTGTTTTCTTCTGTTCTGCCCGTGCCTATTTATAGATTAGGATTCGCGTCACGGTCGTGATGACCGTCACGGCCAGGCCGTGACGTGTTCTGCCTTGGCACGCTTTCAAATTTTGGAGCATCACGGCCGTGATGGTAATCACGGCCAGGCCGTGATAGGCTCTGCCTGTCTCAGCTGGTCTGACACGGCCGTGATGGGTATCACGGCTAGGCCATGATCATTTTTTCCTGGTGAGGGTATATGTCACGGCCGTAATGTGAATCACGGCTAGGCCGTGACAGCTTCTGATTTTTTCCTTCTTTCTTCTCAATTATTGCTCGATCACGACCGTGATGGTCATCACGGCTAGGCCGTGATGGGCTCTGCTTGGGTCATTTTCTTCACTTTTCAAGCTCTGTCTTCATCCAAGCTCCATCATGGCTAACCTTGAGAATTTTTCCTTAAATTCCTGCAAAACAACACCAAGAAACCGCTTCACTCGTTCCAAGGTAAAAACTAATAGAAATCAATTTAAATATGCCTAAACTATATGAAAATGCATGCAGAAATGTACAAGAATTATGATGTGACATCACACTATCAAATCACCCCAAGCTTATTCATTTGCTTGTCCTCAAGCAATCACTAAGGCCAGAAGATATAAATAATCAGAACAAGGATAGTGAACCAAGAACCCGAGTAAATAATCCAAGTAACAGGCATTTCAAATAATTCAGCAAGAGACAAACAGTTTCAAGTCCAATTAGAAGCTTAGGTTTCTTAGACTCATATTCTCACTGATTTGGGCACTCTTTCTCACCTGAAAATCACCCCAAGCTTGTTCATTTGCTTGGCACTCTTTCTCACCTCACTCAAGTTTTTAGTGATATATGACAATTCGCTCCATTTTCCTCAAGGAATGAATTCTACCATAGGCTTGACTATTAACCAAATCTCTACTTTATTAATGAAAACAATTAAGATTCAAGAGGTCTTTTACTTTGGTTGTAACGGGGCCATGGGATTAATCGTTAGGTGGAGAAATCAAGAAAAGGAAATTTCAAGAAGGCTAAACAGAATATCAAGCATTGCAACACATGACATCTTCTAAAATGCCTTTTTGGGTTTTGATTCCTTTTTCCACCTTTCTTTCTTTCTTTTCATTTTATTTCTCACTTTCTTTTGTCATCCCCTTCTCTATATTTTTTTTGTGTTTTTCTAATTTTTCTCTTTTTTTTTCTTTTCATTTGGAGAAGGGGAGATTTTCAATCCAAGAGAAATATTTTCTGAATTTCTCATCCCATACTTTTTCAACTACCTTTCTACCCTTTTTTGTAATACTTTAAAAGGTGCCCGAGCATATTCATCAAAGTAATTCAAGGTACCAAGAAAATTATTTTATTCTTTCAGGCTCAAAATTGGGCAACTAAGGGGTAGCATTTAGTCAATCAAAGCTCAGAAGGCTGGAAAAATTCCTAGTGCCTCAATCATTTTCAAAAATGTTTTAAAAAATTTTTAAGCTTCAAAACGGTTTCAAGTCAAGTTCTAGAGAAATACAATCCAAGAGGAATAACACTCTATCACAAAGAATGGGGTAGATTTAGTGAGTACCCCTTTTTGGCTCAAAATCTCACATTTAGTAGTTCAAAAATCAATGAGAAACACAAATCTACGGAACCACATGCTAATTATCAACTATCACAGATCATCTCATGCATTTTTATTTGTAGCCATATCACAAGAATAAAAAATTGGGGTCAAAAATTCACTATCTCAATTTAATTGACACTCGGTTCTCACAATCAGATGCAACATCTAAACAAGGGGCAATCGAATCATGTGATCATGCAAAGCTATGCCTATATGAATGCAACATGCAAAATGCAAAAGTATGCAAAAGTACCCCTACCCCAAGCTTAAAAATTTACATTGTCCCCAATGTAAATAATGAAGTCGGAGGGCGGAGAAAAATGGAACGACTTACCAAAGCGGTAGCGGGTGCTGGCTCACATGCCTAGTCAGAGGGATTGCATGAAAATTGGGTCACGGCCGTGATGCTCCTCACGGGCAGGCCGTGATCAATTCTGGTCCAAAGGGGTTGGCCTGTCACAGCTGTGACCTCCATCACGGCTAGGCCGTGATGCTCTTTGATCTTCAGGGTTCTCTCATCACGCCCGTGATGGGGATCACGGCTGGGCCGTGATCCTTTCTGGTCTTCATGATTAGCTCATCACGGCCGTGACCAGTGTCACGACTTGGGCGTGATGGCTGCTAACTGTGCTTGTCCTTTCCCTTTTTGCATCTCCTTCCTTCTTACCCTGAAAACACTTAACAAACCTATTAATCTATGATATTTTTCCTCTTGATCTTCTCAAATTATTCAAGATTCAAATTCAAAAACGAAAATAAAAGGGAAAGAGAACTTGGGTTGCCTCCCAATAAGCGCTTCTTTAACGTCACTAGCTTGACAGGTCGGTGATCTCAAGGATCACGAAGGCTCACAGCTGTGGCCACTCTCTCGATGTCATCACCCAAGTAGGCCTTGAGTATTTGGCCATTGACTTTGAAGGTCCTTTTTGAATAAGGATCCTCCACTTCTATAGCTCCATGGGATGACACTTCTTTGACGATGAACGGTCCCGACCACTTAGACTTCAACTTGCCCGGAAACAATCTCAGCCGGGAATTAAATAATAAAACTGGTTGTCCCGGCTGAAATGATTTCATCACGATCCTCTTGTCATGATAATTCTTGACTCGCTGCTTGTAAATAGCTGCATTCTCATATGCATTGAGGCGCATCTCCTCCAATTCATGCAGCTGATGGACTCTTTTCTCACCCACCGATTTGACATCAAAATTCAAGAACTTCAATGCCCAAAAGGCTCGATGCTCCAACTCTACGGGTAGATGACAAGCCTTCCCATACACTATCTGAAACGGAGATAACCCCAAAGAAGTTTTCAGTGCAGTCCGGTAAGCCCACAAGGCATCGTCAAGCTTCTTTGCCCAATCTCTTCTTGAAGTGGCCACAGTCTTTTCCAGAATTCTCTTAATCTCCCGGTTGGAGACCTCCGCTTGCCCATTTGTTTGCGGATGATATGGGGATGCCACCTTATGCCTCACATCATACTTGGTCAACACATTTCTCAGTTGTGAGTTGCAAAAGTGAGATCCCCCATCACTTATAAGGACCCTTGGGACACCAAACCGGGTAAAGATGTTCTTCTTGATGAATTTAATCACTGTTTGGGCATCATTCTTCGGTGTTTCAATGGCCTCCACCCATTTAGAAACATAGTCCACCGCCACCAAGATATATTGATTGGAGAATGAAGGTGGAAGTGGACCCATAAAATCTATGCCCCAACAATCAAATACTTCAACCTCCAATATGTTTTGCAGTGGAATCTCATCCCTTTTTTATATGTTCCTGGTCCTTTGGAACTTGTCACAACTCTTCACATGATTGTAAGCATCCTTGAAGATTGAGGGCCAAAAGAGCCCAGATTGGAGGACCTTTGCAGCTGTCCTATCTCCATTGTAATGTCCACCATATGGAGAGTTATGGCAATGCCACAAAATATTCTTCGATTCTTCTTGACTAACACACCTCCTCCACAAGCCATCCGGTCCAACCTTGAACAGAAATGGATCATCCCACATGAAATGGTTGGCATCCAGGAAGAATTTTTTCTTTTGTTGCCAAGTGAGGTGCTCTGGCACAATGTTGGCCGCCTTGAAATTTGCCATGTCGGCAAACCATGGTCTCTCATGCACCAGAAATAAGGCCTCATCCGGGATATGTGGTCAGCCACCACATTTTTGCTGCCCTTTTTGTCCTTGATGACTAAGTCAAATTCCTACAACAATAGAATCCACCTTATGAGTCTTGGTTTAGAATCTAACTTAGTCAACAAATATTTAATTGCAGCATGATCAATAAAAACAGTGACTTGTGACCCAATTAAGTAGGAACGAAATTTTTCCAATGCAAACACTATGGCTAGCAACTCGTTTTCAGTTGTTGCATAATTTATTTGGTTTTCATTGAGAACCTTGTTAGCATAGTGAATGGCATGGAAAATTTTTTCCCTTCGCCGTCCCAAAACTGCCCCAACTGCGTAGTCACTGGCATCACACATTAATTCAAATGGTCACTCCCAGTTGGGTGCAACAAGAATGGGAGCAGAGATCAACTTGTCTTTCAAAATCTGAAAAGAGGTAAGGCAAGCAGTATCAAACACGAATGGTGTGTCCTTGTTCAAAAGGCCACACAATGGCTTTGCTATTTTTGAGAACTCTTTGATGAACAGCCATAAAAGCCTGCATGCTCAAGAAAACTCCTCACACCCTTGACATTCACTGATGGAGGTAGTTTCTCAATTACATCAACCTTGGATTTATCCACTTCGATCCCCTTAGCTGAAATCTTGTGCCCAAGCACAATGCCTTCCTGCACCATAAAATGACACTTCTCCCAATTTAAGACTAAATTGGTGTCCATGCACCTCTTTAACACAGCAACAAGGTTAGACAACCAATTATCATAAGAGGAACCGAAAACAGAAAAATCATCCATGAAAACTTCAATGTATTTTTCTACCATATCAGAGAAAATGGAAAGCATGCACCTTTGAAATGTCGCAGGCGCATTACAAAGACCGAAGGGCATCTTCCGATAGGCAAAAACTCCAAAAGGACATGTGAAGGCAGTTTTCTCTTGGTCTTCCGGGTTAACCGCAATTTGGTTATAACCCGAATAACCATCCAAGAAACAATAATAAGCTTGCCCGGTCAACCTCTCCAACATCTGGTCCATGAATGGAAGTGAGAAGTGATCCTTCCTAGTAGCTTGATTTAGCTTCCGGTAATCTATGCACATTCGCCAATCGGTGACCGTTATAGTTGGGATCAACTCATTCTTCTCGTTGTTCACGACGGTCATGCCACCTTTCTATGGAACCACTTGTACCGGACTCACCCATCACTATCGGAGATCGGATATATCATTCCAGCTTCAAGGAGTTTCAGCACCTCCTTCCTTACCACTTCTTTCATTGTAGGATTGAGCCTCCTTTGCGGTTGGACCACCGGTTTAACTTCAGCCTCCATCATGATCTTTTGCATACAAAATGCAGGACTAATACCCTTCAAATCCGAGATGGACCATCCAATTGCTGTTTTATGCTCTCGAAGCACCCTTACAAGTTTTTCCTCTTCCAACTTGGACAATACATTGCTTACTATGACAGGATTTTCATCATTCTTACCAAGAAACACATACTTCAAGTGGGGAGGTAGAGGTTTAAGCTCTAACTTGAGCTTCTCTTGGACTTCATCCTTTTTGAGCTCTTCTTTCTTATTGTTGACAGCATGTTGAATGGGTTGAGCTTCCAAATTACATAAACAGTCTTCTATTTCTTTTTCCTCTTCCTCATCAAGATTTTCAATAGAGTTCACAATTACCTTCTCAAGAGTGGAGGAGTGGTGCTGATGTGCAAAGGCTTCTTTAGTCACTACATCCACAATGTCCATGCGGAAACAACTCTCTTCATCACTTGGGCGATGCATAGATTCAAATACATTGAAAGTGACCTCTTCATCTTGCACTCTGAGTCGAAGCTGGCCTTTTTGTACATCTATCAAAGCATGACCAGTTGCTGGAAAAGGTCTCCCTAAGATAAGTGGAACTTCTGCATCCTCCTCCATGTCTAATATCATAAAATCCGCAGGGAAGATAAACTTATCCACTTTCACCAAAACATCTTCCAGAATACCATAAGGACGCTTGATTGATTTGTCTGCTAGTTGCAATGCCATCCTTGTTGGCTTCACCTCACCACCTCCAAGCTTGTTCAAGATTGAAAACGGAATCAAATTGATACTCACCCCCAAGTCACACAAAGCCTTCCCAATAGCAACGCTTCCAATTGTGCAGGGGATTGTAAAACTACTAGGATCTTTGAGCTTTGGAGGTAGCTTCCTTTGAAGTATCGTACTGCATTCTTCAGTCAAGGCAACAGTCTCGCCTTCTTTAAATCTCCTTTTCTTTGTAAGCAACTCCTTCATGAACTTTGCATAAGTGGGCATCTGCTCTAGTGCTTAAGCAAAGGGTATGTTGATCTGTAACCTCTTGAAGATGTCAAGAAATTTTGCAAACCGCTCTTCCTTCTCCTTCTTCTTGCTTAAATGCGGATATGGCAACTTCACATAAGAGGGGATCTCTTGAGGCTTGTCTCCATATTTCAAAATCTGACTTTTAATTCTCCTCAAAATTGAATTTTCATCTACTAACTTTTCCCTCTTGTCCTTTTCACTATCTTTCTCTTATACCTCTATTACAACCTCTTTGCCTTTTTCCTCTTTTTTCTCAACACTCAATTCTGTTTTTTCATCAACTCTCTGATTTTTCACCAAAGGCCCACCACCCTCTTCCTCAAGACTTTTACCACTCCTCAAAACAATAGCCTTACAATGCTCTTTAGGATTAGTTTGAGTATTACCTGAAAAACTGCTGCTAGATTGCTCCGCTAGGTGCTTTGCAATTTGTCCAACTTGAACCTCCAAGTTCTTTATGGTAGCATCGGTGTTCTTCTGGTTTGACATGGACATTTGCATGAATTGATTGAGGGTGTTCTCCAAAATAGAAGTCCGATCTTGAGGCGGTGGTGTGGGTTGAGGCTTACTTGTTTGTCCGGCATCTTGTTTCCAACCAAAACTTGTTTGATTCCTCCACCCTTGGTTGTTGCCTTGCCGCCCATAGTGCCCCATATAATTAGCTTCCTCATGGGAACTAGGTGGGGCCTCACAATTTCCATTATCATGATCTCCTCCACAAAAATCACATCTCATTACCTGCTGAGGTGGCATGGTTGTCCCTTGAACAGTTTGGAGTTGTTGTGGGAGTTGAGCTAGTTGCTTGGTGATGGACTCAAGTTGTTGTGTCATAATCTTATTTTGAGCCAAAAGTGCAGTTTGTGAGTCTAACTCCAACACTCCCCTTCTTGATGTGGGACCCCGATCGTGATGCATCAAATAGTCATTAAATGCCATAGCTTCTGTCAAAATCAATGCTTCCTCCGGTGTCTTTGTGTTCATGGAACCTCCAGCTGAGGCATCCAACATATACCTGGTTGACGGCCTCAATCCATTGCAAAATGTTTGCATTTGTGTATGATCATCAAACCCATGATTTGTGAATCTTTGGAGAAAGTCTTTGAACCTTTACCATGTGTCATGAAGAGTCTCACCCTCTTGTTGAGCAAAGCTTATGATATCACCCCTTGTCTTCACAAATCTTAAGGTGGGAAAGAACCTTGCAAGAAATTTTGCCTCTAAGTCATCCCATGTAGTGATTCTCCCCCTTGGTTGAGATCAGAGCCAAGACTTGGCTCTATCTCTTAGAGAGAAGGGAAACAACCTTAGGCGAAGTGCATCATCGGAAACACCATTCATCTTCATCATATCACATAACTCCAGGAAGTGGGAGACATGATTATTAGGATCCTCCTTCTCCAACCCGGAAAATTGATCTTGTGAAACCATATTGATGAAAGCTGGCTTGATTTCAAAATTGTTGCAATTAATTGGAGGCCTCACTATGCTAGTGACATGACGGTTGACATTTGTATTGCCATAATCTCCAAGTGTCCTCCGTGGTGGATCACTTTCACCATTGCCTGCCATCTTAGGTGATTCTTGATGAACTTGTGAAGTGGAGGTCTCTGGTTCTTCTTGTTGTTGTTATAGCAATTTCTGCTGTCTTGCTTGCCTCCGATTCTCCCTAGCTGGTCTTTCTATTTCAGGATCGTAGAGGAGTTGGTCAGCTGGGATAGTACCTCGCATACACAAAAGTCTAGGCACCAAGAATGTTAGTACTTAAATGACAGCAAAACAGAAACAGATAACAGAAAAGAATTTTTTTTTTGCTTAAATTAGTAACCAAAATGTATATGCTAATATTGAAACACAATCCCCAGCAACGGCGCCAAAAACTTGTTGACGGATCTAGGCAAGTATACCTAGTCGTACAAGTAATACGGTGGTGAGACCGTTTATCGTTCCCACGAGGATTGTGACAAGTACAAGCACGTACCGAATCAATTACTATCTAAGCGGATATTTGGATCAAAGGGAGCTCAATAGAAAATACCAAGCCCATTCAGATTTAAAACCTAAAATAAACAAAATAAAGAGAAAAGTTCTTTTTTTGGATTTTTGTCGAACACTTGGAAGGCAGTTAAAAGGATTCTTCAAATATATGAAAGATGTTGGGATTAGGTTCAGTAAACTTCATCCCCATGCAATAAAATGACTAATAAATAGTTTCTACTTCAAATATGACAATCAATCCACTAGATTACTCAAACCCCGATTCCTCAGATGATAAGAGCCTAAATCCACTAATAGACCCTAATTCCTTAGATGGCCTAGATTAATGAATTTGCATGATGATTAGGGATTACACGATTACTAATAAACCTAAATCCATTCCTAGATACAAGGTTTACTAGGTTGTTGATTTCAGTTCTAGTTCTAATACGAATTTTCCAATTGCATACCAAAACAATAATCAAGTCATGGGGGATCACGCCACAACAAGCGTTAAGCATGGAAATCAATCACTCATAAGGAAGCAAAAACTGTATTACAAGGTCAAGTCAAATACATGGAGAATTCAGAAATAGCTACATCTAATCCCAACAATGGGAGTTTAGCTATCCATGATCATAGCCAAAATCAAAGAAATAGAGATGAAGAGGAGAAGAAACTCCATGGAATCCTTGTTCAGCATCCCCTGGTTCAGAGAGAGTGTCTTATGGTTTCAAAAACTGATTTCTTCTATTCTGCCCGTGCCTATTTATAGATTAGGATTCGCGTCACGGACGTGATGGCCATCACGTCCAGGCCGTGATGTGTTCTGCCTTGGTGCGCTTTAAAATTTTGGAGCATCACGACCGTGATGGTAATCACGGTCAGGCCGTGATGGGATCTTCCTGTCTCAGCTGGTCTGACACGGCCGTGATGGGTATCACGGCTAGGCCGTGATCAGTTCTGCCTGGTTAGGGTATATGTCACGGCCGTGACAGCTTCTGACTTTTGCCATCTTTCTTCTCAATTATTGCTCGATCACGGCCGTGATGGTCATCACGGCTAGGCCGTGACGGGCTCTGCTTGGGTCATTTTCTTCACTTTTCAAGCTCTGTCTTCATCCAAGTTCCATCCTGGCTAATCTTGAGCATTTTTCCTTAAATTCCTGCAAAACAACATCAAGAAACCGCTTCACCCGTTCCAAGGTAAAAACTAATAGAAATCAATTTAAATATGCCTAAACTATATGAAAATGCATGCAGAAATGTACAAGAATTATGATGTGACATCACACTATCAAGAATGCACTCCTCGATAGATATCATCTAAAAAAAATGCTTGACAGACATTTGATGAAAACTTCCATTCCATTGCAAATATTTCGATACAAATCATGAGTCTTTGATCAAAAGAAATACATTGGTAGCTTCCATCTCTCTCCGAGATCCACAAGCACTATGTTAAGAGTCTCATCTTCTTCTTCCTGAACCCTTTGGTAAGTTTCCCAAAATGATTGAAGAACTCGGTCGCCTTTGGTGGTATCTGAAGGAAATGGTTCATACGAATGTGGATGGATGCTTCTTCAAATCGTTCCACCAGTTGGGAAGTGTGATATTGGAGCTCATCCATCATGTCCTCGTATTTCTTTTCCATTGCTAGTACTCTTTTCGGAACCAAACTTTTCCATTTTCTTGCTATAAGGTGAATACCAAAGTCTTCCAACAAAGAGGCACGGGCGAAAAAAACAAAAAAAATGTGTATATTGAATCAAATATATCTTGCATGATTCATGTTGTATGAGACCCAATGGGGTTGAAAACCCTGATGGGCATGCTGACAATGCATCACCTTCATTATGACATGGCGTCTATTAGATGTGCAATAATATTCGAATATGTCATTCAGTTTTGAGGCGGCAATGTGACGCCGCTAGTTTTGTGAATATTCACAATGAACATGCATGACAATTTATGCTTATGATGATAAAGAGAGGAAAGAAAAGTATGCCCCCTTTTGTCCTAAGCCAGGTAAAACCTAAGGACGGACACACCCTAAGTCAGGACTCTAAACAGGTCGGTCACTAGGTTTGCTCTATTAGTGAAAATTGGGATGGGTCTAGACCTCTAAAAGTCATGGTCCCCAGATTGCCCATGTAAGGATCTGATTCATGAATATAGCCACAAGTAGGGATAAACCCTCTCAATATGACTATCCCATGATCTCATGTACAATCTGAGTGGTGAACCGACAAGTATCAGGGAGGTACAAGACCTCTTCAGTGACAATGTCGGAGCACCGCCTAATCCTCAGGTTTTCGAGCAAGCTCGGGTATAGAGATAAGAGTGTGTGCAATATATGATAATGATGTGTGTGAAGTGGGCATACAAACCTATAACACTTAAAAATAAAAAGAAAAGATAAGACAAGAAAAACCTTCAAAACAAACACATAGGTATATAAAAATGGTTATAAGTCCTCTACCCTATTGTTAAAATCTAGGAAAAAAGAAAAGAAAGGAGGAGGAAACAAAAACATTGTTAGTGAAACATATATAAGAATAACATAAGTTAAAAAGTATGTACAACTAATTTTTCTCATTTAAATAAAAGGAAAACCCAAACAAAAAGGACAATCCAAACAAACATCACTAAAAGTAAAAAACATTTTTTAGTTTTGTCATTTAATTACTGTAAGGAAAAAACAGTAAGATATTGCAATAAAAGGTAAAACAAACAAGCTACAAGTTACTAAAAATTTGTAAAACCAATTTTTACGGGCTTGACTCTCTTAAAAGGTCCCCAGTGGAGTCGCCATCTGTCGTGACCAAAAAGAAAAACTTGGTTTTCCTTTTAGAGAAAAAAAAAACATGGAGTCGCCACCAACTTTATTTAATTTCGGGAAAGTTGGAAAACCCTTTAAGAAAAAGCTTTGGGTTCGGGAGTCGATTACGTCTAGGGAAGGCATTGAGACTTAACCCCACGGCACCCTAGAACATCCATAAAAATGATTACCCAAAATTAGTTGTGTAAATTATTAATAACTTTGAAAATATTTGTTTTACCCCGAAAATCGTTTTAAAAAAACATCTTTAGTTGTGAAATTTTGGATTAAAAGGAAAAAAATTCATTTTAGTTGTGAAATTTTTTATTAAACCTAAATAAGGTTGAACATGGCACGTAAGTCCACAGGGCAACCTCAAAATCTAAAGGGTTGAACATGACACTTGTCATAGGGCAACCCAAGGAATAAGATTGTTTTAATTAAGTGATCATCTTCTATTTTTATGTAAAATAAATAATTTTACCTCTTGGAAATAGAACAGAAATGAAACGTAGAAATGAAACGTTTTACCAACTTATTCAGTAAACAGAGACACAGAAACATCATAGTAAATAGAGACAAAGATGAAACATTTTACTAATTCATTCAGTTTACCCAAAAATGAAACATATAGCACTCATCATACCGACTCATTCAGTTTCAATATCCATGGATTCTCCTTTCGTCATAAACAGAGACACAAAAATAAGAATGTCAAGAGAAACTTATGAATAATATCAACAAAGAGAACAAGGATTACCAAATGAGAGCAGAATAACAATAATTTTGTTTTCTTCCAGTGGTAAGATTTCAGGATCAACACCTTTACATTTCAATTTCACCGACTCTTTTAACTCTCCCTTCTTCTGAAAATTTGGATCCACTCTAATGACAGAGAAGAGAAAAAAAAAACTCAAATCCCTAATCTCTTTTTTTTCACAAAGAAAATATCTGATAAAAATTCTCTCTACCTCTGTCTTCGTTTCCTATTCTCGCCTTTTTCTCTCTTTCCCCCCCTTTTTATAGATGGAGGAGAGGGCTTTATGCTTCTCCTTACCCAGCGGCCTCAAGGTTGGTCTTCACGAAATCCAGAGCTTGGATGGTTCTGAGCAGAGATTGCGTGTGTCCAGATGGGGACGGCGCGAGCAGCAGAAAGGAGGTGATTTGATGTGAAGGTTGCGTGTTTGAAGAGAGAAGGAGATAGGGTTTTGTCTGATATGTAAGATGGGTTTTTTAGGGTTAGGAGTGGGGCTGCTAGGTTAAAATGTGGGAGGAGATGAGGAAGAAGAAGGACCAATGGGTAGAGGAGGCGCAGGGGCGGTTGGAGAGTGGGAGGAGTGTTGACGGACTCGGTAAGTGTACCGGATCGTTGCAAGTAATAAATCGGTAAGAACCAGATATCGTTCTCAGGGATCGTGGACAAGTACCACTTCGCAAATTGGACTACTATCTAGGCGATCGTGTTTGGATGGAAGGTAGCTCTAACATGTAACGAAACAAACAAGAATAAAATGTTTTTGTTCTTTTAGGTATTTTATCAAACACTTAACAGGCAAACAGAGATGTGATCAACAAATGGATAGAATTGTTAGGGTTAGACTAAGTTAATCCTCCCTTGATTGCTACGAAATGGTAAATAACACAATTCCAAATTCAATTATGACAATCAAATCTTCTCAAATACTCAGACCCTAATGTCTTAGGTGGAATGAGCCTAAATTCCCAATTTAAACCCTAATGTCTTAGGTGGATTAACATGAGAATTTGCATTAAGAGTCAAGATTCATAAGATTGCAAGCACCCCAAGACCTATATCTAGGTTCATGAACTACTTGGAATTTGATTCATGAGCATGACTTAATATCAACCTTTCAATTGTCTATCAAAGCAACTAATCATTCCTAGGATGATCAAACCAAGGAAAGCATTAAGCAAGGAATCAAACACTCATAAAGAAATAGGAGATTGTATTACAACCATATCATGTTACAACCAAGTTCAGAAAAGCCATTATATAACCCCAACAAGGGGGAGTTTAGCTACACGTAATCAAAGAGAAAGGCAAAAGAAAAGATACAGAGATGAAGGTAGGAAGGAACTCCATGGAAGGATGCACAGTAGCCACAGCAGCCAGAGAGAATGATTTAAGGTTCCAAGATCCCTTTTCTGTTCTGCCCAGAGGCCTTTTTATAACTCGTGCGTGCGTCACGGCCGTGATTGGTTCTGCCCTGAGCGTCTCTTAACTTTTTGATTCATCACGACCGTGATGCTCATCACGACTAGGCTGTGATCGCTTCTGCCTTCACCCTTTGGTCTGCCACGGCCGTGATGGACATCACGGCTTGGCCGTGATAGGTTCTGTCTGGTCCAACTAACAGGTCACGGCCATGATAGCCATCACGGCTAGGCTGTGACAGCTTCTGACTTTTGGGGGTCTTCCTCTTCAGTTATTGCTCCATCACGGCCGTGATGGGCTCTGCTTGGCTCATTTTCTTCTCTTTTCAGGCTCTATCTTCATCCAATCTTCATCATGGCTATATCTTGGGAAATTAATCATAAATTCCTGCAAAACAACACACAAAACCACCTTATCCGTTCCAAAGGAAAAACTAACTAAAATCAAACTAAAATGGTCTAACTATATGCAAATGCATGCAGGAATGTACATGAAAAATGAGGTGAAATCACACTCATCAAGGAGGCAAAGAGGTCTTGTCTGATATGTAAAATAGGGTTTTTTATGGTTAGGAGAAGTAACTCAATCTCCTTTCTTCTTTTCACTGATTGTTCTTTTCTCCCTCCTTTCTTCATTATTTTTTTTTCTTATTTCTTTCCTTCTTCTTATTTTCTCTTCTCCTGAAATATAAAATCATGATAATAAAATGAAGATGACTTGGCCGTGATAGGTTCTGTATGGTCCAACTAACAGGTCACCGGCGTGATAGCCATCACGGCTAGGCTGTGACAGCTTCTGACTTTTGTGGGTCTTCCTCTTCAGTTATTGCTCCATCACGGCCGTGATGGTCATCACGACTAGGCCGTGATGGGTTCTGCTTGGCTCATTTTCTTCTCTTTTCAGGCTCTATCTTCATCCAAGCTTCATCATGGCTAGATGTTGGGCAATTAATCATAAATTCCTGCAAAACAACACACAAAACCACCTTATCCGCTCCAAAGGAAAAACTAACTAAAATCAAACTAAAATGGCCTAACTATATGCAAATGCATGCAGAAATGTACATGAAAAATGAGGTGAAATCACACTCATCAAATCACCCCAAGCTTAAGACTTTGCTTGTCCTCAAGCAAAAACCAAGGCCAGAAGATGAAATCAAACAGAGCAACGATAGTGAACCAGGAACCCGAGCAACTAATCCAAGTGACAGGCATTTTCAAATAATTCATCAAGAGACAATCAATTTCAAGTCCACTTAGACGCTTAGGTTTCCTAGACTCACATTCTCACTGATTCGGGCACTCTTTCTCACCTCACCCAAGTGTTTCAGGATGTATGGCAATTCGCTCAATTTCCTCAAGGAATGAATTCTACCATAAGCTTGACTATTAACCGAATCTCTACTTTATTAATGAAAACAATTAAGAATCAAGAGGTCTTTTACTTGGGTTGTAACGGGGCCATAGGATTAATTGTCAGGTGGGGAAATCAAGAAAAGGAAATTTCAAAAGGCTATACAAACTATCAAGCATTGAAAAGCATGACCTTCTAAAATACCTTTTTGGGTTTTGATTTATTTTTCCACCTTTTTTCCTTTCTTTTTGTTTTATTTCTCATTTCTTTTTATCATCCCCTTCTCTACTTATATTTCTTTTTCTTATATATATATATTTTTTCTTTTATTTGGAGAAGGGGAGATTTTCAGCTCAAGAGAAGTATTTTTTCTGGTTTTCTCATCCCATACTTTTTCAACTACCTTTTTACCCTTTTTGTGCAATACTTTAGAAGGTCTCTCATCAAGCATCATTCGCCAAAATTTTTCAAGGGACCAAGAAAAGTATTTTATTCTTTCAGGCTCGAAATTGGGAAACTAAGGGTAGCGTTTAGTCAATCAAAGCTCAGAAGGCCGGAAAAATACCTAGTGACTCAATCATTTTCAAAAATGTTTTAAAATTTTTTTTTAAGCTTCAAAACGGTTTCAAGTCAAGTTCTGGAAAATATCATCCAAGAGGAATAACACTCTAACACAAAGAATGGGGGTAGATTAAGCGAGTACCCCTTTTTGGCTCAAAATCTCACATTTTAGTAGTTCAGGAATCAATGAGAAACACAAACCTACGAAACCATATGCTAATTATCAGCTATCCAAGATCATCTTCAAGAATTTTTATTTGTAGCCCTATCACAAGAAAAAAATTGGGTACAAAATTCACTATCTTAATTTATTTGGCACTAAGTTCTCACGATCGGATGCTCAATCTAAGCAAGGGGGTAATCGAATCATGCGATCATGAAAAACTATGCCTAAATGAATGCAATATTTACAATGCAAAAATTCAAAAAATTGCAAAAGTATTACCCCTATCCCAAGCTTCAAAATTTACATTGTCCCCAATGTAAAGAATCAAGTCGGAGAGAGGAGAAAGAAGAAGATAAAAATGGAACAACTCACCAAGGTGGTAGCGGGTGTTGACTCACATGCCCAGTCAAAGGGGTGCTGAAAAATGGGTCACGGCCGTGATGCTCCTCACGGGCAGGCCGTGATCAATTCTGGTCCATAGGTGTTGGCCCGTCACGGCCGTGACCTCCATCACGGCTAGGCCGTGATGCTCTCTGATCTTCAGGGCTGCCTCATCACGCCCGTGATGCTGATCACGGCTGGGCCGTGATCCTTTCTATTCTTCTTGGTTAGCTCATCACGGCCGTGACCAGTGTCACGGCCTGGGCGTGATGGTTACTGACTTTGTTTCTCCATGCCCTTTTTGTCTCTCCTTCCTTCTTATCCTGAAAACACTTACCAAACCTATTAACAAATCTCTTGATCTTCTCAAATTATTCAAGAGTTGAAATCAAAAACAATGGAAATGGAAAATAAATTTGTGTTGCCTCCCAATAAGCTCTTCTTTAACGTCACTAGCTTGACGGGCAGATGACCTCTAAGGGGGTGTTTTAAGAGGGATGGAGACTGCTTGACGATCAAAGTCTCCTCCAAGTTAGTGCTTGAGCCTTTGCCCATTAACAGTGAAAGTGTCTCTGGATGATGGATCTTCCAATTCAACTGAACCAAATGAGGAAACTGACTTGACATATAATTGACCCGACCACCTTGATCTCAGCTTGCCCAGAAATAGCTTGAGACGTGAGTGAAAGAGCAAAACTGATTGGCCTTCTTCAAATTGCTTGGGAAGAATGTACTTGTCATGCCAAAACTTTGTTCTTTCCTTGTAGATTCTTGCACTCTCATATGCCAAGAGTCGGAATTCATCCAACTCATTCAATTGCAACAGTCTCTTGTCCATAGCCAGCTTAGTATCAAAGTTTAAGGCCTTCACTGCCCAAAAAGCACGATGTTGGAGCTCTACCGGAAGGTGACATGATTTTCCAAACACTAATTGGTAGGGTGACATACCAATAGGTGTTTTATATGCAGTCCGATAGGCCCAAAGTGCATCATCCAGCTTCTTTGCCCAATCCTTCCTAGCATTCTTCACTGTTTTCTCCAAGATCCTCTTCAATTCCCGATTGGACAACTCCACTTGCCCACTGGTTTGCGGGTGGTATGGTGTGGCAACTTTATGATTCACCCCAAACTTGGCAAGCACCGCATTGAACTCTTTGTTGCAAAAGTGAGTACCCCCATCACTAATAATAGCTCTAGGGGTTCCAAACCGGGTAAAGATGTTCTTCCTCACAAAACTAATCACTGTTTTTGCATCATCTTTCAGAGTTGGGATAGCTTCTACCCATTTTCTCACATAATCAACCGCCACCAGAATATACTTCTTGTTGTAGGATGATGGAAAAGGACCCATGAAGTCGATCCCCCACACATCAAAGAGCTCCACCTCTAAAATACCCTTCAAGGGCATCTCATTTCTCCCGGATATACTTCCGATTCTCTGACACTTGTCACATTTCATCACCCAAGCTCTAGAGTCTTTAAAAATGGTGGGCCAAAATAAACCACTCTGCAAGACCTTCATGGCGGTTCTCTCACCACCAAAGTGTCCTCCATAGGGTGAGTTGTGACAATGAGTCAACACCCCATTAACCTCTTCTTCCGGAATGCATCTTCTCAGAATCCCATTCGAACCTCTTTTGAAAAGGTAAGGCTCATCCCATACATAGTATTTAGCATCATGGATTAGATTCTTCCTTTGTTGTGCATTGAAGTCCTTCGAAATCTTGTTTGCGGCCTTATAATTTGCAATGTCCGCAAACCAAGGTGCCACTTGCACCATAAACAACCTTTCATATGGAAATTCTTCTTGAATTGGCAACTCAGCTTTTGCTTGAACATCTGCTTTTGGAAGCCTAGACAAATGGTCGGCTACCACATTCTCCACTCCTTTCTTGTCCTTTATATCTAAGTCAAATTCCTGGAGCAGTAGTACCCACTGAATGAGCCTTGGCTTGGCATCCTGTTTAGTCATGAGATACTTCAAAGCAGAATGATCAGTGTAGACAGTAGTTTTAGAGCCAATCAAGTAAGATCTAAACTTATCAAACGCAAAAACCACAACAAGCAATTCTTTTTCAGTCGTGGTATAGTTCAATTGAGCATCATTCAGCACACGACTGGCATAGTAAACAACATGCAACACTTTATTTTTTCTCTGACCCAAAATGGCTCCCACCGCATAGTCGCTTGCATCACACATTAACTCAAATGGCAAACTCCAATCTAGAGGTGCAATGACCGGTGCGGTGGTGAGTTTTTCTTTCAAAAGTTGAAAAGCATGCATGCAATCATCATAAAAAACAAAAGGAGTATCAACTACTAAGAGCTTGCATAAAGGTTTCACAATCTTTGAAAAGTCTTTAATAAATCTTCTATAGAAACCCGCATGCCTTAAGAAGCTTCTAACACTTTTTACATTTATGGGAGGGGGGAGTTTTTCAATTACTTCAATCTTTGACTTATCAACTTCCATCCCCCGTGATGAAATCTTATGCCCAAGAACTATACCTTCCCTAACCATGAAATGACATTTTTCCCAATTCAAAACAAGGTTAGTTTCTTGGCATCTTTTCAAAACACATGCAAGATTTTTCAGACAATTATCAAAAGAGTTACCAAACACAAATCATCCATAAATACCTCAATGAATTTTTCAGTCATATCAGAGAATATGGAAAGCATGCACCTTTGAAAAGTGGCGGGTGCATTACACAACCCGAATGGCATCCTCCGGTATGAATAGACGCCATAGGGACAAGTGAAAGCAGTCTTCTCTTGGTCCTTCGGGTCAACAACAATCTGGTTATACCCTGAGTATCCATCAAGGAAGCAATAAGAGGCATGGCCCACCAACCTCTCTAACATCTGATCAATGAAGGGCAAGGGAAAATGATCTTTTCTGGTGGCCTCATTCAATCTTCTGTAATCAATACATACTCTCCATCCAGAAACGGTCCTTGAGGGGATGAGTTCATTTTTATCATTTGCAACCACCGTCATCCCCCCTTTCTTAGGAACAACTTGGACCAGACTCACCCATGGACTATCGGAGATTGGATAGATTATACCCGCATCCAAAAGCTTCACAACCTCCTTCCTTACAACTTCCTTCATGTTTGGGTTGAGTCTTCTTTGGGGCTGTCTAACCGGCTTGAAGTTTTCCTCCAAAAGGATTTTGTGCATACAAAATGAGGGACTTATCCCTTTCAAGTCGGACATAGACCACCCGATTGCATATTTGTGCTCCCTAAGCACCCTTGACAGCTTCTCTTCGTCCAAAGAGTTCAATCCGCTACTAATGATCACCGGGAATGAAGAATTCACCCCAAGGAAAGCATAACGGAGATGATATGGAAGTTCTTTCAGCTCTAGCACAGGTGGTTCACCCTTGTCTTCAATCCGCACATCCTCCACAACTTTGTCTTCATCAGTATTCAAAACTAGACAAGCCTCAAGGGATTTAACCATGAACTCAACTTCTTCCTCACATGCCTCTTCTTCTATATTCTCACCCATAAGAGCCTCAATGAACTTATTGCACCAAACAACAACCACACCACAATCTTTCCTTGCCTCAAAAACATTGAAGGTGAACTTTCACTGACTCAAAACCAACTCCCTATTTACATCGAAAAGATCTCCCTCTAGAATGGTCTTCCAAGAATCAACGAAGTCTCACTATCTTCCGCTATATCCAATACCACAAAATCTGCCGGAAAGATGAATTTGTCCACTTTAACCAATAAATCCTCCACTACACCATAAGGATAAGTAATGGAACGATCCGCCAATTGGAGAGAAATCCCTGTTGCTTTACTTCACCAATTCCCAACTTCTTGAAAATGGAGAGAGGGATAAGGTTGATACTTGCACCAAGATCACACAAGGCTCTTCCAATGTTCAAATGACCAATAGTACATGGATAGTAAAGCTACCCGGATCCTTCATCTTCACTGGTAACTTCCTTTGGAGTATCGCACTACATTCTTCAGTGAGCATGACCGTCTCCTCCTTCCACTTCCTCTTGTTAGTAAGAATCTCCTTCATAAACTTGGCATAGGAAGGTATTTGTTGAAGAGCTTCGGCAAAAGGGATGTTGATTTGCAACTTTTTGAAGACATCCAAGAACTTAGAGAATTATTGATCTTTTACCTCTTTCTTCAACCTTTGAGGATAGGGTATGTTGAAATACGGTGGTAGCTCCTTAGGATTGTCAACTTCTTCAAGAATTTGCCTTCTAGTCTTCTTTCTTGCAAACTCTTCATCAACCAATTTTTCTCTCTGTGGTTTTCCAGCTTCAACAACAATAGGACTAGAGGTAGTGGCTTGGGAAGTCTCGGGTTCTTCATTGGTTACATCTTCAACAGTCACCTCATCAACTCCCTCGCCAATTGTCTTTTCTTCTCTCTATTTTTCATGTGGAACTAACACTTTCCCGCTTCTTGTAGTAATTGCCTTGCAATCCTCCCTTGGATTCTTCTCGGTATCACCCGGCAATTGTCCTTGAGGTCTCTCTGTCATTTGCTTTGCCAATTGGCCTATTTGGTGTTCCAGATTCTTGATGGAGGCATTTTGATTCTTCATATTATCTTGAGTTGCTTGCATGAATTGGGCTAGAATATTCTCCAATTTGCTTGAATTCTCTTGAGGAGGCTTTGCTTGAGAACTTGAGCCTTGCCCTTGTCTCCAACCAAAGTTAGGATGGCTACGCCACCTCGGATTGTAGGTGTTAGAGAAAGGATCATGCTTAGGCCCTTGGTTTCCCATGTAATTCACTTCTTCTTGCCCAGAACTACCAACCACTTTAATCTCACAATTGTCGTTGGCATGGTTACCTCCACAGAAATCACACACTGAGGCAGCTTGAACTTGGACCACTTGTAATTGAGAATTTTGCAGCTGAACGGACCCCAATTACTTAGTAAGGATGGCCATTTGCGCCTTAAGAGCACCAATTTCATCAAGCTCCAAAACACCTCTCTTGACCAATGATCGTGAACTAGGCATTTGATAATCATTGTTAGCCATAGTTTCAATCAAGGCCTTTGCTTCCTCGGGTGTCTTTTGACTCAATGATCCACCTGCAGCCGCTTCAATCATACTTCGAGAATTTCGGTTGAGCCCATTGACAAAGGTTGCAACTTGCTGCCATGTTTCCAGCTCATGATTTGGACAAGCAGTAAGCAAAGATTTGAACCTCTCCCATGCTTCATAAAGTGATTTGTCATCCCTCTGTGCAAAAGCATTAATCTCCGATCTCAACTTGATCATTCTTGACGGAGGGAAGAAACGAGATAAGAACTTGCTCACCAAATCATTCCAAGTGATGATGCTCCCATGAGGATGGGATTGAAGCCAAGACTTAGCTTATCCCTCAAAGAGAAAGGGAAAAGCCTTAAACGAATAGCCTCATCGGAAGCTCCATTTAGCTTGATGGTATCACACAACTCAATGAATGTGCCAATGTGAGAATGAGGGTCTTCACTCTCCAAACCTCCAAACTGATTTTGTTGCACAAGATTGAGAAGTGATGCCTTGATTTCAAAATTGTTGCAAGCCACTGCAAGTCTAACGATTGGAGTTCCACATCTATCGACTCTAGGGGAAGTATAGTCCCCCATTGTCCTCCTTGGTGCATTGTCTTCAGTCATGGTGACAGTTGATACTTCAACTTGTGGTTCTTGCACACTTGGTAACTCAGCTTGTGGTTCTTGTACTGTAGAGGATGCTTCCCCTCTGTTCTGTCTTGCTTTGGCTTCCCTTCTATTCTTTATACAAAGCCTCTCGATCTCAGGGTCGAATTGAAGTTCTCCTGGGTCAATTGTACCTCGCATACAAGGAACAAACAGAGCAGAACAGAAAAACAGAAAAACAGCAGTAGAACAGCAACGAAACAACACGTACAAGCTAAGCAACTAAAGCTGTCAAAATGGGTCCGGTCCGACGGGCCAGCCCGTTTAGCCCGATATAAATGATGGGCTGGTTTACGAAAAATAGAGCCCAATTAAATTTTGGCCCGGCTCGGCCCGAAAAACTGTTGGCCCATCATTATCTAGCCCGAAACGGGCCGGGCCAGCCCGCTGGCCCGAATTGCTTCAAATTTTTTAACAAAAAAATTTAAATACCAAAAACAAATAAACATTTTGAAAGTTAAAATGAAGATTGTGAAAGAGGAAAAAAGATTTATGAATTTTTAGAGCCATTTTATGAAATCACCAAAATGTTTTCCGGTTCTAAATATCCTACATCCAATTTGTATTTCATGCAAATATGGAAGATTGAGGTTCTGTTGAAAAATAATAGATCAAGTCAAGATTATGTGATTAGTGATATGGCTTTAAGAATAATGGAAAAGTTTGATAAGTATTGGAATGAGTGTAGCACAATTCTTGCTTTAGGATGTGTTCTTGATCCTAGGTTGAAGTTGTGAATGCTTAAATATGTTTACTCTAAACTTTACTCCAACAAACTCTTGATTGATGAGAAGTTGAGTGTTGTGAAGAATGCTTTGTATGAACTTTTTAATCATTATTCCAACAATGTGGAAGTTCATACTTCTATGATGGATGCAATTACTTCCACTCAAACTTATCAAGAAGGGACAAGTATTTCAACATTACCAACAGACTATGATGTAAGTTATTATACTTCAACAAACTTATTCATCTTTCATTTATTGTATGTAATTATTCATAGGTTCTTTCATCTTTCAACTCTCTTTTGCTTAATTCCCTTGCTTTATGTCCTTGATGCCATCTTAACTATTTCAATTTTGATTACTTGTTTTATTCTTTTAGTAATTATTTGATAGGAATTTGAAGCAGAAGAGAGTAAAGAAACTTTGTTGAATGGAAAATCTGAACTTGACCTCTACATGGAAGAATCAAAACTTGTGGGTCACAAGGATTTAGATGTTTTAGATTATTGGAGGGATAATAGTCGTAGATTTCCTGATTTAGGAAGGATTATCTGTATGTTTTTTTATGACGATGGATATTTATTATAACTATGGTACATTTCCTATGTTAATTCATAAGTCATAACCGTATGAATGGAATGGTAATGAAATTTTCTAGTTAATAAAATGAATTTTAAAAAACAATAAAAATAATTTTAAAAAAATGTTATCGGCCCATGGGCCAGCCCGTTTGGCCCGCAGCCCGCATAGGGCTGGGCTGGGCTAGGAAATTAGCAGTCCAGTTGATTTTTGGCCCAACCCAACCCAGCCCGAAACTGCCTTAACCCGAACGGGCCGGCCCGAATGGGCTGGGCCAGCCCGTTTTGACACCTCTATAAGCAACAAATGGACAAATATGCAGCTTCAATGAAAACAGAAAAACAGAACAAAACAGAAAATACAGCAGGAAAACAGAAAACAGAAAAGAAAAACAGCAGTAGGAAAACAATTAAAAATTCTTAAATTATGAGTCCCCTTTGGTACTCGTGATATTGGCACACCGATCCCCGACAACGGCGCCAAAAACTTGTTGACGGACTCGGCAAGTGTACCGGGTCGTTGCAAGTAATAAATCGGTAAGAACCAGATATTGTTCTCGGGGATCATGGACAAGTACCACTTCACAAATTGGACTATAATCTAGGTGATCGTATTTGGATGGAAGGTAGCTCTAACATGTAACGAAACAAACAAGAATAAAATGTTTTTGTTCTTTTAGGTATTTTATCAAACACTTAACAGGCAAACAGAGATGTGATCAACAAATGGATAGAATTGTTAGGGTTAGACTAAGTTAATCCTCCCTTGATTGCTATGAAATGGTAAATAACACAATTCCTAATTCAATTATGACAATCAAATCTTCTCAATTACTCAGACCCTAATGTCTTAGGTGGAATGAGCCTAAATTCCCAATTTAAACCCTAATGTCTTAGGTGGATTAACATGAGAATTTGCATTAAGAGTCAAGATTCATAAGATTGCAAGCACCCCAAGACCTATGTCTAGGTTCATGAACTACTTGGCATTTGATTCATGAGCATGCCTTAATATCAACCTTTCAATTGTCTATCAAAGCAACTAATCATTCCTAGGATGATCAAACCAAGGAAAGCATTAAGCATGGAATCAAACACTCATAAATAAATAGGAGATTGTATTACAACCATATCATGTTACAACCAAGTTCAGAAAAGCCATTATCTAACCCCAACAAGGGGGAGTTTAGCTACACATAATCAAAGAGAAAGTCAAAAGAAAAGATACAGACATGAAGGTAGGAAGGAACTCCATGGAAGGATGCACAGTAGCCACAGCAGCCAGAGAGAATGATTTAAGGTTCCAAGATCCCTTTTCTGTTCTGCCCAGAGGCCTTTTTATAACTCGTGCGTGCGTCACGACCGTGATGGGTTCTGCCCTGAGCGCCTCTTCACTTTTTGATTCATCACGACCGTGATGCTCATCAAGGCTAGGTTGTGATCGCTTCTGCCTTCACCCATTGGTCTGCCACGACCGTGATGGACATCACGGCTTGGCCGTGATAGGTTCTGTCTGGTCCAACTAACAGGTCACGGCTGTGATAGCCATCACGGCAAGGCTGTGACAGCTTCTGACTTTTGGGGGTCTTCCTCTTCAGTTATTGCTCCATCACGGCCGTGATGGGCTCTGCTTGGCTCATTTTCTTCTCTTTTCAGGCTCTATCTTCATCCAAGCTTCATCATGTCTATATCTTGGGCAATTAATCATAAATTCCTGCAAAACAACACACAAAACCACCTTATCCGCTCCAATGGAAAAACTAACTAAAATCAAACTAAAATGGCCTAACTATATGCAAATGCATGCAGAAATGTACATGAAAAATGAGGTGAAATCATACTCATCAAGGAGGCAAAGAGGTCTTATCTGATATGTAAAATAGGGTTTTTTATGTTTAGGAGAAGTAACTCAATCTCCTTTATTCTTTTCGCTGATTGTCCTTTTCTCCCTCCTTTCTTCATTATTTTTTTTCTTATTTCTTTCCTTCTTCTTATTTTCTCTTCTCCTGAAATATAAAATCATGATAATAAAATGAAGACGGAAAAAAATGGGTGTTCACAACCACATACCTCCCTTCACTCTCAATTCCATCTTGATCCTCCCTCTTGTTGTTCAGACGTGCGCCGCCCCCAGGAGCTCGCCTTCCACCGCTTGTCGACGTAGGGAGGAGAAGAAGCGTCACCTGCACGTGTTCGTCCTCTGCAGCCGCCATTGTGGTAAGCTCCGGTCGCCACCTCCATGGTGGTTTTCTACTCTTTTCATTTCAGTTGAACTTCTTCTTCTTCCCTTGCACTTTATGGCTCTTGGTGGTTTCAGAAATGCCTCCACTGTCCTTCCACCACTGCTGCCGCCGGCCACCGCGTTGGACCACTCAATAACCACCATCTCTTCTTCTTCTTGTTGGGCGAGTAGGAACTTCACTCATCTATGGTTTAAAATTCAAAACCCCCAAAATTTTGAAAACCCTAACTTTCCAATTTAAAACCTAAATGTTAATTTGTAATCTAGTTATCTAATTGATGATATTACTGGTAAATTGAGCATGCTAATTCCTATTTCCTCATGTCAATTTCTCCAATTTCTTAATTTCGGATTTCCCCTAATTCCACTCAAAAACCAAAATTTTCATCATACTATAATCATGAAATTGATTATATTTTGGTGCAGTTGAAGTTGTTTAATGATGATTTCCAATGTCAATTTCATGTTTTTATGACCAGAACAATTTTTTCCCAAATTGGGATTAGGAACCCTAAAGCCCAATTTGATTTTAATTGAAATTGGTTATGTTTTTATAAAATTAACTATGTATCTATGAAATCGGGGCTGTTAATTGATGTTCTGACAAATCAATTTCACATTTCTATGAGCAAATCTAATTTTCCCCAATTTCACTAAAATCCCAAATTTTCATCTTAACTTCAACTATGAAATTGTTTCTCTTTTAATGCAATTGGAGTTATAAATTGATGATTCCCTAAGCTAATTTCATGTTTCGGTGATCAAATCTCTTTTTCCCCAATTTGTGTTAATGAATCATATTTACTCAAAATCAAGTTCTTCGGAAAATGATTCTATTTTCTTAAATTAAATATATGGTTTCTTTTGATTGTATGTTTTGAGGATGAAAATTGATTTGGTGAAATGGTCTGTTTGTTATCATGCTTGGTTTGTGTCTCTGGGATGTTGAACGCGGCTATACTTACTTGGTGGAGTAGAGTTTGCACTCTCGAAACTAGTTGGAGCTTTAAGACGAGGATCTTTTTCTTGTCTTCAAAGGTAAGGGGAGGTTTCCCGAGGGATTTTCGGTAGATACATGCTATCTGTGTCATATGTGATTTTATTTGTTGTGATGTGTGGTGTTAGGATTAAGTTGTTATATGACTGCTGTGTGGTTGAAATGTTTTTTTTTTGAAAGCATGATTATATATGTGATGTATGGATGTCTGTTATGTAAGGATTATCTGTTGGTTGATTGATTGACTGAGAAGCCTAACAGTGGTCAGTGCTCAACTAAATTAAAGATAAAAGCTTTGAAAAAGCTTGAGAAGAAATTTAAAAGATTTGATTTATAGAAGTGGAAGAAAAATATTGAAAATAATAATATTTGGTGATATTTCGGTGAAAGAGTGATTGATGAGTAATAGTGAAGATGACATCTTGAAAATATTTTAGTTACGTTATATTTTTCAAAATAAATTCAAAAATAAGATGAAAAGTTATTCCAAAAAATTTAAGTATCAATGATATTTTAACAGTGATTATGATGAACTTTTTGTAAAATTGAAAATCATTTGATTTATAAATGACTTTATTTCCTACGAAAAATACTTTAGAAAAGTATTTGACGATGAAAATTATGAAGAGCAATTTTATTATTTCGGATAGAAATGGGTTGGAAATGATTTCACGAGGGTTTGAAGTTGTTTCGGAAAAAGGAGTTTCCAAAATAAAATGGATTTCTCTATGATTTGACTTTTTATCAATGAATTTCAAATGGAAAGGATTTTCTGTAAATGAATTTTACACAACGATGTTATTTCTGACAACTTAGATAAGTTGAGGAGATTTTGCTTTTGATTTGTGTTTCACAGAACGAAAATAATTTCAAAATTGAAAAGTGAACCTAGTAGCCGAGACGTCGGGACTCTAGTGTTCTATGGTGTGGACTGTGTGTCCTAAAGGTGAAAATGTGGACTGTGTCCTAAAGGTGAAATTGTGGACCGTGTGTCCTAAAGATGAAGGTGTGGACCGTGTGTCCTAAAGATGAAGTTGTGGACTGTGTGTCCCATAAATGTTATGTTGATTTTTGTTCGCTACAGGGGCAGATCTAGTGTGGGGGCAGTGGGGGCACTTGCCCCCACTAATTTTTTTTAGCTTTAATTTCTATATAATTTCTATTTTACCCCCACTAAAAAAATATCGTTGCCTCCATTGTTCTACAATTTTGCCCCCACTATCCAATATTTCTGGATTTGTCCCTGGTGTGCTAAAATCTACGAATCTAAGACTGGTGCATCGGTCTAGACCTTCGTGATTTGCACATTCAGACTTTGCATCCTATTGTTGAAATAGAAAGACAAACGTAAATGTCTAAAAGTTGAGATGGTCGCGAGCCTTTGAACTTCGACAAGGAAAGAATGAACAAACAGAAAAGTGATGAGAAATAAAATGTTTTACATGCATTATTTTGGCAGATGTGCCTATGGGTTAATCTGGATATCTTGATGGCAAGGTATGCAAGTAGTTGTATAATTGTGCCTTGATGGACAATAAAACCATAGACAGTAACCACTGTGCCTAGTTTTGGACAGTGCTATGGTTAAATCCGGTGTGCCTTATTTAGCAAAGAGAGCTTGATCAGCTCATTTATACGGTGTTGGGATCTCCGGAGATTAAGTACAAAATTTTAGACGGTGAATATTGAAGTATCATGCATTTGTTTTTATAAATGACGATGACTGTCGGGTATGAAACCCTTTGATAAACTATTTTGTTTATTTCTGAGAAGTTTACGTTGTTATGACTATATATGTCTATATGTTGTTTTGTGTGTCGCGCATGTAGTTATCGTGCTTAAATCCATATATTGGTATCTCACCCTTGCATATATATGTTTTCTGGTTTTGTTATGGTAACTTGGTACACGAGTACAGATGTTGCAGAAGAGTTCCCAAAGTCACTCTGGGACTTAAGTACGGATGTTTCAAAATGTGTTTGATCATGGGGATGACCACGGGGTATTTTCAGAGAATGTCTTGTAGAACGACCAACTTAGGTTTGTGCTTGGGGATGTATGTTTGAGAAGTTTAGTATGGGTGTCTTGATAATTTTCATATTGTTTATAAGGAAAGACTTTTAGGAAAAACTGTACATTGTAAAAGTTTTTTATTAATGAATAAAATCAGTTTAGGTGTGTTGGTGAGTATAAGATAATTTTACTATGGTGATGTGCGCATCATTTTTCGAAGTATTAAAAAGAAATTTTTTTATACCCAAGTTTTTCTGACTTAAAGTAAATAAATTTTCGAAAGCAACCAGCAAAATTTCCTTTTAATTTATTTCCGCACATGTTTACAAAGTAATGCCCAAGGGGGGTATTACACATGGTGAGGGAATTGTTTTCCACTTGAATATTTTCATTTGTCCTTTGGGAAGGAACAATTGCATATATTTCATCATCTTCCACTACCACTTCATCGTCTTCATCAAACCAATTCAAATGAATGTCTTCCACTGGAATGTCTTCTTGTGAATTATATTAAACTATCGCTTCATCGTCATTAAAGTCCATCTCCGCAACCACATTCTCTTGAATTTGGGTTTCCTGTGGCTCCTCGGCTAGCTTTTTCGAATGTTCCCTAGCTTCTGCTTCTAACTTTTGAATCATGACACTTAGTTCAGTTATTAACTCTTTAGAATGTTCCACGGCTCGCATTTCAAGCCTCTGAATCATGGCACTTATTTCTGCCTTGTTACGCTCTACGCTCTATGCTCTATATCACAAGTTGAGCATCTATCTCCCAAAGAAATTATAGCATCACGGGATTCAGCTTAAAATGTGGTGGTGGTGGTGGTAAAAATGACAAATAGGATTTCCATTACTCCTTGGAGTATGTCTTTACATGCTTACCAATGATACCATCAAGCACGATCCAATCAATTTGATATTCCTGATTTGAATAGTAATAATGGTCCATGTGTTGCATCCACCTAACACAAACAAAACTCAAAATAAAAAAAAAATCGAATAAATACAAAATAAAAAAAATGACTAAAGTAGTTGTTTCCTTTGTTACTAATGATATTGGTATGACAATCCCTGACAACGGTGTCAAAAACTTGATGGAATCCGGCAAGTGTACCGAATCGAAGCAAGTAATAAAAACACGGTAAGATACCGAGGTCGAACACAGGGATTGGGTGACCAAGTACCACTTCACAAATTTAAAAACTATTTAGACCAAAATAAATTTAGGGTTTGTTTTAAGATAAAAATTATGAAAATAAATTAAATTAAATATTTTTGGATTTTTGAAATAATTAAGTCAAAAGGAAAATTAAACAAGGAACAATCAATTAGAGAAATTCTAGGTATCCAATTTCACCAACACTAAAAATATGCATTCCTCATAGACAAGGAATCCTTATCCCACTTGGTTTGGTTCAATTATATCAACTCTTCCTAACCTCTAATTATCTTCTAATGTCAACCAAGAATCCTAGACTATCCTAAAGTATCTCTCGAGTACTCTAGAAAACACCCATTAATTATTAACCAACTATATCTCTATGATGGTCAATTACTAAGGAATTCATTAAGATCAATGACTCTCTATGAAGGTTGCACAAGATACCTACGGTATATCTCTATCCGTATTAACCCTATGGTTTTATCTCAATACCCTTGACACATAAATCTCCTCTCGGTCTCATTATGATTAGCCTATCATCTAATTGGTGATCAAGCAATTAGAAACATTAAGAACAGAGAATAAAACACAAAAGAAAGAGAGGAAGAAATTTATTAAAACAAAATCACCAAACAGTCATGGTGAGGTTACATCGTCGCCCTAGAAAAAGGGGATTTACTCCATAATGAAAGGAATAAAAAATAGTCAAAGAAACCAACATGAAAACAAGAAAAGAAGGGTTTGGGCGCAGTCAAACAGAGGGAGATTGGTCGCGCTGTCGCGCACGTGCCAAAAAGCGAGCGGTTTTACAAAATATGTAGTTTAGGGCGACAACTCGGATATCGTCTCACAAGGACTCTTGAATTGTTATTTATCACAAAAATCAATTTTTTTTTGGGGGGGGGGGGGGGTGGATTTGAATTAAACAAAGAAGACAAAGCAATAACAGAGCAATAGAAAAACAGAGCAGTTTAAAAGATTATCAAATAGCTAAAGACGATTAATCTACTGTTCTCGATTTCCCAACTATCATTGGTTCATGTAAATTCCAAGCCCTAAGCAGATTCTAATCCCCTTTCGGTTGTAACAACAATTAACAAACGAAATCGCTACTACGAGATATATGTTCCTATTCCCGAATTAAATAAACGGGGTTAAGCCCTCATGAACGAACACACGCGAATTAAACAAACACGATTAAATATAGGAACATAACATCACTGAAATAAATCAACACAACACTATACACTCCTGAATTAAACAAACAGAAATATATAGCATAGTATTGAAAAGGGAAAAGCATACAAAATAGGAATTACAAGAACCTCAAGTGTAGTGGAAATCGATTACAGTAGACTAATCCAAGAAAATTAGTTCTCCATGGAAAAACGAAACACACAGAAAATATGTAAAAACAATGGAGAATCAAAAGTCCTTCCAATCTGCCCAGAACAACCATTTATAGTATTCAAGAACTTTGCCTACTCGCGAGGCGAGTATTATGAACAGTCTGCAACGTTTGGTCTTATCGCGGGGCGAAGTACGGCTCGCGTGGCGAGGAATGGAAGAGTCATGGCTTCTGGTCTTCAGTCTCGCGAGGCGAGACATGGATCCGCGAGGCGACACAGAAAGGGTTGCATTTTCTGGAGCAGTCAGCCTTCAGGTTCGTGAGGCCAGAATAGTATTCGCGGGGCGAGCCAGAGAGGATGACATTTTTGCTGTTCAGCTGGCTTTCAGGTTCGCGAGGCGAGAAGACTCTCGCGGGACGAACACCTCCAGGATTGGAATTTTCTCTGTTTCTTTATTCCCTTGACTTCTAACTTAACCTGAAAACAATAAAATAGCCATAAGTGCTTTATTTGACTCAAAACTTGCTAAATTAACCTAAAACTACTTTAGAGACTCAAAACCTTGCTTGAGGACAATCTAATCTAATTTGGGTGAAAATGAGATATAATTAGCACAAAACCCTGATCATACTAGCCATAAAACTAGATGAGCCAGAGGCTTATCAAAATACCCCAAACTTAAACTTTGCTTGTCCCCAAGCAAACTACAACTCAAAAATAAAAAAGACTCAAGACATGGCAAGCTTAAGAGATTCAATCAACTTTGCACAAATTCAAGCAATTTCATCAAAACAGTTTTCTTCAATGTTCCCCCCTTTCAAACAAAGCAATCCCCACAATCCTTTATTCTGAACATTTGAGAATTTCATCATTCAAACAATCATTAATCTAAGTAGGGGATCCAAGTTACACGCAAGAGGGAGATCACCAAATTCAAACAACTGCCTTCCTCACAAGGGAGTTTAGTGTTTCACTCAATCGCTCAGTTTTTGTCAGGCAATCAACAATTCACTCAATTCACCTTTCAGAAGCACTTCCCATAAATTTGATTTTCATCTCCAAATGATTCCCACAGAAAACATGCATGCAACATCAAAAGGTCTTTTAAGGTTGTAATGGGGCCTGGCTAAGGGTAGGATATACAAGGGCACTAGGCTGAAGACCCTAGGAACTAAGAGAGCATGAACATTTCAAAACATTGAGATTCCACTCAAGTTCCTTTTTCATTTTTCTTTATGCTTTGGGTGACTACAGCCTTTTTATTCTAATACTTTTTTTCTTTACATTTTTACACTTTTCTTTTTTCTTTTTCTTTTTTTCTGCTTTTCTTTTCTTTCCCTTTTTTTTCAGCCTTTTTATTATATTTTTTTTTTCTTTTTCTCAATCCCAGAATGACATGTCATATCCTTGTAGCCACCCCAAACTTAGTTTCTTGCAACCAATCTCTTATAAGAGTCCATGCTCTCCTAATCCTAAGATTGGGTTAACATGGTTTTTTTCAGATTTTTGCTTGTAACATAGGGTTATCAAGAATTAACAGGCTAATCAGGCTCAAAGGGGCTGACTAGGAAACATGCATTAGGGATGGTTATTTAGTCAAGTAGCCATTTACAAAGAAAATGCCTAAATCATTTAAAGCAAACACATAAGCATGCAAACCATAAAGAGATTCAAGCAAATTCAGGAAAGTACAACTCAAAAGTGATACACACAGTCAAAAACATGTTGGAGGCTCAAATCCTCACCTGGACATTTTTGCAAATTGTTTGACTGAGATTCTATCCCTAGTGTGTGCTTCCCTTCACCCCAAACTTATCATAAATCATGCCATCATAATAAAATATCTCAAAGTTCAGTTTCCAATCACATGGGGGTTACTTGCAAAAACAAAACAAAAATTCAACCTATTGTTCAACCTAGGGGGAATCATCACATAAATCATGCAATCAATCTGTGCAAAATCAATCAAGCTCACCGACCAAAGACTTACACAATTTATTCAAACACAAGACCAAACACTAAACAAAGCTACAATTAGTTCCCTCCCCCACACTTAAAAAATACATTGTCCCCAATGAAACAACATAACTATAAAATCAGAGTGAGGGAAAGGAAAGGGTGCTCCCTGATCAAGTGGCAGTGTAGGTGGGAGCTTCCAAGGAGAGCTCCTCAACAGTAGCATCGTCAGGAACACCAGCAGCCACACCATGGAATGGCTTCAGCCTCTGCCCGTTAACCTTGAAAGACTTGTTGCTACCTGCATCTTTAATCTCTACTGCACCATAAGGAAAAACATTAGTAACAACAAATGGTCCAATCCACTTGGACCTAAGTTTCCCAGCCATCATTTTCAGGCGGGAGTTAAACAGTAAGACCTGTTGACCCACAGAAAATATTTTTCTAGCAATCATCCTATCATGAAAATATTTTGTTTTCTCTTTATAAATCCGGGAGCTTTCATAGGCTTCTAGCCTAAGCTCCTCAAGTCAGCCGCGAATCGGAGTTTCCTTTCAATATCAGCTTTCTTCATTTCCAAGTTACAGCACTTGACTGCCCAATACGCATGGTGCTCAACTTCCATAGGGAGATGACATGCCTTACCAAATACCAGCCTAAAGGGGGACATCCCTATTGGCGTCTTGAAAGCGGTCCTGTGAGCCCACAGTGCGTCTTCCAAACAGCGGCTCCATTCCTTTCTATTCGGCTGCACCATTTTCTCTAAGATCTGCTTGATCTCCCTATTTGATATCTCAGCCTGGCCATTGGTCTAGGGATGGTAAGCAGTGGAAACTCTATGCACAACTCCATATTTCCGGAGTAAGGCTTCCATGGTGCGGTTGCAGAAGTGAGTGCCCTAGTCACTGATAATAGCCCGAGGTATGCCAAACCTGCAAAAAATATTGGACCTAACAAATTTTGAAACAAATTTAGCATCGTTAGTCCTAGTGGGGATTGCTTCCACCCACTTTGAAACATAGTCAACAGCCAAAAGAATATATACAAAACCAAAAGATGCAGGGAAATGACCCATAAAGTCGATTCCCCACACATCAAAAACCTCACAAAAAAGCATGGGCTGCTGAGGCATCTCACTCCTACGAGTGATGGCAGGGCCTGCTGTTTGACATTCCTTACAATTCCTGTAGACCTCATAGGCATCTCTAAAAATTGTGGGCCAGTAGAACCCAGAATCTAGGACTTTTCTTGCCGTCCTCTGTGGCCCAAAGTGTCCCCCTACTTGAGAGGCATGAGAAAAGTGCAAGATGGACTCTGTCTCATAATCGGGGACACACCTCCGAATAACCTGATCACTGCAAAACTTCCAAAGGTACGGATCATCCCACACATAGTATTTTGAATCACCCTTGAGCTTGTGGATCTTGGATCTACTTGTACCTGCAGGAACAACACCAACAACAAGAAAGTTAACAATGTCAGTAAACCATGGAGTCTCCCCATGCAGATGTAGAAGCTGTTCATCCGGAAAATCATCCTGGATGGGAGAAGGATCCTCATCCCTTGCTATTCGGCTCAAGTGATCGGCTACCAAATTTTCAGCTCCCCTCCTGTCTTTTATCTCCACATTGAACTCTTGGAGCAAAAGCATCCACCGAATCAATCTTGGCTTCGCTTCTGGTTTCTTTAAGTGTACTTTGAGCTGCATGGTCAGTAAAAACAATAACCTTGGAACCTAGCAAATATGACCTAAATTTATCAAGTGCAAAAACAACAGCTAGCAGTTCCTTTTCAGTGGTGGTGTAATTTGATTGTGCAGCATCTAAAGTCCTGGAAGCATAATGAATGACATGGGCAGCCTTGCCCACCCTTTGTGCCAGAACCGCTCCCACAGCATAATTAGAAGCATCACACATGAGCTCAAAAGGGAGGGTCCAGTCAGGGGGTTGGATGATGGGGGTAGAGGTCAATGCTCTTTTCAGGTAGTCAAATGCCTTCTTGCAGTTGTCATCAAAATGGAACATGGCATCATTCTTCAGCAAGTTTGACAATGGAAGAGCTATCTTGCTAAAGTCCTTAATGAAGCGCTTGTAGAAACCTGCATGGCCAAGAAAAGAACGAATCTCGCGAACGCAAGATGGATAAGGCAATGTAGAAATCACATCAATTTTTGCAGGATCTACTGAAATACCCTCTTTAGAAATAACATGACCCAAAACAATCCCCTGTTCTACCATAAAGTGACATTTTTCATAGTTCAAAATTAGATTAGTCTCAATGCATCTTTCTAGAACTAAACTCAGACTATGCAAACATGCATCAAATGAGGAGCCATATACAGTGAAGTCATCCATGAACACCTCCATGCAATTTTCAATAAATTCAGTAAAAATGCTAAGTATGCATCTTTGGAAAGTGCTAGGAGCATTACAAAGGCCAAATGGCATCCTCCTATAGGCAAACGTGCCGAAGGGGCACGTGAAAGTGGTCTTTTCCTGATCCTCTAGGGCAATATGGATCTGGAAGTAACCGGAAAAGCTATCAAGAAAACAGTAATGAGATTTACCAATCAGCCGTTCCAGCATCTGATCTATGAACGGCAAAGGAAAGTGATCCTTTCTGGTGGCCTGGTTCAACTTCCTATAATCTATACAGACTCGCCAGCTATTCTGGACTCTAGTGGGTACAAGCTCATTATTATCATTTCTTACCACTGTGAGGCCGGACTTCTTGGGTACAATTTGCACCGGACTTACCCAAGTACTATCAGAGATGGGGTATATGATACCCGCCTGCAGAAGTTTAGTCACCTCTTTCTTCACCACATCCAGAATCAATGGATTGAGCCGCCTTTGGGCCTGCCTAACTGGTTTAGCCCCATCCTCCAACAGAATTCTATGCATACATCTGGAAGGGCTAATTCCTGGGATGTCAGCCAAGGTCCACCCAATCGCCTTCTTGTGCTTCTTTAGAACCTCTAATAGTTTTGCTTCCTGGTCAGAGTCAAGGCTGGAGGAAATAATGATTGGAAGTTTTTCATTCGTCTCCAAGTAAGCATACTTCAGGTTCCCAGGAAGTGGCTTGAGCTCTAAGGAGGGTGGCTTCTCAATGGATGGTACATTTGGAGTAGCCATGATGTCAAGAACTTCGGCCGAACAGACAGCTTCATTCACACTATCACCCTGCAAAGTTGAATCAAGGAACTCAGCACAAACAGCACACGGGTTAGTGTCAAGACAATCGAAGACATGAATATATATCATCAAAGCCAGAAATAAATGGAAAATCAGAAACAAGGTCCTCATGGGTGTCATCAATAATCTCAGAAAGCAACTCTAATTGGAAAACAGAGTGCTCCTCCAGGGGATGCTTCATAGCATCAAAGATATTAAACTTTGCCATAATATCACCAAACTCCATAGACATGGTCCCATCATTAACATCAATCTTAGTCTTAGTTGTCTTCATGAATGGTCTGCCCAAGATTATTGGTGATCTACTTGAATTTGTCTCTCCTGCCATGTCTAGGATGTAGAAGTCAGCAGGGAAAATCAACTCATCAACTTGTACCAGCACATCTTCTACCATTCCTATGGGGCGGGCACTAGTCCTGTTGGCCAACTGGATAGTGAGACCTGTATACTGCAAGGGACCAAGATCAAGGTTATTGAAAATAGAGGTGGGCATGACATTTATGGAGGCTCCCAAATCCAACATGCAATTTTCAAATTTGCTGTCCCCAATAGTGCATGGAATAGTAAAAGTGCCTGGATCCTTGCACTTCTGTGGTAATGCCTGAGTGGGGGCTGAAACAGTAATTCTCTTTGGTGCATGCTTAGACTGGATAAGGGCTGAAACATTTCTTCCCAAATTAACTCTCTCATTACTCTTCAACCCTCTCTTATTGGTGCATAAATCCTTCAGAAATTTAGCATACTTAGGAATCTGCTTGATCACATCCAAAAGGGAAATATTCACAGTCACCTTTCTGAACACATCTAAAATTTCCCTCTCCTTGTCTTCCCCACCAATCTTCTTATTTTTCTGTACTCTGTGTGGGAAGGGGATCGGTGGTATGTACACTTTCTCAACTTCAACATCAACTGAAGGCTCAGGAGTTACCTCAACAGTTTCTTCATCTTTTCCAGAGGCTGCCTCAACAACTCTTCCAGACCTCAGAAATGGCACTCACATTAGGATTGGAGACATTGGGATTTATCACTGTTTGTGCCGGCAGTTGACTTGATCCTTGAGCTTGCTGTATGTTGTTTATGGAAGTGGCAAGCTGTCCAATCTGTGTCTGTAAGGCTTGAATGGTAGCATTCGTCCGCTGCTGAAACTGTCCAATCTGTCCAATCTGTGTGGTCAAAGTCTGAATACTAGTATTTGCTTGCTGCTGAAACTGGAGATTATTTGCAGCCAATTGCTTGATCATGTCCTCTAGGGAAGGTTCGGAAGGTGCAGAAGCGGTCACTTGAGGAGGATTCTGAGGTGCTGCCATCGGTTGTTGTTGGGATGAGTTCCCATACCGTAGGTTAGGATGATTCCTCCAGTTGGGATGGTACCTATTTGTGGAGAGGTTAGGAGTGTTGTACCGGTTCTGATTGTTGACTTGATTGCAAGAATGGACTGCATAAGCTTGAGGCAATTCAGTAACTGACCCTTCTCTCAGAATGGGGCATGCATCAAACGGGTGCTCAGGAGAGTTTCACATGACACACAACATCGCCGACTGAACCTTATCCATTGCCAATTTCTCCACCAAAGAAGTGAGCCTGTCAATTCTATCATCACGGTCCTGGTTGGAAGAAGAACTATGGACCTCATGCACACCTCTTGTCTCAACAGAATTTCTCCTGGTTGTAAACTGTTGGGAGTTCAGTGACATATTTTCAATTAATTGCTTGGCAGCAGCTGGAGTCTTATCAACAAGTGCTCCCCCACTAGCAGCATCCAAAATATTTCTATCCATCGGTAGTAACCCTTCATAAAAATACTGGATAAGAAGTTGCTCAGAAATCTGATGCTGAGGGCAACTGGATATCAACTGCTTGAATCTCTCCCAATATTCAGCCAGTGACTCATTTCCTTGTCTGATGCCACATATTTCCTTCCTGATTGATGCAGCTCTGGAGGCAGGAAAATATTTATCTAAGAAGAGCTTCTTCAAATCATTCCAAGTGGCAATAGAGTTTGGCTCAAGATATAACAGCCAATCCTTGGCAGCGCCCTGTAGTGAAAACGGGAAAGCTCTCAGCTTGATGTGATCCTCAGTTACTCCCTCTGGTCTCAGGGTTGTGGAGCAGACAACCTGGAATTCCTTCAAATGCTTGTTTGGATCCTCACCTGCAAGACCACTAAACCTTGGCAACAAATGGATTAGACCAGATTTTAATTCAAAGGGAGTAACAGCACCAGAATATTCAATACACAAGCCATTATAATTAACATCAGGGGCAGCAAGTTGTCTTAATGTCCTCTGGTCACCCATGTTATCAAAAACAGTTTTAGAATTAGAATCACCACTAGTGCTAGCCCGAATTGCTCTACGGTGTGTGTGCAGTGTTCTTTCAATTTCAGGATCAAAATCACACAATTCAGAGCAAGTAGACCTAGTAGCCAGACCAATTCAAAACAAAACTAAAGTGAAAGAAAAAAAAGAAAAAATGCGAAAATAACAAACAAGAGTCCCCGGCAACGACTCCAATTTTGGTCGCGCTGTCGCGCACGCGCCAAAAAGCGAGCAGTTTTACAAAATATGTAGTTTAGGGCGACAACTCGGACATCGTCTCACAAGGACTCTTGAATTATTATTTATCACAAAAATCAGTTTTTTTGGGGGGGAGGGGTTGGATTTGAATTAAACAAAGAAGACAAAGCAATAACAGAGCAATAGAAAAACAGAGCAGTTTAAAAGATTATCAAATAGCTAAAGATGATTAATCTACTGTTCTCGATTTCCCAACTATCATTGGTTCATGTAAATTCCAAGCCCTAAGCAGATTATAATCCCCTTTCGGTTGTAGCAACAATTAACAAACGAAATCGCTACTACGAGATATATGTTCCTATTCCCGAATTAAACAAATGGGGTTAAGCCCTCATGAACTAAATGAACATGAACGAACACACGCGAATTAAACAAACGCGATTAAATATAGGAACATAACATCACCGAAATAAATCAACACAACACTATACACTCCTGAATTAAACAAACAGAAATATATAGCATAGTATTGAAAAGGGAAAAGCATACAAAACAGGAATTACAAGAACCTCAAGTGTAGTGGAAATCGATTACAGTAGACTAATCCAAGAAAATTAGTTCTCCATGGAAAAACGAAACACACAGAAAATATGTAAAAACAATGGAGAATCAAAAGTCCTTCCAATCTGCCCAGAACAGCCATTTATAGTATTCAAGAACTGCGCCTACTCGCGAGGCGAGTATTATGAACAGTCTGCAACATTTGGTCTTATCGCGGGGCGAAGTACGGCTCGCGTGGCGAGGAATGGAAGAGTCATGGCTTCTGGTCTTCAGTCTCGCGAGGCGAGACATGGATCCGCGAGGCGACACAGAAAGGGTTGCATTTTCTGGAGCAGTCAGCCTTCAGGTTCGCGAGGCCAGAATAGTATTCGCGGGGTGAACGCGCTGTCGCCACGCGCCAAAAAGAACGAGCGTTTACAAAAATAATGTAGATAGGGAGCGACAACTCGAGTATCGTCTCTCAAGGACTCTTTAGTTGTTGTTGTTATTAACAGAGAATTAGTAAAAGTCAGAATTTGGGGGGTTTTGGATAATTGAAATAAAATAAAGAAAACAAAATAAAAACAGAGTAAGAAAACAAGCAGTTAAAATATTATCAAATAAACTAAAGAACGATTAACCTACTGTTCTTGGTTTCCCACTATCATTGGTTCATGTAAATCCAAGCCCTAAGCAGATTCTAATCCCCTCCCGGTTGTAGCAACAAATAACAAACGAAATTCACTACTACGGATGTATGTTCCTATTCCCGAAATAACAAACGGGGTTAAGCTCTCATGAACAAACGAACATGAATGAACACACGCGAAATAACAAACGCGATTAAGTATAGAAACATAACATCACCGAAATGAATCAATACAACACTATACATTCCTGAAATAACAAACAGAAACATATAGCATTGCATTGAAAAGAGAAAAGCAAATAAAACAGGAATTATAGAACCTCAAATGTAATAGAAACCAATCACAGTAGATTAATCTAGGAGACTAGCTCTCCATTACAGAAGGAAAACAATAACTAAAGATAAAACAAAAGACTAACTATTCTAAAAACTAGCCAAGAAACTAGCCAAAACTGACTAGCCTCCCAACCCAGCCTCACTATGACTAACTCCTCTCTCAATATATGAATGCTCCTTTTATTAACTTCAACCTCTGCCTCTTAGCTTTCCAAAGCCACTTAATTTTCTTAATTATGAATTAAGATGAGGGAGTTATGTCCACATTCAACTCATAGGGCAGCTGAAACGCCTCTGACTTCACATGGATTAAAGCCCTTCAAAACGGCTCTGTTTGGAATAATGGTCTTCATGAGAGTTAAAGATCTTTGTTTGATCTTTCATTTGCCACCGGTTTCAGTTCCAACCGACATCTACAGCCCAAGTTATGGCCCAATCTTCATGACCAGTTCAGGTTCCAGTGACAGCAATTATGTTCTGACTTCAAGGCCCAATGTGACCCACTATACATCCAATTCAGCATCTGAGTTCTTCATGAAAGTTGTTGGGCTTCCTTTTAGCTTTCCTGTTCTGACTCCTGCGTTTCTGTTTTTATAAGAGGGCCGCGCGTCACGGCCTAGGTGTGATGGCCTCTGCTTCAGGTGTCCTTTCCTTCTTGCTCTTCTTATTGCCCTGAAAAATAGAAAATAACATAAGTACTTTATTTAACTCTAAATCAACTAAATTAACCTAAAAACACTTTACAGACTCAAAATCTTACTTAAGGACAATCAAGTCTAATTTGGGTGAAAATGATATAAAATTAGCACAAAGCCAAGGTCTTTACTAGTTATAAAACCGGTCAACCAGAGGCTCATCACGGGGCGAGTCAGAGAGGATGACATTTTTGCTGTTCAGCTGGCTTTCAGGTTCGCGAGGCGAGAAGACTCTCGCGGGGCGAACACCTCCAGGATTGGAATTTTCTCTGTTTCTTTATTCCCTTGACTTCTAACTTAACCTGAAAACAATAAAATAGCCATAAGTGCTTTATTTGACTCAAAACTGGCTAAATTAACCTAAAACTACTTTAGAGACTCAAAACCTTGCTTGAGGACAATCTAATCTAATTTGGGTGAAAATGAGATATAATTAGCACAAAACCCTGGTCATACTAGCCATAAAACTAGATGAGTCAGAGGCTTATCAGAGATGCAGCCAAAAGAACAAAGAGTGGAACCCTATTTCCGTACAAAGGCCAGAATTTATAAGTTCTAGTATCAGCGATTCGCGGGGCGAATTACGTTTCGCAGGACGAAATTTAAATCATAGCTCAATCCAGAAGTACACCATCTGCGGGGCGGATGACTCAAAATTTCTAGCCTCTTGTTGCTTCTCTTTCTTGTTCCCAGGCTTCACTTTTATCCTTCCCAAGCTCATGTATGAACCTGAAATTTATTCAAACTAGAAAATCATAGAAAAAGACTCAATTTCCTAATTAAAACAAAGAAAATACATTTAAAGACTCTAAACACTACTTAAGGAAAACAAAGCCAAAGTTGAGTACTAATTGAGAATACAACTCATCAATATGGTAAAATTCACAAGAAAATCTAAAATAAAACTAAATAATATAACGGATTATCAAGTACACTCCGAAAAACAAAAAAAAAAAAGATAGGAAAAACTTTAACATGTTATTGAATATAATAAATACATGCTTCAAAAGAATTCTTAACATGATTTTAAACAATTATTTATAAAATTTAAGGTGTAATTTGAAATTAATAATAAAAAACCATTTTAAAATATATATTTATTATACTCTAAAAACATACAATAATATCTCTATAAGTAATGGTGGGTAGGGGTGGGAATTGGCTATGCCAAGCTAGACCCTGACAAGACTGAGTCTGGCATGCATTCCAATCTCGAGGCCTGAGCCTGGTCTATGGTCTGATATAGACCAATTTTTAAGGCCTGAGTGTGGCCTACTTTAAATCATGGCCTGACCTGAAAGCCTATTTAAAAGCCTACTTATCAACAAGTCCTTTAAATATGTCTCCACCTATAAATAGGTCATATGTTTTCACTTGTAAATAGGCTCGTAGGCCTCTAATCATAAAGAAGTTGGTAGACATATACTAATAAATTTGTTATCAAACGTTCAAAAATAAATAGGCAAGTAGGTCACTACATAACCAAAAGACCTTTAATTTCAAATATTATATTTTAAATAATATATTATAGTATTATAATATTATATATATATATATATAATTAAGTTAAATAGGCCGGCCTGATCGGCCTAATTGGCTTTTTTTAAAGTCTTAGGTCTAGCCTATTTAGCTATATAGCTTTTTTAAAAGCCTTGATCTGACATTTTTACTAAATAGGCTAGTGATGAGTGTGATTTCACCTAATATTTGTTTATCATATTGCATGCATTTTCATATAGTTTAGGCATATTTAATTTGACTTTTGTTAGTTTTTACCTTGGAACGGGTAAGGTGGTTTTGTGGTGTTGTGTAGGAATTAAGGATTAAAATGCTCAAGATTAACCATGATGGAGCTTGCATGAAGATGGAGCTTGAAAAGTGAAGAAAATGAGCCAAACAGAGCCCATCACGACCTAGCCGTGATAGCCATCACGACCACGATCGAGTAGAGCTGAAAAGAAAGAATGAAAAAGTCAGAGCCCTTCACGGTCAGGCCGTGATGTCCATCACGACCGTGACATGCCAACTGAACCAGACCCTCACAGGCAGAACTGATCACGGCTAGGTAGTGATGGTGGTCACGGCCATGACAGACCAACCAGTGAAGCAACCCCCAAGGCAGAATCCGTCACGGCCTGGCCGTGATGGCCATCACGGCCGTGACGCGTGATATATGGATCTTTAGAAACTAATTTGATCTGAAATTGTGGTTGCTTGGGATTCAAGTTACCCTAATCTATAAATAGAGCACTTAGGATCGAAAATAGGGGGACTTGGAGGGACTTTTGGGCTACTACTCTTAGGCGAAATTAGGATTTTCTCTTCTCCTTCTTCTTCTCTTTTCTTAGGTTTTCATTTATGTTGTTGTTAATCAAGCTTGCCATCACCATGGCAATGCTTGAGTAGTAGCTTTATTTCTAGGGATTAGGGCTATGCCCAAGATCTGATTTATGTTATGAATTGATGTTTTCCCGTTGTTAATTTCAACTTTGCTTTAGATCTGATTTCTATTGCTTTAATTACTTGTAAATTCGGTGGCCACTTATTTGCATGTCATAGATACCCTAAGGATGAACCTAGCGGTGAACTTAGGTATTGGATCTATAGGAATCAGACTTAGGACTTAAATCATGAGAGTTAGAAGCGGTCCTTCGAGGGTTAACGAATTGTCACAAAGCTTAAAGGGTTCAATCTAAATTCAACTACCACGAGAGTAGGGGTTGGTTTAATTGGGCACGGTTTTTGTAACCCGAGAGGGAGCATTAACTTATTTAGGATAAATTCGCCTTCAAAGCAATTTCGATAATTAACAAGGGGTAGTCAATTTGGTAACATAAACAATCTTGTTGGTAACTCAATTCCTAGGAATCCCTTTTGATCTAAAAAACTCCTAATTGATTTACTTTCCTGTTTTAATTGATTGTATTCTTAAATATCTGATTTTATAGTTAGTTCTTATTACTAAAATCAAATCTTTTCAAAATCCCTTTTTTATATAGTCCAGTTTAATTGGTTTAATAATTAGTTGTTATTTGAGATCACGATCTCTGTGGGATCGATCTTTTTTACTACTTGACGACAAATACAGTACACTTGCCGGAATAAACCCTACCAAGTTTTTGGTGCCATTGCCGGGGACTGTGTTTTCTTGAATTTCAATTTATTTTTTTTAAAATTGATTTTTCTGGACATTTTTTTTATTTTATTATTAATTTCTTTTTCTTTTTCTAGAGTATCTACCTCTCTACCATAGGTATTTTTCTCTTTTATGCAAAGATCCCTAAGTCTTGGAAACCTTATTGAAGTCAACCCCGAGATCGAAAGGACCTTTCATAAATGTAGGAGACTACAAAGAGAGAGAGAGAGAGGTTGATTCCCATTCCACTCATGGCGAATCTACCGGATACAAAACCATTGAAGGACTACACAGCCCCAAATACTAAGGGTTTGCGAACTGGGATTGCTAGGACAGAAATCGAGGCGGAGAACTACACTATACCGCCTATGATAATTAGCATGATTAGGAAACATCAATTCGGAGGATTGCCCTCGGAGGACCCGACTGATCATGTGGAGACATTTTTGGAGTTCACCGATGCAATTAGAATTCATGGCACCCTGATTGATGCTATTCGCTTGAGGTTGTTCCCCTCCTCTCTTACTGGAAAGGCAAAAGTTTGGCTGAAGCAAGTGACCGCTAACACCTTGTCGACTTGGGACCAACTGGAGCAAGCATTCTTGGAGAAATTCTTCCCTCCATCCAAGACGGCTTACCTACGAACTCAGATCACCGGCTTCTTCCAAAAGGACAGTGAATGCTTATCCGAAGCTTGGGATCGCTACAAGGGATTGCTAGAGTCTTGCCTACATCATGGACTTGAGAGGTGGTTGTTAGTGCATACCTTCTACAACGGATTGGATTACTCTTTGAAGGTGTCACTTGACTCCGCAGCTGGTGGAGCCTTTATGAATAGACCTCTGACTGAGGCATTCAATATCATTGAAAACTTAGCAACCAACTACCACTAATGGGGTTCAGAAAGAGGTAATAACCCGAAAAAGCTTTCGGGGGGTAAGTTTGAAATGAATAGCACTGATCTAATTATGTCTAAAATTGACTCACTGAATAAACGCTTTGATAAGCTTGAAAAGGCTAATGTGAGTTCAATAGGTGCTACTAATATTGTTTGTGAGATTTGTGGAATGCAGGGACATGATATAATGGAGTGCCCACATGGTATTTCTCATGGATCCGGTGCTTCGGGGGAACAAGTGAACTCTTGTCACAACTTCAATGACACAAACCCAAAGTTGCCAAACTATGTCCCCCCAAATCCTTACAACCAAGGAATGAAGAATAGCCCCTTACCTATCCTACGGGAACTACAACAACACGTTGAACCACGAATTCCAGGAAGGCCAAGGTAATAGTAAACCCACATCAGGGTATCCTCACGTACAAAAGTCTAGACTTGAGTCTCTCTTGGAAAATTTTGTTGAAACTCAAACAAAACAAAATGAAGAGTTTAGGCAACAAGGCAGGGCATTCAATGAGGCAATTAAATAGTTAGCATCTAAGGTAGATAACTTAGCCATACATAATAAGATGTTAGAAACTCAGATTTCCCAACAAGTTAGTACATATACCAGAACTAAGGGTACGTTCCCGAGATAACCCGAAGTTAATCCCAATGAGCACTGTAATGCTATATACTTAAGGGATGATAAGCTTGGGGTGATTAAAAAGGATGTGGAATGCGAGGGGGACATGAGTGAACATGAAGAGATAGAGCCAAAGTATGTCCCTCCACCACCCTACCAACCCCCAATACCTTTCCCACAAAGGTTGGTCAAGAAAATACAAGTAGAAAAAGAAACTAAGAGCTTAATTGAGGAGCACAATGCCATGATAAAAACTAATATGCCTCCTAAACTAAAGGATCCAGGAAGTTTCTCTATTGCTTGCTCAATTGGAGAGGTGAAAATAGACCAAGCCTTATGTGACTTAGGGGCTAGTGCGAGTTTGATGCCGCTTACTATCTTTGAGAGGTTAGGAACCAAGAAATTGAGTCCATCCGAATCCTCTTTACAATTTGTGGATGGCTCAACTAAAATTCCTCTAGGCATACTAGAGAATGTTCCTATAAAGGTAGGAAAATTTTTCATTCCTACCGATTTCATGGTGTTGGATATGAACGGGAATTCTAAATTCCCTATCATTCTTGGAAGGCCATTCTTGGCCACAGCTGGAGCAATAATAGATGTAAAGAATGGCAAGCTCTCTTTAAATGTAGAGGAAGGTAGGGTAGATTTTGATTTGACTAACTCATATAACAACCCTCCTTTTGAGAGTCATGTGTGCAGGATAGAGATAATGTCTCCAGAGGTGAAGAAAGAGACTAATATGGAAGCAACTCACAAACTTAGCATGATGAAGGATGCACCAAATGGTGATGAATTTGGAGTTGCTCATCATGTGGAGTTAAAACTTTCGCCGGAAGGGAGTAAGGCCATGAAACTCAGAGTGAAAAGAGCAAAGCGAAAGCGCAATTGGCCATATGAGCAAAATAGGCTCTTCGAAGGACTTCCATGGAAGAGAGGTGTTCTTGCACTCCCAAGCCCAGCCGACCCCGGTTGATTGAAAGAAGTATGGTCAAGCTTAAGACTGTAAATAAGCGCTTCTTGGGAGGCAACCCAAGTTTCCTTTCCTTTTTCCATTTGTTTTTGAATTTTGTTTTTGAATAATTTGAGGAGATTAAAAGAATAAAGATCACTAATTGATGGTCTTGCCAAGTATTTTCAGGTTACGAAAGCAGTAAGAGCAAAAAGGCAAGCAAAAATGGAAAAATAAAGTCAGAAGTCATCACGCCCAGGTCGTGACGGTGATCACGGCCATGATGAGCGAACCAAAGAAGATCAGAAAGGATCACGGCCTAGCCGTGATATCCATCACGGGCATGATGAGAAGGACCCTGAAGATCAGAATGTATCACGGCCTAGCCGTGATTAGCATCATGGCCGTAACACATTTTTCAGCAGCTCCTTGACTGGCTTGTGAGCTAGCACCCTCCACCACCTCGGTGAGTTGTTCCATTTTTCTCCTCTCTCCGACTTGATTATTTACATTGGGGACAATGTAAGTTTTTAAGCTTGGGGTAGGGGTATTTTTCTAATTTTTTGCATTTTTTGCATTTTTCATGTTGCATTCATATAGGCATAGTTTTGCATGATCACATGATTAGATTTCCCTTTGCTTAGAGTATGCATCCAATTGTGAAAACTTTGTGCCAAATGAATTGAGACAGTGAATTTTTGAACCCAATTTTTGTATTCTTGTGAAAAGGCTAAAAATAAAAATGCTTGAGATGATCTTTTGATAGTTGATAATTAGCATGTGGTTCCTCAGATTTGTGTTTCTCATTGATTTCAAACTCACTAAATCTATTCCATTATTTGTGATTGAGTGTTTCATTCCTCTTGGATTGTGTTCTCTAGAACTTGACTTGAAACTGTTTTGAAACTTAAAAATTTTTGAAAACACATTTGAAAAGGATTGAGGCACTAGGTATTTTTCTGGCCTTCTGAGCTTTGATTGATTAAATGCTACCCCTTAGATGCCCAATTTTGAGCCTAAAAGAATAAAATACTTTTCTTGGTACCTTGATTTATTTTGATGATTAATGCTTGGTATGACATCTTTTAAAGTATTGCAAAAAGGGTAAAAAGGTAGATTGAAAAATAAATTGTGGGAGGAGAAAGTTAGTAAAATATTTCTCTTAAGTTGAAAATCCCCATTTCTCCAAATAAATGAAATAAAACAAACAAAAAAAAATGGATAAGGGGATGAGAGAAAGAAAGTGAGGAATAAAATAAATAAAATAAATAAATAAATAAAAGAGGGGGAAGAAAGGTGGAAAAGTGAACTAAAGCCCAAAAAGGTATTCTAGAAGGTTGTCATGCTTTGCAATGTTTGATATTTTGTTTAGCCTTCTTGAAATTTCCTTTCTTGATTTCCCCACCTAACGATTAATCTCATGGCCCCATTACAACTAAAATAAAAGACCTCTTGATTCTTATGTGTTTTCATTAATAAAGTAGATATTTGGTTAATAGTCAAGCCTATGGTAGAGTACCTTCCTTGAGGAAATTGAGCGAATTGTCATATACCCTTAAACACTTGAGTGAGGTGTGAAGAGTGCCCGAATTAGTGAGAGACATGAATCTAGAAAACCTAAGCTTCTAATTAGACTTGAAATTTATTGTCTCTTGGGTACTTATTGAATATGCCTGTCACTTGGATTAGTTACTCGGGTTCTTGGTTCACTATCCATGCTCTGATTGTTTATCTTAACTGGCCTTAGTGATTGCTTGAGGACAAGCAAAATCTTAAGCTTGGGGTAGTTTGATGGGTGTGATTTCACCTCATATTTGTTTATCATATTGCATGCATTTTCATATAGTTTAGGCATATTTAATTTGACTTTTGTTAGTTTTTACCTTGGAATGGGTAAGGCGGATTTGTGGTGTTGTTGTGCAGGAATTAAGGATTAAAATGCTCAAGATTAACCATGATGGAGCTTGCATGAAGATGGAGCTTGAAAAGTGAAGAAAATGAGCCAAACAGAGCCCATCACGGCCTAGCCGTGATAGCCATCACGGCCATAATCGAGTAGAGCTGAAAAGAAAGAATGGAAAAGTCAAAGCCCATCACGGCCAGGCCATGATGTCCATCACGGCCATGACATGCCAACTGAACCAGACCCTCACAGGCAGAACTGATCACGGCTAGGTCGTGATGGTGGTCACGGTCATGACAGACCAACCAGTGAAGCAACCCCCAAGGCAGAATCCGTCACGGCCAGGCCGTGATGGCCATCACGGCCGTGACGCGTGATATATGGATCTTTAGAAACTGATTTGATCTGAAATTGTGGTTGCTTGGGATTCAAGTTACCCTAATCTATAAATAGAGCACTTAGGCTCGAAAATAGGGGGACTTGGAGGGACTTTTGGGCTGCTACTCTTAGGCGAAATTAGAATTTTCTCTTCTCCTTCTTCTTCTCTTCTCTTAGGTTTTCATTTATGTTGTTGTTAATCAAGCTTGTCATCACCATGACAATGCTTGAGTAGTAGCTTTATTTCTAGGGATTGGGGCTATGCCCAATATCTGATATGTTATAAATTGATGTTTTCCCGTTGTTAATTCCAACTTTGTTTTAGATCCGATTTCTATTGCTTTAATTACTTGTAAATTCGGTGGCCACTTATTTGCATGTCATAGATACCCTAAGGAGGAACCTAGCGGTGAACTTAGGTATTGGATCTATAGGAATCGGACTTAGGACTTAAATCACGAGAGTTAGGAGTGGTCCTTCGAGGGTTAACGAATTCTCACAAAGCTTAAAGTGTTCAATCTAAATTCAACTACCGCGAGAGTAGGGGTTGGTTCAATTGGGCACGATTTTTGTAACCCGAGAGAGAGCATTAACTTATTTAGGATAAATTCGCCTTCAAAGCAGTTTCAATAATTAACAAGGGGTAGTCAATTTGGTAACATAAACAATGTTGTTGGTAACTCAATTCCTAGGAATCCCTTTTGATCTGAAAACCCCCTAATTGATTTACTTTCCTGTTTTAATTGATTGTATTCTTAAATATATGATTTTCTAGTTACTTCTTATTACTAAAATCAAATATTTTCAAAATCCCTTTTTTTATATAGTCCAGTTTAATTGGTTTAATAATTAGTTGTTATTTGAGATCACGGTCTCTGTAGGATCGATCTTTTTTATTACTTGACGACAAATCCGATACACTTGCTGAAATAAACCCTACCAGCTAGGTTGAGCTAGGTCTTAAATAAACTAGGCAGTAGGCATCCGATACACGACCTGACCTATTCCATCCCTAATTGTGGGTGTCTAGGTGGTCCAATTCCTCAACACGGGCAGCACGGCCAGCCCATTGAGTTGGACGGGTCAGGTGCGTGCGTGTGTAATGAGCGTTGCAATGCCAATTGACATACATTTCAATCTTCAAGTCACAACAAAACCAAAAAGGGCTCAAAGCGACTAGTAGTGAAGTGAACATGCAGTTCTATTTACGCTGAATTTTCGATTCAATATCTCAATTAGGTAAAGGGTTTAATTTTGAGTAAAGTTTTTTTAATCATATTGCTTGTGTAAAATTCTTTATATTGATAATAAATTCCACGTTATCTTATATATGACTCTTAAAATAGATATTTTAAAGAGTTTAATTTTAATGTATTATTGGTATAAATTTGTTTAGGCGATAATGAATCATAAATTATTCTTTGATTTGTGTGACTTTTAAGATATAATTATGATTTAAGTTAAATATTTTCAATAATTGGTTTACAATGTAAACAACTTTACATACATACAGATTTAATCTTATTGTAAAAAAACAAATATTTTTGATGATATGATAAGATACGATTAGTTTTGATTCCCCGAGATATCCTCTACGTGTAATTGTGGAGACTAATTCCTTAAATTAGATAGGGTCATAAGGACAAGAAAATTATTCCTCAATAATTTTAATGCTACTATATTTTCGATATCAGAATTTGAACTCAAGAATTTTAATTCCAGATAAATATAAAAACTAACGTACGATTACTTGAAAATATAAAAAATCACTGATTCTAGATGAATTCTTGCTTTAATGTGTCACATTTTTCTTCGAGAATTTTCCGTGTGCTCAAGCATTTCCGCGTGCTGTTTTCAGTCGGCGCTTAATCCCATCCACTTGCAGAATTTGTGGACTTGTGCTCTAATTCATGGTATATTTTTCTTAATCCGATCCTTATTAAAAGTTTACAACAAAATACCAATATGGTGTGACATATTTTATAGATAATTGGATCTCTTAAATATATGATTAGGAATTCGATTCCTGACTCTTATTTATATATATATATATATATATATAAAAGAATAGATCTTCGTACCTCGATAAATTAGTCTTTGACTTCCAATTAAGAGGATACCCGGGTTAAAAAGAAAACAAAAAAAAGTTTGCAACGAAATCAATTAAATATATCACCACTCTTGCATTTTCTATTCGAAATGTCAGAAAACTAGCAAACCAAATTGTTTTGGTTGGATCGAAAAGTGTTCTCTTTATTTAACTCTTCAAATACACACATGGCTCAGTGAGATCAATGGCAAAAACAGACCCTTAAGAATGAGTTTGATATGCATCAGTCTAGAGGACGACATAAGATAAGTAGGACAATACAGTATAATCCCTTAAATTATAGGATAATTTTTTATCATATACATCATTTGATAAATAATGAACAGCACAAACAAATAATATTAATTTTATTATAATATCATTTGTAATATATATTATTATATATTAATATATATTATTATATATGTAAGTATTAGTCAATATATAATATATTTTATAATATATAATATATATGCTAATATATTATTACTATCATAAATAATATTATATATATCATTAATATGTGTTATATAACGTTATAGTTCTATTAAAATATATATATATATAACATTTACGTCTTTCAAAAAACTAAACTGAGAGGAATAGAGAGAGATCAAGAGGGAGAAAGGGGAAAGGGAAAGGGAGAGGGAGAGAGACGTAAGGATAATTTTATCTTTTTATGGCAGTATGTCCATGAGGTGAGGATAAAATTTTGGATTTTTGTCTGTCCCTTATCCTTTTTTTTATCTTATTTCTTGATCACATTTCAAATCAAATAAAGAATACAAATTTTTATGTTGGTCAATCCCTTACATTTTTACAAATCAATAACACCATTTCCTTTGAGTGCTTGTCTTCCGAAGGAATGGTTAAACTCGGCATTCAGGAAAATCAGCAGCAAATTTTATTTTACAATTAATTGGACATTTCATAGATTTGGACAATTCTACTTCTCATTTTTAATAATAATTTTATTTTTTCTAAACATACTCCAACTAAGATCAAGTAAGTATATATTATAAAAATACACAAAAAGGAATATATCATCAAATTTTTATTAATAAAAAAAAAGAATTTAAAAAAACCTTTAGTTCATAAGTAGTAGCCCCCATGAATCAAGCACCAAGAATCAAGCCAACACTTACCACGAAATTTCAAGGAATATTATTGGCAAAATAGGTAAATTGGTCCTATACGTTTATTTTATTTTTAATATTTGTCCTATAAGTTTTCTATTTTTCAAATTGGTCATGCACGTTACGTTCTGTTTTCACATTAGTCATTTTCGTCAATTTTAACCCAACGCCGTCAGTTTTGAACTGATGTGGCTATCACCTTAATCCGACACGTGGCATCAGAACTAACGGCGTTAGGTCAAAATTGACATAAATGACTAATGTGGAAACGGAACGTAACATGTAGGACCAAATTTTTTTTGTTGATAAGCAAACTTTTATTATTGAAAATACTAGGGATACTGTAACCCGTTTACAAGAGAAAAAGAAAAAAAAAACCAAAGGAAAACCGGGAACCATGTTAAATTTCAACCAAGTGAAACAAACTTATCTACTCAGTTGAGAACCAACTTACATTCCCAATGAAACCAATATTATAAAACTTATAGGATCAATATAAAAAATAAAATAAACGTATATGCCAAATTTACCTATTTTACCAATATTATTTGATATTTTGATGCCTAGCCTTGGCCTATACGTGCTTAATTTGCATGCTCATGGGACTAGAGCACTGGCATCTTTTTTTTTTTAAGGGAAAAACAAAATCACTTTATTTCACTTGTAATAATAGAATAAATATAATGCGGAATAAGCCGGAAATCATGGCTATGCATAGAAGGAGCCACCCTAGCTAGATAATGAACAATTTCATTGGCTTGCCTCCTAATAAATCTCACACTAAGGTTTATAGAAAAAGATAGAATCCAAGAGTGCTGCATGCTAAGCTGAAGAATTAATGAAGGTATTTTTTTTTACCAGCGGTATTCCTATTGACATTATTGTGAAACTAATTTGATCATTGTGTAACTAAAAAAAATCTCCCAGTAAATTGTTTTTTTACAAAATTAGAACTTTGATCTGCTTCAATAAAGTATAGCTTGCTAATCATGATCATTCCCTTACTCTTTTAATTAATTGTTAGGTATTTCTTTTATCTGATACAAATAATTAGAATAGTAAAGTCTTAATTACTGTAAAAAAAGAAATCAAAGTTCTAGACCCCCGTATTATCACTATTCAAACTAAATTCTTATATATTATATGCACAGATAACATTTTTTTCTTAAGATTTAATAATATTTTATTTTGTATAAACTGATTCATTTTCTTCAATTTTTGGAAATAAATTATGAAGTATAGCGATGGTTATTTGATATAAAAATATAACATTTTCGCTTTCCGGCAATAATTTGAAGACATGTTATATAAAAACTCATGATTAATTCATCAATCCTTTTTTTTTACAAGAATTAATCAATCATGAGCTAGCATAAATTCGATTTTCGTTTCTTTAGTTTTTGAGCAATGCTTGGTGGGGTCAGCGGAAATGGTAGAATGCAAGGTAAGCAAAGTTCAAAATCACAATACACACACGTGTCCCTCACCACCAACACTAAAAAGTTCAAGGAAAATGTTGAAAATCATGAGTCAGTTTAATTGGGGAAAGCGTCGATGCAAATTCAATGGAATTTAAGAGAAAGCCGAAAATTAATATTTTATAATAGAAATAAAATATGTATATATAATATAAATAATAAATCAAAATATTTATATATTTTAATCTAATTAAAATGAAAAATAGAATCACTTTGATTTCATCGTATATATTGGGGTTGAGTCGAGCATGTCATATTGAAAAAGTATTTTATTTTCAATTCATTTATATATAATATTTATTCTTTTTTCTTTTTTATTTTGAATATAATTAATAATATAAATAGATAAATAAAAATATAATATAATTATTAAATTCGAAGAAATCAAATATAAAAAATAAAAGAAATTAGGGAGTTTTTAAGATTCTATAAAAAAAAATTCAACAAGAAAGAGGACAAGGCAAAAATTGTGCATTAGTACTACTATACACTATGGAGGCATGCATCTGGTTGAGTGAGAATGGGAGCATCTTTCTTTCTCAGTCTCTGCTGCACTATGTATGGATCTGAAGAAGAAACAATTGCAGTGTTTTTTTTTTTTTTTTGTGAAAGAAGAAAACTAAAAACAAAAAGAACCAATTGCAGTGTTGATTTGACCATACAATTTTCTCACTATTGTATAGTTTTTATTTATTATTTTTTGGATCGCACATCGCAGACAGATCTAGTATTCTAGTTATATTTTTATTTTATTTTTATTTTTTTTATATTTAAGTGATTTACTTATTTACTCCAATATAAAAACTAAATGTTTTTTTAAAAAATATAAGAAATATGGATCAATTTTCACCCACATGAAATGTCAATTTTCAATATTGTCCTTATTAATTAATGTCATTAATTATAAACCATCATAATATTAATTAAAATTAGAAGAGTGTTTTTGAGAATTTATATGAGTATTAATTATAATTAATCTGTTTCAATATATTTTCTTGATTTATGTGTTTAAGGATTTTATTTCTTATATTATGGAAAGTAACCACTATATTACATTAGGCAAAAGATAATTAAATATGAACTAACTTTATAGCTCTCGGATAAAACGTTTTTGGAACATATAGAATATGAATCGAAATTTGGGAAAGTATTTTGACAAATAGTTTTTATTTATTATTTTTTGGATCGTACATCGCAGACAGATCTAGTATTCTAGTTATATTTTTATTTTATTTTTATTTTTTTTATATTTAAGTGATTTACTTATTTACTCCAATATAAAAACTAAATGATTTTTTTTTTAAATATAAGAAATATACATCAATTTTCACCCACATGAAATGTCAATTTCCAATATTGTCCTTATTAATTAATGTCATTAATTATAAACCATCAGAATATTAATTAAAATTAGAAGAGTGTTTTTGAGAATTTATATGAGTATTAATTATAATTAATCTGTTTTAATACATTTTCTTGGTTTATGTGTTTTATGATTTTATTTCTTATATTATGGACAAGAACGACTATATTACATTAGGCAAAAGATAATTAAATATGAACTAACTTTAAAGCTCTCGGGTAAAACGTCCTTGGAACATATAGAATATGAATCGAAATTCGAGAAAGTATTTTTAGTGCTTTTTGTCAAAAAAAAAAATTAATCACGTGGTAGGTACGAAGTATCCATCATTATTAGTAGTGACTAATCTCCATCAAAATATAGCATGAAATTAAGAATTTTTTTTTGTAACCATGGTATAGGTATGAAGTATTCGCCATCGATAGTAATGACTAATCTCCATCGAAAAACCTGTTGGGTATATAAGGTGAGTTATTCCCTCCCAACCAAGTTTCCTCCATACACAAGAGTCGGTATTCGAACCCCTGACTACTTGTTTAAGGTACCAAAATCCCTTACCACTTGGACCAACCACATGTTGGTGCATGAAATTGGGAATTGGAATTGGAATTGGAATTGAGTCTTAGAAAGTTAGAATTTTAATTTTAGGTTTTAAGCTCTTTTAATTTAAAATTAGAATCATAATTTCAATGATCAATTCCATAAAATTTAACTATAATTGACTTAAGTATTTGTAATTTTTAACATCAACCCTAAAAAGTGTCCGTTTCACATACAGAGATAATACAAGTACAGAACAACATATAGCATTATTGATACCATTTCCACTGTGCCCAACCCCTAACGGCGCCACTACTACCTGTGCAATGGCCATCACCATTGCTGTTAAGAGAATATATACACGATACACAACTCAAATATGAATATATAAGAGAATATATACACTTTTAAGATTTTATTCAATTTAGCTTGTAATTTTGATTTTTTAATGTAATATAAATATATAATGATGTATCGGTAAAAACCAATTCAGTCGAACTGATGCAGACAACAGATTTTTTTGAGTAAGTCATCCAAATCGAACCGAATTCTGCAAGCACCTTTTTATTTTTGGATCGGATACCTTTTTGCCTCAAAACCGATCAAAACCAAATCGCGAACACCCCTACTTGCCTCACTAAAATTTTATGGCTCCATCACGTTTTGTTCAAGGATTTTTTTTTTTTAGATTATTCAAGGATTATATTGTTTATAAGAGTATTGGTTAAGTAATATAAAAGAGTAAATATTTCATTGAAAAACTAATTGCATCACTCTTTTAAATATTAAATACACGTTTTTTTTTTAAAAAAAACTTTTCTTAATTTTTTAATCAATGAGGTTGTCTTCTCTTTGGTTGATTTTTTTTTTTCTGGCTTCACTTTGGTTGAATTGCCACTTGTCAGAACAGCAGTTTTATATTTTTATCATTCAAACATATTCTTTCTAAATCATATGTTCGGTGCACAGAGTTCAATGAAAAAAAAAATACTATATATGATCGGTTTTTAAGGTCGCGTTTGGATAAACAAATTAATCAAGTGCTTATCGCATGAGACCTTATCGTATGAGAGTTTATGCCATAAGCACTTAATTCAATAAGTTATTCATGTTTGGATGCATATTTTGAAAAACACTTATACAAAATTAAGGTGTTTGGATACATTACTATATAAGCGCTTATTAATATTTTAAAATTAAAAAAGTTGAATTTATTAAATTACAATAAAAAAATGTAATTTTAACAAATAATTTTAAGAATCAGTGATTTTCCACAATCCATACTTACCGACCAGGCAAATAGATTCCAAGAACCACCCATCATAATCCAAAACAGTAGCCAAACCAGCAAGATACAAGCCAAAGAGCCGAACAAAAATCTTCCTCTGAACAAAAATCTTCAAGATCCAAAGAGCCGTCCAAAAATCTTCCCATGATAGTTTTAGGTGTGAGAGGAAGAGGGGGAAGGAAATGGAAAGGGAGAGGAGAAGAAAAGGGAAAAGGGGAGGGGAAAGAAAAGGGAAAGGGAGAAGGCGGTGTAGAGGTTATCGACGGTCCGGACGGCAGGAGGCGGTGGCGGTCGCGCGACTAAGGTTCCTCTCTCTGCCTCTGATATGTGAAGGGGAGTGATGGAGAGAAACAGACGAATAGAGAAACGGCGGAGGGCAGGCGACGGTTGCACTGCATGGGCCCCTAGGGTTCACTCACTCTACCTCTGCTCTGCTATACCTCTGCTATACGAAGAAGAAGAAGGGGTTAAGGGTTGCACTTTGAAACTGATCGAAAGAACAAAAGAAAAAAAGAAAGAAAGGGGACAGAGAGGATCGAAAAGTGAGAAACACAGGACTTGTCCGCATAAGCCCTTTTGAAATTCTCATAAGTTACTCCCACCAACTTAAGAAAATAAGCCCAAAATAACTTATGGGATAACATAAGTTATTTTGAAAAATCATGCCAAACACATGACATAAATGTTTATATAATAAGATAAATTAAAAGGAATTTATTTAAGCTCTTCCAAACACCATCCAAGCGTAACCAAGCATATTATCCTCTCTTCTTCTTCTTTTTTGACAAAAAATTCTCTGTTCTTTTCAACTCTTGCGTATCCCATAATTTATCATTTAGATATGCCTGCCAATGATTGAAAATGATGGATAAGCCAAAGAGACCTTCTTCTCCCTCATTACTATATTACATCCACCATGTGCACATCTGATACTCTTACCCTCCATGGAATTATTATGCGTTTAATTGATATGTATTGTTAGTATAATTTTTTTTTTATTTATTAACGATCAATCACAAATCAGAATATGAATAGTTTTTATAATTATGTTAGTTAAAAGGTTAAAGTTTTTTTTTAATGATATAATAATTTATAATTGATTGACGATATAAAAAATAAAAACAAAAAATTCATAATACATATCAATTAAATCTTTATTATATTATGTTTGTCACACTAAAATTTCATACCTTTAACGATAAAAACCTCAAATCTTCCTTATTGAAGTCATCATGAAAAATGCAAAAGATGTGATGATGCTATAAATTAAATATGATCCAACTTGTATACGTGTCGCGACCGTCCTGTCCGGGCGCCGCGAAAAGGAATGTAAAGACAGAGGAGTCGCCACTAAAATTTTTATTGGGAAAATCTTAGAAAACCCAATTATTTAAAGGTGAACTGGTCTTTTTTTAAAAAAGAGAGATATGAGTCCGGGAGTCGGTTACGAGTAGGGAAGGTGTTAGCACCCCACATCGCCCGTTTAAAAAACGGTACCTTAAGTTAATTGTGCAAAAACATTTTAATAGCCTTTTAAATATTTATTTTACCCCAAAATTATTTACAAGAAAGAATTATTTTTAATTTTTAATATTTTAAAATTCTTATTAATTTTTATTTTTTTGAATTTATTGTTAAAAAAAGGAAAAGTTTGATTATTTTGATTAATTATTTTAACATAAAAAGAGACACAAAAAAAGGAAAATTTAGTTTTGGCCCGACAAGATGATTTATCTTGCTCCTACGTATTCCCGGGTGCGATGGGAAACTCAAAGCCACGTAGTTCTTTTGAAAAATTTTGATTGATTGGTTGATTTTTAATTTTTTGATAAAAATTTAATCTTTGATTTTTTTGTTTAAAAAAGGATTTTATTTTTAAAAAATAAATTCACTTTTGCTTAGAGTCCAAGATAGCAGTGCTATACGATAAACCCTTACAATTCGTACGACACTTGAGGATGAATAAGTCCATACATCAACGTCGTAGATTGTTGCGTGAATTAAAAAGAGATTTTTATTTTATTTTTTACAAAAGGGTCGGATAAAATTTGTTAAAAGAACACATTGAAAATATTTATTATTCTTAATAAAAGGGAATTCATTTGCACAGGGTTAAAGATAACGGAGCTATACGATGAACCATTACAATTCTCATGACACTTGAGGATGAAAGTTCATACATCAACGTCATGGATTGTTGCGTGAACTCAAAAGAGATTTTTATAAAAACTAGACAGGGTAAGAATTGGTTAAAGGTGTAAATTGAAAACAAATATTTTTAATTAAATTTTTATTTAAAACAATGACTGAAAATATATTTTTTATATTTTTATGTTTTGTGATTTCAAAAAAAAAAAATTTGGTGCATTTTATAACTTAGCATCAATATATTGGAAAGAGACATGGCCCAAATATGAGAGCAAAACACTGGCCCAAAACCCAAATAAGTTAACAAATCACGTAAAAACTGAAAATAAAGTTAAAAGAAAACCAAGCAACATCAACCATCAGAAGCTCTGCTTCTACACATTACCAATGGAGGACCAAGGAGGAGCTGCAGACAGAAGGGAAGATGGCGACGGAGGAGGAGGCTTCGTGCGGCGACTGGTCGAGGACTGCTTCACGTTGGCTCTACAACTGGTCTTGCGCGGCGGCGGAGCAGACGCAGCGGACCCGGGCGGAGACGGCGGAGAGGGACCAAAGCAGGGACTTTCTAATGCCGCTGAAACGAAGACGAAGACGGAGGAGCAAGAGACGCAGCGGCGGCGAGGCTCGAACGGCGGGGGGCGCAAACGGCCGTGGTACGCGAGGTGGTGCCGTCTAGATCTGGTGTTGATGACGGCGTGGTCGATGGGTGGAGGAGGCAGCGGCGGTGGACGCAACAACGAGCTTGATGCCGTGACGGTGATGGCGACCAACGGTGGGTGAGCAGTGGCGAATCGGATCTGATACGGCGGAGGGGACGACGCACGGCTGTGCTTGCACCCGAGGGATGACGGAGACGAGTAACTGGACGGAGCTTGGGGTGTTGTCCCGCTGTTGCGTATGAAGCAAGACGGCGGAGCACGGCGGAGGAGCCTTGGGATGAAATTCTGGTCAGTTTCTGTTATCTCTTTGGGTTTTGGTTATGAAAAATGGTGATGGTTATGATACATTGAAGAGGATGTGGATCATAAGGGTTTGAACATTATGGAAGAAAGATGGAAAAGATGGTAGTTTCTGGAGGAGAGTGAGAGATTTTTTTAGCAAAACTCTACTTTCTTTGTTTTTCGCCTCTCCCCCTTTCTGTTCTGAACTTCCCCATTTTTAAATCCTCCTTGCTTGCAAAACTCCAAAAACAGAACCCAATGGCCACAATGGATAGTCATTTTCATTCATTTCCTTCTCGGTGTTTCTGCCTAACTGCTTCAATCTGTGTGTGCTGCAAATTTCTTTTAGTATCTTTTCTTTGGTTCATGTTTGACTCTGGTTGAAAGTGAGGGAGCAGTATTGCTTGTTCCAATATTTCCTTCTTGATGCTTAAATTTGAAAGCCATGTTTATTGCAAAATGCTTAACAATGCCATTGCTCTTTTGGGTGCTGATATGCATTAAAACATTTTGGCATTTTGCTTCTTCTTCCTGCACTTGTTTGTCCCATTCTTCTTTTTTTTTTTTGTATATTTTGTTTTTTCTATCTTTAAATGGGCTTTGGGATAAAGGAACAGGGACCAAGTAGATGGATTTTATTCTTGCAATTTTGGTTTTTTATCCTTTTTTTTATTCATTTTTTTTTATTCTAAATTTTAATCAGATAAAGTAAAACATAGCATCTGGACAAAATTGGGTATTCACAATACGTTAGTTCAGAGTATCTCTTGTACTTCCTTGATAACTTTTTTTCTTATTAAAAATGTGTTTCCTGGAAATTACCGAAAGGGACAAAATTGTAATTTAAAGTGTTAGATTCCAACGAGTATATAAACACCATCCCAGGATACGAGACTGAAGGAAACTTTTAATCGAAGCTAAATATATGCATGCTTTGATCACGCATTGGGTGAGGGTGAAAAACAATTGAGAATAAATGTGACAAGATAAAAAAAAGTTAAATTAAATTCAATAATATAAAAATATGTGAACATTTATGATAATGGTTTAAATAATTTTTCAGTCTCCTTAATTTTCATCCATTTGAGTTCCGGTTCTTATAACTTTATTTTTAAATTTCGATTCTTATATTTACAACTATTTGAGTTTTGATCATTATAGTTAATGCATTAATACTTATACTAGTATTTTTGCACCCGTGCATCACGGGTCATCGATTATTATCATTATTGATAGCATTGTTATCATTAATAACTTGAATTGTGTCTCTACATGTACGAAACTTTTTTTTCCTTTATCCAAGATTAAGTCCACTATGTCAAATATTTTTTTGACTTATTTCACACATTGCTTTCAATATTTCCTTCTCACCCATAACGGTGGTACTCATTCATCTCCAAGGCTTTTTATTTATAAACAGAAGTGCTCAGCAAAAACCCTGAAACAATTTTATCTATAATTTGAGTGCAAAGAATTGAATATTATTTTTAATTTAAAATGATATTACAAAACATAATGTAACACAGTAACACTGTGTGTTAAGTCTTCATCTTCGATTATTACTAATGATCAACTAATCCTTTTAAATCATGTGATGCTGACACATGTCACTTTATTAGAAAATCATTAATTCCCCTTATTAATTAGTATAGATATAGATTTATTATTTAAAATAGAAAAAACAAAGGCAAGGATGTATAAAAAAATAGATTAGAAAATATGAATAGCTCTACCTCTATTTATGTCAATTCAGAGAGATTGTCGTATTTGACTCCCAAAACATTGTACCTTTACTGGTTTGTAAATATTTTAAAACAAAAATATATATAAATTTTAGAAGAAAAAAATAATAATAAAAATTTTTCATCACTTGAAATGTGGCTTGCATCATTGTGCTATACTAAAATCAGCATTTCCCCTTATTAATTAGTATAGATATAGATTTATTATTTAAAATAGAAAAAATAAAGGCAATGATATAGAAAAAAAATGCAAAATATGAATAGTTCTGCCTCTATTTATGTCAATACAGATATTAGAAAAATAAAAAAGCAAATTAGAAAAAAAATAATTAGAAAAAAATTTAAAAAACATTAGAAGAGTATATAAAAAAATATTTTAAAAAATAGGAAAAAATAAATAGAAAAATAAAATTAATTTGAAAACGAAAATATTTTAAAAATAGCAATTATAAAAATTAAATTTTAAAAAAAGTAAATTAGAAAAAAAACTAATTTGGGAAAAAAAATATAAAAAATATTATAAAGAATGTATGTTTAAAAAATAAATAAATAAATTTAAATAATCAAAAATAATCAACCAGTTGACAACTCCTTCTACTGTTATAGGAACGGTAGAAGAAAAGTTATTAATTGATAAAGTGATATACATATTGAATACTAAAATATAAATAAATATTAAAATATAGTAATTCGTTAGGTTCAAAAATAATCGAATTAACGACCATTGAGTTTGGTTCAATTCGGAGCAATAAAAAAATAAAATTTTTCCCTATACGTGACATCGATTTTCAATTTGGTCCCTATACGTAAAAAATTATCAATTTGGTCCCTATACGTGACACTGATTTTCAATTTGGTCCTCACCGCTAATTGGTCCCTATATAAGAGGACCAAATTACAAATTATTGTCACATATAGGGACCAAATTGAAAATAATTATCACATGTAGGGACCGATTTCAAATTTTTTTTCTTGAATTGGTCCCTACATGTGACAATAATTTACAATTTGGTCCTCTTATATAGGGACCAATTAGCGGTGAGGACCAAATTGAAAATTAGTGTCACGTATAGGGTCCAAATTGATAACTTTTTACGTATAGGGACCAAATTGAAAATCGATATCACGTATAGGGACCAAAACATTACTTTAACCTTAAAAGATAAATAAATAAATTTAAATAATCCAAAATAATCCACCAGTTGACAACTCCTTCTACTGTAACAGGAACATTAGAAGAAAAGTTGTTGATAAAGTGATATACATATTGAATATTAAAATATATATAAATATTAAAATATAGTAATTGGTTCAGTTCCAAAATAACCGAATTAATGATCATTGGGTTTGGTTCAATTCAGAGCCGTGCACAAAAAAGAAAAGAAAAAAAGAACTAATTTAATTGGTTGTTTCGGATTTTCAAATTCATTGAATTATTGGTTCGAGTCTTACGATCCTAAATTTTTCCGAAGAACACGATAGTTTTGCTACCTTTCCTGAGTAAAAATATTTAAAACAAAAAAAAGTATAAACTTTAAAAAGTATATAACAATATCCGAACCAATTAAAATTGGTTTGATTCGATTCAATTCAAACTGAAAAATATTAAATATTAAAATACATATATATAAATTATATAAAATATTAAATTTTAAACTATTAAATTATATATACATTAAAATAAAAGTATATAAAAATTAAAAATCAAGAACACGACAACTCTATTTTTATTGTTTGCCAATTTATTATTGGTTGACAGTGTAAAAAAACTTTACACCGTTAGTTTATACAAATAAATTCAAAAAAAAGGTATTAGCAAAAAAATTTATTAGGAAATTTTTTAAAAAATAATGGAAAACGCAAAAAAAAAATTGAAAAAATAATAATTAACAAAAAAATTATTAAAAATTTATTTTATAAAGAAAAAGAAAAAAGTAAATTAGAAAAAAAAATAAACGAAAAATAATTAGAAAAGAAATTTATGAAAACAAATATTTTTAAAAAATTAGGAAAAGATAGATTTAAAAAATTAGAAAAATAAAATTAATTAGCAAAAATATATATTAAAAAAAATTATGAAAAACTATATTTTAAAAATTATATTAAAAATAAATAAATTAGTAAAACAAATTAGAAAAAGTATATAAAAATATTTTAAAACAATTAGGTAAATAATAATTATAAAAAAATATTAAAAAAATTAGAAAAATAAATTTAATTAGAAATTAACAATATTTTTAAAAAGCAATTATAAAATAAACATTTACAAAAAATAAATTAGAAAAAAACTAATTCGGGGAAAAAATAAATTTAAAAATATTATAAAAAATATATGTTTAAAAAATAAATAAATAAGTTTAAATAATCCAAAATAATCCACTCGTTGACAACTCCTTCTATTGTTACAGGAACAGTAGAAGAAAAATTATTTATTGATAATGTGATATACATATTGAATATTAATATATATATATATATATTAAAATGTAGTAATTGGTTCGATTCCAAAATACCGAATTAATGATCATTGAGTTTGGTTCAATTCGAAGCATTGCATAAAAAAGAAAAAAAAAACGAACCAATTTAATTGGTTGGTTTGGATTTTCAGATTCATCGAATTGTTGGATCGAATCTTAGGACCTTAAACTTTTTTGAAGAACATGGTAGCTTTGCTATCTTTCCTGGCTAAAAATATTTAAAAACAAAAAAAAAAATAAACTTTAAAAATTCAATAACAATATCCGAACCAATTAAAATTGGTTTGGTTTGATTCGGTTCGAATCAGAAAATATTAAAATATGTATATATATATAAATAAAAAATATAATATTAAATTATATATACATTAAAATATAAGGATATAAAAATTAAAACATCAAGAACATGATAACTCTACTTTTCCTATTTGTCAATTTATAATTGGTTGACAGTGTAAAAAAACTTTAAACTGTTAGTTTATACAAATAAATTAAAAAAAAAACTATTAGCAAATAAAAAATTTATTAGGGAAAAAAAATTAAAGAAAACGAAAAAAAAATATAAAACTAAAAAAAATTTAAAAATTTAACAATAAAAAAATAACCGTGAAAAAAATTTAAAGTTTTTTTAAAAAAAGGGTAAAAAAATTATTTTTAAAAAAAACTAATTTTAAAAAAAAATCGAAAAATCATATTGTTGACATGTGTATGCACAGTAAAATTGTCTATCCAACTTTAATATTAGTATAGATATAATAATAATAATATAATAAAGAATATATGTTAAAAAAAAATATAAATTTAAATAATCCAAAATAATCCACCAGTTGACAACTCCTTCTACTGTTATAGGAACGGTAGAAGAAAAGTTATTAATTGATAAAGTGATATACATATTGAATACTAAAATATATATAAATATTAAAATATAGTAATTGGTTCGGTTCAAAAATTAAAGAATTAATGATCATTGAGTTTGGTTCAATTCGAAGCCGTAAAAAAATAAATTTTAAAAAATATATTATAAAGAATGTATGTTTAAAAAATAAATAAATAAATTTAAATAGTCAAAAATAATCCACCAGTTGACAACTCCTTCCACTGTTATAGGAACGGTAGAAGAAAAGTTATTAATTGATAAAGTAATATACCAATTCAATACAAAAATATATATAAATATTAAAATATAGTAATTGGTTCGGTTCAAAATTAAAGAATTAATGATCATTGAGTTTGGTTCAATTCGGAGCCATAAAAAAAATTAATTTTAAAAAATATATTATACAGAATGTATGTTTAAAAAATAAATAAATAAATTTAAATAATAAAAAATAATCCACCAGTTGACAACTCCTTCTACTTTTATAGGAACGGTACAAGAAAAGTTATTAACTGATAAAGTGATATACCAATTCGATACTAAAATATATATAAATATTAAAATATAGTAATTGGTTCGGTTCAAAAATTAAAGAATTAATGACCATTGAGTTTGGTTCAATTCGGAGACGTAAAAAAATAAATTTTAAAAAATATATTATAGAGAATATATGTTTAAAAAATAAATAAATAAATTTAAATAATCCAAAATAACCCACCAGTTAACAACACCTTCTACTGTTACAGAAACAATAGAATAAAAGTTGTTAATTGATAAAATGATATTCATATTGAATATTAAAATATATATAAATATTAAAATAAATTAATTGGTTCGGTTCCAAAATAATCGAATTAATGACCATTGAGTTTGGTTCAATTCAGAGTTGTGCACAAAAAATAAAAAAAAAAGAACCAATTTAATTGGTTGTTTCGGATTTTCAAATTCATCGAATTATTGGTTCGAGTCTTACGATACTAATCTTTTTCGAAGACACGGTAGCTTTGCTACCTTTCCTGAGTAAAAATATTTTTTAAAAAAACTATAAACTTTAAAAAGTCAATAACAATATCCGAACAAATTACAATTGGTTTAGTTTGGTTCGATTCGAATTGAAAAATATTGAAACACACACACACACACACACACACACACATATATATATATATATAATATTAAATTTTAAACTATTAAATTCTATATACATTAAAATACAAGTATATAAAAATTAAAACATCAAGAACAACAACTCTACTTTTACTGTTTGTCAATTTATTATTGGTTGACAGTGTAAAAAAACTTTACACTGTTAATTTATATAAATAAATTCAAAAAAAAGTATTAGCAAAAATGCATGAATGGCATATTAACAATGCATAAATGACATATTAACAATGCATGACTTAAAGTACTACATGCACGAGCATACAATGAATAATGATGAGTGTAACGAGATGCATGAATGAATGGCATATTAAGGCGTCTATAGAATGCATCATGGTACATGAGATATAAATGTGATTATTCATGTTGCAGAAAAAGGTGGAATGTGCTCCATTTTGTCATACATGGATCACATCCTAAAGTCTGAACTTCCGAGGTCAAGACCCTAGTTTGGTAGGCTGCTAATGACATTTTATGCGCATGACTTCCGGGACAGATCTAGACCCCTAAACATATGGTCACCGGATTACCCTCATCTAAAAATGAGGACCCGAATTCATGAACCTCACCACAGGGACCGAAAAGTCACAATATGGCAGTCCATGTTCCGATAGCAATCCGAGCGAGAGAATCAATGTCTGTCAGGGACGCAAAAGCATCACAATAACATCACTGAAGACCCTTCTAATCTTATGGCATTCCAAGACTCGGGTATAGAGCCCAAAAGTGTGTGAATATGTGATGGTGATGTGTGTGCTGGGAGCAAGCAAGTCTGCACAAAACCTAAAAAACTAACTCCAAACCTGCAAAAGAACAGCCAACATTTAAAAGAGTTTTCTACCATAGGGTTGCAAGAATATACAAAGACATTTATAAGAACAACTAAAACTATTTACGAAAATAAACAAAAAGGGTAAAGTTAATACTTTTAAGGCTATTAAAAGAAATTGCACAAACAAATATGATAGGCCTGACTCTCGAAACTCCCCAGCGGAGTCGCCAGCTGTCGCGACCGTCCCGTTCGGGAGTCGCGAAAATAAAGGTTAAAACAGCGGAGTCGCCACTAAAATTTTTATTGGGAAAATCTTAGAAAACCCAATTATTTAAAGGTAAACTGGTCTAAAAAAAAAGAGAGAGAGATGAGTCCGGGAGTCGGTTACGAGTAGGGAAGGTGTTAGCACCCCACATCGTCCGTTTTAAAAAACAGTACCTCAAGTTAATTGTGCAAAAACATTTTAATAACCTTTTAAATATTTATTTTACCCCAAAAATTATTTACAAGAAAGAATTATTTTAAATTTTTAATATTTTAATTTTTTTTATTAATTTGTATATTTTTAAATTTTTGTTTATAAAGACTAAATAAGGTCGAACATGGCACATGAGTCCACAGGGTAACCTTAAAAAGAAAGGTTTAATTATTTTGATTAATTATTTTAACATAAAAAGAGACACAAAAAAAGGAAAATTTAGTTTTTGCTTGACAAGATGATTTATCCTGCTCCTACGTATTCCCAGGTGCGATGGGAAACTAAAAGCCACATAGTTCTTTTGGAAAAAGTTTGATTGATTGATTGATTTTTATTTTTTGATAAAGATTTGATTCATTTATTTTATTATAAAAATATTTTATTTCAAAATAAATTCATTTTTTGCACAAGGTCCACGATAGCAACGCTATACGATAAATCCTTACAATACATACACCACTTGAGGATGAAAAATCATACATCAACGTCGTAGATTGTTGCGTGAATTAATAAAGGTTTTTACTTATTAAAATTTATTACAGATACTTAAAAGTATTCATTCGTTTATTTATTTATTTTTTTTAAAAAAAGAAAACTTTATCAAAATAGAACCTAAAAATCATTTTTATTTCTAAAATGAGAGAACTCACTCTTGCACGGGGTTAAAGATACTAAAACTATACAATAAACCCTTACAATTTTTACAACACTCGAGGACGAAAAATCGTACATCAACGTAGTAAATTGTTGCGTGAATTCAAGCAAGCCAATTTAGTTTCAAAATATTTTTAGGAGATTTTTATTTGGAACAAGGAATCAACAACAAAAAAACACATCTTAAGACCAAAGCACAAATCATATAAAATAAAATTTAGATTCAGGCCTGACTGAAAAGGAGCCCAACATATTTATTCTTTTTGACACAGACCATTCATTTTAAAAGCTTGGCCCAAGAACTCATCTACTAAACCTAGGTACACTAAGCCCACCAGCCAACACAAATCAATAATTAAAGCAAAAATGAAATAAGACTCAGACCCAAGTTATATAATAACCAATAAGGCAAAAAAAAAAACATCAAAGAAGCCTCTGCTTCTTTCTATGTTACCAGTATGAGCCAAAAGAGGGATAAGGACGGTAGAGCAAGGGAGCTGGACGGCAAGGGCTGGCGGCATGACGGTGGCGAGGCAGGAGGCGCGAATCGGTGCTGTGTGACTGCGTGGCTTGGGCGGATCTGCGTCTGAGGCGGAGCAGCAGTTCGCACGGTGGACGCGCGATGGATAAGGGTGGTGGCTACCAGTTCGTGCGGCGACTGCGGCGTCTCATGGTAGAGCCGCAATGGGAGGAGCAAACACAGACAAATCTGGCTGCAAAGTGGTCTAACAGAGGGACGTGTGGTGGAGTTGAAACCAGAATCTGGTATGTGTTTTATGTTTCCATTTTTGTGTTGTTTTTTGATTTAAGATGGTGATGAAGGGTTGTGGTAGATGGGTTTTTGTTTTAATTTGTTTTGTTGGTGATGAATATTGTTTGGGTATGGAGGGTGACTGTGTTTGAGGTGTTGAAGATGATGAAGGAATGTTTGAAATATGGATGAAGATGATGGTTAAAATGGGTTTATAGTTGAAGATAGGATGTGTGGCTCATGATGTAAGGGAGAGGGAGCTTCTGAGTTTTATTTAGCTTCATTTTTTTTTATGAAGAAGAAGATGGAAGATGGAGAGTGAAGCAGAGAATGGGGTACAATGTGATGCAGAGTGGTTTTTTTTTCTTTGTTTGTCTGAAGGCTCCCCTTTTAAACTCATTTGCTTGTAAAACTCCAAGAGCAGAACCCAAGATTGTTCATTGGAGAGTCTTTTTCATTTCCACTTTCATTGATTTTGTATCTTTGGTGTCTTGCTTGGTACTTGCCATTTTCCTTCATGATATTTAGTCCTTTTTGATTTTGCTCAGATTTAACCCTGTATGAGAGATAGAGGTAGCAGATGATATGTTGCAATTGATTTCTCCTTTCATGCTTTAAACTCGAACTCTCTCCTTTTTGAAGTTTTCACAAAACTTGACTTTCCTCTTTGTATATGAAACAAATTAAAAGTTTTTGTCTTACCCCTTTGGCCTCACACGTCTGACCTCCTTCTTCTTTTTCCTTTTCTCGTTTTGTTTTGTTTTTTGTTTTGTTGTTTTTTTATGACAGAAATCAGATCTCTTTTCTTCATATATTTTTTTGTTTTTCTTTCTTTAAATGAGCTTTGGGATAGAGGACATGGGCTAGGAAGATGGATTTTTATTTTTGCAATTTTTTGTCTTTTATCCTTTTTGTTGTTGTTAAATTTAATCAAATAAAATAAAGTAAAACATAGCATCCGGACAAAATTGGGTATTCACAGTTGCCCCTATTTACTTCTTTCTTATTAGATAATAGGTGTAACCAAAGTTAACATATTATCGTTATAAGAAATGAGTAAAGACGTGAATTTTGATTTTGTCCGGAGTACACTGACAAACAAAGGACCTGCGACTACAAAGCTACTTTCTACAAACAACCAGTGGGTTCGATTGCCCACTGAGGTTTACACATAGAAAGCTTGCAGGTGGATTACCTGCCGAACTTAAAACGAGGATAAAGAACTTACAGGAAGGATTGCCTGTCAGAGGCTCGAACAGAAAGACAAAAGAGCTTACGGGGTGGATTGCCTATCTGAAGCTCGAACAGAAAGATAAATAAGCTTACGGGGTTGATTGCCCGTGAGAAGCTCGAACAGAAAGATAAAAGAGCTTACGGGGTGGATTGCCCGTCTGAAGCTCGAACAGAAATACAAAAGAGCTTACGGGGTGGATTTCCCGTCTGAAGCTTGAACAGAAAGATAAATAAGCTTACGGGGTTGATTGCCCGTGAGAAGCTCAAACAGAAAGATAAAAGAGCTTACGGGGTGGATTGCCCGTGAGAAGCTCGAACATAAAGATAAAAGAGCTTATGGGGTGGATTGCCCGTCTGAAGCTTGAACAGAAAGATAAATAAGCTTACGGGGTTGATTACCCGTGAGAACCTCGAACAGAAAGATAAAGAGAGCCTACGGGGTGGATTGCCCGTCAGAAGCTCAAACGGATAGATAAAAGCTTGTGAGGCCATATAGACAAATGCAATATATGAATGTCGATTTTGCTTACTGATGGAATGACAATGCGAAAACTCAAATAACTATTTTTCAAATCACAGAATAAATGATGATGATGAGAACCCTTATTAACTTTGGGCACGATGCAAAAGATTGATGATGAATTATTTCTTCTTTGCTGTTTCCTTTTCATTATTGGATCCTTGACCCCTTAAAAGCATCGATCACAGTCAGTCTTGAGGATGAACTAAAACAAGGCTCATCTTATCGGGGAGAGATATCTTGCACTTTTTTTTGAGAGTAGACACCCTTGATGATAATTATCCCGATGGTTGATTCTCAATATTCCTTTCTTTCTTCAGTGCCCTTAATAGGGGAAGCATCGTGCCCCCTATGACCTTTTGAGGCTTTCTAGGGAATTCTAACTGCTTAAAAAAACAATACTTGTTTCACATTTCAGTATATACTTACCAGGGTGAATTCACACACACAAATGACAAAAGTTAAGAGAAAGGGACCAAGGTAGCGAAATAAAATAAAGGAAGTCAATGTCATTATATTTGGATTGAAAAAGGTGTACAAAGCATAAATTGCAAAACATTGCGGAGTAGGATCGCATCTCCTCGGGTGATGTCTCTCTCAATGACTAATGTTAGTATCCCTCATACAATCTTGACTGCTCATTAATTAGCTTCAGAGATGTTGTTTGCTCCAGTCTTCATACATCCAACCTACTGACTGCCCCAGTTCATCGGCTTGACGACACTTCCATTGTTATTTTTTTTTATTTTTTTGAACCCTAACTTTTGCCTAGACCGCCTTTTCAGGTTTTCAGCCTACCGGGTTACTCTAACTTTTGCCTAGACTGTCTTTTCAGATTTTCAGCCTAGCGAGCTTTTCTTTCTTTTCTTCTCTCTTTTTTATTTTTCACTTTTTCTTTTCTTTTCTTCTTCTTCTTGGGAAGTGTGTTCAAGCATAATACTTTTTTACTGCATCTGAGTTTACAGGAAGTGGAAGATCTTCCCCATCCATTATGGTGAGAATTAAAGCCCCTCCAGAGAATGCCTTTTTCACTACGTAAGGTCCGTCATAGTTCGGGGTCCACTTCCCTCGATGGTCCTTTTGGATTGGTAGGATCTTTTTGAGCACAAGATCACCTTCCCGAAACTACCGAGGGCATACTTTCTTCTCGTAAGCTATAATCAACCTTTTCTGGTACAATGGACCGTGACACAGTGCTGCTAATCTCTTCTCTTCGATGAGGTTCAATTGGTCCAGTCGATCCTGAACCCACTTAGCTTCTTCCAGTTCTGCTTCTCTCAGTACCCTTAATGAGGGGATCTCTACTTCAATCGGGAGCACTGCCTCTATCCCATACACTAAGGAATATGGCGTTGCCCCTGTCGAGGTGCGAATAGAGGTACGATAGCCGTGCAAATCAAAGGGTAACATCTCGTGCCAATCTTTATACGTCACTACCATCTTTTGGACAATCTTCTTGATATTTTTATTAGCGGCCTCGACTGCCCCGTTCATCTTTGGGCGGTACGGGGAGGAATTGTGATGCTTTATCTTGAAGTTTTTGCACATCTCCTTCATCATCTTGTTGTTCAAGCGGGTCGCATTATCAGTGATAATATCACTCGGCAACCTATAACGACAAATTAATTCTCTTTTTACAAATTTGATCACGACATTCCTGGTCACATTGGCATATGATGCAGCCTCAACCCACTTCGTGAAATAATCAATGGCAACGAGAATGAAGCGATGCCCATTTGAGGCTTTTGGTTCGATTGGCTCGATCACATCCATTCCCCACATCGAGAACGGCCAGGGTGCTGACATGACATTCAAGGGAGCTGGGGGCGCATGAACCCTATCAGCGTATATTTGACACTTATGGTAATTCTTCGCATAATTAAATCAACCAGCCTCCATTGTCAACCAATATTGGCCAGCCCTCAAGATTTTCCTGGCCATTGCATGACCACTCGCATGTGTTCCAAAAGATCCTTCATGTACCTCCTCAATTATCCATTTAGCTTCTTTTGCGTCAACGCGCATCAACAACACCATGTCATGATTTCTTTTGTAGAGAATACCTTCATCTAAATAGAAACCCATTGCAAGTCTTCTTAGGGTTCTTTTGTCATTTTCTGAAGTGCCCGGAGGGTATTCCCTTCTTTGGATGAAGCATTTGATGTCATGGTACCACGGTTTTTGATCAGACTCTTCCTCTATCACTTGACAATATGCAGGATGATCACGACTCTCCATTTTGATGAGTGGTAGGTTCATCTCGTCACTTACTTTGAACATCGAGGACAAGGTAGACAACGCGTCAGCTAATTGGTTATCTTCTCGGGGAATATGATGAAATGTGACTTCATCAAACTGCTCAATCAAACCTTTGATGTAATCATGGTATGGGATCAACTTGGCATCTTGGGTTTCCCATTCCCCTCTAAGCTGGTGGATGACTAATGCAGAGTCCCCATATACCTCCAGTATCCTTGCTTTTGCCTCTATTGCTGCCAAGATCCCTAGTGCACAAGCTTCGTATTCGGCTATATTGTTTGTACAATCGAAGCAGAGTCTTGCACTGACAGGGAAATAATCATTTTCTGGTGAGATTAAGATTGCCCCGATTCCGTGTCCCAATGCATTAGAAGCTCCGTCAAATAACATGGTCCATTTTTCTTTTTTTGGTGATTGCTCGTGATCAAACAAAGCCATTATATCTTCATCTAGAAAATCACATTGCATCGATCCATAATCTTCTACAGGCTGATTGGCTAGATATTCTGCAAGAGCACTCCCTTTTATTGCTTTTTGGGTGACATAGACAATGTCATATTCTAATAGCAGGACTTGCCAGCGAGCAATTCTTCCAGTCAGAGCAGGCTTATTAAAGATATATTTGATCAGATCCATTTTGGACACCAACCAGGTAGTGTAACACAACATGTAATGCCTCAAACGACGAGCAACCCAAGCCAAGGCACAGCAAGTGCGTTCTAACAGTGAGTAGTTGGCTTCGCAACTGGTGAATTTCTTACTTAGATAATAGATGGCATGTTCCTTACTTCCTGACTCATCGTGTTGCCCCAATACGCAACCCATCGATTCATCTAGCACAGTCAAATACATGATGAGAGGTCTTCCCAGTACTGGGGGAACCAAGATCGAAGGCTCCTGTAGATATTGTTTGATCTTCTCAAAGGCTTTTTGACAATCTTTATTCCATGTCAAAGCTTGTTTTTTGCACAACAATTTAAAGATTGGTTCACATGTCGCGGTTAGTTGGGAGATGAATCGGGGCAATGTAGTTCAATCTTCCTAAAAACCCATGAACTTCCTTCTCCGTTTGAGGTGCTGGCATGTCGATGATTGCTCGAACCTTTTCAGGATCAACCTCTATTCCTCTTTGACTAACAATGAACCCCATAAGCTTGCTTGATTTCACTCCAAAAGTGCATTTGGCTGGATTCAATCGGAGCTAAAAACTTTCTTAACCGCTCAAAAAGTTTCTGCAGATCATCAACATGGTCATCTTCGGATCTGGACTTAGCGATCATGTCTTCTACATAAACTTCTATCTCCTTATGCATCATGTCATGGAATAAAGCCACCATAGCCCGCTGATATGTTGCCCCAGCATTTTTCAAGCCAAAGGGCATAACCTTGTAGCAAAAGGTTCCCCATAAAGTGACAAACGTGGTTTTCTCCATATCTTCGGGAGCCATCTTGATCTGATTATATCCCGAGAATCCATCCATGAAAGAGAATAATGCATGTTGAGCTGTATTGTCTACAAGAACATCAATGTGTGGCAGAGGAAAGTCATCTTTTGGGCTAGCTCTATTCAGATCTCGATAGTCAACACACATCCGAACCTTTCCATCTTTCTTAGGAACAGGAACAATATTGGCAACCCATTGAGGGCACTTCACAACTTCTAGGAAACCTGCATCTAGCTGCTTCTTGACCTCATCCTTGATCTTTAAGAACATTTCCGCTTTCATCCTTCGTAGCTTCTGTTTTACTGGAGGACACTCCGGCTTTAATGGTAGCCTGTGTTCTGCCACACTAGGGTCTAACCCTGGCATGTCTTGGTATGACCATGCGAAAACATCTTTATATTCCATCAACAACTTGATCAACCTACTTCGCTCCTTTTCTTTCAGGGAAATGCCAATCTTGACCTCTTTTTTATCCTCTTCGGTCCCCAAATTGATTAGTTCACTCGGCTCTTCGTGGGGTCGAATTTCCCTGGCTTCTTGTTCTACCAATCTCAATAGTTCAAGAGGAACTTCCCCGTCATCATCAACAACCTCTTCAACGTGATCAATGGGGTAGTGAAAATTGTATGTTGAGTTACTACCACTGTCGTTTTCAAGAGAGTCACTTTTAGATCTGCATTTTGGTAGTTATCAGGGAAAGGTGAATGAACAAAGGTTAAAGACGAGGGACTGCATTTATTGGTGAGGAATGGTGAACATAAACGAAAGTAAAAAGGAGAGATAACAACACAAAGATACTGAATGCATGCATTTATTGATAAATCATACTGAAACAAATAAGTAAGCCCATTACAATAAAATTCCTAAAGCCTTGGGCAGAGCTAAAGGATAATCATTACAGAATTACTTGGAAAAAGACTCTATGGTCCTGGGGAGCTCAATGATCTCCTAATTGTTGAGCTTTGTATCTGGAGAACATGGATACACCATATTGACACCATGATCGGTGGGATAATCATCTTCAACGGCAACCGCTTGGTCCAGGAATGCGAAACCTACACTTCGGAAGTTCTGTTGAATGTCACAGATGGGAACCCTTTGAGCCTTGTATTCACGATTTTCCAGCCGAGCCAACCTCTTTCTTTTATTCTATTCTATAACCCTCATCTTCTCGGCTTTGGTGGGTTTGTATCCCAACCCAAACCTGTCCTTGTTCTCAGCGAGCATGAGGATATCAGCGACACCTTGGATATTCTTCCCCAAACCGCTTCCAGGTCGGTATCCTCCTTCGAGCATAACCTTAGCCATCATAATGGACGCTTTAGATGACTGAGGTTTCGAGAGTGGAGCTCCCTCCCCAATATAAATGACATTGGCAATTTCAAGTGACTGGAAGGCAGTCTTGATAGCTTCGTCGGCAGCTTCAATATAAGGGGTTGTTGATGGCCTGCTTACTAACAGATCCTCCTCTCCAGAAACAATTATCAACTTACTATCAACAATGAACTTCACCTTCTGGTGCAATGTGGAAGGTACAGCTCCAGACGAATGGATCCATAGTCGTCCTAGGAGACAACTGTAAGTTGGTGTGATGTCCATTACTTGGAAGAGTACTTCAAAGGTGCAAGGGCCAATCTGAATGGGCAATTCAATTTCTCCCATGACTTCCCTTCGGGTGCCATCGAAAGCTCTTACAATCATTGTGCTTGGCTTCATATGAGTTCCATCGAAAGGCAACTTTGCCAGTGTTGACTTTGGCATTACATTCAAAGAAGATCCATTATCAATGAGAACCCTAGCCATGACATGGTCTCGACACTTCACAGAAATGTGCAATGCTTTGTTGTGCCCCATACCTTCAGCTGGTATTTCATCATCGGTGAAAGTGACAAAATTATCAGCAACTATGTTACCTACAATGTTATCGAGCTTATCAACTGTGATGTCATGGGAGACATGAGCTTGATTCAACACCTTCATCAGTACCCTCCTGTGTGGCTCAGAGTTCATCAATAGAGACAAAAGAGATATCCGAGCCGGAGTTCGATTTAACTGATCCACAACCCTATATTCAGTCTGCTTGATGAACTTCAAGAATTCGCCGACTTCTTCATCGGATACCTCCTTTTTATTCTCACCCCTGTTTGCTTCCTTGTCATCTAGAATTCCTTTCACCTTCTCTTTTCCCATGCGATCCTTTCCTTCCTTTTCTGTTTCCTCCCTTCACAATACCTTTGGAGTGTAAATGCGACCACTCCTAGTCATTCCACCAATTCCTGAAATGTTGGTAACCACAATAGTCTCGTCGGAAGGATTGGGTTGAACCTGCATCTCATATTTCCATGGTACCGCTTTGGTGTCCTTGTAAGGGAAAGGGCTCGGAACTTGGATGACGATTGGTGTTGGCCCACTTGGAACCGGCAAAAGTTTCTTCTCAGTATAGTATATCACCACTGGTTTTGGAGTGACTTGCTCGGGAACTAGTTGAGGATTAACCACAATAGTAAAAAGGGGTTATCTTAATTGGGGTTGAGGAAATTGTAGATTCAGCAACCATATTAATGGCATATTCATTTGATCCACAACCAATTAAGATAATCTTCATATCCATTAACTGTTGCACGACTTGCCGAAACTCTGAACAGTTTTCAATCGAATGCCCCATGTTCCCATCGAAGTCACACCTTATCTCTCCATCGAGAGCCTTTTCTTCCATGATCGGGATTTGGATTAATCCACATTTGCACATCTCTCTGAAAACAACTCTCATAGGAGTCCTGACATCAGCCACTTTACTCTTGAGAGTATGTTCCAAGAAGCTCTCAACGGCATTGACTCCCGAACTCCCATGATTTGGCATAGGGCCCTGTGCCACATTTGGAGCATCCTTCTGAAAGCTCAACCATTTGGCATTAATCAGGTCTTGTACCTTAAACTTCAAAGCTTTACAACTCTCAGTGGAATGACCTGTGGCCCCATCGTGATATTCACATTGAGTATTTGGGTCATACCACTTTGGATAAGGAGGGTCTATTGGTCTTGTCGGGATAGGGGTTAGCACGGATTTGCTCACAAGTTGACGGAATAGTTCAGTGTAGGTCATGGGTATCGGGTCAAAACGCACTGGCTTTCTTTCTGAGTTATACGGTGTTCTTGTTTGACTGGTGTTTGGGTTTGGATTTAGGGGTTGAACAATTTGAGGTGGCATGGTAGGGTGTGTTTGAGGCTGAGAAGGGTATGATGGTCGGTAAGGAGACATCTGTTGAGGATTTGCAAATTGTGAGGTGGTGGCGATATATGGCTAGTTGGCTTGGTGATATGGAGGTGGTTGGTAATATGGGGCGTATTGGGCTTGGAAGGCGGGTGTTTGGTTCGGTCTCCATTGGTTTGGTCTCTTTTGTTCAAAGGTTACTACATGCACTTCTCCCTCTTTCTTTTTCACAAACGGGGCTTTCTTTGGGCCGTTCCCTACCAAAGTCTCGGTGATCTTGCCATTCCTCATTCCACTTTCAATTCTCTCACCGATGATGACCATGTCAGAAAAATTTGATGACACACTCCCAATCCTCCTATCATAGAAGGGCGACTGGAGTGTATCAATGAACATTGCTACGATTTCTTTCTCGGCTAAGGGAGGCTCCACCTGAGCAGCCAGTTCCCTCCATCGTTGTGCATACTCTTTGAAAGTCTCAACGTCCCCTTTTGACATATTTTGGAGTTGCATCCTATCGGGAGCCATGTCAATATTGTACTTGTACTGCTTCAGGAATGCATCTGCTAGATCTTTGAAGGAACGGATGTGTGCCCGCTCGAGATGTGTATACCAATTTGAAGCTGCCCCGGTTAAACTGTCTTGGAAGAAGTGAATCAAGAGCTTATCATCTTGGACATATGACGCCATCTTCCTAACATACATGGTCAAATGGTTATTGGGACAAGTGGTTCCCCGATATTTGTCAAAATCGGGCACCTTAAATTTCGACGGAATTACAACATTTGGCACCAGACAAAGTTCTGAGGCATCTCGAAGACCATAACTATTTACCCCTTCAATGGCCCGTAATCTTTCCTCTAGTACTTCCAGCTTTTCTTTAGATTGGGAATTCCCTTCCGACTGATTCATCGGAGTTTCTCCGTACATATTATGAGGAAATGAATATGGCATGGAGGAGGAACCGAAGTTTGGCATCATTTGAGCCCCCTGGGGTCCATAACATAGGGTGTATTGTGGGGGCTTTGGATTGACAGAAGGTGTCACTATCGGGGTGTTACCATCTGTAGGGTTGACAGTTTGTGTTTGCGGTATTTCGACAGCATTGGTGGGGGTTTGTGTATGAGTGATATGTTCGGAGTTCTGAATGCCATCTTGTGGGCTGGGGGCTGTTGGTGGCATAAATCCACGAGGCAAACCGTATGGGGGATTGTTTGGGTCAAATGAAAAGTGAGTTTAGTTGCTTGGATAAATAGTGAGAGGCATCATGGCCCTTGGTTGGTTGAAGCCTTGAATAGGAATCTGAGAAAAATCGGACGGGATGAGAGGTGTGGTTGGCTGTCCTTCGTTCGAGGCTGGAGGGTTCTCCTCTGTGTTCTTTTCCATCTGCATTTCTTGTAGGATCTCCATCATCTTAGTCATCTGATCCTTGATTTGACTGACTTCATCCCTGATCTCTTGAACTTCTTCTAGTTCATCCGCCATGGCTCTTGCCTGTGATCGAGTGCGATAAGGGTGTCTCGGAGCAATTGTTCAGAAGAGTCACACTATTTTAATCAGGAAAAAGTAAGAATATTGCAAAAAAGAAAAAGCTTTGGTGAAAACCACCTATGGAGTTATTATTTATTATTTTATTTTTCTCTTCTTGAGTTAACACCTTGTGACTGACAACAGATGGTCCCTCCATCCCACACAGAGAGCATTGTGCTCATAAGATGAAATGGAGTTGACAACAAATCTAGGGGAAGAACGTCTCTCCACAATAGATGTTGTCTTAAACACACTAGCAATGCGAATTTTGAATTGAGACATCCCGACCTACCCTTTGCGCAGAAGGAAGAATCCTATAAGGTAAAGATGTAGTTGACAACGTACTAAAGGGAGACCATGCTCCACAATAGGTGTCGTCGCAAGTCAAGTGTAAGAGTTGGAGTGCGAAGGAATCATAGAGGCAAGAACAAATTTCATTAGAAGCAACATATAGATTGGGATTACATCATTGTCAAATCATAATTTTCAACATTGTTACAACATTTCATCCTAAAGTCAACAGCTTAGGTCTCTTTCTTTTTAGCCCTCGAGCAAACCCTCCACACATTTGCATAAAATCATCCAGTTCAGACTGGAGACGAAGCATAGGGTCCCCACAGATTTGTTGTTCTGCCTTCTCAAAGCTTTGAACAAAATTTTGAACGCAATGACTTAGCTCCAAACTCATGCTCACATATCTCTTTTTCCATATGTCAATATCTATCCCTCGCTCTCGCGCTTCTTCTCTCCACCATTTCACGGCATTCATTGCTTGAACCACGTGATCATGATAATATTTTGCCGAGGTCCACCCCAAATCGGACTCCATCTTGATTTTGACCATTAGGATATTTAGTTCTTTGACCTTTTGTACCAATTCATCAGTCAAGCAACTTTGTGCACAAATTTGCTTCTGTAAGTTGCTATTGACTCCCCTTTGTCGATCAACCTCCGCCTCCAATGACTTTCTCATACCTTCTTGCTGGATGACTTCTTCTTCTAACTGACGCTTTTCTTTTCTTAGCCGATGCCTCTCCGTTGTCAAGGATAATACTTTACCTTCAAGATTCTGGACCTTAGCCATGATGCTTGGTGAGACATTTTCTGTATTCATCTGGACTCTTGAGGTTGTGGAGATATCTGCACATAAATCTTTTAAGTGTTCATTTTCCTTTGCTAACTTCCCACAACGCTTCTGTCCAATGGCTATTTTTAACTCGACATCTTGCTTTTGTTGTTCCATTTCCTTCATTTATGCTTCTATAACTTTCAGTTATTCTGTCATTTGAGTCACCAAAGGGGAGTGATCTTTATCTTTCATGCTTTCTGCCGAAAAGTTGACAGGACCTTTCCTTGATTTTCTCCATGCTTCATATTCTGAGACAATGATTAGGATTGGCTGGCCCAATTGTGATCTCCCTGCCATCTTCACATCTTTCCATGCATTTCTGACTGATTTTTCCAACAACTTGGTATTCTCTCCATCCTCGTACCGGAAACAGCATCCGCCGAGTTGTTCCTCTCTTGGCACGGTTTGCGTCCAACAAAGCTGTCATAAGACTATGGAGTGTGTAGGATATGCACCCTCTTGGACCCATCAAAGGAACATTGGAATAGTCACCACAACTATAAATGATATCTTGCCCTTGCTGACCTTCGTACCATGGGCATACCCACCTAAAAGAGTCCCTTTCCACTTTGTCAAACCCGCTCTCCATTCCTCTTCATTTAGCTGTCTTATAGGGATGTTATGGAAGCCTCTTAGTGGATCTGAATGGCGGGTGATATAACCTTTTGCATACATGTGAGTCATGGCCCACACATAGAGCAATTGTACACAACATCGGAGGTTCCCCTTTGGATTCCGCTGGAAAAATTCTAGAGTCAAAAGCGTTTCAGCTAACACTACCGACACAGGGTTTTTCTTTTTTTCTACTGTGAAGAATACATCCATTGCCGCTTGATCTATCATGTCTAGCACTGATGGAAATAGAACCAACCCATATATTGTTAGCGCCAATACCCTCTCAAATGTTTCCCAATCTTGCCGATCCATTAGTTTCTTCAAATGATTTTCAAGAAGAGTTCGGGTCAACTCTCGTGAGTTTGGGTGCCCGGTCAACTTCAAATCATTTTCAGGAAGCCCTAGTAACCCTGCTATGCTTGTAGTGGTCAAGTATTTCCCCAAGTGAAAGTATACGACGGGGTTTTTCTGCTTTGGCAACCTCAACAGGCAAGCATATTCTTCAATGGTGGGAGTAATATCCATGTTTTGCAATTCAAAACATCTGACGTGGGGGTTCCAATACTGACACAAAGCACTCAAAGCAACAGTCTCAACTGGTATGAAAATTAGGTCCAAGATCCCTCCATACTTCTTGGCGAAGCATCTTCGACGTTCTTGTGGCAAAGATTGGCTCAGATCTTTCAGATTCTCTAACGAGTTCATTATCACCCTGGAGCTCTTGGTGGTGGGAGCATTGTTAGCGTGTCTAACTTTTTCCATCTCTTGTAATCAAAGGTGTTATCTCAAATCAAATTATCTGTGGAGGGAAATTTTACTTTGTTAATAACAATTGGAAAGCAAATTTACTTATGCATGAGAGTGTAACAAAATGCATGAATGGCATATTAACAATGCATGACTTAAAGTACTACATGCACGAGCATACAATGAATAATAATGAGTGTAACGAGATGCATGAATGAATGGCATATTAAGGCGTCTGTAGAATGCATCATGATGCATGAGATATAAATGTGATTATTCATGTTGCAGAAAAAGGTGGAATGTGCTCCATTTTGTCCTACATGGGTCACATCCTAAAGTCTGAACTTTCGAGGTCAAGACCCTAGTTTGGTAGGCTGCTAATGGCATTTTATGTGCATGACTTCCGGGACAGATATAGACCCCTAAACATATGGTCCCCGGATTACCCTCATCTAAAAATGAGGACCCGAATCCATGAACCTCACCACAGGGACCGAAAAGTCACAATATGGTAGTCCATGTTCCGGTAGCAATCCGAGCGGGAGAATCAATGTCTGTCAGGGACGCAAAAGCATGACAATAACATCACTGAAGCCCCTTCTAATCTTATGGCATTCCAAGACTCGGGTATAGAGCCCAAAAGTGTGTGAATATGTGATGGTGATGTGTGTGCTGGGTGCAAGCAAACCTGCACAAAACCTAAAAAACTAACCCCAAAAGTCAAAACTGCAAAAGAACAATCAACATTTAAAAGAGTTTTCTACCCTAGGGTTGCAAGAATGTACAAAGACATTTATAAGAACAACTAAAACTATTTACGAAAATAAACAAAAAGGGTAAAGTTAATACTTTTAAAGCTATTAAAAGAAATTGCACAAACAACTATGATAGGCCTGACTCTCGAAATTCCCCAGGGGAGTCGCCAGCTGTCGCGACCGTCCCGTCCGGGAGCCACGAAAAGAAAGGTTAAAACAGAGGAGTCACCACTAAAATTTTTATTGGGAAAATCTTAGAAAACCCGATTATTTAAAGGTAAACTGGTCTAAAAAAAAGAGAGAGAGAGAAATGAGTCCGGGAGTCGGTTACGAGTAGGGAAGGTGTTAGCACCCCACATCGTCCGTTTTAAAAAACGGTACCTCAAGTTAATTGTGCAAAAACATTTTATAACCTTTTAAATATTTATTTTACCCCAAAAATTATTTACAAGAAAGAATTATTTTAAATTTTTAATATTTTAAATTTTTATTAATTTTTATATTTTTGTTTATAAAGACTAAATGAGGTTGAACATGGCACACGAGTCCACAGGGTAACCTTAAAAAGAAAAGTTTAATTATTTTGATTAATTATTTTAACATAAATAGAGACACAAAAAAAGAAAAATTTAGTTTTTGCTTAACAAGATGATTTATCATGCTCCAACGTATTCCCGGGTGCGATGGGAAACTCAAAGCCACGTAGTTCTTTTGGAAAACGTTTGATTGATTGATTGATTGATTTTTATTTTTTGATAAAGATTTGATTCATTTATTTTATTATAAAAAGATTTATTTCAAAATAAATCCATTTTTTGCACAGGGTCCACGATAGCAGCGTTATACGATAAACCCTTACAATATATACGCCACTTGAGGATGAAAAATCATACATCAACGTCGTAGATTGTTGCGTGAATTAATAAAGGTTTTTACTTATTAAAATTTATTAGAGATACTTAAAAGTATTCATTCGTTTATTTATTTATTTATTTTTTATAAAAGAAAACTTTGTCAAAATAGAATCTAAAAATCATTTTTATTTCTAAAATGAGAGAACTCACTCTTGCACGGGGTTAAAGATAGTGAAACTATACGATAAACCCTTAAAGTTTTTACAACACTCGAGGACGAAAAATCGTACATCAACGTTATAAATTGTTGCGTGAATTCAAGCAAGCCAATTTAGTTTCAAAATATTTTTAGGAGATTTTTATTTGGAACAAGGAATCAACAACAAAAAAACACATCTTAAGCCCAAAGCACAAATCATATAAAATAAAATTTAGATTCAGGACTGACTGAAAAGGATCCCAACATATTTATTCTTTTTGACACAGACCATTCATTTTAAAAGCTTGGCCCAAGAACTCATCTACTAAACCCAGGTACACTAAGCCCACCAGTCAACACAAATCAATAATTAAAGCAAAAATGAAACAAGACTCAGACCCAAGTTATATAATAACCAATAAGGCAAAAAAAAAACATCAAAGAAGCCTCTGCTTCTTTCTATGTTACCAGTATGAGCCAAAAGAGGGACAAGGACGGTAGAGCAAGGGAGCTGGACGGCAAGGGTTGGCCACACGACAGTGGCGAGGCAGGAGGCGCGAATCGGCGGTGTGTGACGGCGTGGCTTGGGCGGATCTGCGTCTGAGGCGGAGCGGCAGGCCGCACGGTGGACGCGCGATGGACAGGGGCGGCGGCTACCAGTTCGTGCGGCGACTGTGACGTCTCAGGGCAGAGCCGCAATGGGAGGAGCAAAAACGGACATATCTGGCTGCAAAGTGGTCTAACAGAGGGACGTGTGGTGGAGTTGAAAATAGAATCTGGTCTGTGTTTTATGTTTCCATTTTTGTGTTGTTTTTTGATTTAAGATGGTGATGAAGGGTTGTGGTAGATGGGTTTTTGTTTTAATTTGTTTTGTTGGTGATGAATATTGTTTGGGTATGGAGGGTGGCTGTGTCTGAGGCGTTGAAGATGATGAGGGAATGTTTGAAATATGGATGAAGATGATGGTTAAAATGGGTTTATAGTTGAAGATAGGATGTGTGGCTCATGATGTAAGGGAGAGGGAGCTTCTGAGTTTTATTTAGCTTCAGTTTTTTTTTTTATGAAGAAGAAGATGGAAGATGGAGAGTGAAGTAGAGAATGGGGTACAATGTGATGCAGAGTGGTTTTTTTTTTCTTTGTTTGTCTGAAGGCTCCCCTTTTAAACTCATTTGCTTGCAAAACTCCAAGAGCAGAACCCAAGATTGTTCATTGGAGAGTCTTTTTCATTTCCACTTTCATTGATTTTGTATCTGTGGTGTCTTGCTTGGTACTTGCCATTTTCCTTCATGATATTTAGTCCTTTTTGATTTTGCTCAGATTTAACCCTGTGTGAAAGATAGAGGTAGCAGATGATATGTTGCAATTGATTTCTCCTTTCATGCTTTAAACTCAAACTCTCTCCTTTTTGAAGTTTTCACAAAACTTGACTTTCCTCTTTGTATCTGAAACAAATTAAAAGTTTTTGTCTTACCCCTTTGGCCTCACACGTCTGACCTCCTTCTTCGTTTTCCTTTTCTCGTTTTGTTCTGTTTTTTATTTTGTTGATTTTTTATGACAGAAATCAGATCTCTTTTCTTCATTTATTTTTCTGTTTTTCTTTCTTTAAATGAGCTTTGGGATAGAGGACATGGGCTAGGAAGATGGATTTTTATTTTTGCAGTTTTTGGTCTTTTATCCTTTTTGTTGTTGTTAAATTTTAATCAAATAAAATAAAGTAAAACATAGCATCCGGACAAAATTGGGTATTCACAATATACATATTGAATATTAAAATATATATAAATATTAAAATATAGTAATTGGTTCGGTTCCAAAATAATCGAATTAATGACCATTGAGTTTGGTTCAATTCAGAGTCGTGCACAAAAAAGAAAAAAAAGAACCAATTTAATCGGTTGTTTCGGATTTTCAAATTCATCGAATTATTGTTCGAGTCTTACGATACTAATCTTTTTTGAAGAACACGGTAGCTTTGCTACCTTTCCTGAGTAAAAATATTCAAATTAAAACTATAAACTTTAAAAAGTCAATAACAATATCCGAACCAATTACAATTGGTTTAGTTTGGTTCAATTCGAACTGAAAAATATTAAAATATATATACATATATATATATATATAAATATATATAAAATATTAAATTTTAAATTTTAAACTATTAAATTATATATACATTAAAATACAAGTATATAAAAATTAAAACATCAAGAACACAACAACTTGACTTTACTGTTTGCCAATTTATTATTGGTTGACAGTGTAAAAAAACTTTACACTGTCAGTTTATACAAATAAATTTTAAAAATAGTATTAGCAAAAAAAAATTATTAGGAAATATTTTTAAAAAATTAAGGAAAACATAAAAAAATAAAAAAAAAATTATAAAAAATTATTTTAAAAGGAAAAATAAAAAATAAAAATAAAAAATTAAACGAAAAATAATTAGAAAAACAATTAATGAAATTTTTTTTAAAAAAAAAATTAGGAAAAAATTAATTAGGAGAAAATAGATTTAAAAAAATTAGAAAAATAAAATTAATTATAAAAAAAATATATAAATTAATTAGAATAAATATATATTAAAAAAAATAGGGAAAACTATATTTAAAAAAATTATATAAAAAAAGTAAATTAGGAAAACAAATTAGAAAAAAGTATATAAAAATATTTTTATAAAATTAGGAAAATAATAATTAGAAAAAAATTCAAAAATTTAGAAAATTAAATTAATTAGGAAACAAAAATATTTTTAAAAAATCAATTATAAATAATATTTGTTTAAAAAATAAATAAATAAATTTAAATAATCCAAAATTATCCACCGGTTGACAATTCCTTCTACTGTTACAGATACAGTAGAAGAAAAGTTGTTTATTGATAAAATGGTATACACAATGAATACTAAAATATATATTAATATTAAACTATAGTAATTGATTCGGTTCCAAAATAAAAAAATTAATGATCATTGAGTTTGGTTCAATTTGGAGCCTTGCATAAAATAAAATAAAAGAATCAATTTAATTGGTTGGTTCGGATTTTCAAATTCATCGAATTGTTGGTTCGAGTCTTACGACCCTAAACTTTTTCGAAGAACAGGGTAGCTTTGCTACCTTTCCTGGATAAAATTTTAAAAAATATATATATAAACTTTAAAAAGTCAATTACAATATCCAAACCAATTAAAATTGGTTTGGGTTGATTCAGTTCGAACCGGAAAATATTAATATATATATATATAAATAAAAAATATAATATTAAATTATATATACATTAAAATATAAGTATGTAAAAATTAAAACATCAAGAACATCACAACTCTACTTTTACTATTTATCAATTTATAATTGACTGACAGTATAAAAAAACTTTACACTGGTAGTGTATACAAATAAATTTTTAAAAAATATTATTAGCAAAAAAAAATTATTAGGAAAAAAATGAACAAATTAAGGAAAACTTTAAAAAATATAAAAACTAAAAAAACGTAAAAAAAATTAAAATAAAAAATAAACGTAAAAATATTGAAGTTTTTTAAAAAAAAGTAAAAAAAAAAATTTATTTTTTAAAAAATAATTAAAAAAAGCAAAAAATCCTGGTGTTGACAATTGTTTGTACAGTAAATTAAAATTGTCTATCCAACTTTTATATTAGTATAGATTTGGATTGTGTGAAAAAATTAGGGCATATAATTATAATCCTAAATTAAACTCTCTAGATTTGACAGTGGTGGCAGTGGTCGCAACAACAATTGGGCTTGATGTTTTACTTGTGTTGTATTGCATGTGCGTGAAATTGACAATTTTTAGGGTAAGGGTTAAGAATATTGAGTGAAGAATATAAGGTAGTTATCTTTTTTTGGGTGCCGGGTATCCATATGGCCAAAGCTAGTTTAACCATCGGATGGGGGTTGTGGTTAGGAAAACCCTCCTCAAAGTGACAACTTCAGGATTCGAGCTATTAACCTTACAAGTAAAGACATATCGGGTCGAAAATCAGTCCAATGAAATATAGAAGAATAATTTTAAAAAAATATTAACCAGTGCCCTTGGCTAATTAAAGATGCAAAAAAGGAGAGTTTGTATAAAAAGATAATGTATTTAACATATTGGAAAACTAGTATTTGAAATTTCTATGATCTCATCTCCCTATTTTCTTTTTCTTTTTTTGACTAAATAGAATTTCCTTTTGTTGATTCTTTAATAGGTTAGCATAACCCAATAATTAATTATAAATTCTCCTTAATATTATTTTATTAATTCCCACTTATCATATACTAGACTTTGATCCCGTACCGAAAATATCATAAATGTTTCCTTTTGTTTTTTCATATTTGTAATACAATACAAAATAAAAAAAAATATGATAACTACACGTGGAAATTAATACATGACAAATTTTTCTTACATAGGGGATTGATTTGTATTATTTATAAAAGATAGAATATATATATATATATATATATATATATATATATATATATATATATATATACAACACAAACATTTCTAGCATACATAATAGATAAAAAAAGCTAGTAAGAACAAAATTATTCAGCGTCATTATGAAGATAAAGTTATTAAAAAAACTATAACTTAGTGCTAATTATGATATACATGTTAGTAATTTAAATTAATTTTAATTTTTAAAAAGAAATTAATAGCATGGTGACATATATTTTTGATTTTTTTTTATGAACACATATATTTTTGATGTTACAATATAGAATTACATATATCCTTTCTTAATGAAATTAAATTTTGTTTTAATTATTACAAAGATATTGATGAAGATGCAACAAAGATTAAAATTGAAATGAAGTAAATATAGATTTATGTAACTAACACAAAATACATTTAAAATTAGTCATTCAAATAAGTTTAAATACATTTCTGAATTTAGTTAAAAAGAGAGATTTGATTCATTTATTTAAATTTAATTTTTAATTCACATAATTTAAATTTAATTTCAACTTTGATAAGATTTACGTAAATATATCTTGTATGTCATTAAATTTGAAGTTAAAATTGAAAAACATTTAATAATTAGATAAGATTAGTTACATTTAAACTTTAAATTTCAATTTCAATTTCGGTAATTTTCATTAATTTTTTTTATTTTTTGTGTGTTATCTTTTGCTAAGTTTATAAATACAATAATAAATCGAAAAATTGTAATTTTGACACTTGGCATATGACACGTAGCAACATTTCATGTATAGAAAAAATGACACGTGACAAAACTACGTTGTATAGGATATATAATTGTATTGTTTATAGATAGATAGATATAAAGAACTATTGGATGCTTTGTATAGTTTAGGGTAATCAGTGAATGGTATCCTAATTTAAGGTAGGAAAAACATTTAAACTCTATAAATACTTACAAATGATTTTATATTTACCTCTACCGATGAGAACTTAAACCTACAATCTGTTGGATATGAGATCTAAGTCATGCTTCAGTGAACCCGTAGACCAACCTCCTGGGTTACCGTTAACGATACCATTGACGATAAATTCATCCCACCATTAGAAATGTGCCAACTATTAACATTCACTGAACTGACAGCCTGACAAACCGATTCCAATGTCCTTCATATGAGTTACTTCGTTTTTCTTTTCTCAACTAGGTATTAAATCTTAGTAAAAATAAAATAAAATAAATATTATATAACTCCCTTCAATTTAAATTTAATCCTCTTTATAACTTTAGAGGAGGTTAAAAATGATAAGAGATATTTGGTTTTTTTTATTATTTTCAGCTAATATATTTTATTATTATTTATCAAAATGTTTTTTATTTTATTTTATTTTGGGAAAGAATTTGTAAAAATAATATTAGTTATTTTGTTTGTGTGTCAATAGATGGTTGATGTCATCACAAGTCACCATAATAGATATTTTCTGTTGTTGTTTACAAGCATCACAACTCTTGCAAAGTGTTGTGTGTCCATAACTTTTTTAGGGTTTGCTGATAAAAAATAAAATAAAATTAACATTTAGAATTTATTAAAAAAATGTTAAACTATAAAAACTAATGTGTAAAATAAACAATAACTTTCGTTAAAGTTAATTAAAAAATAATTTTCAATTTCAAAAATGTTAATAGTGATTACGTGATGAATCTGAAATGAAGATATAAGTTGGTAGAATGCCAAAGTTGATGAAAATTACATGTTAACACAAGACACATTTCAAAGTGCACTCTTATATTACGATAAAAAAAAATGGTGCACTCTTATATTTTAGAGAAGTCAATTCCTTAAAAAATATCATTAACAACTCATTAAGGCACTCCATTATCAATGTTGAATCAATGCTTTTGAGATCCCAAAACATGGGTTGATTTGTTTTAGATTTTAATATAATTGATTTTGAAGGAATTAATTTTGAAATAATTAATTTTAAAAAAAATTGATTTGTGTTTGGTAATGATATTTTTAAAGTATGTTTAGACTTTAGAATGATTGATTTTGTTTTGGATAATAAAGTAAAATCACTTTTGAGATATAAATATAAAAAATTGTGAGTCTCATACCTATAATTAATTAAACTCAACGAAAAAACTGAAAATTCTTACTTATCTTAAAATCAATTATAGTCAACCTAGGATTGACTTTATTGGACACTAAATTTAAAAAACACCTACAGAATCCCAAGATCACTTTTACCGGAAGCAAACGTGATTCAACCTGTTTGTATAAGATTTTCGCCACCCTGAATCACGTTTGACCAAAGGAAGGCAACGACAGCTTCAATCAAAAGTGCCTCGGGATGGGAAATTTTGGCACTGTTTCATTCGAAATAATCTTATACAAACATACACATTTTGGACCATCCAAAATCTAAACCAAATAGACACGCTTTAATTTTAGTTATTTTCATTGAGTATAATCGATTCTAGTTATAGGACCTACAAAATTCTTTGCATCTACACCTAAGATATTTTATCTTATCATTCAAATAAAATTGATTCTTCTAAATTCAATATAAAAATATTATTATCAAACACAATTCAATTTTTTTTAATCTCTGTTTTTTTTAAATCAATTATTTGGGAATCAATTTTAGAAAAATCTAAAACAAACTTACCCAGATCATTTTTTATGAACAATGTAATTGGGACCTTTGACTCCCCATGTATTGCCACAAGCTTTGGCCATTTGGCTCGACTATGGGATTAATCCTTGGTCGGTTGTTTAGAGCATGAAATTAATCCTTAATTTTTGCAACCACCCAAATAGAGTGTCTACCACCAGGGTTTGAACTTGACTTTCTCTTCCTTATGGGGTCGAGATATTTACCACTCACCTACAATTGGTTGGTTGACCCGAATGATCATTTGATGAGTCAATATATTTTAATTAATCAATAATAAATATACTTTTATTTTCCCACTTTATACCCAAACCCATCTTAAAGAAACTTTATTAATTATGCTCAAGCCAATCAAAGTCACTATTATTGAAATAACTTGGTTACCACAACAAGGAATAAAAGAAGGAGAATGCAAAGAGTAAGAGTGCAAGTTTGCATGAAAAATTTGTATATTTTATGAATCAATATTCTTAAAACACCGTGAAAAGACCCATAAAAAGAACATCAGGGAAAAGTAAGAGACTCAGCCAAAAGATTTTACAATAAAAACAACTTTCCCTAAATTCCTCTTTTTTTTTTTAAATTTTTTTTATTGCCCCGATATGGAAGGAACTCAAACAGAACCAACAAAATATAAGTGGTCAATACTACCCCACACCCAATTAAACATGCACCCCTGCCCCACCCCGACCCTACCCTACCCTACCCCATCTCTCTTAAAATATCGATTAAAGTGAAAAAAAAGCAATTCTCATTTAATTTAATTAACTTATAAACATATGATGTAACAATAAAATTATAATTTCCCGTCAAAAAAAAAAAACAATAAAATTATAATTATAAAGGCAAAATTATTATTAAATGTTTAATTTGATCCCAAGTTTTTAAACTATTCATTTTGATCCCCAATTCCTAAAACGTGTTTAAATAGTTCATTCCTTCAAGTTGACTAACGACGACGTCAAGTTGACTAAGGGACGAAAATGAACATTTTAAAAACTTCATGACTAAATTGAACATTTTAAAATAATTTGGAGACCAAAATGAACATTAAAATATTAAAATTAATGTCACGTGACACTAAAATATTAAACTTGATACCATGTAGCATTAGTAGGACGTCGCATTAGTCAACTTGACGGAATGAGTTATTTGAACAAGTTTTAGGAATCAGGGATCAAAACGAAAAGTTTAAAAACTTCGAGAACAAATTAAATATTTAATAATAATTTAAATAACAAAAATATAATTTAGCATAATTATAAATTATAAATACCCACCCTCCATGATCCACTCACTAGGAAACTTCGTGGAAGCTCACTCGAAGGTAGAGATGAACCTCCATTTAACCCCTCATCCTTCCGCATTCTTTCTCCTCAAACCCTTCTCTCTTCTTCTTCTTCTCCTTCTCTCACTTTCTCTCTCCCCATACCCTTTTCATTTCCTTCATCACCACCAACACCAATGAAGCTCGCCAACATCAACCCCAAAAACCTCAAACTCAGCCCCAAACGCTTCTTCCGCTCCAAGAAGGACCGCTCCGCCGTTTCAAGGTCCGACCCGCCATCATTCGGGTCAGGATCGACTTCCTCCTCGTCATCAGAGGGCTCTACCCACAAGAAGGCAACCGGCCCAGCCGGTTCCCAGACTCCGACCAGTGTCCTCCCGGACGTTTCCGGCGACTGGCCCGACGTCTCCGGTGACCTCCACCTCGACCTTGCCCAGGCCTTCCGCCTCCTCGACCGCGACAACGACGGCGTCGTCTCGCTGCAGGAGCTGGAGGCCCTCCTCACGCGCCTCTCCGCCGCTCCGGCGCCGGAGGTGGCGATGATGCTGAGCGAGGTGGAGTGCGACGGACGAGGCTGCATAAGCGTTGAGGCGCTGACGAGCCGAATCGGGTCGATTTCCGGGTCGGGTTCTGACCCGGACGAGTTGATGGAGGCTTTTGCGGTTTTCGACACGGATCGCGACGGGAGGATCTCGGCGGAGGAGCTGCTTAGGGTTTTTCAGGCGATCGGAGATGAGCGGTGCACGTTAGAGGAGTGCCTGCGCATGATAGAGAGTGTTGATAGGAACGGGGATGGGTTCGTGTGCTTCGAGGACTTCTCGCGTATGATGGAGTTGCAGCAGCGATGATTATGATCGTGATTGTTATGAAAAAAAAAAGATGCTTTGTGATGATCATGATCATATGAGATATAAATATATAAACGCAACTTCTTTCATTTTTATAATTTTTTTTATTTAATTTCTGTCTGATTTTTTTTTTTGGTTTCGATTTGGGTGTATAATGTTCAAAGCGAGAGTGAGACATAGATCCACTAAGAAAAAGCGATTAAGTTGAATGGTCCATTAATTGAACGGTTGTGATTGCTTGAATTCATAAGTTGGAGAATGGAGCGTGGCAATTCCGTAAATATGCGTGGAAACATCCATCTACGTGGCTTAGGTTTTAAGCTCACTCGGTTGCTTCGAATCATGTTCCTGTTTTGCAATTGCGTGATATATCATGATTATTTGTTTGGAACATGCTTGGCAATTTTGCACCCATTTGCGGTTCGGTAAAAATCAAATCGAAAACTGAAAAAATCTTAAATTTTTATTGGATTGGATCGAATTTTGGATCCTCTAGTAAAATCAAATCCAAACCGATCTATATATATATATACTATTACTCTTGAAATCATAGTATTACTCGTAGTTAAACATTATTTTCTATATTTTTATGTCCCTCGTTTTCTTTAATATTTTTGTTGGAATGACATATACGAGACTATTTAGAATAAGTATTCATATCTTGAAGTTATATTTTGCTAAAAAATTTGATGCATAGCATATATATACTTGATTGAGTAAACATGAAAAATATGAAATCAATTAAATAAGTTTGAAAAATAATTAACTAGTTACAATTTATCTATAGTTGATTCAAGGAAAATAAATAGGAAAAATAAAAGTAGACATAGAAAATTAACATAAAAGAACGTTCAAAAATATCAATAATTATTTTTTCTCAAACTTCCAAATTAAAATGAAGATTATCCTTTGTCCACTATTAAATAAGTAGCAATGACACTTGGCAAAAGAAAAAAAAGTAAAATACGATAAAAATCGAATTATCCAATCCAAATCGTATTTAATTGGATTGGATCAGATCAGATATTTTTTAGGAAGCAAATCGATCCAATCCAAACAGCACGTTTTCATCATCGGATAAGATGGCTTTTAGTTTAAAATCGATCCGATCCAATCCGGGAACACCCTTACCGTCTTACAAGTTGAATAAATTATTATTTTTTATTTAAATATTATTTGGGCTAATTTCAGGTTAATTTTAATATTAAGTTAGACTTATATGCAATGTTATTAAAATTGAACCGGTGATCAACTTAGTCAAGATATTGGGTTAATGGGTTGCTGGTTGATTCGGTTTGAATCGGTATATATTAAATTTTTAAAAAATATTCATATATATGACAATATAATTTAACATGTCTATACTCCAAATTCAAAATAATTATTATAAAAATATATCTAATTAAACAAATACCAATCAACATCACAAGCTAATAAATAACTAAATAACAAAGGGCAGGGCAATTATATATAACAAGAAGATGCGGTGGCTCAGCAGCATAGCTTTTCCTTGTGTAAGGCCGCCACCCGAGTTCGATTCCCAAGCGAGCGATTTTGCACAAATTTTCACGTAAAAACTCAGCACCGGTTCAGGTGGCTAACAATAACACTGTTTATAGTTTTATTTTTAAAACGAATATTTAGTTAAAATAAGAACTTTATCATCGTTATTCTTAATTGAAATTAAAAATTAAAATTGAGAACTATTTCTGTGAAAACTCAGCATATCACCATTATGTAGCTCAGTGTAAGCTTGACTTGGATATCTAACACACCAAGCTTGAAATGATTCTTCATAAATGGACCTGGTGTAAGGGGTTTTGTCAAAATGTCTGCAACTTGATGCTGAGTTGAATCTGGAAGTAAATGTAGGACTCCTGATTGAACTTTATCTCTAACAAGATGGCAATCCATCTCAATATGTTTTGTCTTTTCATGGAATACATGATTTGCAACTATGTGCAAAGCTGATTGGTTGCCACAAAAAATCAAGATAGGATCAGTGTGTGAAATGTGAATGTAATGCCCTTTGTTACATTAGTAATCCTAAGATAAAATCAATAAAAATCATTTAAAACATTTAATTAAAATATATATCTCATAAATAAAAATTTTAAAAAAATATCTAAAGTTTGAAAATACCTCATATTAAATAATATAGTAATAAAGTATCCAAGTAATGAATATAAATATAAATCGTACGTTCGAATAATAAATAAAAACCAAAAGTCTCAAAATTGGGCGTCTAATTACAATCCGAGAAAAATAATACATAAACCAAAGAACGTCGTCAGCACCCTCAACCATACTACATTACTAACCAACTAGGTGATAAAAGGACGACTCCTCATATCTCTGGGTCCTCAACAGCGATGTCCTCGGTCTCTAAAAACAACTTATAATGAGATATAAAATCCCAGTGATCAACAGTACAATTTTATAAAATATTTTAAAAAATAGTATTATTTTCAGCCGGCGCGGTAACCGAAAAAAAACTGTCCATGGCACCCGCTGATTTTTCAAAATAATCTATACAACAGAAAATACTTTTAATAACAATAATCTCATCAACCCAATAGCATATAACGTAACAACAACTTATCTCAATGCATCACATTCCATATATCAAGTAAATTCTGGCTTAATCCAAATGGCCCAAGGCCTCCTAATTAAATTGGTCTCTTGTCGGCATGCCATAAATTCACACATCACATGACAATGGCGTCCCATTGCCCACCCCTACTCACGAGGAGTGTTTCGATGTCACCCTCCTGTCGGGGACATTTCCATTTTGATACCTCTCATATGCATATGACGGTATTTCTCTCTTTTCGACACCCCACGCATGGCGGTGTTACTTTCGACCCTTTTTAGGTGGTATTACTCATTTTCGACATCCCAATTACATGGGGATGTTATTTTCGACATCCCAATTACATGGGGATGTTATTTTCGATACCCCATTACGGCGGTATTACTCTTCGATACCCCTATCATAGCGGTATTGCAGCAAACATCATACCATATATCATAAGTCAAATACCCTATACCTCATACTATAACAACTCATTAATCATAATTTAAACATTCAATCTTATCATGTATGCCAAATAAAAACACATCATGTTATCAAATAAAATTGATAGTTACAATGCGACGATCATGAACATCATAATCTCAATCTTAATAATTGTTCCTTCTTGTGAAACCCACAATATATATGTGTGTGTGTGTGTATATATATATATATATATATATATATATATATATATATATATATATCTTCCCATTCAATTGATTGAAAACCTATAATATATTTATTCTTATCAAACCTTAATGTTTCTCTCACTACATGTGTTTCATATGTCAAGTCACTGGTTACTATAAAAATCCACAGGCACTGCGTATTTGTCTTCTTGCAGGCATCAAGAAAAAAAAAAATTAAACTTTAGTATCTCGCACTCATTGTACAAACAGATAATTTTTACAAACAAAGAAATTCCAATTTTAACAGTGATATTATCACCTCAAGCACAACTAGCAAAAACTCTTTCTCACCTCGCAAATTATCATCCTCTAGCAATTGAAACATGAGATCACATATTTTAAAATCACCATAAACACATAAATATACCATGTAAAGGGTTCATAAAAAGTATTGTTACCCACCTCTTGAAAACTTTCAAAATACTCTAAAAATTATGTATGCAAAAGCTACTGGTTCTCCACAAAAAATCTTCTTCCTTCACTGCTACGGTTACACTAGCAAGGAAAAGAGACGTAACCGACGAAAACACTAAACCTTATGCGGCGCTCCTGATTCACCTTATTTTAATTTAATATTTCTTTTGTAATTATTTACCAATTCTAATAAGTTTTATACTAACATATCCCACACACTAAACCTCTTAATTATATTTTATTTCCATTATATTTTTAATAACTTAATTAATTTTATTTTTTTATCAAAATAATTATGTTAGAGTTTTAGGATGTTACATTTTCTCCCCTCCTTAAAGAATTTCGTCCCCGAAATTCATCTCGTACACACGCACCTATTGTAACATATGTTATATTTAAAACTAAAAGGTTACCATACCTTAGATAATAAAATCTGGGTATTGACGAACGATGTCCTCCTCCATCTCCCAAGTGGCTTCCTCAAGAGTCAATCCTTTCCATAACACTTTCACCAATGGAATTGTCTTGTTCCTCAGAGTCTTAGTGCTCTTGTCCATGATTTGACTAGGCTTTGGCTTATAGATCAAATTATCCTTCAATTGTACAGACTCAGGAGCCATCACGTGAGATTCATCAGGCACATACTTTGAGTTGCGACACATGGAAAACATCATGAAGGTTTGCCAACTGTGGTGGAAGAGCCAATTGATAAGCAACAGGCCCGACTCTTTTAAGGATTTGGAAAGGTCCCATGAAACGAGGATTTAGCTTGCGGACTTTCATCGACCTCCCTAACCCCTGTCTTAGGAGTGACTCTCAAAAATACATGCTCACTTTCCTGGAATTCTAGAGGCTTTCTCCTTTTGTCGGCATAGCTCTTTTGTCTACTTTCATTCTCTCCCCAATCATTTTGATTCTCTCAGAGGTCTCCTGGACCAATTCAGGTCCTATCAAGGTTTTCTCACCTACCTCACACCAACATAAAGGAGACCTACACCTTCTCCCATATAGGGCCTCATAGGGTGCATTGCCTATACTAGCGTGATAACTATTGTTATACGCAAACTCAATGAGAGGTAGTAATCTATCCCAACTTCCTCCTTCATCCAAGACACACGCTCTAAGCATGTCCTCAAGGGTCTAAATGGTCCGCTCTGACTAACCATCCGTTTGGGGATGATAGGCCGTGCTAAGGTTCAACTTAGTCCCAAAGGCTTGCTGAAAAGCACTCCAAAATCTAGAGGTAAACCTCGGGTCTCTATCTGACACTATAGATGTGGGTATCCCATGAAGCTTGACTATTTCCTTGATATAGAGGTATGCCAACTTGTCTAAGCTATAGGTTGCCTTAATTGGAAAGAAGTGGGCAGACTTGGTCAACCTATCCACTATCACCCAAATGGCGTCTAAGCCCAAACGCGTCTTAGGTAACCCTATATCAAAGTCCATAGAAATTCTCTCCCACTTCCATTCTGGAATCTCCAAGGACTGCAACAACCCCGAAGGCTTCTGATGTTCTATCTCAACCTTTTGGCACACTAAACACCTAGTTACGAAGCTAGCCACATCCTTTTTCATTCCTGGCCACCAATACATCCTCTTAAGGTCTTGGTACATCTTAGTTATTCCAGGATGTATGGTAAACTTTCCCTTATGAGCTTCCTCTAATATCTTCTCTCCAAGGCTCCTGTTGTTGAACGCCGGCAAGTGTACCGGGTCGTCGCAAGTAATAAAATAAACATGGTAAGTAATTACCGAGGTCGAACTCAGGGATTGGGCTACCAATTCAACTAATCCGCGGGAAATCCGATAGTTTGGTCAAGTTACAGAAGGTGGTTGAGAGAGAGAAGAGAGAATGGAATCGAAATTCAATTAACAATCTATTAAACTAATTAACTAAAAATCTGAAATTAAAATGTCCAAGGTCACAAATCCACCTACCCAATCATGCAAACCCAAGTGATGATGAATTCCTCCCTAAGTTCAATTACAATGTCAACCGGGACCCCCAAATTCTCCTAAATCCACTCTCGTGCTCAATAGGACGTATTCGACGATTGGATTAATTACTTACTAGGTCTTATAATCCTAATCTCGAATTTGATTAATTCTTGTTCCCTACAAGGTTGCACTAATCTCCTACTCACTCTCGTTCAATATTCGATTAGTGATCCCAATTCAAGTTCTAAAACGCGAATCGCCGTTCGGCCTCAAACACGTTTAACAAGTCAATCACGCAAAACATATGATCAACGCAATCAAATCAGAATTGGAAAACAAGAATTGAATTAAAGGAGAAAGACATACATCATATCGAATTTACATCGCCATGGGTGGCTTCATCGTTCTCTCGGACGAGGGGATTAGTTCCTCATGCTCATAGACAAACAATCGGAAATAACCACCATCGTAAAATAAAAAGAAAAGAGAAAGGGGAACGCAGCCCCAGAATAAGGATTCTAAAAATCTACAAAAAGTTATGATGCCAAAGTCTCCTAAATCTGATCTGCAGTGTCTTATTTATAGGGAGGCCACGCGTCACGGCCGTGATGGTCATCACGGCTAGGCCGTGATGGTGGTCACACCGCCAGGCCGTGACGCATTTCTGGCGCACACTGAATTTAAACCCTCGCGACGCGAAGGATGTCTCGCGACGCGAGCCTTCTTTTCACGGCCCGTGATGTGAATCACGGCTAGGCCGTGATGGTCTCTGACTTGTGTGGCTTTTAGGTCACGGCCGTGATATACATCACGGCTAGGCCGTGATGGTCTCTGTCTTCCCGGGTCTTCAAACTCTCGCGAGGCGAGCTTCCTCTCGCGGGGCGAGAATCTCCAGAATGGCAATCTCCACTATTTCTTGACTTTCCTTAATTCTCAGAGCTTCACTTATTGACCTGAAAACAACACAAGCAACCACAAGCGTAATTCTATCCAAAAGAAGCTAAAAACTACACAAAAGACGCAAAACGAGTCAAAGTCCAACTTAGGAACAAAACAAGGCAAATTTGGGCGAAAACGAGAGTGAACTCGAATAAATTGGCACATAAACCCTAGTTCATCTAGTCATAAAACTAGATAAGCCAGAGGCTTATCAAAACACCCCAAACTTAAACCTTGCTTGTCCCCAAGCAAGCTAAAACTCAAAAACGACTCAAGACTTGGCAAGCCTAAAGGAATCAATCGATTTCGCACAAATTTCATGCAATCAAAACAGTTTTTCTCCAATGATCTCCCCCCTTACATCAATGTAATCCCCACATTCATTTACTTTAAACAATTGAGAACTTCATCATTCATGCAATCATTAGTCTAAGTTGAGGATCAGGGTCACACATAAAATGAAGATCACCAATTTCAAACAATCGCCTTCCTCACAGGGGTATGTAAAATTTCACTCAGTCGCTCAAATTCGTCTAGGCTATCAACTTTTTCACTCAATTTTACCTTTTAAGAGCACTTCCCATGAATTTGATTTTCATCTCAAAAATAGTCCCCACGAAAACATGCATGCAACATCAGAAGGTCTTTTAAAGGTTGTAATGGGGCCTGGCTCAAGGTAGGATATTCAAGGATATTAGGCTTAAGTCCCTAGGAACTAAGAGAGCATGAGCATTAAACACATTTTCTACTCAAATTCCTATTTCCATTTTTCTTTTTGTCTCGGGTGACTACAACCTTTTTCCTTACTAATCTTTTGATTTGCCCCTTTTCTTTTGGCAATTTATTTTGAATATATTTTTTTTCCTTTTTTTTTTCTTTTCATCAACCTTTATTTTTCTTTTTCTCACCCCCAATATGACACATCACCTTGTAGCCACCCTTCATCACAACCATTCTCTTGCTATGCTTCCATGCTCTCCTAATCCTAAGATAGGGTTAACATGGTTTTCTTTTTCTTCAGATTTTGGCTTGTAATATAGGGTCATCAAGAAACAATAGGTCAATTAGGCTCAATGTGGCTAACTAGGGAACATGCATTAGGGATGGTTCTTTTCAGGCCAAGTAGTTATTCAAATAAAATTGCCTAAATCATTTGATGCAACACATAAACATGCAAACCATATAGAGATTCAAGCAAATTCGGGAAAGTGCAACTTAACAGTGATTCGCACATTCAAAAACAGAGTTGGAGGCTCAAAATCCTGACCTGGACATTTCGCAAATTGTTTGACCGAGATACGATTCCTAGTGTGTGCACCCCCCTCACCCCAAACTTATCATAAATCAAGTAATCACAATAAAATTCTCAAAGTTCAGTTTTCAATTTTTAAGTGGGGATAAACTTTTCTATTTCCAGAACCTAGGGGGAAATCATCAATGGTCAAAATAATTCATGCAATCAATCTATGATAAATTCAATTAAAATCCAACAAGCTTGCCGACACGACATTCATACACAAACTCTTGATCATCTCAAATTATTCAAGAGCGACAAACAAAAACAAAACAAAAATCAAAAACAAAACAAAAGTTAGGAAAAGAGAGGGATACCTAGCTTGGGTTGCCTCCCAAGTAGCGCCTGTTTAACGTCCCGAGCCTGACTTATTAAGAAGCATCCACCTGGATCCCATAGTCTATGGTACAAAGGCCAAGAAATGCTCACCATGTGAGATTTTCCACCCGGATCAAATGGTAATTGTAGTGGAGATTGTAGCAGCAGTATGACTTTATCATCAACTCCACCCAGCCAGTGCGTGAAAACTCCATTGACCTTTGTAATTATGAATTCACTTCCTCTCGGGTCAAATGGTGTTTTCTCGAGGAAGTGTGCCAGACGAGTGGGAGGGTCTAACTTACCCATGTCCACACATGCATGTAAGCCAACATAGTTATCCAATGCAGAAATTTTCGGTTGCTTGGCAAGCATCGTGGAGTCCACTACCACTTCGTCTTCATTTTGGTCTATCCCCAAAACCAGATTTTCCTCAAATTGGGCTTCATGTGACTCTTGTACTAACTGTTTGCAAATCTCCTCAGCTTGCGTTTTGAAATTCTGCATCACAGTTTCGATACTGTCACAGTTAGCTCTTGCCTTGGCCTCTGAGGTGGATAGCTCCTGGGAATATTGTTCTAGAGCAGCTTTCAATGGTGTTTGCTCATTCCATTCCCATTCCTCCTCATGCTTCATGATTACACTATAAGCTTGTGCATGAGGGCAATTACGTCCCCAGCGCCAGTGATCTCCCAGGGTTATATTAGGCCCAAAGTCATATTTTGTAACACCGTCCAAGGCTGGAAAATAAATAGTCTCCATGATTTGCAATCCACCTTGAAAGGGTACCTCGCATACAGAACAGGGCCAAAACCAAGTGGGATCAAGAAATAGAGAATAATAATAGAAATTAAAAATAAAAATAAAAATAAAAATAACATAATCAAATAATCAAACTTCCCTAAAATTAGGAAAATTGGTTGTGCCAATCCCCGGCAACGGCGCCAAAAACTTGTTGTTGAACGCCGGCAAGTGTACCGGGTCGTCGCAAGTAATAAAATAAACACGGTAAGTAATTACCGAGGTCGAACTCAGGGATTGGGCTACCAATTCAACTAATCCGCGGGAAATCCAATAGTTTGGTCAAGTTACAGAAGGTGGTTGAGAGAGAGAAGAGAGAATGGAATCGAAATTCAATTAACAATCTATTAAACTAATTAACTAAAAATATGAAATTAAAATGTCCAAGGTCACAAATCCACCTACCCAATCATGCAAACCCAAGTGATGATGAACTCCTCCCTAAGTTCAATTACAATGTCAACCGGGACCCCCAAATTCTCCTAAATCCACTCTCGTGCTCAATAGGACGTATTCGACGATTGGATTAATTACTTACTAGGTCTCATAATCCTAATCTCGAATTTGATTAATTCTTGTTCCCTACAAGGTTGCACTAATCTCCTACTCACTCTCGTGCAATATTCGATTAGTGATCCCAATTCAAGTTCTAAAACGCGAATCGCCGTTCGGCCTCAAACACGTTTAACAAGTCAATCACGCAAAACATATGATCAACGCAATCAAATCAGAATTGGAAAACAAGAATTGAATTAAAGGAGAAAGACATACATCATATCGGATTTACATCGCCATGGGTGGCTTCATCGTTCCCTCGGACGAGGGGATTAGTTCCTCATGCTCATAGACAAACAATCGGAAATAACCACCATCGTAAAATAAAAAGAAAAGAGAAAGGGGAACGCAGCCCCAGAATAAGGATTCTAAAAATCTACAAAAAGTTCTGATGCCAAAGTCTCCTAAATCTGATCTGCACTGTCTTATTTATAGGGAGGCCACGCGTCACGGCCGTGATGGTCATCACGGCTAGGCCGTGATGGTCATCACGGCTAGGCCGTGACGGCTTCTGTTTCTGGCGCACTTCTGGAATTTAAACCCTCGCGACGCGAAGGATGTCTCGCGACGCGAGCCTTCTTTTCACGGCCCGTGATGTGAATCATGGCTAGGTCGTGATGGTCTCTGACTTGTGTGGCTTTTAGGTCACGGCCGTGATATACATCACGGCTAGGCCGTGATGGTCTCTGTCTTCCCGGGTCTTCAAACTCTCGCGAGGCGAGCTTCCTCTCGCGGGGCGAGAATCTCCAGAATGGCAATCTCCACTATTTCTTGACTTTCCTTAATTCTCAGAGCTTCACTTATTGACCTGAAAACAACACAAGCAACCACAAGCGTAATTCTATCCAAAAGAAGCTAAAAACTACACAAAAGACGCAAAACGAGTCAAAGTCCAACTTAGGAACAAAACAAGGCAAATTTGGGCGAAAACGAGAGTGAACTCGAATAAATTGGCACATAAACCCTAGTTCATCTAGTCATAAAACTAGATAAGCCAGAGGCTTATCAGCTCCCCTCCTTAGGAACAATGATCCTATTCTTAAACTCCACTAGCCCATCAACAGACAACTCATAACTCTCTTGTCCCAACCGAGACTGCAACTCCTGGTCTAAAAGTTGTTCCCGCCTAACCTCATCTCTAAGGTCACTATTAATTTCCAACCTATTCAACTTCAAACATAAGACATTTAAGGACACATCCAACACCTCCAGATTCATGTCCCTAAACTCTTCCATGAGGTTTAGCTCTTGCACCATCAAGCTCGACACGTGTAGGGACTTCCTACTCAAAGCATCTGCCACCACATTGGCTTTTCCCGGATGGTACTTCAAAAACTCGAAGTCATAGTCCTTAAGGAACTCCATCCACCTTCGTTGTCTCATGTTCAAATCCTTCTGGTCGAACATATATTTTAGGCTCTTATAGTCATTAAATACTCCAAACTTTGCCCCATAAAGGTAATGCCTCCAAATCTTAAGGGCAAAAACAACAGCTGCTAGCTCTAGGTCATGGGTAGGGTAATTCCCCTCATGTGGCCTAAGCTGCCTAGAGGCATATGCTACCACCTTGCCCTCCTGCATTAAGACACATCCCAAGCCATTCTTAGATGCGTCGCAGTATACCACAAAACTGACAAAGGGATCCGGTATAGTTAAGACTGGTGATGACACCAATCTCCTCTTAAGCTCTTGGAACCCGTCCTCACACTCCTAGCCCCACACAAAAGGTTTCCCTTTCCTAGTCAACTGGGTCAAAGGTAAGGCTAATCTAGAGAACCCCTCTATGAACTTCCTATAGTAACCGGCTAAGCCTAAGAAACTTCTTACTTTGCCATTGTCTTAGGTTGTTCCCATCCCAACACCGCATCAACTTTAGAGGAATCAACCGCCACACCATCCTTTGAGATGGTGTGTCCTAAAAACTTTACCTCGTCTAGCCAAAACTCACACTTCTCCGGTTTGGCATAAAGACGCTCGTCCCTCAAGATCTGCAACACCAACCTTAAGTGTTCTCCATGTTCTTCTGGTGTCCTAGAGTATATTAAAATATCATCTATGAACACCACCACAAACTTGTCCAAAAAGCTCCTAAAGATCTGATTCATGTAGTCCATGAAAACGGCTGGGGCGTTGGTCACACCAAAGGGCATCACTACATACTCACAGTGTCCATACCTTGTCCTGAAGGCTGTCTTAGGGATGTCCTCGCTTCTAACTCTAATTTGATGGTATCCCGATCTTAGATCTATTTTGGAAAACACTGATGCTCCCCTTAACTGATCTAAGAGGTCATCTATCCTAGGCAAGGGATATTTGTTCTTGATGGTTACCTTATCCAGTTGCCTATAATCAACACACAACTTCATACTCCCATCTTTTTTCTTCACTAAAAGCACTGGTGCTCCCCAAGGTGACACACTAGGCCTAATAAACATCTTTTGTAACATATCCTCTATCTGTTTCTTGAGCTCGCTCAACTCTAGAGGTGCCATCCTATAGGGTGCTACTGATACAGGTCCACTCCCAGGTACTAGATCTATGGTAAACTCAATCTCTCTATCTAGAGGTAAATTAGAGACATCCTTAGGAAACACATCTGGGAACTCACACACAATAGGCAACACCCACTACAAAAAAAGGTTGTTTAGCGACTGAAAATAGTGACCGGATTTTTTGGTTGTTTTTGGCGACCTAAATGGCGACCGATTATAGAATCTACATGGAAGACTGATTAGAGTTAATACTGCGACCGAAATAGAGCGTAGCAGGGTTATCGGTCGCTATTTCAGTCGCTAAATAAAGGAACTTAAAAGTCAGAAATTTTATGCATTTTTAGCGACCGAAATGGCGACCGAATTAAATGCAACGGTTAAATTGTATTTACATTTGCGACCGATATTAATTCGGTCTCTAAACGACGCGTAAAAAAAATTAAAAGAGCGCGTCTTAGCGACCGATTTACTAAGCCGTCGCTAAATTTATGAATTTAAATTTTGAAATGGCAACCTTGCGACCGAATTAGCGACCGAAATATTCGGTCGCTAAAAATTAAAATCCCTAAAAACGCAGAAACCCCTTTCTTCTTCCATTTCGCGATCTCTCTTCCTCTCTCTCACTCGATCTCTCTTTCTCTCCTCCGGCCACCACGGTTCGTGACTTCCGCCCCTCCTCCGGCCACCACCATCACGGTAAGCTCTCCTCTCTCTCTCTCTCTCCATCTCTCTCTCTCTCTCTCTATCTGTTTCTAACTTTTTCTCTCTCAGTTCCCTCATTCTCCGCACGGCTGCCACCGTTGCCGGCACCACCAGAGCAGCGCCGCCGTCCTCCTCCTTCTCTGGTATGTTTTCGATCGTCTCTCCTCGCCTCTATCTCTCTCTCTCTATTCCTTTGGTTTGTGCATTCTCTGGTATGTTTTTGGTCTCATTCTGCTACATTTAGTGGTTCTGTTCTTCAGCCAAATTATAATGGTGGTTAAATCCTGACCACAAGTTCTCTGTTGTCTATGTTGTCTATTGTTTGTTCTTTGTTCTAAAATTCTATTTGATGTTAAGTTGTTTGTGTGAATTAAGTTGATTATGAAAAATGCACGTGAGTTGTTTGAGAATTTTATCTGGGGGTAATGCCAAGTTTTTCTCTGGGGAATAGTTAGATAACTGAACTTTTCTTCCTAAGTGGATTAAGAAGCCTTTCAGGCTTTCACACTACATTTCTCAATTTTTATTTTTTATTTTTTATTTTTTTATAGGGCATTTCTTAAGTTTTATCTCATTCATATAGTTTATCTTGATGTGATTTTTATGTTCATAAACTATTTTCAGAGTTTAAATTGAGACCAGTTATCAGATTGCTAATATATGCATATTTTTTTTTGGGTGAATGCTAATATATGCATTTGACCCTTGCTTTTCTGCCTATATTTTCAGTTTGCTAATATCAGTTTTTGCTTTAATTTTTGTTTGAATTTAAGAAAGTGATTGCTATTATATTAGTCATATTACTCAAATGCATAAAAGAAAAATGGCGAGTATGGCGAGTATGCAACATGGATCTTTCCATCTTTTCTTATTATCACTACTATATATCTTGTTGTTTGTTAGTGGAGAGCTGAGCTCAATAGGAAGGTATCCTGCCTGAAAGGCAAGATGCTGATTGTGTGTTGATAATTTGATATTTATGCATGCATTTGCAATTATGTGTTGTTTGTTAGTGGAGAGCAGAGCTCAATAGGATGTGATCCTGTCAAAAAGGCAGGATGCTTGTTGTGTGTTGCTAATTTTGAAGTTATGCATGTGTTTGACAATTATGTGTTGTCTTGTTAGTGGAGAGCGGAGCTCAATAGGATATTTGCTACTATATTTTATTTAAGTTTGTATTGAAATATGCTTCAATATGTATTTGTGGAAGTATGCTGCAACCCAAGCTTAGGAGTTGTTGATACATGCTCTAATTAGTTGATTTTCTATTTGTATGTGTATTGTAATTTGGTTTTGATTTTGTGATGGTGTTGATATGCCAATATGTGAGAATAGATATGTTAAAGGATCTTGCTTGACAGGTGTTTGTTATATTGCTTACAAGGAGATGTTATAGCTGTTGTCCTGAAAACCCGTATGGACATAGGTTCAGTGTTTTCCTTATAACTGAGTATTGATGAAGAAAATTCTGTTAAAAGTTAGAGGACAATTGCTGTCCTGTTTTTCGAATGCGGTAGATTGTTGGTTAAAACTGTACTTTTTGGAATGTTTTTTCCCAAAACTAAATTTAAATTTATAAACTAGACTTGTTTAGATTTCCATAGAGGGGTCGTTTGTCTAAATCCGACTTCATTTTGGGACCTTAGGGTGTAACTTACATGTTGTTTGTAATACTGTGATTTCAATTGGGAATTACTTGTTAATAGTAGTATTGTATTATAATTGAGAGATTATAGAATGTTCATGTCAATGGTTTATGTGTTTTGTTTTATGTCATTAGTTGTTAAGCGATAGATTGATTTATGAGTTAAGTTATTCACTCTTATGATGAAATGATTGTGAAACACCATTTGGCATCCAAAGGTAGTAACCATGCTAATCCTCTCTACGACCATCCTTCAAAACGACGTAAAAGCATCTGCTTTCCTGAAAACTACTATGTTTGGTAATCTGTAAAGTTGCATGTGAAGTTGCATTTCTTTGTTCTATTTTAACATGCTAGTATGCTACATGGATCTTTCCGTCTTTTATTATTATCACTTGATGAAGTTTAGACATATGAATTGTTTTCCTTATTGTTTTATCAGAAAATGGATCCGACTAAATGTTTTGAGACAGCCATCCATATAGACCAGGTACAGTATCTCATCAACTTAAGAATAACGATCGGATTCACGTAATGATAGTTAAGGCATACACTAATCATTAATAAATTGTTCTTGTGTATTTGCAGGATTTGATTTCAATCCCGCGATCATTCTACCGTCGTTGGGGACAAGAAATACCACGTGTTGTGACTATTGAAGACAAAAGCGGAAATTTGTTCAATGGGAATATAGTAATCCATGAGGATCGCCCATATTTTGCAACATATACAAATGGTATTAGGGAGCTGTATTTGTTGTCCACTGGTGCATTGGCAAAGTTTAAGTATCTTGGGGGTTCTCGCTTCTACATGTTCATCCCAACAAAAAAAAAAAGAAAAAAAAAAAAAAAAAAAAAAAAACCCCCCAAAAACACACACAAACAACAACAACCCCCCCCCGAAAAAAACCCCAAACAACAAAAAAGCCCAACAAAAAAAAACCCCCCCCAAAAAAAACAAAAAAAAAAAAAAAAAAAAAACCAAAAAAAACAAACACAAAAAAAAAACGGGGGGGGAAGGTATGACGAGGGAAGTAGGTTTCTCCAATCCCTTTGGAAGATTGATGAGTTTTGATATTTTGATTAGTACTTATTGATTGTGGTGTGTTTTTTTATAAACAATTATTAAACTTGTGTTAATTAATGTATATGTTTTCTTGATCATATTGACTGTGGTGTTTTGGATCGTTAGTACATCGTATATACGTTTTCTATTTATTCAAAAAAAATATTGGTGTATTTCGTTTATATCAGAAATTAAAAATCAATGGGGTAATAGTTGAAAAACAATATTTGGTCGGCAGGATTAAGTTACAGGAAATTTTTAAAAAAAACAAAAACAAAATGTGCGACCGAAATAGCGACCGAATATCGGTCACCAAATTAGGTGAGCTGAGCATGCGACCAACTATACGGCGACCGAAATATATAATTTTGCGACCAAAATATCGGTCGCAAATTTGCGACCGAAATACAAGTTCGGTCGCTAAACATTTAGCCACCAGGGTTTCTGCTACCCCCTTAATTCGGTCGCTAATTCGGTTGCCAAACTATATAGCAACCAAATTATCATGTTTAGCGACCGAAATCTTCGGTCGCTAAATATGTTATTTTTTTGTAGTGACCGCTATATCACTTTCAGCCTCTATCTTAGCAGAAAAGAGAAGTATATATCCCCGAGCTCCCTCAACCAAGCACTTACGACATGAGGCAGCAGAGATAAGATGTTCTGTCCTAAGCGCCACCAAAGCAGCATGAGCAGGCTTCTATTGCTATGCAACAAGAGAGCTAGATAGCATGTTGCGATCACATGTTTGAATTTTTTGGTAAAAAGCTCGCTAGTTATACGGTATCGAGAGTTAACAGACATGGACTGTGGAATGAAAGAAATAGTTCGACCAACACAATAAATAATAGCATTGTTACGAGACAACCAGTCCATGCCCAAAATAATATCTAGACCACACATATCAAATCAACAATATAAGCCAGTTCTTGAAACAATAAGGGACATTGTAGGCAGACAGAAGAAGTAATCAATCTATCTTTAGCAGGAGTAGAAAGACACAAATCGTATGACAGTTTAGTAACAGGTAACTCTAAGAATTAAGCACATTTAAATGAAATGAATGAATGTGTTACTCCCGAATCGAACAATATGATAACATCAAGACCTTTAATAAAGCCCTTACCTTGGATCAAACCGTCGGACTCCTTCACCTCCTCTCCTTGGATGGCAAAGACCCTTCCGTGGTTCAGTGATCTGGTTTGAGATTGTCCCCCTGACTTGCACATCCTAGCAAAGTGTCCCATCTTCTCGCATTTGTGGCAAGTGGTTTGTGCCGCGGGGCACACACGATCTCCATGCTGCCACCCACACTTGTAACATGCAGTCCCCCTTTCACCTTGAGCACCTTGAACCTGCTTACCCTTTGTGATTGTAGGCACATGTCGTAGGCTCTTCTGGAAATTACCCAATTTCCCATAGAACCTCTTGCCGCCACTGAAGCTTTTCTCCTTCGACCTCTCAGCCAGCACAACTTGCATATTCTGCTCCGCCACCCTACACTTGTTCACTAAAGTAGGGTAGTCTCCAATCTCTAGGAGCCCAATAAGGCTCTGCAGCTCTGGCTTCAAACCCTGCTCGAACTTAATTGCTTTCCATGGACCATCAGGATTATCCCTCACCTGTGTGGAGAACCTTGCAAGACTCTCAAACTTGGCCACATATTCCGCTACCGTCATACTCCCCTGACGAAGATGTAGAAACTCCATCTCTTTCTGTATCCGGACACTATGCGGAAAGTACTTCTCCAGAAATACCTCCTTGAATCTGTCCCACGTGGTAGGGGCACCCGAAGCAAGCAACCCGCCCCTGGCATAGTTCCACCAGTGCTCTGCATCCGACTCTAACATATAGGTGGCAAAATCCACCTTCTGAGCGTCAGAGCACCCCATGGCCCGGAAGATCTTCTCTAATTTCAGTAACCATTCCTCTGCCTCAATAGGATCGGCGGTACCTCAAAAAGCTGGCGGATTATTATTCCTGAACTCTGACAGACCCCTGTACTGTGGATCTGGAGCTACAACCGGTATCACGTTAAGCACGTCCCTCTTATCCCTTATCTGACGTAGAGTCTCCGTCTGCTCATGCATAACTCTGGCCATTCGAGCCAAATTCGATGCAAGTGCATCATTTCTCCCTCGCCTGTTCGCTATCATAATCTGCATACCACCAATCAAACAGTGGGTTGATAAAGTCCAATATCCAAAAAAATAGAATGCAGAATTATAACTCTAACAAGCATCCTATGTGCCCAAGTTTTATTTTTGAAAAAGCCCCACTACCACAGTCCGATTTAGAATCAAACTGCTCTGATACCATAAATGTAACGCCCTTTGTTAACTTAGTAATCCCAAGATAAAATCAATAAAAATCCTTTAAAACATTTAATTAAAACATATATCTCATAAAGAAAAATTCAAAAAAAATATCCAAAGTCTGAAAATACCTAATATTAAATAATATAGTAATAAAGTATCCAAGTAATGAATATAAATATAAATTCGTACGTTCGAATAATAAATAAAAACCAAAAACCTCAAAATCGGGCGTCTAATTACAATCCGAGAAAAATAATACGTAAACCAAAGAACGTCGTCATCACCCTCAACCATACTACATTACTAACCAACTAGGTGATAAAAGGATGACTCCTCAGATTACTGGGTCCTCAACAGCGATGTCCTCGGTCTCTGAAAACAACACTTATAATGAGATATAAAATCCCAGTGATCAATAGTACAATTTTATAAAATATTTTCAAAAATAGTATTGTTCTTAGCCGGTGCGGTAACCGAAAAAAAACTGTCCATGGCACCCGCTAATTTTTCAAAATAATCTATACAATAGAAAATACTTTTAATAACAACAATAATCTCATCAACCCAATAGCATATAACGTAACAACAACTTATCTCAATGCATCACATTCCATATACCAAGTAAATTCTGGCTTAATCCAAATGGCCCGAAGACCTCCTAATTAAATTGGTCTCTTGTCGGCATGCCATAAATTCACACATCACATTACAATGGCGTCCCATTGTCCACCCCTACTCACGAGGAGTGTTTCGATGTTACCCTCCTGTCGGGGACATTTCCATTTCGATACCTCCTATATGCATATGGCGGTATTTCTCCCTTTTCGACACCCCACGCGTGGCGGTGTTACTTTCGATACCCTTTTTAGGTGGTATTACTCATTTTCGACATCCCAATTACATGGGGATGTTACTTTCGATACCCCAATACAGCGGTATTACTCTTCGATACCCCTTTCATAGGCGGTATTGCAGCAAACATCATACCATATATCATAAGTCAAATACCCTATACCTCATACTATAACAACTCATTAATCATAATTTAAACATTCAATCTTATCATGTATGCCAAATAAAAACACATCATGTTATCAAATAAAATTGATAGGTACAATGCAACGATCATGAACATCATAATCTCAATCTTAATAATTGTTCCTTCTTGTGAAACCCACAATATATATGTATATATGTATATATATATATATATATATATATATATATATATATATATATCCTCCCATTCAATTGATTGAAAACCTATAATATATTTATTATTATCAAATCTTAATGTTTCTCTCACTACATGTGTTTCATATGTCAAGTCACTGGTTACTATAAAAATCCGCAGGCACTGCGTATTTGTCTTCTTATAGGCATCAAGAAAAAAAATTAAACTTTAGTATCTTACACTCACTATACAAACAGATAATTTTTACAAACAAAGAAATTCCAATTTTAACAATGATATTATCACCTCAAGCACAACTAGCAAAAACTCTTTCTCACCCCGCAAATTATCATCCTCTAGCAATTGAAACATGAGATCACATATTTTAAAATCACCATAAACACATAAATATACCATGGAAAGGGTTCATAAAAAGTATTGTTACTCACCTCTTGAAAACTTTCAAAATACTCTAAAAATTATGTATGCAAAAACTACTGGTTCTCCACAAAAAATCTTCTTCCTTCATTGCTACGGTTACACTGGCAAGGAAAAGAGACGTAACCGACGAAAACACTAAACCTTATGCGGCGCTCCTGATTCACCCTCTCTTTTCGGTTACTAAACTTTATATACATATATATAGTGGCAGCGCATAACCATATAGGTTTGTCTTTTTTTTTTTAAAACATATAGGTGATAAGTTACTAAACTTCACGCCTAGTACACTATATATATATATATATAATTATCTTTTTCTTTTGTTTTTTTTATATATTTATTATAATTTAATATTTCTTTTGTAATTATTTACCAATTCTAATAAGTTTTGTACTAACATATCCCATACACTAAACCTCTTAATTATATTTTATTTCCATTATATTTTTAATAACTTAATTAATTTTATTTTTTTATCAAAATAATTATGTTAGAATTTTAGGATGTTACAGTGAAGATCATGCAGCAAGTACAATAGCCATTGTCCCTCACAACTGGCTTGTGCTAAGGCTCGGTATTCAGCCTCTAAGGATGATCTGGAAACAATGCTTTGCTTCTTACTTTTCCAGGAAATTAGAGAAGTTCCTAGAAAAAAACATTGGCCTGAAATTGATCTTCGAGTGTCCAAACATGCTCCCCAATCTGAGTCTGTAAAACTCTTGAGTTTAAGGTCTGATGTAGCTGAGAAGAACATACCCTTTCCTGGTGCACTTTTGATGTACTTGAGTACCCTGAGTGTTGCATCATAGTGGATGTTTGTCGGTGAGTCCAAAAACTGACTGAGATGTCCTACTGCACATGAGATATCCAGTCTTGTATTTGTCAAATATATTAACCTTCCAAACAATCTTCTGTATTGTGTAGGATCGGATAACAGAGTTCCCGATTCTTTGTGCAACTTGACTCCATAGTGCATATGTGTGCTATAGGGCTTTGTTGCTAACAGTCCTATATCATGTAGCAAATCTAAGGCATACGTTCTTTGAAAAAGAGCAATTCCTTTGTGACCTAGCAATCTCTAAGCCAAGGAAGAGTTTAGGTTGACCAAGATCTTTTATGCCAAATTTGTCATCCAAGGTGGACTTGATGAGCTGAATTTCATCCAAATCATTTACTGCTAACAGAAGATCATCCACATATGCTAGAACAACAGTGAAGCCATTTGCTGTTTGCTCTGTGAAGAGTGAGTAATCAACCTTAGACTGTATAAATCCCAAGTGTGTGAGTAATTGAGTCAATTTTGCATTCCATTGTCTACTTGCTTGTTTTAATCCATATAAGGACTTTTGCAATTTGCAAACAAGTTTGGAATCATATACTTCTAGGCCAGGGGGCACCTTCATGTACACTTCTTCATCTAAGTCTCCATGGAGGAAAGTTGTGTTGACATCCAATTGATGGAGATGCCACTTAAGACTTGAAGCAAGGGAAAGAAGAAGTCTAACTGTTGTCATTTTTACAACAGGACTGAAAGTATCTAGATAGTCTATGCCAGCAGTTTGTGTGAAGCCTTTTGCCACCAATCTTACCTTATATCTCTCTATGCTGCCATCTGCTCTATGTTTGATCTTAAAGACCCAATTGCAACCAATTGTCTTCTTGTCATGAGGCAATGCACCGAGTGACCAGGTCTGGTTTTTCTCAAGAGCATCTAACTCTGCCTTGATGGCCTGTCTCCAACAATCAGATTTCACAGCTTCCGCAAAACTTTGTGGTTCTATGGAGGTTTGGACAACTAATGTGAAGTGCTTGTGAGATGAAGACAAATTGTTATAGGAAATATAGTTTGAGATGGGATACTTAACCTTTGAGGATGAGAGTGATGTTGCTGTCAAAATGGCCAGAGAGCAATGATAGTCCTATAAATAGTTAGGAGGTTTCTTTGTACTATTGGACCTTCTAGGTAAATTGGATTCAATCTGATTTTCTGCTTGATTTTCAAAAGGAATTTCAGGACTTTCCTGACCTTGATCTGATATTGTAGGGCGTTGTAGTGGACTAGTGGTGTAGTTATAAGCGTGTCAGGAATAGGTAACTCAGACAATTCATGTATGAAAGGATCAATTGATGGAATAATATGACTAGATGTATTAGTGCAGGTATCATTCTTGGCACAAGAAAAAGGAAAGATATGCTCATAGAATTTGGTATGCCTAGATACAAAAGTTTCTTCAGTTTTCATATCAAATAGAATTGACCCTTTAGTGTTGTCTTGTTGGCCTAAATATGTGCATTTCTTAGCTCTAGGATCTAATTTCTTTCTATTAGCTGTAAGTGTACTCGCAAAGCATAGAGAACCAAGGACCTTAAGGTGTGTTAATTCAGGCAGTTCATGATAAAGAGATTCATAAGGTGACTTGTTTGAGATTGAGGTTAGAGGTTATCTACTGATAAGATATACAACATGCTTAATTGCATAATTCCAAAAACACTTTGGGAGGCCGGATTGAAAAATTAGAGCTCGGGTAGTGCTTAGAATGTGTTGGTGTTTTCTCTCCACAACACCATTTTGTTGTGGAGTTTCCACACATGAAGTTTGGTGATGATGCCTTTGCCTGAATAGAGATTATGAAGTTTGAATTCAGCACCATTATCAGACCGAATACATTTGATTTTCTTTTGAAATTGTGTTTCAATTAACTCTATGAATGAGTGGATGTTACTTGCAGTTTTAGATTTGAGCTTCATAAAATAAATCCAAGTGTGTCTAGTGTCATCAACAATTGTAAGGAAATATCTATGGCCAAAAACAGATGGAACAGAAATTGGTCCCTAAATATCCATATGCACTAAATCAAAAGGACTTACAGAATGAGTATTACTGATAGGAAATGCCAACTTCTTTTGTTTGGCAAAATGGCAAATATCACATAGATCTTTGCCTTTATTACACTTTATGAAAGAATACATTTTATTCAAAGAACCTAACTTTTCATGGGATGGATGACCTAGTCTAAGATGCCATATATCACAACTAGGAGAACAAAAGTTGTTAACAACATGAAGAGGATCTATTCTCAGACTTTTATTGCTTATAGCATACAGGCCTTGCTTCAGATCAGCAGCACCAATCATCTTCAAGGTACTGGAATCTAGGATCTGACAAGAATTTTTGAGAAAAATTAGATGACAATTCAAGGTTTTCGTAAGTTTGGAAATGGATATAAGATTGAAATTGAATTGAGGTATGTATAAAACATCTGTCAAATAAAGATTATTGGAAAAGAAAACAGTGCCTGAAACAGAAGCTTGCACTTGGCTACCATCTGATAGTTTCACTAGGATTGGTTTGATCTTTTTGTGTGTTTGGAATTATGATATGGAAAAACAGACATGATCTGTTGCTCCTATATCCAGAATCCAACATTTTGGTTTAACATGATGGGTTAAGGCACAAATGATACCTGTGGTTTTGACTTTGGAAGATTGGTTTGGCAAACTGGTTATCTGGTTTGTGGAGTGAAATTCTGTTTTGTTTGATTGGTGAAGAAGAGCCAACGATGCTTTGTGTTGTGCTGGAGTGAATCCTGGACCTGATGACTCAGCTACAGACATATGAGAAGACATGCTTGTAGTGTCATATTGCTCATCATCATCTGAATTCACACAATTATTGATTGCTGCATTTCTCTTGTAGTTTGGTGGGAAACCATGTTACTTGTAGCATACATCAACAGTATGGCCATTCTTTCCACAGTGAGAACATAATTTTCCAGATCCCTTTCCCTTTCCGGAACCTCTTCCTCGGTTGTAAGAGCCTGAATCTTTTGGCTTCTATTTGAATTATTCTGAAATTAACCTCTTGCTGCTAGAATCTTGGACTTATCAAATGAACCATTCAGCTATCTTTCTTGCTGTATCAGCATAGAAAATGCATCACTAATGTCTGACAGTGGTCTCATCAGCATGATTTGAGACTTTACAGCAGAGTACTGCTCATTAAATCCCCTTAGGAATCTAATTACATAATCATTGTCCCTATAGGACTTGACAGTGTTTATCAAAGGACATGTACATTGACTTTCACAAATACAGGAAGGGGTAGACCTGAAATTCTAAAGTTCTTGCTAGAGAGTTTTCAACTGATTAAAGTAAGCAGTTATGGATGAATCACCTTGCTTAAGAGCATACACCTCTTCTTGCACTGTGGCAATTCTGAAAACATCAGCTTGATAGTACATCTTCTTGAGTTCATTCCAAACATCAAGTGCAGTTTCCATCCACATGACACTCTCAGCAATTTCAGGATCCAGAGATTGAACTATCCATTGTTAAGTCTCTAAAATGTTTGATGTGCATTTCCCTAAGTTTTGATGAGAACTAAACATTGGTTAATGATTTAATTAACCTTTATATTAGTTGCTAACTTGTCTATCTGGTGTGCAGATTAAAATTGTAAGAATCATCTCGTCCACTAAAGTGATAGAAGTGCTCGTCCACTAAAGTGATAGAAGCGCTCGTCCACTAAAGTAACAGAAGCGCTCGTCCACTGAAGTGATTGAAGTGCTCGTCCACTAAGGTGACAGAAGCGCTCGTCCACATAAGTCTTTGGACTTGCTAAGTACTTAAGGAGTATCCGTCCAATGACGTGGCATATGGACTCGTCTACTAGGTTACGTCCAACCAGTTAAAGGAGTATCCGTCCAATGATGTGGCATATGAAGCTTGTCTACTAGGTTACATTCAACCAGTTAAAGGAGTATCCGTCCAATGACGTGGCATATGGAGCTCGTCTACTAGCCCGTCCGAATGTGAAATCTTAAATGACTAGATGGACGCGGTTATTTTCAAGATGGACGCGCTTATCTTATGAACGCGAATTCTATGAGTTATCAGAATCTTATTTCAAGAACGAGAATCAAGAAAAGTCAGAAGTTACTCTCTCAAGCAACCTTGGTTATCAGAACCAAAGACCAGTTATAGAATGCTTCCAACATGCTTTATTCCCTAGTACCTCTGGTCCTTACACGAAAAGGGAATTGTACTCAGTAAAGTATAAAAATCTCTCTGCAAAACTCTGATATGGCTGTATCACGATGCATAAAGCCATGATCCTTCATGTTAGCGAACAACCAATGTGCCTATTGCATTAATGGCTGCCCAGAACGACTCTATTGCATTTAATGAAGTTCTGCTTGAAGCCAACATCTGAGGGAATGTCTCTAACGGATCCTAAATGCTTGAAGACTATAAATACAGAAGTCATTGAAGATGAAGTATAGAGAACACACATAGCATTAAAGAGCCATTACTCTGAGCATTAATATCTTCATTCTTTCATTATGTATTCTTCAATCATTTGAAGTTATTACGCAGACTTTCCTAAGCTTCACATTTTAACCACTCTATGAGTGTTAGTGAAAGTTCTGTCTGTCTGAAGTTGTATTTATTACAAACCAAATCTCTCAAACAAACCCGAGTGAGCCTGAAGAGACTAAGTGTGCAAAGAATACTTGTCTTGAGCCTGAAGAGGCTAGGTGTACAAACAATACTTGGAGTCTGTAACCTGACCAGTTATAGTGGATAAATCTTGGTGCTGCCAAGGACTGGACGTAGCTCTTTGCTTTGAAGAGTGAACCAGCATAAATAACTGTGTCAATCTCTCTTTCCTTACAACCTCTTTAGTTGCTTTAGTTTTCTTATACGTTCATCAAGTGGTGTGTTTGACAAAGTCACTGTTAAAATTTCACCAGATAGGTCACCCGTCTGTCCTATATCTTTCCACTCGTTTGAACCCAACTTCTTTATGCGAAAAGATTTCAACTTTGTTTAAATTCTGATAAACGGCCTTCAACCCCCCTTCTCGTGTTTATAGTTGTCTATTTCAGTTGGTATCAGAGCTCAACCTCTGGGTTGAGCATCTGACAGTGTAGAGGTAAAGGTCCTGAAGAATAGACATGACTGCTGGAGCTAGTTCAAGTGGAAGTCACTAGACTGAAGGAGCTTCCCTAACTAGACCTCCTTACTTCAATGGAGAAAACTACAACTATTGGAACGATAGATTTCAATGGTTCATTCTATCTACAAACTCTGATCTTTGGGATGTCATTACAGATGGTCTATTCATTCCCAAGAATGATGATAACACTAACAAACCAAAAGCTCGGTGGACTACTGCAGAAAAGACAAAATGGGAGTTGAACCACAAAGCTCGATATAACATCATTTGTGCTCTCAGTCCTGAGGAGTTTGATAAGGTATGTGCTTGTGACTCTGCCAAAGAAATATGGGACACTTTAGCTGTCACACATGAAGAAACAGAGGAAGAAGCCAATCTCTGTTTGATGGCCAACACTGACTCAGACTCAGACGATGAGGTACATCCTGCCTATGAGGAATTACTTGATGCCTATGAGGAGTTGCTGGAGGAATCCAACTGCTTATCTAAGGCCTTCAAATCCCTCAAGAAAGAGTATGTAAAGCTCACCAGTGAGCATAAATAGAAATCTCAAGAGTGTGAGAAGCTGGCTAAAGAGAACAGTGAGCTGAAGACTAAAAAGTCTAATGAAGCTAAGATCTCAAGTGAAACATCACCATCTGAAGAAGTTGAAAAACTTCAACAGAAAGTGGAAGAGCTCACTTCTGATCTTGCCAAATTTGTTAATGGTAGAGATAATCTGACTAAGCTACTTGGCTGTCAGAGGCACTCTCTTAACAAAGAAGGTATTGGATATGTCCATAAGACACATCATAAAGTATCAACTAAAGCTTCTACAGTATTCGTTAAGTCAACTGTAACCAAGTCTACACCTGTCTATAACTTTTGTGGAAAAACTGGACATGTTATGTCTAAGTGTATCCATAAGAAGAGAGGGAAGTCTTCACAGACTTCTAGAACTAACAGAAAAGGACCCAGAAAAATATGGGTACCTAAAGATCAAATAATTTTTGTTGCAGAAGTCCTCAACAGGACAAAGAAAACACCACTGCTGGTACCTGGACAGTGGCTACTCGCATCATATGACAGGAGAAAGGTCTATGTTGCTAGACCTCCAACTTAAGAAAGGAAGACACGTTGCCTTCGGAGGGAATCAGAAAGGGAAAGTTATAGGAATTGATACTATTGGTGGTAAACCCCCTCTTCCCTCTATATCTAATGTTCTTATGGTTAAAGGATTAAGACACAATTTTCTTAGCATAAGTCAATTATGTGATAGTGGTTTTGATGTTTCCTTTACCAAGGATGTATACATAGTTAAAGACTGTTGTGGCAAAACCCTCTTTTCATCTAAAAGGCAACAAAATCTTTATAAGATTGAACTGTCTGATCACTCAGATCAAAGTGTAACCTGTCTGATGTCTAAAGAGGATGAGAGATGGTTATGGCATAAGAAACTAGAATATGCTAGTATGAAACTAATTTCTGAATTAAAAAGGAATAACCTCGTGAGAGGATTGCCTGATATTAGTTTTAAGAAAGATATCTTGTGTGATGCATACCAGAGAGGTAAATAGATAAAATCAAGTTTCAAATCTAAAAACCAAGTATCAACCTCTAGACCTCTTCAGTTGTTACACATGGATCTGTTTGGACCAGTTAGTATTGCCATCCTGGCTGGAAGAAAATATGGATTTGTCATAGTTGATGACTATTCTAGATACACGTGGGTACTCTTCCTAACACACAAGGATGAGTCTTTTAAGGCTTTCTCAGTATTCTGCAAAAGAGTACAAAATGAGTAGTTTAGACAGTTCTGTGAGGAGAATGGAATCTCTCACAATTTCTCTGCACCTAGAACTCCACAGCAAAATGGAGTGGTTGATAGAAAGAACATATCTCTACAAGAGATGGCTAGATCTATGCTCAATGAAAATAATCTCCCTAAGTACTTCTGGGCAGAAGCTGTAAACACTGCTTGTTATGTACAAAACAGAATACTTATTAGGCCTTTTCTAAAAAGGACTCCTTATGAATTATGGAAAGGAAAAAGCCCCAACATATCTTATTTTCATGCTTTTGGATGTGAATGCTTTATTCTGAACACCAGAGATAATCTTGGAAAGTTTAATTCTAAGGTAGATAAAGGTATTTTCGCAGGATATTCTGAAATGTCTGAGGCTTTTAGAGTTTACAATTCAAGAACTTGTATTATTGAAGAATTTGTTCATGTTAAATTCAATGATAGATTAAAGAATGATAAAGAACTATCAGATCTAGAAGATGATCTTACAATTCTCGATATAAACAAGCCAGAAAGTCAACAACTTGATCTAACCAAAACAGAACCTGTGCCTGAGGCCGACACACAAGTGTAACGAACGAGTCAGCAGACAAGTCAAGATCTTCATGATGATCTCAAAAGGGATTGGAAGTTCAACACTCATCACACTAAGGATCTTATTATTGGAAATCCTTCTGAAGGAGTAAGAACCAGATCCACTTTTAGAGAATCAAGCAATATGGCCTTTATTTCAGATTTGGAGCCTAAACGCATTGAAGAAGCTCTTGAGGATGAAAGCTGGATTCTTGATATGCAAGAAGAAATTAACCAGCTCACCAGAAATGCTATCTGGACTCTTGTCTCTAAGCTTAAAAACAAGTCGGTTATTGGAACAAGATGGGTCTTCAGAAACAAATTGGATGAAGATGGTAAAGTTGTCAGAAATAAGGCAACGTTAGTAGCTCAAGGCTATAACCAAAAAGAAGGTATTGATTATACTGAAACCTTTGCACCTGTAGCTAGAATAGAAGCCATACGCATTTTAATGTCATATGCTGCACAACACCAAATTACCCTGTTTCAAATGGATGTAAAAAGTGCTTTTCTAAATGGTATAATTGAAGAAGGAGTGTATGTTAAACACCCCCCTGCTTTGTGGATACCGATAAACCAGATCAAGTTTTCAAACTTAAAAAGGCATTATATGGTTTGAAACAAGTACCTAGAGCATGGTATGATAGACTCAGTTCTTTTCTCATGCATGATGGTTTTACTAGAGGACAAGTAGACACTACTCTGTTCAAGAAATGCTCTAAAAAGGACTTTATTATAGTTCAAATATATGTTGATGATATTATTTTTGGAGCAACTAATGAAAAGCTGTACAAGGAATTTTCAAATCTAAAGCAAGATGAATTTGAGATGAGCATGATGGGAGAATTGAAGTTCTTCCTTGGATTACAAATCAAGCAGACAAGTGATGGAATTTACATTCATCAACAAAAATATACCAAGGAGATATTCAAGAAATACAAAATGGAAAATACAAAGCTCATGAAAACCCCTATGCAACCCAATGCAAAACTAAGCAAAGATGATGAAGGTAAAAAGGTAGATCAAACTGTCTCCAGAGGTATGATTGGCTCTCTACTTTACTTAACTTCAAGCAGAACTGACATTCAATTTAGTGTCTGTATATGTGCTAGATTCCAATCTGATCATAGAGAATCTCATCTTAAGGTTGTTAAAAGAATAATTAGATATTTGGTTGGAACTACTAATCTTGGTTTGATGTATTTCAGATCAAAAGAATACAGATTAATGGGATATTGTGATGCTGATTTTGCTGGAGACAAAATAGAAAGAAAAAGCACCAGTGGAGGATGTCACTTCATTGGAGCAAGTTTAGTCTCATGGTCAAGCAAGAGCCAGACAACCGTTGCCCTGTCTACTGCTGAAGCAGAATACATCTCTGCTGCTAGTTGCTGCTCTCAACTCTTATGGGTAAAACATCAACTTGAAGATTACTCTATTTATGAACATAACATATCTGTATGGTGTGATAATTCCAGTGCTATATGCTTAACTAAAAATCCAATTCAGCACTCTAAGGCTAAGTATATTGAAATCAAACATCATTTTATTAGGGATTATGTTCAGAAAGGCATCTTTGATATTAAGTTTGTTAAAACTGAAAATCAATGGGCTGATATTTTCACTAAACCCCTCGCAGAGGAAAGGTTTTTATTTATTAGAGATAATCTATACATGCATTTCATTGTTGAATGACATGTCTGAATGTTAACCTGTCTGTGCTTTATCACCTGTCTATGCTAAATCTGTCTTTACTCCTATGTACATGTTCTTTTAACTAAGCATTTGTTCTGGGGGAGTGATGATACAAGAGTTTAAGTGGAGTATGTCTCATATGCTTACTGCATTACTATAATTTTCTTAACATGTTATCTTGCCCTTAACATATCTCTTAAATAAAACTTGATAACCCTTTTTGATGTTGACAGGGGGGGGGGGGGGGGATGGGTGAAATGAGAAATGTGATGTGTTATAGAAGAATGAATATGAATGAATATCATATGAATCTTAAATAATACATGGGCATGAGTATGTTCTGATATTTGCTATCATGGCTCAGATAAATCTTAAGTAAGATTGCTCTGATAATAATTTCAAAGTAAAACAAGTCAAACTTATGTGTGACTAAGTTAAACGGATAATATGATTAATCTTAATGTTCGATCAAGCATCTGCATGACCTGTTCGCTTAAGAAAATTTCAACCTGTCTGTTATATTCTATTTTCTTTGTTGATATTTTCTGAGGTTCATTAAATCATCTCAATGTTTGTCATCATCAAAAAGGGGGAGATTGTTAAGTCTCTAAAATGCTTGATGTGCATTTCCCTAAGTTTTGATGGGAACTAAACATTGGTTAATGCTTTAATTAACCTTCATATTAGTTGCTAACCTATCTATCTAGTGTGCAGATTAAAATTGTAAGAATCATCTCGTCCACTAAAGTGATAGAAGCGCTCGTCCACTAAAGTGACAGTAGCACCGGTCCACTAAAGTGATAGAAGCGCTCGTCCACTAAAGTAACAGAAGCGCTCGTCCACTGAAGTGATAGAAGTGCTCGTCCACTAAGGTGATAGAAGCGCTCGTTCACACAAGTCTTTGGACTTGCTAAGTCCTTAAGATCCGTCCAATGATGTGGCATATGGAGCTCGTCTACTAGCTTATGTTCAACCAGTTAAAGGAAAATCCGTCCAATGACGTGGCATATGGAGTTCGTCTACTAGGTTACGTTCAACCAGTTAAAGGAGTATCCGTCCAATGACGTGGCATATGGAGCTCGTCTACTAGCCCGTCCGAATGTAAAATCTTAAATAGCTAGATGGACGCGGTTATTTTCAAGATGGACGCGCTTATCTTATGAACGCGAATTCTATAAGAATTATCAGAATCTTATTTCAAGAACCAGAATCAAGAAAAGTCAGAAGTTACTCTCTCAAGCAACCTCCGTTATAAAAACCAAAGACTAGTTAAAGAATGCTTCCAATATGCTTTATTCCCTAGTACCTCTGGTCCTTACACGAAAAGGGAATTGTACTCACCAAAGTACAAAAAGTTCTCTGCACAACTCTGATATGACTGTATCACGATGCATAAAGTCATGATCCTTCATGTTAGAGTACAACCAACATTCCTATTGCATTAATGGCTGCCCAGAACGACTCTATTGCATTTAATGAAGTTCTGCTTGAAGCCAACATCTAAGGGAATGTCTCTAACCGATCCTAAATGCTTGAAGACTATAAATACAGAAGTCATTGAAGATGAAGTATAGAGAATACACATCGCATTAAAGAGCCATTATTCTGCGCATTAATATCTTCATTCTTCCATTCAGTATGCTTCAATCATTTGAAGTTATTACACAGATTTTCCTAAGCTTTACATTTAAACTACTTTCTGAGTGTTAGTGAAAGTTCTGTCTGTCTGAAGTTGTATTTATTACAAACCAAATCTCTCAAACAAACCCGTGTGAGCCTGAAGAGGCTAAGTGTGCAAAGAATACTTGTCTTGAGCCTGAACAGGCTATGTGTGCAAAGAATACTTGTCTTGGAGCCTGAAGAGGCTAGGTGTGCAAACAATACTTGGAGTCTGTAACCTGATCAGTTATAGTGGATAAATCTTGGTGCTGCCAAGGACTGAACTTAGCTCTTTGCTTTGAAGAGTGAACCAGGTTAAATAACTGTGTCAATCTCTCTTTCCTTATAACCTCTTTAGTTGCTTGAGTTTTCTTTTACGTTCATCAAGTGGTGTGTTTGCCAAAGTCACTGTTAAAATTTCATCAGATAGGTCACCTGTCTGTCCTGTATCTTTCCACTCGTTTGAACCTAGCTTCTGTATGCGAAAAGATTTCAACTTTGCTTAAATTATGATAAACACAATTCAACCCCCCTTCTCGTGTTTATAGTTGTCTATTTCATCCATGACTGAACTGTGATATTGCATCTATCCCATGCAACAAAATTGGGATCTTGTCGATCTGGCTTTGGAAGGGAGCCATCAATGAATGGTACCTTGTTCTTGGATCGAAGTGCCATGGTCATGGCTCGAGACCAGGCCTCATAATTTTTCCCAATCAAGGTATTAGAAACAATGGATGCACCTGGATTCTCATTTGGGTGCATGAAAAGTGGATTCGAAAGATCCAATGCAAGATTTGCAACATTTGCCATTGCAAGACTTAGCAAGAAAGAAAGGAATCAAGAGAAGAAAGGTTCAAAAAAAGTTCTGATACCATGCGAAAACTCAGCATATCACCATTATGTAGCTCAGTGTAAGCATACATAATGGGAATCAAGGAAAGCTGAGCTAATTTGTATTATTCGAACTGAGTATTACAAGTGGGAGAGCTATGCTATTTATAAATCTCAGTCTCTGAGTGAATCACCTAGAGAACTCAATGCTAACTATAGTAACTGAACAACTAACAACTTAACAGAATAACTAACAAATCTAACTGGAAATAACAAACCGGTAGTACAATCACTAACTAGTAGTACAATCTCAACTATTAACTTTCAGCACAAGCTTTATCAGAACTGATTAGTGTAGACTTGACTTGGGCTCGTACCTGGGCTTGTTCTGTACATTTTGAACTGGACCTTGATAGTTGTAATAATTTCACAATATATTTCTACTAATATATATCAAATGATTTTTTGACATTAGAATTAGACACTATATACAGACACCAGAGGTTTGGTGTTCCAGGTTGTTCCTAGGGAGGCAATTAAATGTGTCGATCTGCTTGCGAACTCTGGTCATCGTGTAGACTTGGCCACCGCTGTGCTGGATTTCCCCTTCCCCTCTTGGAGCTACTCTTAAGTGATGATAGGTGAGGAAGTGGTATATTTGATGTAATTTCACTATAATTTCCTTTTCTCTTTTGTTATAAAAAATGTATAATAAAATACACAATGAGAGAGAAAAAAAATAATAAACAAATGTTGGAAAATATATACATATGGTGTTGAACATTAATTTTATGTTCAAATATCATAACCCAAAATATATTTATGTAAAATCACTATCATATAATTAGGTTACACAATAAAATGAATAATGGTGGGTAGTCCAATCACAGTGGGATTCAGATTGTCTACCAAGCTTGGACGAAAGGTACGTGATATCTTGTAACATCCCAAGCTGTTTTATGGATTGATGATTGTCCCCACAGATCAATATGGGTCGTTTCAACGTGTTTTGTCTTCACTCACATACTTCCTGTGAAAACTTAGGAGGTCACCTATCCCAAAATTTCTCCAAGTCAAAATACGCTTCATTATGGAGCTATCCTCAATTGTATAGTCCCATACCTACACATTCTTAAGATTCATCTCATTCCGGTATGTAATCGATTCATTCACGTATCCCTCCATCTAGTAACGTGCCAGGAGCCGCTCCTTGTGTTTCCTTACACCGGCGACCACTCCATACTCTTGTAAACCCGGTTGTCACATATTTTCCTTCTTTTTGTTCGTCAGATCAAGCCGATGATCCGGAAGGCATCATGTGTATTTTCTGTTTTCTTAAAACAAAAAGAATGAAATCCAATTACGAAAATGCGGGCCTAGGTAGCTCCTGTTTCGTCGTTCTTCTCCATCTTGTCACACCATGTCGTCGTTGTCCACTAGTCCATCATTGTTGCTACTTTCTGATCACCGCTCCCTCAATTGAATTGCATATGCTTTGCTTTGACTCTCTCTGGTCCGTTGTCGTCGCTTTGTTGTCGTTGCTCGATGCTCCGTTCACCATAGAGATATGATGGCAAGGCTCTAGCTGTGGTGGAACTATGTGTACATGCTTCCTTTATTTACATAGAAATAGTATGGCTTTGTGTTCAAGTTTTGTATATTTTTCCATTTTGCCTTGAGAGAATGTTTTCAGTTTTCAAAGCACCTATCAAAGGCGGTGTGGTTGTTTGAAACAATAAATGTTCATATTTAGGTTGTTGGAAATATCACTTCAGTGGAAAAATATCGTTGCCATATTGGTTCTTAGTTGGGGTTTTGTTATATTATTGCTATAAGATAAACTAAAATTCATTATGTCTAAGTGACTGAGTACGAGGGAAGCATATATTTTTGAGGGAAATATTCTTTATTTGATTAGGGGTCGGAGCTCTTCGATTGTGGTAAAGGATGGTCTTACCTAAGTTTTCATGGTCCTGTTGTTAAGCTTGCTTGTTTTTGTCATTGTCTTGTTCGATATATATATATATATATATATATATATATATATATATATATATATATATATATATATATATATATATATCCATTTTCGTGGTGCTGTCGAGTCAAAGATGAGCAGAGGAGCTAGCCACGTCACTGAGTTGGAAACGGAACGAGTCAGGGGTTCTGATCAGACGACGGAGAGGCAGTAACGTCGGAGTTCATGTTAATTCTTCTAAACGAATCACATGTTTAGACCGGTGGTAACTCTTATTCTGTTTTCATTGTTCTTCTTTTTTTTTTAATTTAAAAAAAAGGGATACGTGGCACTTTCTGGACTACCAGATCAATCAAACAACTTAGAAGAAAGGAAAGGTAAGAATCCAAATCCGTCACAATGGGACCAAACCCGACCCAAATGTGTTTGTTTTGAGCGGCCTTGTTTTGTGTTGGAGAAGAATAAAAAAAAATGTGTCGCTAGATGCTAGAAGGGTGGGAGGCCGTGATCCACCACCCATCGATCCACCTCCATCACCCCTACTATTGTTGCAAGTTCTGGTGGAGGAGGGTAACAATGAGTGCAGAGTGGGGAGGGAGAGAATAAAAATAAAAATAGGATAAGATGTCCTATATTATGACAAAAAATATTAGGGTTCTCTTTTTATAACATATTATGTATATTTCTTTTTTTGTTTTATTTATTAAGAGTTGGAATTTTATATTTTATTATTTTACACTGAATGTTTTAGTAAATAAATCTATAATGATAATAATTTGTTTAAAAACTTATATTATTGAAATATTAAGGTTAAAGTAATATGTTCCGTCCAAATATCTCAGATGAGAGATACTCGGCCGAAGAAAGTTTAGTGGGTTTGTTTTGGAGTTAGCTTGACAGAATGTGAATTCTGCTCCTACGTATCCAAATGGGAATCAAAGCAAACGTAGTTCTAGGTGAGGGGGTTGGACCCCTATTTATAGGTATTCTCAGTGCAACCGCTTGAGTAAGACGGTTACTGAGATCCTATTTGTTAGGATCGGATCGTTCCTGCGGTTAGATAATTGATATGGATAAGACTCCGAGTTATACGGAGAGATATTTGGACCAGCGAGATATTCAGCCCAGTCAGTTGCGGCTGGATAGCGCGGAGGCCAAGATATATTCATTCGTGGTCTGGTGTGGGATAGGCCCGAGTAGTTGTCCTCGGGTGTTGAGTGTATTAATAGGTCTTCGGCTTTATGGGAGTTCGGGTGAACATCCACTTACGAGAATGAGCTCGGTCGTATTGACAATCCTCGGCCTTATATCTTCGGCCGGTACACAAGCCCCCCGAGCTCCGAGCTTAAATAAGCGAAAGAGCTGATAAGTTATGAAACCGAGCTTATTCTTCGGCTACACAAACTTCCGCATTCCCAGCTGTCATTTCAATCAAATCTTTCCTCTTTGTCAGAGGAGGCAATCATTCCCCCTAATACTTCTGCGGCACCCTTTAGGTAAGAAACCCTAGAGTTCCGCGCCCATTTAATGAGGGGAAAATCAAAAGTCGCGCCTTTTGGGCTTGATGGAACGTGGGCCGTTGATCGTGTCATCAACCGTAGCTACAAATATCCCCTCCGACTCCAACTCCCTTCTACCTTGCCTATCCCCCTTCGCCCCTCACCTTCGTCTTCCAAGCTTCTGCCACCACTCTTCTGTCTGTCCTTCTTCAGGTACGCCCCGTCTCCTCTTCTTCGTGCTTTTAAATTTAATTTCTGCTTACCAAATGAGTTCGTCCATGTCTTCTGAGTCCAATACCTCGCCTCTAATTAAGCGCGAGGTTACCCCCATTGGGGGTTCTCTTTTCGCTTCTTCTGTTCCTTCACAGGAACCTCCTCCCGGTCGTCTTCAACTGATTCTGACTCTTCTGAGTCCGATTCTCCTAGCTAGGTCTGGCTCTCCCTCTCCCCTAGTGTCCAAACCCTCCGCTCGCAAACAACACCTAAGGGTTCCAAAAGACCCTGTTCCCGATATTACCCTTCCTGGGTATACCTGGGTTAAAGGCGAGGTTGGGACCTTTTTCTCTGACTTCCAGACTCCAGAATCAATTGATCAACTTCGGTCTCAAATTAATATCTCGGCGTCTGGAGACAAGTCTGAGTTTATTTGTTCTCCATGCTCGGGTACCGAGTGCGTCTTTCTCAGGGCTCGTCCATCCGAGCCCCCCTTTACATACATGTACAAAACATTATTTGATAAGCTGCGTAAAGGCTACTGCAAAAGAAAGAGTTGTTATGGGGAAATTCGACTTCTCCAAGCTTGTAAAGGCTGCTGCAAAAGAAAGAGTTGTTAATACAGCAACACATACAGAAAAGATTCAAAAACTAAAAAACCAAGCACTTACTTTTCAGGTCAGTTCTCGGAGTAGATGAGAAGGGGAGTTTCAGAAGGCGTCCACAATGAAGGGGCCGAGGAAGTTTTTCTAGTATGTCTATATCCTGCGTATCCTCGGCCGGGAGGGATTGGTACTCAAAGCCAACGAATTTTGTGGGGGAGGATTGCCAGTATAAAGGAAACTTGGCGCAGTTATCATCGTCAAAAAAGTGGGAGGAGCGAGAACCCGAGGGGCGAACTCGGAAGAAGCCGACTTTAAAATCTTTATACGACGATGTATATAGACTAAGCAGTCCTCTCCGGTTCAGCCCATTAAGGGAAATCCATCCCATTTTCTCACCAAACCTTGTTTGGTAAAAATACAAAAATTTTGGAGTGGTGGGCTCCATCCCGAGGTATTTACATAGGATTTGAAAGGCTTTCATAAAAGCCCAACTGTTGGGATGGAGCTGAGTAGGTGCGACGTTCATGGTTCTCAGAACATCACACTCAAACTCGGTAAAAGGAAGAGACACACGCAGTTTATCAAATAATGTTTTGTACATGTATGTAAAGGGGGGCTCGGATGGACGAGCCCTGAGAAAGACGCACTCGGTACCCGAGCATGGAGAACAAATAAACTCGGACCCGTCTCCAGACGCCGAGATATTAATTTGAGACCGAAGTTGATCAATTGATTATGGAGTCTGGAAGTCAGAGAAAAAGGTCCCAACCTCGCCTTTAACCCAGGTATACCCAGGAAGGGTAATATCGGGAACAGGGTCTTTTGGAACCCTTAGGTGTTGTTTGCGAGCGGAGGGTTTGGACACTGGGGGAGAGGGAGAGCCAGACCTAGGAGAATCGGACTCAGAAGAGTCAGAATCAGTTGAAGACGATCGGGAGGAGGACGGTTCCGCCTCTCCGACGTTCAGCTCCTGTGAAGGAACAGAAGAAGCGGAAAGAGAACCCCCAATGGGGGTAACCTCGCGCTCAATTAGAGGCGAGGTATTGGACTCTGAAGACATGGGCGAACTCATTTGGTAAGCAGAAATTAAATTTAAAAGCACAAAGAAGAGAAGGAGACAGGGCGTACCTGAAGAAGGACAGACAGAAGAGTGGTGGCAGAAGCTTGGAAGACGAAGGTGAGGGGCGAAGGGGGATAGGCAAGGTAGAAGGGAGTTGGAGTCGGAGGGGATATTTGTAGCTACGGTTGATGACACGATCAACGACCCACGTTCCATCAAGCCCAAAAGGCGTGACTTTTGATTTTCCCCTCATTAAATGGGCACGAAACTCTAGGGTTTCTTACCTAAAGCGTGCCGCTCCTCTGACAAAGAGGAAAGATTTGATTGAAATGACAGCTGGGAATGCGGAAGTTTGTGTAGCCGAAGAATAAGCTCGGTTTCATAACTTATCAGCTCTTTCGCTTATTTAAGCTCGGAGCTCGGGGGGCTTGTGTGCCGGTCGAAGATATAAGGCCGAGGATTGTCAATACGACCGAGCTCATTCTCGTAAGTGGATGTTCACCCGAAATCCCATAAATCCGAAGACCTATTAATACACTCAACACCCGAGGACAACTACTCGGGCCTATCCCACACCAGACCACGAATGAATATATCTCGGCCTCCGTGCTATCCAGCCGCAACTGACTGGGCCGAATATCTCGCTGGTCCAAATATCTCTCCGTATAACTCGGAGCCTTATCCATATCAATTATCTAACCGCAGGAACGATCCGATCCTAACAAATAGGATCTCAGTAACCGTCTTACTCAAGCGGTTACACTGAGAATACCTATAAATAGGGGTCCAACCCCCTCACCTAGAACTACGTTTGCTTTGATTCACATTAGGATACGTAGGAGCAAAATTCACATTCTGTCAAGCTAACTCCAAAACAAACCCACTAAACTTTCTTCGACCGAGTATCTCTCATCTGAGATATTTGGACGGAACATAATACTTTGGTCCCTATACGTGACACGGATTCTCGATTTGGTCCCTATACATAAAAAATTATATTAAAGTGGTCCCTATACGTACAAAAGGTCCCCATTTGATCCCTGTCGTACAAAATTTTAGGGACCGATTTTTTTTTTTTTTTTGCTCGTATAGGGACTAAATGGAGACTTTTTGTACGTATAGGGACCATTTTAATAATTTTTTTATGTATAGCGACCAAATCGAGAATTCATGTCACGTATATGGATCAAAGTATTACTTTAACCAAATATTAATTATTCATGTCAATTAGTTGTTATAAAATATAATTCAATATGATATGTTATTTGTGCTATTATTTTAAGATTTATTTTGAACTATTAAATATCATTCTTTCTGAATTATTTGATATCCTTCGGTGCCCATAAGTTTAGTATGCTTCAAGATTACTTTCACCGTTGGCTTAAGATATTTTATTTAAAAGTTATCTGCGTGCTTAAAATTAAAGACATAAATTATCATCAAGTATGTTTTTATTATTGCTCAATAAGCATACAATACATGTATGGATGACAATAGGTAGTGTCTGGATAGGATATTATATTACTCGTCTTTATACTCGTATTTGAAAAAATTATCCGTAACCGTGTGGGTAGCAATTTTTGTACGCTTACCCGTACCATCTAGGTATCTGAGTACCTGTATCCGTACTTTAACCGTGAAAAACAATAAATAACAAAAGAAACATTATAACAATTAAAAAATGATTAAAATGTCTTCTAAATCTACTCATAAAATAGTTCAAATCAAAATATTTAGACGAATTATAAATGCAACCAGGTTTAGAAAGTTAAGAATCTTTAGATATATCAGTTTTGATTTTAAAATTTGTATTATACTTAAAATCATATATATTAGTAATATAAATAAATAAATAAATAAATAAATAATTATATATACATATACATATGTGCGGGTGTGGGGTGGGGGTATGTACCATAGTACTCGTACCCACACCCATATCCGTTCAAATTTACGGATAATTACTCGTACGCGAACCCTTACCCATTGTGCGAATAATTACCCTATCCATTGTGAGTAATTTTTACGGGTACCCAAAAAATAGGATACAAATTGTCATCCATAAATACCTGTTAGTACTCTGATTGAAGCCTAGACTTTTGAATTGGACACAAGAAAAAGAAAAATCGCAAGGGTAGCTTGTTAATTAACTACTACTAGTGTAGTAACCTGTGCAACGCACGGTGCATAACAGTTATTTTATAATGTTAATTAATGTTACTATTTTATTTAGCATATGAAAAGAGAAAATTTTAATGAAAATATAAATATGATTAAAATATATTTGATATGTTGAAGTCAATATCACATTGTTAATATTAATCATTTTGATCTATTCTATCAATGAATTTAAAATGGTATTTTAAAATCAGCAAAAATTGAGCATATGTATCTCACCATTTGTGTAGTAATGGTTTTTTCTTTTTAGATTCAAATTAAGAAGTTGCAGACATTTAGTCATTCAAAATTCCAATTAATGCACATTGATTTTTATTTTTACTAACTTTTTTTTTGGTGGATTTTTATTTTTACTAACTAATTGTATTGATATTTATGCATTTTACCATTTTTAAGTAATTTTATTGTTTTATTGAAAAGGCACCACATAATAAATGCTTGATTATTGACTCACCTAATGAAATTAGTGACCAGATTTCAATAATTAGAATAACAATTTTATAACTGTGAACCTCTTTCCAATTATATTAAAAATTTAATTGATTTGTTTCTCCCCTTTTCTTAAGATCACTTTTTTTTTGACAATAGAAGATCACTTCATTTCATTAAAGATTAAATGTTCAATACATGTCGGAATATCAAAGAAAGACTGAGAACTAGCAAAATATATGGCCACCCTAGCAAGTTTATGAGCAATCATATTGGCTTGCCTCCTAGAAAACTCCACATGAGAGTTTTGACAAAAATGGAAATAAGTTCCTTACAAGACAAAATAAAAGATCCAAACTCAGAAATGTCCTCACAAGAGGACTTCATGCTCCCAACTACTATTTTTGAATCTAACTCAAAAATCGCCTTTTCCCTTTGCAAATCTTTCATCAAATGGATAGCAAAATAAAGCCTCGCAGCTTCACCCATATGAACATCCATGATAGGCTTGAACCATTGAGTCTTAGCTCCCAGAAAATTACCAGAATCATCCCTAAGGCACATGCCAATTACAACTTGGTTGCTACTAGCAAAGAAAGAAGCATCAATGTTACACTTAACAAAACCCAAGGGGGGTTTGTGCCAAGAGCTATGCGCTGAGAGTGGAACATTCCTAGCACTAATAAGGGCTTGATTCTCACAAGCTTTTAGCCAATCAAGCAGAAGGTTCTTGCCCCGAAAAATAATGGTGTTAGCCTCTTCTTCAACATTCTCCCAAACTTTCAAATTGCGACTCCTCCATAAACTCCATAAGGTCAGCGCCCAGACATTACAGTCATGAGGTGCCAGCCATTCTAGCACTTGGAAGAATAATTTCTGAAAATTGTTGGCATCAAAAATTAACCCAGAAATGGTTCCCCATAAATTAACTCCTCTCCAAACTGCTTCAGCTTTGGGACAAGAAATAAGAATGTGCCAACTATTTGCAAAATTAGAAGCACTCCAAGGACACAGCTTCACATTGGACACCTATAGAATTCAACTTTGCTCTAGTTGGAAGACAATCACCGGCAGCTCTCCACAAGAAATTTTTAACTTTTGGTGGTACACAGAGATTCCACAAATCTTTCCGATTACCATTCATCTTGAGATGGTCCAACTCCAGTAATTCCTCCATACACAACCTGTAAGCGGAGCGAACAGAGTAGTGACCTTTACGCTTCGGCCACCATACTCTTCCATCATCTCGAACCACTCCATGCAACAGTGTTTTTAGGACTGCCTGGGCATCATGTGGCTGCAGTAAATTCTCCACTAATTCAGCGTCCCACACCTTTTGACCCTCAACCATGAGATCCGCAACATGTAAGTCTATGGACATCAACTCATGATGCGCGGCAATGAGCGCAACTTTGTCCTTGGTCCATACATGGGACCAAATTTTTATCTCTTTTTCGGATCCTATCTTCCATCTTATACCCTTGCTAATCAAATTTCTTGTTTCACACAAACTACACCGCATATAGCTGGAATTATTGCGAACAGAAGCTTTGAGAAAATCAAAATGTGGATAATATTTGGCCTTGAAAAGCTTAGCAACAAGGGTATTCGGTTGTGACAAAAACCTCCAACCTTGTTTGCCTAGAAGCGCCACATTGAAAGCATAGAGATTCCTAAATCCCATACCACCATCAAGCTTGTGCATACATAATTTATCCCAAGAAAGCCATTTTATGCCTTTGTTGTGATTACCGCCACTTCCCCACCAAAAAGAGTTCGTAATCTTCTCAATCTCATCCCCTAGAGACGGAGGAATAAGAAAAATACTCATAAAATAAGTCTGGATGGATTGAAGGACGGATTTTATCATAACTTCCTTACCAGCTTTAGACAAAGACCTACCTCCCCACGAATTAACTTTGCGCCACACTCGATCTTTGATGAAGCTAAACAAAGCTTTCTTACTTCTACCAATCATAGAAGGGAGACCCAAATATTTACCCGTGGCCAAACACACATGGACACTCAGCAAAAAGGCAATAAAGTCACGCACTCCCATGTCAGTGTTCCTACTATAAAAAATTTCAGATTTCTCGAAATTCATTACCTGACCCGAAGCTGCTTCATATGTAGAAAGAATATTTTTCATTACAGTAGCTTCACTTTCTTTTGCTTTGAAGAAAAGAAAACAATCATCCACAAACAACAGATGGGAAATGATAGGTGCTCCTCTACATATCTTTACTCCATGTAAATCACCTCTACTCTCCGCATGATTAATAAGTGCAGTCAAACCTTCTGAGCACAGAATAAACAAATAAGGGGAACGAGGGTCTCCTTTCCTCAAGCTTCTACCAGGTAAAATAGGACCAACAGGTTCTTGATTAACCAGCACAGAGTAATTTACTATTTCAATGCAGAGAATTATCCAACCAATCCATTTTTCATCAAAGCCCATCTTCATCATGACTGCACTCAAGTAACCCCAATCCACCCGATCATAGGCCTTGCTCATATCAATTTTCAAAGCCACATCTCCAATTTTGCCTTTAATCTTACTTTTCAAATAATGGATAATCTCCACCGCCATCATAGCATTGTCTAAAATAGACCTTCCCAGAACAAAAGCAGACTGGACAGTAGAAACACATTTATGCAGAACCAGTTTCAATGTGTTAGCCAAGACTTTAGACAAAATTTTATAAATACCAATGCATAATGATATGGGTCGCCAATCCCTCATAGATTCCGGATTCTCAATTTTTGGAATGAGGGCAATATTAGTATCATCTATAGACACCGGGAAAAGTCCTGTATCAAGCCAATAACAGCAAGCATCATAAATTTCATTACCACAAAGATCCCAAGATTTTTTTAATAAAAAGTAGGATTTAAAACATCCGGGCCCGGAGACTTATCATCACCCATTTGACAAAGAGCTTCAAAAAATTCCACTCTAGAGAAAGGACGTGATCAAGCAGAATTATCCTCAATGGTAACACACGGCCTAAGGACAACCACAACAGGATCATAATAACCATCCTGGTGTATAAACAAATATTCAAAATAATTATTCCCCATGTCTTTAATTAAAATAGGATCCTCAGTAACAACATTGCCATCATTTTTAAGCTTATGGAATTTATATACCTTAGCTCTGGACGTCGTTGAGGCGTGAAAAAATCTAGTATTTAAATCACCGTCCTTAAGCCAAAACACTTTTGCCTGCTGCCTCCAAAAACCTTCTTCTTGAACCATCAGTTTAGCCATGTGATCCCTAGTTAAAACGAAACTGCGAACCCCTTCATCATAAATCCTGTCCTGCAACGCCTCCAACATAACACAACACTCATCAATTTATTTTTTAAACGTCAACCTCAGACCCTTGCTCCAATGCTGTAAAATCTCAACACAGCCGCCAAGTCTGGACAAAACATCACCTTCCATGCTAGTGAACTACCCCTTCAGGACTATATCCATGAAATCATGCTCAGCTAGCCATGAATTTTCGAACCGAAATTTCTTCCGAATAGAACACTGGGGAACCGGTTCACTTTGGAGAAATATAGTGGTATGGTCCGATATTGGAGCAACTAATTTACGAAGTCTTTCTTAAGGGAAAATACTAAGCCAGTCATGAGTTGCCATAGCCCGGTCTAGTCTTTCCTCAATCGCATGATTTGTCCCTTTTCTAGCATTCCAAGTGAAAGGATAACCCTCCAAATTTAAATCAATCAAACCAGCTGCTTGCACTGCCTCCCTAAAGCCAGTAAACAAATAATTTGGTTGATCCACCCAACCCCGCTTGTCATCAGGAGAAAGTAAATTAATAAAATCACCTATTACACACCAAGGCAAATTGGAAGATCCAGCCAACCTTCTGAGGAGAGCCCATGATTCTCTTCTACTAGTACGTTCCGGGTATCCATAAAAACCAGTTACTCGCCATCTCCCTTTCTGAGCATCCTCAATACAGACATCAATATGATGAAGGGAATAACTCACAATTTCACACTTCAAAGAGTTACGCCAAAGAGTTGCTACACCACCACCTCTACCAACTTTATCCACAACAAAGCAACAATCAAAGCCAATTTTCCTCCTAACATCCTCAATTTTATTGGCCTTTACCAGAGTCTCAAACATAAAAATAATATCTGGTTTATTGACCCGGATGAGGTTCTTAATAGCAGGAACTGCACTCAGGTAACCTAAACCTCGACAGTTCCAACTAAGGATACTCATAATCCCGGCAGCCCTGGCTGCCCGGGCCTACCGTTAAAAAAGCTTTTCCTTCACTGCTGCCATTTTCATGTGCTGCATGACTTTCACCACCGAATATCTTTCTTTTTTTTTTGTCTTTTTCTAATTCTAACTCCTCATTAATTGCGCTGTCTACCATATCATAATCTGCACATCTCTCATCCATAATGTTGCCTTTTTTATTAGGGAAGAGAATCTTAGGATTTTTGTATATCTCATCCAATCCCACTCCCCTATTTTCATGCACTGCAGTTACGTCCCCCCTTATTCCCACCACACAATCCGCATGCCCATCAATACTTTTATTCGCTCTAGATTTTTCTCCCTGTAATGGCGCCTCCCACCCAGCTTGCCCCTCCTCCCTCAACCACCTTTCACCACCGTCTTCAACATACCTCCTCTGTTCCACACGCAATTCAGGCCCCCAAGCACGGCGACCATCATCATCTTCTAGTTGAAAAATCTTATCACATAAATCCTCCATATGTCCCAGCATTCAACAAAAATAGAAAAAGGAACCTAACCTCTCATACTTGAATTGAACCTATTTTGCTACACCTCCAGGCTTCTTTATTCACTTCAATTTCTTCAACGGGTTTCGTACATCGATCAGAACCCGGACTCTCATGTAGGTGCTCAAGAAATTTGAGTTGTTCTTCGCATCATATTCAAGGAACTCCCCCAAAAAATTTGCCAAGAATTTTCCTATAGTCTCAGTCATAAAACCAATAGGAACATTGTCAATTTGCACCCAGAACGACACTTTGTTCAACTCTACTTGTTGGGGTGTCTCTCCTATCCGCATCATTCCCAGTATCAAAATATGTCCATCAAAATACCATGGACCTCCCTTCAATATTATCTGAAAATCGACTTTGTGATAGAATTGAAAGATGAACCTCTCACCTTCAATCTCTGTGATTGTTACCTTCTTCATCGGATGCCAAGTAATAAAAAGATCGATCCCACAGAGACCGTGATCTCGAATAACAATTAATTATTAGATCAACTAAACTGGACTATATAAAAAAGGGATTTTGAAAAGATTTGATTTTTTTAATAAGAATTAACTTAGAAAATCAGATATTTAAGAACGCAATCAATTAAAATAGGAAAGTAAATCAATTAGGGGGTTTTCAAATCTAAATAGATTCCTAGGAATTGGGTTACCAACAAGATTGTTCATGTTACCAAATTGACTACCCCTTGTTAATTATCAAAATTGCTTTGAAGGCGAGTTTATCCTCAATAAGTTAATGCTCCCTCTCGGGTTACAAAAACAGTGCCCAATTAAACCAACCCCTACTCTCGTGGTAATTGAATTTAGATTGAACCCTTTAAGCTTTGTGACAATTCGTGAACCCTCGAAGGACCGCTTCTAACTCTCGTGATTTAAGTCCTAAGTTTGATTCTTATAGATCCAATACCTAAGTTCACCGCTAGGTTCTTCCTTAGAGTATCTATGACATGCAAATAAGTGCGTACCATATTCACAAGTAATTCATGCGATAGAAACCAAATCGAAAGCGAAATCGAAATTAACAAAGGGAAAACATCAATTCATAACATAAAACAGATCTTGGGCATAGCCTAAATCCCTAGAAATAAAACTACTACTCAAGCATTGCCATTATCATAGCAAGCTTGATTAACAAAAACATGAATGAAAACCTAAGAGAAGAAGAAGAAGAAGAAGAAGAAGAAGAAGAAGAAGAAGAAGAAGAAGAAGAAGAAGAAGAAGAAGAAGAAGAGAAATCCTAATTTTGCCTAAGGTAGCAGCCCCCAAAAGTTTTTTATTTTTGAGCCTAAGTGCTCTATTTATAGATTAGGGTAACTTGATTCCCAATCAATCACAAATTCAGATCAAATCAGTTTATAAAGATCCATATATTGCATGTCACGACCGTGATGGCTATCACGACCAGGCTGTGACGGATTCTGCCTTGGAGGTTGCTCTGCTGGTTGGTCTGTCACGGTCGTAACCACCATCACGACCTGGCCGTAATCAATTCTGCTTGTGAGGGTTTGGTTCAGCTGACATGTCACGACCGTGAGTTCCATCACGGCTAGGCCGTGATACATTCTGATCTTCAGGGTCCTTCTCGTCACGCCCGTGATGGATATCACGGCTGGGACGTGATCCTTTCTGATCTTTTTTGGTCTTCACATCACGGCCGTGACATACATCACGGCTAGACCATGATGGATTCTGATCTTCTGGGGCCTTCTTGTCATGCCCTTGATAGCAATCACGGCTGGGTCGAGATACTGTTTGACTTTCAGATGCTGACTCGTCACGGTTGTGACCCATGTCACTGCCTGGGCGTGATTAATTTTGACTTCATTTTCCATGCCTTTTTTACTCTTCATGCCTTCCTGACCTGAAAACACTTGGCAAATCCATTAATTTGTGATCTTTCTTCTGTAATTCTTCTCAATTATTTAAAAAAAACAAAATTCAAAAACAAACTAAGTAGGGAAAGAAAGCTTAGGTTGCTTCCCAAGAAGCGCTTATTTACGGTCCTAAGCTTGACCATAATCCTTTCAATCAACCGGGATCGGCTGGGCTTGGAAGTCCAACAACACTTCTCTTCCATGGAAGTCCTTCAAAGAGCCTATTCTGTTCGTATGTCCAATTGCGCTTTCGCTTTGCTCTTTTCACTCTGAGTTTCATGGCCTTACCTCCTCCCGGTGGAAGTTTTAACTCCACATGATGAACAACTCCCATTTCATCATTATTTGGTGTGTCATTTGTCATGCAAAGTTTGGGAGTTGCTTCCATATTAGGCTCTTCCTTCACCTCTGGAGGCACTATATCGATCCTGCACACATGACTCTCAAAAGGAGGGTTGTTATATGAGTTAGTCAAATCAAAATCCACCCTACCTTCCTCTACATTCAGAGAGAGCTTGCCATTTTTTACGTCTATTATCGCTCCAGCTGTGGCCAAGAATGGCCTTCGAAGAATGATAGGGAATTTAGAATTCCCGTTCATATCCAATACCATGAAATCAGTAGGAATGAAAAATTTCCCTACCTTTATGGGAACATTCTCTAGTATGCCCTGAGGAGTTTTAGTTGAGCCATCCGCAAATTGTAAAGAGAATTGGGATGGACTCAATTTCTTGGTTCCAATCCTCTCAAAGATAGTAAGCGGCATCAAACTCGCACTAGCCCCTAAGTCACATAAGGCTTGGTCTATTTTCGCCTCTCCAATTGAGCAAGCAATAGAGAAACTTCCTGGATCTTTTAGTTTAGGAGGCATATTAGTTTTTATCATGGAATTATGCTCCTCAATTAAGCTCTTAGTTTCTATTTCTACTTGCTTTTTCTTGACCAACCTTTGTGGAAAAGGTATTGGGGGTTGGTAAGATGGTGGAGGGACATACTTTGGCTCTATCTCTTCATCTTCGCTCATGTCTCCCTCACATTCCTCATCATTTTAAACCACCCCAAGCTTATCATCCCTCAAGTATATAGCATTACAGTGCTCATTGGGATTAACTTCGGGTTGTCCTGGGAACATACCCTTAGTTCTAGTATATGTACTAGCTTGTTGGGAAATCTGAGTTTCTAACATCTTATTATGGATGACTAAGTTATCTACCTTAGATGCTAACTCTTTTATTGCCTCATTGAATGCCCTACCTTGTTGCCTAAACTCTTCATTTTGTTTTGTTTGAGTTTCAACAAAATTTTCCAAGAGAGACTCAAGTCTAGACTTTTGTACCTGATGATACCCTGATGTGGGTTTCCTATTACCTTGGCCTTCCTGGAATTCGCGGTTCAACGTATTGTTGTAGTTCCCGTAGGAGTGGTAAGGGCTATTCTTCCTTCCTTAGTTGTAAGAATTCGGAGGAGCATAATTTGGCAACTTCGGGTTCGGGTCATAGAAGTTGTGACAAGAGTTCACTTGTTCCCCCGAAGCACCGGATCCAGGAGCAATACCACGTGGGCACTCCATTATGTCATGTCCCTCCATTCCACAAATCTCACAAACAATATTAGTAGCACCTATTGAACTCACATTAGCCTTTTCAAGCTGATCAAAACGTTTATTCAATGAGTCAAATTTAGACATAATTAGATCAGTGCTACTCATTTCAAACTTACCCCCCCGAAAACTTTTTCGGGTTATTACCTCTTTCCGAACCCCATTGGTGGTAGTTGGTGGCTACATTTTCAATGATATCGAATGCTTTGGTCAGAGGTCTATTCATAAAGGCTCCACCAGCTGCGGAGTCAAGTGACACATTCGAAGAGTAATCCAATCCGTTGTAGAAGGTATGCACTAATAGCCATCTCTCGAGTCCATGATGTGGACAAAACTTTAGCAATCCCTTGTAGCGATCCCAAGCTTCGGATAAGCATTCTCCGTCCTTTTGGAAGAAGCCGGTGATTTGGGTTCGTAGGTAAGCAGTCTTGGATGGAGGGAAGAATTTCTCCAAGAATGCCTGCTCCAGTTGGTCCCAAGTTGACAACGTATTAGCGAGCACTTGCTTCAACCAAGCCTTTGCTTTTCCAGTCAGAGAGGAGGGGAATAACCTTAAGCGTATAGCATCAATCGGGGCACCATGAATTCTAATTGCATCGGTGAACTCCAAGAATGTCTCCACATGATCAGTCGGGTCCTCCGAGGGTAATCCTGCGAATTGATGTTGCCTAATCATGCTAATTAGCATAGGCGGTATAGTGTAGTTCTCTGCCTCGATTTGTGACCTAGCAATCCCAGTTCGCAAACCCCTAGCATTTGGGGCTGCGTAGTCCTTCAGTGGTTTGGTATCCGGTAGATTCGTCATGAGTGGAATGAGAATCAACCTCTCCCTCTCTCTTTGTAGTCTCCTAAGTCTATGAAAGGTCCTTTCGATTTCGGGGTCGACTTCAATAAGGTTTCCAAGACTTAGGGATCTTTGCATAAAAGAGAAAAACACCTATAAGAGAGAGATAGATACTCTATAAAAAGAAAAAGTTTTTTTTATATAAAAAAACAATTAAAAATAAAAAGTCCAAAAAAATCAATTTAAAAATTAAATTGAGATTCAAGAAAGCACAATCCCCGACAACGGCGCCAAAAACTTGATGGCGTGGATTCCAGCAAGTGTACCGGATTCGTCGCCAAGTAATAAAAAGATCGATCCCACGGAGACCGTGATCTCGAATAAAAATTAATTATTAAATCCATTAAACTGGACTATATAAAAAAGGGATTTTGAAAAAGATTTGATTTTTTTAATAAGAATTAACTTAGAAAATCAGATATTTAAGAATGCAATCAATTAAAATAAGAAATTAAATCAATTAGGGGTTTTTCAAATCTAAAGAGATTGCTAGGAATTAGGTTACCAACAAGATTGTTCATGTTACCAAATTGACTACCCCTTGTTAATTATCAAAATTGCTTTGAAGGTGAATTTACCCTCAATAAGTTAATGCTCCCTCTCGGGTTACAAAAACCGTGCCCAATTAAACCAACCCCTACTCTCATGGTAATTGAATTTAGATTGAACCCTTTAAGCTTTGTGACAATTCATGACCCTCGAAGGACCGCTTCTAACTCTCGTGATTTAAGGCCTAAGTTTGATTCCTATAGATCCAATATCATAGCAAGCTTGATTAACAAAAACATGAATGAAAACAGAAGAGAAGAAGAAGAAGAAGAAGAAGAAGAAGAAGAAAAGAAATCCTAATTTTGCCTAAGGTAGCAGCCCCCAAAAGTTTTTTTATTTTCGAGCCTAAGTGCTCTATTTATAGATTAGGGTAACTCGAATCCCAACCAATCATAAATTTAGATCAAATAAGTTTCTAAAGATCCATATATTGCGCGTCACGGCCGTGATGGCTATCACGGTCAGGCTGTGAGGGTCTGGTTCAGCTGACATGTCGCGGCCGTGAAGGACATCACGACCTGGCCGTGACCAGCTCTGACTTTTCCATTCATTATTTTCAGCTCTACTCGATCATGGCCGTGATCAGTTCTGTTTGTCTCTTTCTTTTGCTTTTCAAGCCCCATCTTCATGCAAGCTCCATCATGGTTAATCCTGAGCATTTAATCCTTAATTCCTGCACAATAACACCATAAAACCACCTTACCCGTTCCAAGGTAAAAACTAACAAAAATCAATTTAGAAATGCCTAAACTATATGAAAATGCATGCAAAATGTCAATGAAATATGAGGTGAAATCACACTCATCAGTACTGGATGACATTTAAGGGTTGACCTCTCTCAATCAGATTTTCTCCATACGCAAGAGTCAAGGATCGAACTTCTGACCACTTGCTTAAGGGGGGCTCGTTACCACTTGGACCAACCACATGTTGGTGTTGAATGTAATTCTTAATAAAGTATTCCCTCCGGTCTCTATTATAAGCAAAAATTAAATAAAACATACATATTAATGTGAGCAGTTAATCTCATTTAATATTGTTAATCTTATTTAAGAAATTAAGTTTGTTACCTAAATTATCCTTCATCTTATTTATTAAGCTTGTGTTGTTGGAAATAAAAAAAGTCATTGGAAAACCAAATTTATATTAAATGAAAGATATTTTGGAAATAATGTTATTAAATTGGATAGAAGTAGTTAAATTTTGGTTATATATTGGACCAAAAAGTTTGATATTTTTTGCTTATTATAGAGCCAGGAGAGAGTATAAATTAAGTATTGGGAAGTGTTTAATTTGTTTATATATTTATTTATTTTTTGATATTAAGGAGGGGCTAAAGCCCAAAAACACAAACAATTACAAAACAGAAACAGAACGGGGTAAGGCGATTGATATAGCTTGAACCGTCCCGGGGGAAGGAAGGTCCAACTAATATAATGTATGCTAGGAGTTTGATGAGTTCTGAAGCTGATATCTTGAGAAGAGGCCTCACGAATAGTTTGACAGAATTCTACCACCTTCCTCCAAGACTCGGGTGGTCGAGAAAAGCCTTCGTTAAGAGATTCCTTGTTTCTCCAACTCAGTAAAAACAAGATAGCCACATGTTAAAGATGAAATTTTGGATTTTTTGACAGATGTTTTCTTGACATGACGATGAAGGGATTGAGGAGGTAATCAAAATTTTCTAAGTATTGAAGATATTTGGTTTGACAAGAAAATACAGCTCGACAGAGGAAAAGATTCGACAATCAAATTCCTGACAAAATAATAAGGGAAAACTTAGTCGAAGGAAGAGTCGTCAAGAGAAATAGAAAAGTGAAGAAATTGGTTAAGTCTCCAATCCGACGAAAGGTACCAATACAAGTTGTCAAGCAGTTCAAACCATCGAAGATAAGCAATTTGACACAGTGGTTCAAGACATTGAGCAGTTAGTGGAATTGTTTGACAAAGCAGTTTAAAAAACTTAAGAGAACTGCCAAAGACATGTGGCAGTCATGTAGATAGGGAGTTATATCTAGGTAGTTATTTTATTTGCTTATAAATACTAGTAATCATAATGTAATAAAGGTTGGTTACTTGATAAACATCCTACACATCTAGATCACACAACAGATTGACGGATTACATTCAAGTATTCCTTCCATCCTTCTTATTTCAATACTATGGCAAAATTGAATGCCTTTTTCATCTCTTTTATTCAAGTTCTTCATTTATTCTTACTTATTTCCAGCACTTCTTTTATGTTCTTCTTGTAAATTCATTTACTTTTTGAAAGTTGTATCACTTAGATCCTACTTTACTTAACTTTCTTTTTAATCTTGTGTTTCTTTTTCATTGTAAACTTAGTTTAATCAGGAAGTTATTTTATACATAGAAACTACTTTCTTCTTTTAAATTTCAAATTCACCTTTTCAAATACAAGCAGTTTCATTGTCAAGTTTCATTATTGACAATAATATGTACACCATTTTTTAAACTTATATACTTGTCTTAGCACTAAGTCTTTGCCAGTAATTCCCAATTCGACTAAAATTGTCAAATTTGTACTGGGTCGACATTACTTTCAAAAAATAGCACATTTCTGACGAGATTACCGCATAACTCGTAGGTCCCACACTCGTTTGATCTTCAATTATTTGTCACGAAGGAATTTTTGTCAAGAACCAAAAACCAACGTTAACAAATTGGCACGCCCGGTGGGACGAGTTTAAAGTAACTCGTATAGTGTCACGAACTCTGACATACAAATTTATTATATGCGTCTACAGAGTGGGAGAGTGATTCAAACGTCATCTAATTCCGAAAACTCTGTGAATATGAGTAGTGTAAGTAATGCAGGTGTGGTCAGCATTAACGCTGCTGTGTCAACGGTGGATGCTAATCCTATAACCACTGTTGTGCCAGTTGATAATATTCATGCAACCATGGCTAACACCACTAATGCAGGAAATAATAGCACTAATAGTTTAGTGGCGAGAAGAGGCGTTTCCTATGCTCAAGTTGTCAATAGGCTTGACGAAGTTGGCCAAGGAACACTCCCGTCACCAACTTCCCCAGTTTTACAACAAATAAATCCACCAACTACCGGATTGTCTCCACGGAGTGTTGTGAATTCAAACCCAAGAGGGACTACACAAACTCTGTCACAACCTTTGTATGGAATGCCTTATGTCTCGACCATTGTTAACCCAAATACTCCATTTGCATATATACCATATCAAAATGGAATGACGACGAGCACCCACACATCTGGACAGGAAGGACCATCGACTAGGGGGCAAATCCCCAGTCAAGTGAATGAGATAATAGGGTCAGTGGTGATGACCCATACTCGACAAGAGCGTCCAATAGTAAGGCCACAAGTATCCCCACTTAGACAACCCCCGCAAAATATTGTTGGTCTGTCAGAAGCAACATTAGCCAATGTTCGACTACAAATTGATTCTAGTAACTTTGAAATGGTGAATACAGTTACTCAGCAAATGGGTACGGTGATTAGGCCATTAATGGAAAACACAAATAATGCATGCATGACATTGGCAAATGAGATACGTTGGTTAAATAGAGCCTTGGGTGTGTTGGCCCCAAACATCAACCAAAATGCCAATAGAAATCCCAATAGAAATGCCAGCTGCGGTCAGAATAATCAACCATAGGTTGAACAACCACAAGTTATCCAACTTGATGGATTTGAACAAGATGACAAGGAGACGTGGAAATGTACACATTCTACAGCCAGAGGAAGATGAGGACTTTGTCATAAACCAGGTTGCTCTTGGAGCGCTTCATCAAAATGTTCTAAACCAGAATGTTAACCAAGTTGTCGAACAAGCATTGAATAGGTTTGGTTTTAACATAGGTTATGCCAATCAGCCATTTTTTGTATCAGCATTTCCTAACTGGGTCCAATAGGCAGAAATGCCTCGAGGATACAAAATACCCAAATTGTCAAAAATCTCGGGGGAAAGTGGAGAATCAACCGTCGAGCATGTTGCCCGATATACGATCGAATTAGGAGATTTGGCTTTAGAGGAGGGACTAAAAATGAAGTTCTTTCCTAGTTCATTAACTAAGAATGCTTTTTCTTGGTTTTCAACTCTGAGACCTAATTCCATACATTCCTGGAATCAATTAGAGAGGAGCTTTCATGATAAATTCTTTAGGGGTGATTTAAAAATTGGGTTGACAGACTTATTCGGCATTAAAAGAACGAATAACGAGTCTGTCGAAGATTACCTTGCCCGTTTCCGTCGAATGAGGAGTCGTTTCTTCACCCCTATCCCTGAGGCAGAGATAATGAAGATTGCTGCCGGGGGATTAGATTATTATAGTAGGAAGAAATTGGTCAACCAAAACCTAATTGATCTTGCCCAGTTGGGTGACAAGGTCCGACAAATTGAACAACTGAAGGCCGAAAAGGTTTTTAAGCAGAGGAAATTCCTCCAAAGAGAAAAGATTAATTTTGTCGGATGTAGAGATTCTGACGAAGAGGGCAAAAATTCTGAGGAATAAGAAGTAGACTATGTTGAATTGAAAACTGGTCGCCCTTATACATGTCAAATCTTAGGCCTGAAAGGGCTAGAGAAAGGATTCTTTTCATCGATAAGAAAGTGTATACATTTGACGTGACCAAAGCCGACCAAATATTTGATATATTGCTTAAAGATAAACAGTTAAAATTGTCAGAGGATTATAGGCTATTGAAAGGCCATGAAATAAAAGATCAGAAGTATTGTAAGTTTCATAATACTTTTGGTCATGTAACTAACGTCTGTATGCATTTCAGGGACATCATTCAGAAAGCTTTGACAGAAGGAAGATTAAAGTTTTCGGATAAGAAACAAGACATGAAGATTGATACAGAACCATTCGGTCCTGAAGTTAACAAAACTGACCGCCAAGTCCCTATGGGAATAGGCATGGTCAATATTAGAGCTGGACATAATATTCAGATGGACCTGACGGATTCATTTGATATCTATCCAAAGCCATGGGAACCGCTTGTCGACTTCATGACATGTAAGAAATCTGGTGGTATTTTCAAGGTTTGCCCAAAATGTGAAGGATTTTATGACTAAGATGCTGCCAAGACGGCCAAGGGACAAAAAACGCCATCTTATCACCCATAAGACAGAACTGAGTCTCGTGACGGTAATAGTCAAGGCAGGTTTTCACACCCGAATATCCATGCTGGGTCTAACAGTGTGCACATAAGTGATACGTATACTGTCAACAGGCAGACAGGTAGTCGTCAGCAACATACGTATCAGACAAGACCTAGACAAAATAACACTGGAGGTTGGCTTGAAGAGCCAGTCAGAGAATCAGTAGGAAGTAACAGGTCTGTCGGTAGAGGTTTCAATTCTGTCAGGACTAGGAAACCCCCATCCAATGTAACAATGGATCGATGGGTAAGAAATTCCACTATGGCCTGCTGCCCTGAATTACGAAAGCAGAAATGGGTCAGAAGAAATAAGTTTAATAATCACAATCCACCCATCTGGAATGAGGATTACCGAAGGGGGCAACTATTTCAAAACACTCAGATGACAGGAGGCTACAGAGGAGGAGGCTACAGAGGCTCCGACAGGCTCAAAAGAAGAAGCTTGCCAAGCAAGAGGGCATCACCATAAAGGAAACGCCTTCATAGGATATTGGTTGTCTGGTAGCAGTGGCTGACAACAAAGCTGACAAGAGTGGAGATGCCAAAATGAAAAACATGATAGTGACCCATCCCATTGAAGTTGATGTGATGGGGCCTATTAATCAAGCCAGGCAGAATAAGCCTTCATCACAGGTTTTCGCAGAAAATAAGAAGGCCTTAGAGCAGGCATCACCACCAATAAGATCCACAGGCAAATGGCTTGTCGGGATGGTAGATATGGAAATGGTTGTAGGACTCGAGAAAGAGTTTGAGGCGAGAATCGGAAAACATTAGTTGGCAACGTTCAGGCCTGAGTACGATTTAACCAAAGAAGAATTGTCGTTCAATGCTGTCATTGAAGTACTGAATGATCCAAATGATAACATAAACATCAGTAAGGACATGGACATGGATAGCCAGAATGAAGATCTAGCTGATATCATCGAGTCACTAGATAAGCTGGCAAGATGAATAGCCCGACCTCTCGTCGGATAGGTCGGGGATCAGATGATGAGAATGATTTTAAAAGAAATCATGGCAGAATGGCTGGGGGTGCATTCTCGGATGAGGATCCAGAGAATGAAGTCATACTGGAACGTCATACTGGAACCAGGGATGAAAATAAAGATATGATTGATTTCATTCACTACAGCAGAATATGAGGGATATCTCGAAGTTGACTTCTCCGACGACGATGATCTCGTCAACAATGATAGAGATCCAGGTGATTTTTGGATATACGTTCAAGATAACTTGGTTACCGTATTCGACAATGTAGCCCAGTTAAAGAAGCCCACCGATGAGCAAAGAAACCATTTGAGGCCTTTGCATGTAAAGGCCATAATAGATGGAAGACCTACCAACAGGGTTTTAATTGACGGGGGAGCTGCTGTGAATCTGATGCCAAGAGCAATGTTCAAAAAGCTAGGGAAGGATCAGTCAGATTTAATTCCGACAAATATGGTCGTCACTGATTTCAGTGGCAAAACTTCTCAGTCAGATGGCGTCATTTTGTTGAATATTCAAGTTGGCACAGTCGAAAGGATGACATTGTTTGTGATAATCCCCGCGAAGTCAAGCTGCAACCTATTACTTGGCAGGGATTGGATTCATGTCGTGGGAGCAATTCCGTCAACAGTGCATTAGAAAATAATCTTGTGGAATGCGCAAGATCAGGTAGAAATAGTCGAAGCATATGACAGTGCTTGTTATGCTTAACAATTACATGTTGATTTCAAGGTATATGAAGTTGACACAGGCCAACCCAAGAGAGGGTTGGGGGGGTGAGTGTGTTTCTTAATGATTTTCGAAAACAACCATTAAAACAATTTTTTGCACTCAAGGAGATTAGAAACAGAAGCAAGCACAAAGACAAAGATCCTTTTTAAAAGACTTTAACAAAAGCAATATCAAAACCCCACAGTTAGTATAAGCAAATAAAACTGAAGAGTTTAGGGATAAAAGATTCACACAAGAGATTTTATCCTGGTTCACTCTCTTCCAACCAAGTGCTACGTCCAGTCCCTTCGACTTGAAGGATTTATCCACTATTTCTCCAAATATATTACAATCAAGTATTCAACACCTCTCCAGGATACAAGTATTTCTTTCTTACCAAGCCTCTTCAGGCTCTAACTCTAACAAAGAGATATAATGTTTGATCTTCTTAACTCACTATGTGTGAGAATATGACAGTTTAAGATCAGTTGAATATTACAACAATATTCAAACTAAAGAATACAGACTCTTGCTCTTGAAAGAATATACAGACTCTTCTGTTTATAGTGACCTTCTTCTTCACTTGTATTTCTTCAATGGTTACTTTGAATAATCTCATTTAGAGATAGCATTTAATGCATGATATCCATTGTGACTGATATATTGATTGTGGCAATGCTGAATAATACTATTGGTTATCGAGGTAACATGAAATAGGAGATTCACTCCTCTGAGCATTGCAGCTTGAGCATTTGTTGTTCCTTCTTTGTGTATAATCCAGCTTTTTCAGTCATAAAGCTGTCATCGTACAGATCGTTTTGTAGTATCTTACTGTACGATTCTGTTTTTTGCATTTCTTGATGGTATTATGTTTCTTTTATAACAAGGTGAAACATTAAAGTAGATACAACAAATATGAAGAACAAATATTCTATTGAAATAAATATCAATCATTTGAAATAAATTCAAGAGATTCGGATTGCATTTAATTCATTCAAAGATGGAGCTCGTCTAAAAGAAACTCCGTCTACTTTGTTATATGAGAGACTAAGTTCGTTCAATATTTTTACTTTACTCGTCTGATGACGTGGTATGTCCTCTTGTCTATCAAGTCTTCGGACTTGCTATTCCTTAACGAGTTATAAAGATCTCCGTCTAGTGACGTGGCAGTTAGATCTCGTCTACTAGATTACTTTATGTTTCAGATCATTTACTTCTACTAATTACTTTCATCTGCTTATGTGGCATGGTGGACGTGCTTATTTATCAAGTCTTTGGACTTGCTGTACCTAACAAGTTATTTAGGTATTCATCTAGCAAATATTTAAAGCCTCCTCTACTTAAGAAAGCCAGTCTACTTAATTAAATAACTAAGTAACTTTACCAAAGTATTTGAGCAACCCGTCTACAGGGGTGGACACGTATATTTCAATGAAAACTTATCCCAAGTTTAGTTTACTTATATTAAAGTATTCCTGCATAACTGAAAGCACATGTTAGATCTCAACTAACACTTTGCCAAGCAAATTTAATCCTTTTGTTAGCATCAAAACTTAGAGATTATTAAATCCAAAACCACTTTGGTTCCAACAGTATATTCACCAAACGTCAGACCTATAACTTCCAACGAAGGGGTCATTGACAAGGATGCATTGGAAGTGAGTCGTCTCAGTCAGTTTGGCGTTAAGATAAAAGAAGAGTCTGAAAAATCTCGGCCAAATTCCGACAATGAGCCTTGAAATACAACTGAGAAGATTGTCGGCTTATCTGGCCGACAAAGAAGTACACACTTCAAAAAATGTGTTAGCGGATTGTATCATTGACGACTGCCCTTTGGGTTTCGAAAAGGGAGCCAAATTTAAGCAAAATGTGGAAGTGGAAGATTCCTTGGAAGAAATAAACTTAGGTACGGAGGGAAAAAAATTGCCTATCTTTGTAAGTGTTTTTCTGCCAGAGGATTACAAACAAAAACTTGTCAGACTAATTGCAGAGTATAAAGATTGCTTCGCATGGGACTACGATGAAATACCTGGTTTAAGCAAGGATCTTGTCGAACACCAGTTACCACTCAGGGAGGATTGCAAACCTGTCAAACAGGCGAGCATAAGATTTGCCCTAGAGGTGGTGCATAAAATCAAAGAGGAAGTAGAGAGACTGCTTAAAGGAAAGTTCATTCGAACAACCAGGTATGCCGATTGGCTTTCTAACGTAGTTCCTGTTATTAAAAAGAATGGCAAAATGAGGGTATGCATAGATTTTAGAAATCTAAATACTACTACCCCTAAATATGAATATCCGATGCCAATAGCCGACATGCTTGTCGACTCAGTATCAGGAAATGAAATTTTAAGCTGTATGGATGTCCATGCAGGTTATAATCAAATCTTTACAGCCGAAGAAGATGTGTCAAAGACTGCCTTCAAGTGTCCAGGAGCAATTGGGACATATGAATGGATTGTCATGCCTTTCGGTTTAAAGAATACAGGAGCCACCTACCAGGGAGCAATGAGTACTATTTTCCATGATGTGATTGGGAAATTTATAGAAGTATATATTGATGATGTGGTTGTCAAATCAAAAACTAAAGACGATCACTTAGAGCACCTGAAGCAAGGGTTTGAAAGGATGAGAAGACAACCTCAAAATGAACCCAGAGAAATGTAGCCGAGATATTAGCTGCCAAATTCTTAGGCTTTTTAGTTCATAAGAAAGGAATCGAGGTGGACAAAAATAAATCCAAAGTAGTTATGGAAGCCGCAGCATCAACAAATAAGAAGGAGTTATAGTCCTTCCTAGGGAAGGTTAACTTTCTGTGGAGGTTTATATCGAATTCGTTGAGAAGAACAAGAGTATTTGCACCATTGACCAAGTTGAAAGCAGAACAAAGTTTCGTATGGGAATCTTGTCACCAAGAAGCTTTTGACCAGATCAAGCAATACTTAGTCAATCCACCGGTCATGATGCTTGTTGTGCCTCATCGATCGTTGAAGTTGTGCATATTAGAATCCGATGATACTATAGGATGTCTATTGGCCCAAGATGAGTATGACAATGTTGAAAGGGTCGTGTATTATCTAAGCAGAGTTCTCAATGATGCTGAAAAAAGATATAGTGCTATAGAGAAATTATGTCTAGCATTGTATTTTTCATATACCAAGCTCAAACATTATATGATGCCTTGTAATGTATTAGTAATTTCTAAGAGTGATGTAATAAAGTACATGTTGTCAAAACCAGTCCTTAATGGGCGTATTGGTAAATGGACCATTGCTTTGTTGGAATATTCTTTACAATACATGCCAGCCAAAGCTGTCAAAGGTCAGGCAGCTGCCGACTTTTTGGTAGAACATCCAGGATTGGATGTGCCAAAAATAAACTTTTTCAGTTTACAACCTTGGAAACTTTACTTTGATGGGTCAAGGCATCAAGGAGGTAGTGGAGTAGGAATCTTAACCGTGACTCCACAAGGAACTCCTACTAAGTTCATGTTTGATCTTAAATATCCATGTTCTAACAATGAAGCCGAGTATAAGGCTTTGATTGTCGGATTAGAGATACTAGTGGAGATGAAAGCATGAAATGTGCATATCTTTGAGGATTCTCAGTTAGTTATTGAGCAACTTACTCAAGAATACAAATGTGTCAGTTATAATCTGACAAAATATTGCATTATAGCGAATAAGTTAATGAGGAAGTTCAATGACCTAATTGTCAAATATATCCCCAGGGAGCTAAATCAAAAGGCTAATGAATTAGCTCAATAACTTTGTCGGATCTAATGGAAATTAGGGAATTATTGTATCCATTATAAGAAAGAGATGTATAGGTCAATGACATAATTCTGCCCAATGATTAGAGGTTGCCAATAATTGAGTATTTGGAAAATCCAAGTCAAAGTGCAGATAGAAGAATAAAACATAAAGCATTGAATTATACTATGCAAGGTGGACTATTACATAGAAGGTATGCCGACGGAACTTTACATTAGTGCCTAAGTGAGCAAGATGCTTATTTGGCTTTGTCGGAGATCCATGAAGGCATATGTGGGGCCCACCAAGTAGGAGAGAAAATGAAATGGGTGCTCTGACGGAGTTTGTATTATTGGCCAACTATGGTTAGGGACTGCATTTTGTTTGCCAAGTCTTGTGAGCAATGTCAGAAACATGGCCACATACAAAATGTTCCGGCCAGTGAATTACATTCTATAGTCAAACCATGGCCATTCAGAGGATGGGATTTGGATTTAATTGGCCAAATACACCCGTCTTCATCAAAAGGACATCAATTCATTTTTGTTGGAGTTGATTATTTTACCAAGTGGGTGGAAGCAGTTTGCCTCAAAGAAGTCACCCAACAAGATATGATTGATTTTATTGAAAATCACATTGTTTGTCGGTTTGGAATATCACAAACCTTGACAACTGATCAGGGATCAGTTTTTATCGGAAAGAAAATCATAGAATATGACAACTCTAGGTATATAAAGATGCTCACATCTACTCCGTGCTATGCACAAGCTAATGGCCAAGTTGAGGCCATAAATAAGATTATTATTGGTCTTATTAAAAAGAATGTGGGTCGATAACCTAAGAACTGCCATAACACTCTTGACCAAATACTGTGGGCATATAGGAATTCACCCAGACAATCGACAGGAACCTCGCCATACAGGTTAGTATATGGACATGATCCTGTATTGCCTGTCGAAATCAATCTTCAATCAATTCGTATTCAAAGACAACATGACTTGCCTGTCGACCAATATTGGGATGCAATGTTGGATGAATTGGACGAGTTAAGTGATGAAAGGTTGATTGCATTGGAAAACTTGATTCAACAGAAAGAAATAACTGCAAAATTCTACGATAATCGAGTGAAGTTTAAATCATTCAAAGTAGATGACTTAGTGTGGAAAGTCATTTTGCCTATGGATAAAAGTTGTCGAGAGTACGGTAAATGGTCACCAAAATGGGAAGGACCATTTAAGATTTTTAAAGCATTTTATGGAAATGCGTATGCACTTGTCGATGTCAATACGGGCCTATGAGTTAATTCAATTAATGACAAGTATTTTAAGAAATATCAACCGACAATCTTTGGAAGTAAAGATTGACAACAAGTGAAAAGAAATGAGAATATTTTATTCACTAACTTGGCAATACAACCATACATTTTCAAAAGTACAAATTGTCAATCTAAATTATTCATTGTTTGTCAAGAGTACAAATGATCAATCAAAGCCAACTTATTCCTAAAATAACTAAGAGTCCGAAATTCTGATAAGATTGGCAGACTTTTCTCCTTCACTCTTCGACAATGCAGTAGCGTAACCTAATTTGTTGAGGCTTCATTCCCATTTGATGAGGTTTCGTCTTCTTCATATGTCGAGGGTGCACAGAGTGTAAAGAAAAAATCTGGCACGAGCAGATCTCACCATCATTTAACTTAGAAGGTGGTGGTTGCTTATGGTGTAGTAAAGACAACACCAAGAGAGATAACCACCCTCCGATAAGAAGATGATGGAACTGGAAATAGATTCACTCATTCTGTTTCAAGTCTGCTCTAACCAGAGGTGGGCAGCGGTAGTCAGCTTTAGTGGTTACGTTGGTTGCTGATCTTTACCGTGCCCATTACGTTGGTTACCGATCTTTACTAGCAAGATGACCATCAAGACAAAGACCTTGAATCTGAGAGTCAAAGGTTGTAAGGTCAGGCTCCCATGGAAGTAGTAAGTAAAATAAGATCGTTCATGGGAACATATTTTATGTAAAATCACAGTGTTTAATGGCACAAATATTGTGATAAGTAAGCCTTGCTATTTATAAGTGGTCTGGAGAGACAAGAAATTAAATGTAGCGGGTTTACCAATGTTTTGAAACTTACCGAAATTAATGGTAAATTGATATAGGTAAGTTACGAAATTTATTGGAACCAACAGTTAAAATTAAATAAATGTGAAAGTAAACCAAGAGTCATTCTCATTAAATGAATGACAAAATAAGTGTCAAAATCACAAAATTTGATAGAAAGAAAGAAAATTACAGCAAATCATTTTTGTCTAAACCAATGTCAAAAGACAACTGATCCCACGCAAAGGTAAGACCAGCCTTGTTGGCAACTGCAACATCATATTCAGGCTATAGAGCCCGAAGTTTGCCAACTACGGTTTCAGCTCTTTGGCCAAGTTGGACAGATTCGTCATCGGTGGCTTTGACTTTGTCTCTTCTTTTCTCAGATCCTTATCAAACTTGGCACCTTGGCCGGTCTGTCAATTCGATCTCCGCCAATAACTTTTTCGGTAGTCCAGGAGGGATTCTTTAGTCTGAGTTCCTGTCGAGATACGATCAAGCTCTTTCTGTTTGGAAGCCTCTAGATCCTGGAACTTGGCTAGAAGATTGTCCTTAATCTTTTCCTCCTCTTCATAGGATGGAAAGACATAAGACATATTCTCTAATTTGTCAGAGAACTGCTCCCAAAATTTGTAGATTGAAAGGAAATGGGTGCGGCTAGGCAAAGGAAGATTGTAATGAAGGGGACTAATTTCGTTAATCAATCTTGAAAGTTCTGTTGGACGTTAACATCGAACAAAGAATCTTGAAGGAGTTGTCGGAAGAGTTCTCATATCATGCATGAGATTGATAACTCGAGAATCACTAGAGTCATATTGAGTTGATGAAGAGTCGGAAGAAAAATTTGATTCTTTCCATGAATTCAGCCATCATGTTGATCCAAGTATTGAAATGAAGAGCCGGTTTGGGTTCGGGAGACTTAGTAGTTGGAGGCCTAATTGGAGGCGGAGGAAGGACGACGAGAATTGTTTCAGCCAGTAAGGCCTCCATATCAATATCTTCATCTGGAATCTCAATCATGACAGCAGCTTCAGCTGGCTCGTTAGCCGTAGAAGTTAGAGTTTGAAGAATCGATTCAGACTGTTGAAAAGTGGGGGGCAGTTCCTGAGTGAATTTAGGGTCTGAAGAATTTTTTGTCAGAACGTCACCCTCAGGAGCCAACTGCTCTAAATTTTCTTCAACCTGTAAAGGTAAGAAAATCAATGAATCAGAACTAGAATAATTAAATAAAGGGAGATGAAAAACAAATTCTCTTATACCTCTGGATCAGGAGGATTTGTCGGTTCAACAGTTCTGCTGACAATTTCCCGGATGGTCATTGAGTCCTCACCTCGGGAAGTTTTTTCCTAATAAAAAGGACAGGGTGAGACTCAAATGTAATATATATGGAGAATGATAGGTTGATGAAAAATATACCATATTGGAGTCCGAAGACATCAAATAAACATCCATGTATCCGCTTCGTGCCTTCTGCGATAGGATGCCTGAGTTTTCTTTTTCTATCAAAATGGAAAAGAAATTTAGAGATTATGGATAAATCTATTTTAATCTGACAAACCGGTCATAAGGATTGAAGCTTTACCTTGGATTGATCAGAAGGGGAACTGCTGGATGAACCAGCAATGGTGTCTTTTGGATTGGATGAGGTCTTGGCAGCATCAGAATCTGTTGAGATAGAAGAACTCTTGACAGATCTTGATTTCTTGGAAAGTAAATCAGAGACTAGAGTTTTTTATTTTCTTTTTCTTGTCCCTTTTGTTGTCTTAGACACGGGAGCTTTTGATCCTTTCTTGGCAGGCTTGGTCCTCGCAGGAATCAAACCTTCCTCCTCATCCGTATCATCTTCAAACATCTCTCCTGCTGATATGACAACTTTAGATTTTCCAGGAAGAGGTTTGTCAAGAGGAGTAAATGTCAAGGAAAACATGAATAAGTGGATCGTTAGTGAACAAGAGAAGAAATCTTTATACGTACTTGACAAATAAGTACCTGGGTTGTAAGATAACATGCACGAAAGGTATAAAAAGTCGTCATTCGGTTGAAGAAACCGACGAGCGAAGGTAATTGGATTTGGTTTTTCAAAAGGATCAACGTAAGAACTTGTGCTCTCTAGAAAAATGAAGTTACCTCCCTTCGTCGGCTTCCCTATTGACATGACGAACCATATCATGTGGTCTCAAGGGATTCCACTTGATTTTGTAAAATTTCTCAAAGGCTTGAATTTCTTTCCGAAGTTCACCTTGAGTTTTTGATGATGGGTCTTGTTCCTGCATAGAAGAATCATCACCATTACCAGCAACATCTGTAATGCGACTCAATCAGACTTTTAGACTTGGATGATAATTAGGATAATAATCATCCCACCAGTCAAGAAAACTTTGAGTTGCTCCATGAAAATTAGAAAATGGAACAAGTTGTAAAGAGGCCCTGGAAGCTTTATCTGTCACTGATGGCCACGATATCTTCGTATATTGGAACCTTGGCATCAACGAAGTGCTTATCCGGGTCCGATGAGTAAGGAGCAGGGATAGATTGACAGAAAACAAGCTGACAGGCAGTGGTATTGGGTAAATGAAGATAGATTCGATGGGTTTTAAAACCAGGACCATCAACAAAAATGACTCTTTGACAGAGAAAATTGGCCCAAATCGATTCATTGGATTTAGACACATTAGTACTCAGCCTAGTAAACCACTCTTGACCATATTTTCGGTCATCAAAAGGGGTGAAATTGATTTTTGAAGAAGTCGACGAAAGAAAATGGAAAATTTGGAAATAAAATTTGAAATTGATGAGTTTCATCTTTCGACAAAGACTCAGCAGAGACATAGCAAAGATAAGAACCATAAGTGTCTATTGACAATTCTGCAGGAGCCTTGTAAGAAAGGCGACGCTCTAAGACGGCATGAAGCCACAATTGGAGAAGCCAAAGAGGATCTCCTATGTTAGTTTTCTTTTTTAATCTGACAGTGTCAACCAACATACTCATTCTATCGTAAAGATTGGCCAGAACACATTGGCCTAGGGATGTCCTCTTGCAAGTAGCAAGAAGGTTGGCAAGAGGAACATAAGCTGCAATCAAAGTGACAGATTTACTACAAAAGACATAAGCACATAGCCAAAGGAATAAAAAGGCTACATGCTCAAGATCATCATAGGTTCGTTTTCTTTACCTTTGAAATCTGTGACATATTTAGAAAAAGAACAACCCGGGACATAGACATCAATTTGTCTCTTAACCTTGACACGAGTATGCATGGAAGGGCCATCCAGACGAAGTCCTGTAATGGCTGACATGTCGAAAAGGGTTGGGCCCATCATTCCGTATGGGAAATGGAAATTGTTGGTAGTTTTATTCCAGAAAAAGGTCGATGCCCCAATTAAAGAAAAGTCTACCAATTTAAGGTGACGAGAAAGTTGGATAAATTCAAAGATTCCAACTTCTTTCCATACCTCACGTTTCTGGGCTTGGACACGGTCAAGCCAACCAACATAGGCATCAAATGCAGTAGCGGGGGCATCCTAAAAATCCTATCGCCCTTTTTGAATGCATGAATAGGAAGTGAAGGTAAAGAAGCTAAGATAGCTTCGTCAGGGTTATTGCAAGGAAAGGAACCCCGCAAATTATCAGGAATTTCATTCTTGGAAATGAGGGGACCCAAGAACGCAGCAGGTGGATTCAAAGAAACGGAAGAGTCATGAACATGATAAATTACCTTAGATTTTTGCCATAACTCTGATTTATCCAAAAGTGGGTCCTAAACCACCGCCCTAGGAGCAGCCACCGAGGATTGAGGTGGTGAAGCAAAAGTTTTGGAAGAATTCGCCATGAGCACTAAGAGGAATAATGAATAATGAAGCAACTTTGTAAAAGAGAAAAATTTTCGCAAAGAAAAGAAGCGAGTAGAAGAAGAAGGAGACTGAGCGGTGATGTGATAGAAATTTAAAGAAAGTGGGGGTTGGTGATTCGATTTTCAAGACAGCTTATGATTATCCCGATCAAGTAGGGATATGATTAAGTTGATAAGATTTGATAACTGAAGTTAAACCCAAAATTTAAAAATCTGCTTAGGATTTGAAAATTCAAATTTTGCTATTCTTTCGGACAAAGCCGTCGAAAAAGCAAAACTTGAGGAGCCACATGTTAAGGATGAAATTTTGGGTTTTTTTACAGATGTTTTCTTGACAGGACGATGAAGGGATTGAGGAGGTAATCAAAATTTTCTAAGTATTGAAGATATTTGGTTTGACAAGAAAATACAGCTCGACAGAGGAAAAGATTCGACAATCAAATTCCTGACAAAATAATAAGGGAAAACTTAGTCGAAGGAAGAGTCGTCAAGAGAAATAGAAAAGTGAAGAAATTGGTTAAGTCTCCAATCCGACGAAAGCTACCAATACAAGTTGTCAAGCGGTTCAAACCATCGAAGATAAGCAATTTGACACACGGTTCAAGACATTGAGCGATTAGTGGAATTGTTTGACAAAGCGATTTAAAAAACTTAAGAGAACTTCCAAAGACATGTGGCAATCATGTAGATGGGGAGTTATTTCTAGGTAGTTATTTTATTTGCTTATAAATACTAATAATCATAATGTAATAAAGGTGATTTACTTGATACACATCCTACACATCTCGATCACACAATGATTGATGGATTACATTCAAGTATTCCTTCCATCCTTCTTATTTCAATACTATGGCAAAATTCAATGCCTTTTTCATCTCTTTTATTCAAGTTCTTCATTTATTCTTACTTATTTCTAGCACTTCTTTTATGTTCTTCTTTTAAATTCATTCACTTCTTGAAAGTTGTATCACTTAGATCCTACTTTACTTAACTTTCTTTTTAAACTTGTGTTTCTTTTTCATTGTAAACTTAGTTTAATCAGGAAGTTATTTTCTACATAGCAACTACTTTCTTCTTTTAAATTTCAAATTTACCTTTTCAAATACAAGCAGTTTCATTGTCAAGTTTCATTATTGACAATAATCTATACATCATTTTTCAAACTTATATACTTGCCTTAGCATTAAGTCTTTGCCAGTATTCCCAATTCGACTAAAATTGTCAAATTTGTACTGGGCCGACATTACTTTCAAAAAATAGCACATTTCTAACGAGATGACCGCATAACTCGTAGGTCTCACACTCGTTTGATCTTCAATTATTTGTCACGAAGGAATTTTGGTCAAGAACCAAAAACCAACGTTAACACCACCACAAAGAAGTTAGACCATCCAGTTGTGTCCTCAACACCAAAAGATTCCGAGAGATTATTCATAATCCAATCCTGCAAACCAAGAGAGAAGAAGTGATCAAGGTTAAATGAGTGGAGTTGTCTTCCAGCCATCGATCCTTCTAAAGTGATGTTTGTGAAATTGATCCTTAAAATTATCATTCTAATTCTAAAAGGAATATTTTCAAACTTTAAGAATCTTAAGGGCCTATTTACTTTGTTTCCAGTTTCCTGTTTTCATTTTCTTTTTGGAAATAATTACAAAATTGGCACATTGTTTTCATTCTATTTTCTATTTTGAAATTTGTACAGGAAACACCAAAAAGATCAGTTTGGTGTTTCTGTACAAATTTCAAAATAAGAAAACGAATGAAAACAATGTAGATTTTGTAATTATTTCTGAAAATGTAAATTGAAACAAAGTAAACAAGCCCTAAAAATCCAAATCTAATTATCAATTCATGTTGGTAGTGGGCCAAAGATCCGCCTTGGCGAGGCCAGTGGGACCGTAGTCAGGTGTGGCGAGGCTAAGTGGGGTCGTAGTCAAATCGAAATATGGAACTGACTGCTATTAGGTTTAAGGAAATAAAGTTGCGTCCCGACTAATAACTATAGCTTTTGCCTTTTAGCTTAATGGTAAGCGTTTGGTCCAGCAATTCCAATTCCAGACAAAAAATTAACGTGTACAGTGTACTAAAAGTAAACTATTTTATTATCTAAATTGACAATGTATTTGTTACTGAAAATTCTAAGATTTAATTTAATGTTCAATGTGGCAGCAACGTGGAAATCCCATATAAATGAACTAATATTTTTATTTTATTTTATCAAAGTGGTGGAAAATGGGAGTTTGGCGTGACTTGAGGGATACCTGGAAAGAGGAGCTTGGAAATTGGGAAGGAAAGAAGCACAGTTTTCCACGAATTTTCCTCCTGCTTTCTCCTTCCTGGAAAAGAACGTTTGTTTTATTTTTAGTTTTCAGCTTTATTTTTAGAAATAATTAAAAAAAATCCATTTTATTTCTTGTTTGTATATATTTATATAGAAAATATTGAACAACTTTTAATTATTTTAGTGTTTTCTATATAACATTTTGAAAACATGAATAAATTAAAACGATGTAACAATTTTATAATTACTTTCAAAAACATGAGAAAACTCAACGGGTCTGATGCAATTTTATATGTATTTGCAGTGCTCAATGAAAACATAATATATAAATTATTGTAGGTTATACTACAAGTAATTTTAGGGCAACACCTAAATTTAATCCTTGTGTTTTTAGTTTGAGAATTGATTTTTGTACCCAAAATATGTCTCCTTTGTTTTTTAGTATATTTTTGATAAACATGTATATAAAGAAGATAAAAAATAAATAAGAGATATAGATAAATATATATAATGTCACATATGATGTCCAAAATTTATGTTCAAATATCATAACTCTTTTAGTTTTGGTATATTATCCTTGTGTTTGTTTCTTGTGATGCATGAATGGACACGTAGATATATACAGCCATGCAGGTGATGAAGACGGAGAAGAAAATGCAAATAGTAAATTGGGCAATTGCCTCCTGCCAGTGGCGTGGTAACCACTGTATAAAAAGAAGATAGATAGCAAACTCAAACATCACTCCGCTGTTCTCTTTGGGTTCGAGATTGGAATTGCAATATACGTCGGTTGTTGGTTTTGACTAACAGAAAACACATGAAAGTATTGTTTTCTTTCCAACCTTAGCTGTCCCTGTCTCTGTGTCCTAGCTACTTTTCCGCTCTTTCTGCTTTCGCGGAAACTTCCTCACCCTCTCGACATCACCATGGACTTTATCAAAGAATGAAATTGTCACGAAACTAAATTCCAAGAGCGACCCACGGATGAATAAAATGGAAACAACTAAAGCGCTATTGTCAGTTGGTAAGTATCTGACTATAACCCATAAAATCGTGAACTCGAATTCCACAGCGATATGAGGGGCGCCGTTGATGAATAATCTATAAGTAACTTTATAAACACTCTTTGAATCGTGAGGCTTATCCACGATGGCTTCATGATCCAACTCACCTAAACTTATTTAGAATCAAAAATAAATAAATGGAAGAGCAGTGATATTTATATGTCAACATTTATATCATTGTTACTTTTTATAATTAAAAAAAATTAACACACATTAATCAATTTATGTTGATTCAAGTGGTAATGAACTTTTCATTGTAATTTTTGGATATCAAAGATAGACAAAAATATATTTATTCTAATTTTTTTTCTCAAATAAATAAAGTATAAAAAGAATTAACGATTTATAACCTCTAGGGTTGGTTACCCAAACATATGATTGCATTTTGATAAAGATCCACATATGGACAAATGCCTATGGGTTTCGAGGGTTTAGATCTCTACCCCGATCGATTGAATTTGGGGCTTTCAATCTCTGTGTTACCTCGTATTAAAAAATTGATTGTGAATTTTTTAATGGATCTATTTTATTTGAAAATTTTTAGTATTCATTTTCTTTGGCGATCAACGGCGGTGGTGGTAGTTAGGAAGGTGACGGGTAAAGAAAAGTAAATAATAAAAAATAATGAGACAACATGGTGCATCATGCACATAAATACAAGGTACACAAGAGAAGTTGCCTCAATTAATCTATTAAGCAGGTGGAGCTAGTTATATACTATTTCTCACACCTCCCCCACCATTGGCATCTTCACTCCGTCCTTCTTAAAGTTTACACGTTGCCGTTGCGGGAGAGTATTCTTCCGTGATCAGGGGCAATCGTCGTTGTTTTGTTTAGGTTTGTGTCATCCGAAATTTGTTTTCCGGAGCTAAGATTTATTGGTTCCGAAAAATAAAATTTGGAACACCACAATATAACATCCGGAAAATTAATTCCGGATGCTTTAGGAAAAATACAAATCGGAATACCACAATATAACGTCCGATAAATTAATTATGGACACATTAGAAAAATAAAACTTTGAACACTATATAACGTCCGGAAAATTAGTTTGGACGTTTGGAAAAAAAATTTGAAACACCATAATATAAAGTTCGGAAAATTATCATGGATGCATCCGGAAAGTAAACCTCGAACCTCACAATATAACCTCCGAAAAATTAGTTCAAGAATCCATCATAAAGAAAGGAACACTAGGTGTGTGCAATAAAGTGTATTATTTGAATAAAGCCCATGTTGATTGCTGAGAGGTGTATGTATTCAGCTGAAGATCTTGATCGAGGTTGTTAGTCCCATGGCCACATATGTAGATAAGTTAGTTGTGTATTGAACATTAAGTAAAAGACAGTGCTTCCATTGACTTGATAATTGATATAAAGAGATCGTTTGAATATCAGATTGGGATTTGGTTGGTGATTGTCTAGGAAGGGAATAGGAAAGTGGGTGGTGTCCAATTTGGATGAATATTCTTTGATGGGTTTTATGAAGAAATTCAAGACTTGCTTCTACAGAAAAAACTGAAAAACGGAGAGAATCCTAAACTGGATCCCGAAGCTAATGATCTCGCTTTGGGTGATCATAACTACGACTCTGGACCAGACTTGCCAATTAGGGCCCATGACTAATTTGTACAACAAAGGCCCAAGTTGGGATGATTATGATTACAACCATGACTATGGAGCGGTACAAAAAACATGTGCCCAATTATCTTTATTTATTTATTTCAAACATAAATTTTTACAGCTAGCAATATTGATGCTATTTCATTTTCAAATTGCTACAAGAGAACCCCAACTCCACCCATGATTTTTTTAATTTACAATATTGCCTCGCCCAAAATCAACAGAACAGTGAAATGCCAAAATGCCAAATACCTAAGCCCTCAAATTAACACTATGTTCAAAGAGCCGGCCCAAGCAATCTCTCAAGTTAGCCAATAAAGAAGAAAACAAAAATGAAAAAGAATGCAAAAATTATCTTTATAGATCTAACTCATTGTGCCTCAAGTGGTGTTATTTGGACAACCAAATGTATCTACACCATATCTTTATCTCTTCCTTTAGATGAATTAAATAATGTACATTGAAATTATAAAAAAGAAATAGCCCATATTATCTTTATACTGTATCAAGTGTCAAAAATATCATTTCATTTAGAGTAGTGTTATTTATACATCAAAATCAAACATCAATATCTATTATATATTTTTCATATATTTATTCATTATTTCTTTCTATTTTTCATATTTTTTTAAACTCATCATAATTAATAATATCAAAAATTGATATCAAAGTGTCAAAATATCATCTCTCCTTCACTTATGCCTCGTTGCCCCTCCTCCGGTAAAAACTATATACTGTTCTAGCACGTGGGTATTAATAATATTCCTACTGCTAAACGTGGTCATATTTCTGTTTAGCAAATCTTCAAGTTCAAATCATCTAAAATATTATAAACTACTCCTCCTGTTTAATATATAAGTAAAAAAATCTAAAGATTTTTATTCAATATATAAATAAATTTTATTTTTCAATGACTCATTTAATACAAATTTTAATGACTAATTTAATAAAGATTGAAGTTTTAGATGAAGGGTAATTTAGGTAACAAATCTAATTTTTACAAGATTCAATAAGATTAATTAACCAACTTAATATGTGTGTTCCAATAATTTTTTGCCTATAATGTGGATATAAGACCGGCAAAACAATCCATGATCCATTATCCATCCAAAACTTATCCATGAGAAAATCCATCCAATCCATCCATTCATTAAAAAATATTTAAATGGATTGGATTGGACTTGATCAATTTTGTTAGTGGGTCGAGTTGGGTTCGTGTGGAACCATTATCTTTTCTCGAAGTGGCACTTTTAATAGCGATTTCACACGGAAACGCTATCTTAGGTGATACCTAAGATGGCGTTTTCTAAAAACGCTATTAAAAGTCCTCCATCACTTTTAATAACATTTCCACACGAAAATGCTATAAAAATACGTTATTAAAGTTTAATCATTTGTAGTGAATGCGGATGAAACCAAAATATCAGGTCGGATCCAGAAATCTGAGTAAGACTTCCATAGAGGTTTCACAGAAAATAAAGGTTTTCCATAGAACTACTCTGACAATGAAAAAGCTGCACCTTTTTTTTCCTTCCATTTCTTTCTACTTTGATTTTCCAACTATTGGGGTCGTATTCATATATCATATGATCTTTGTTTTGGTAAATGGTAATGAAACTATGAAAGTTATGAAAAAATCCAAACAAACCAAACATGCCACACTTAGAAATGAATACTAATATATTTTAAAAGAATTATCACATGTACAAAAACATCACAATAAATTTTTAAACTGAGAAAAAAAAAATAAAAAAACCATATTCACATTTTCCTACAATACTGGGAGGGAGGGGGGGAGAGGAGAGAGAGGAATGAGTGAATATTTTAAAAGTTATAAAATTAAAATAATTTTGTCTTTTTGATAAAAAAATTAAAATAATTTTTATGGATTGATTGGATATTCATCCATATAATAATGACTAATGGATGAGTTTGATTGTTTTTTATTAAATGGATCATGGATTAGATTTTTCAATAAATTTTTAATGGATCGATATGGATTGATGAATTGTTTGTATCTAATTCATTATAACCAGAATCAAAATCTATTCGATCCCATCCGTTTTCTACCCTTGTGTGGATAGGAGGGAGTATATAATAACCATACGAATTATCATTATTTTAATCATTGTTTTTAGTTAGGGTGATGAATGTAATCATTCTCTCATCAATTTGGATCATATAAACCATCCATATTTGCGCGTGTCACATTTTTCATTATGCATGGGAAGCCCCATGTCCATAAAACGCTCTCGAATCCAACTGCAAGTTGTCGTTGAAGATGATGCATGTTTTCTCCCAAACCAATAAAGCAAAGAGTTGAATTAGGTGTTGGCAAGCCAAGTTGCCAACCATCCCATATCAGAAAAAATATCCAATTATCCGTTGTGCTTGTGCATCATATTGCCATTATAGTGGAGGACATTAGTTTAAGAATTTAGGGCTTGCACTTACACTTAGCACTAATCATCCTACACATACTCACAAAGTGTGGTCCAGAGTGGGTAGAAACTTGCTTTCCTTAACCGATATTCTGTATCTTGAGGGATTAGTTTTACGACTTTTCAGTTGTAAAGATACGTGGATTCCATCTTGAAGGTTTAAAAAAGAAACCCCTACACATATACTAATACAAGAATGAATTAAAAGGGAATATTCTCATCAAATGTTGTCGTTTTTGTATCAAGATGGTTTTTTTCATGATGGGTATTACCGCAACTTGAAAACTTCAAAAATCGTTATATTGTACCTTTCGCCTATTTTTGCAACCTCGTTTTGTTTTCTGGATTTAAATTTGTCTATTTATTGTTGAGTTTACACATACGAAACCTTTCACATCTGACTGTGAGATAAAAAAACAAACCCGTGATTCCGGCAGCATGCAAGAACGTACCGCTACAAATTTTTTTATTTTATTTTATAAACTAAAACATATATTGATTAAGAGTACAACGTTACTCAACCCGTATAAAATGAAAACAAAAGAATGAGGAGAAATCAGAAATGGAGAGTTATGCTTTAGTGTAGGTAAACATTATTTATTGGTTAAAATGTTACTATGCTTATTGGGTCTAAGGACGTGTTTGTTTAGGATTTTAAGAAAAAATTTTTTTAATAAAAAATACTTGTGGTATCGATATATTTGTATGTTTGTTTGGTTCAGTTTTACTGAAAATAAGTTGATATTTAACTTTTATGATATATATCATCATTGTGTCAAAATTTATGTTTGATTTTAATATATTGTTAATGTAAAATTCTTTATACTATCAACCAATTATATATCAACCAAATAGCAATAAATGATTAATTGGTGCTGGTAACATTTAAAAAAAACAAGTGTACTGAAAGACTACAAAGTTTGACATAATTAAGATTCAATATATTTAGTTCATGCACCATAATTCAATTTAATTTATTAAGTTCATGAACCTACCATAAAAGACTAAACAAACTTCATTATGTACTCGTTCAAATTTCCTGTCTTGCCAAGTTGCTACTTTTTTTCCCCAACATCCACGAATTAAAGATAAAGCATTTTTTTGAACAAAACATTAAAGCTAAAGCATTGAATAAGATCTCTTTGGGCAATTTTATATATTAATTTTTGGTAAATACTAGCCAGTGCTTTAATAGTACTTGAGGAATACAAAACATCAACTTTGAATTGAAAAATAATGTATTAAATATTGGAGAATGCTAACAAGTATCATTGGGGTATTGTTTAAGCAACTAAGAAAGGAATTTTTTATGGGAAATAATAAATTTAGCATTTTGAAAAGCGTTATAGTTAGTTTTCCAATACATATTTTCCTTTTTACGAGTTCCTTAACCAATACCATTAAGACACTCGATTCGTTAACACTTAAATATATGTGGAAAAGTATTATATTTAGTTTTCCAATATAAATTTTCTCTTTTCAATTCTTCAGAGCTTAGATCAAAAAATTCGTAATTTCAACTCGACTTATACATAGTGATCGCTAAAATGTTAATAGCCAATATGTTTAGCGATCGAATTTCAAGTAGGTCACCAATAATAATGACGGATAAATTCGATCTCCAAGAAAAACAAATGGTCACAAAAAGTGATCCCAAACATATGTTCTTTTACCATATTTGTAACAGAGTTACGATCCTATTGTGCATCGCACTTAGCGTCTGCCCTATAAGTGGCGGGGTTATTCCTTAGTATTTCTGATTGCTTATCAACACTCACTACAACAAACTTTGTTTTCAGTGGCAATTATTCGGTGACAATTAACTAACTCCCACTATTCCGATTCTTTGATTTTTCACATTGTAGAAAGACTTGCTGTGTTATGCCATTAACCCTAGGTGTTGTTCGTTTGTTCAAGATTCATCCCTTTTAGGTTTTTAGCGATGTTGAATTTGTGTTGTTTTCGATGTATTTTACCAATTTGAATGAATGAATATCTTTTTTTAGTAAAATAATAATAATTATTATAATTATAATTCATTTATTATAACGTATAAATAAACAAGTTGAACTATATATTGAAGTATCAATAAACCACACCCTATATATATATATATATATATAGAGAGAGAGAGATTCAAACTCTTGAAACAATTCTCATTCGGCAAGATTATAATAATTGAGGAATTAACATGCTAGATTCTCCAAACTAAAAGACACGTATTTTTGGATAAACGGAATCCATATTAGTTTAATGGCGTTATATCCAATTAAGGAAGGTTTGTATCCAAGACGTACCGAATCGTATGATAGACACGCAAAACTTCAACCGAAGAAACTGTCTTTGGAATGTTCACCCATTAACAATTTGTTTATGGTTTCTCTTTATAGTTTATACCTTGCAATTCAATGCTTTGACGCGCAACTTGTTTAACCAGTTGTTTTGTTATCAAGTGTCAAGTGATATATACACGATCTATAAATAAATACATATATAATGCACAGTTCAATGTATCATAGAATAGTGGCCTTACCACTGTGTTAGGCTGTCTTTCATGCAACTTGCTATATCAAAATGAAAAACACCAGCAAATTAAACCCAGCCACTACACTCACGTAATGTTAAATTTTGATTAGTTGATCTTTGTTTCTCAACTTGTGCATGTGAATGTGCTAGTGGCTAGTGAACAAAAAGTGTGCTAGTGGCTATATATTTCAAAGATAATTGGCTTATGCTTAAGTTTCAAATAAGCTTTGACAACAGCTAAGCCAGCTATGCTAATAATCAAGTGTGTTTACATGACAACTAAACCTCAAATCGGTGCAGTTATTGAATATAATTATTGAAGTTAATCAATGTTAATGCATGCACCAAACAATATATATGTTACTGAAGATACTTATGCCACTGGTATCTACTACCTCTGGATCCAAATATAAGCGAAAAAATCACCATATTTTTCGGATTCAAATATAAAGGAAAATTGAATCAACTCAATTACATTTAATATAAGTATTCCAAAAATCAAGTAAATTAACCAATAAAATAAATTCTCCTTGTACTTTCCAAAAACATTGCACAGTCCAAAATAATTAAAGAATAATTTAATAACTATAATTCATTTTTTACATAAATCAAAATAATTAAATTAAATTAACTAACTTTCTTAATAAATATGAAATTAGTTGTTATTTCTTATAATGGTGTCCCAAAGCGTATTTCATGTGAAAAGTTGCGACAAGCCAAAAACGAAGCGGCACAAAGAATTAGGAGCAATTAACCGTGTGCTAAGGAAGGATCCAGTCATTTCACCTAATCACTTTTTTATTTTAAAAAAAAAAAACGCCTAATCACTTTTTTTCTTTATATACTACTTTAAGTAACTCTCAATTTCAATGATGTAATTCTAAAAATTAATTAAATAAATCTCACAAGTTACCAACATTTTTATTCATATTTTTATTATTTTAATTTTCAGAGAAATATAGTTAATGTAATTCTTTATTTTCTCTCTCTCCTTTTTTATGAGGTTCTCACATAAGAACTTTTGTTTATAGAAATAATTCTTACAAGCAATTCATGTTCACTTAAACTCCTATACTCTAATGATGAAACCGTATAAGGAACGATTGATTAGCTCTATACAACTCTTAAACAGCTCTCATTGGAGATTATTTAAGTCATGTATTAGTATAAATATATATATTTTGTCCCCCTTAAGTCAACTCAATTGGTTGAGTCGGAGATATGGTGTGAATACACATGTTCAAACCTCAATAATGTGCTCCACCCTTTTCCTTCTTATCTCCTCCTATATAAGGCCTATTATGAGTCTCTCTTTGAACATAAAAAACCAAAAAACAAATAATATTTCGAGTAAAAAAAATTACTACAAAATTTTCAAGTTGTTTTAATTTCAAATGCCAACCAGCAGCACTTTGAAAAAAATCATATGGTTATTTCAAAACAGAATAAAGTCCAATTACATTTTATAAAATCTTAATTTACTTATAAATTACTTTACCAAAAAAATGTACTTATAAAATTAAGCACATTCCTCCAATTTTTAACATGACTTTTGGCAAACTCTCTTCTATGTTATGAATTCTAAATTAGTAATCTTGAGAATCTAGTATAGTATTTGAAAGGAAAATACTAACTAGTCTTTCTTATGAGTCGAGGTACTCATTAGGAAACCAAAAAAAAAAAAACTTAAAACAATTTGATTTAAAATAATCTTGGTTTCTTAACGAATGTCCTTAAATCACTTACATTCACTTCATTAAAAATAAAAATTTGATTTAAAACAAATCAATTTATTTGCATAAAAAAAAGAATTTATTCCTTTGGTCCATGACCAAAAGTCATCATAGGAGATTGCAAAGAAATAATGAGTCCGCCGACGGAGGAGGGCGTAAATGGGGAGAAGGGAGTGTGTGTCGGGTTGGTTTATTGAATGAAAAAAGGTGGGATAGGAGCATCCTTTGTTTCCTACTTTTTAATTATGGACTAGGCAAGTGGCTGATGTGGCATAGGGATGGCACCCATGAATGTGTTGGTAGGGAGTCCCTGCTGCATGGTTTGGAGGAAAGGTTTAGTGGTTAAGGGCGTGGTGGGTGCGTGCCCTTGTTTGTGTTTTACCAAGACAACCAATGGGGCACAACACTAATGATCATAATATGGTTATCACAATTTAATAATCTTAAGAGAATTTCCAAGTTATTACTCCATAGTGCTAATGGTTGATATATCTATTGGAATTAATAGACTTTTTTTTTCCGTGGAAATTGTGAATGGAACGTTATAAATGGATCTTTCGATAAATAATTGTGTATTATATAACAAGACCCGGATTGCCTACAATCGACAATCCCTTAATTCGTGCAGTCAGGAAAATCCGCATCAATATTCATACATGATCGAATGGCTCAAATCATAGAATCAACAAACCAATCTAAATTACTCTTTTTTATTAGCGCTCAAGATTGTCTCCTACAGTCACAAGGAATCCAAATCCTATATGAAGAGCTTGTCAATTACTTCCTTAAAAAATATTGGTTAATGAAATAAAAGATAGATTTTTTAAATTAAAAGTATAACATTTAAATTTTAATATATGAGTATGTACCAATTTTTAATAAAAAAAGTTATTTTTGATTTCATAATTAGTTCACTTTAGGATAATAAACATTTCAAATATTTTTTTTTGAAGAGAAATAAACTTATTTCATTTTATCTAAAAGCAATTGCTCAAGAAACATAAGAGCAGGGGTAGAACATATGGGAGCTAGTATAAGATAAGGAGGCCCTAACTAAGTTATGAGCTACTCCACATTGACTTGCCTCCCAACAAACACTACCTTGAAATTAGCGTGACTAGAAAGTAAAGCCTTACAACGATTTAAAATATTTCAAATATTTGTTCCCTCAATTTATAAATATCTATAAATTTATTAATAAAATAAAAAAGAAAACAAGAACATGAGGGAAAAAAATCAAAACCCATACAAAATAAGCAAGAATCAAGCATACCTAGAATTAGGGTTTTTATTTAGTCTCGGGTTATACTTTTAAAAGATTTGGAGTTTAAAACAGTGAAACCATCTTGAACAATATATTATTATATTATTATTATTATTATTATTATTATTATTATTATTATTATTATTATTATTATTATTATGCTCTCCTTCCGTGAAGTACTAGCATCTTTTGCTTTTCTAACAAGCAGATAAAACGTTAAAATCATTCGAACACGGTTTGGAAAAATGCTAAAATCTTCAACATAAACTAGACTCAATTAGTCTCAGAGTCCCAAGACTCTTACCATTAAATCACAAGTAGTCTTGGAATATCGGACATTGGGTATGATCGACATAGGAATATCCTTTTGATAGAGTCAACATTAGTTTGCATGAAGTTAGATCTTCTCTTTAGGAGCCATTGACAACATTGGTTTGAAAAGTTGAGTTATGTGGAATGGAATTTGAGACATGATGGGGATAATTCCTCACTGGGCGGTCTCAATCAATTCACTATTACTCAAATTTTCAGCGGTGATGTATCATCGTCCATTAACTTCAATTGATTTTGCTGGAACCTTGGGGCACATAAGCTTGCTTAGTCTTCTGCACCAAAGACGGATCATATGCACCAGTTTCTCCTTATCAAATTTACAAGTTGAAGCCAAATGCCCAATTGATTTACAATGAGAAAAAAAAAAAAAAAGCTTCTCGTTGTCCTTTCTCCTAATTAATGCATTTGTTTTCGTCCGCATAAATGGCAAAGAGAATCATCAACTTTGTGTTTTTCTTCATTTTATTCATTATACTGATTCTTCTCATATGTTTATCTCATTTTAACTTTGGTGGTAGCTCTACCAATTGAACTTCGATGGTAGTTCTACAAATCAAACTTTTGAAATGCGACCAATGGCCCTATCGAGTTCTGACAGTGGCCCTAGCTAGGTTAGTGTTTGGATGATCTTTGTTGTATGGAAGATCAAGATGTTTGACTTTTTTATCATAATTATATTAAAAATCACTTATGAAATGATATATAATTGATTTACATTGTATATATCAAAATTAAACTCCATAAAAATATACATTGAATCATATATTTATTGTACTCCAATAACAAATATAGGATAATTTTTTTCGTATTCTTTGGATCCTTTGTTACTTTTAACGAGAGGGTACGTAAAGTGAAAGTACATCAAAACGAATAAAGTTACCAAAAGAAAATGGAAGTTTAACTGTAAATGTGAATGTCCATTGTATGTTTCTGAGCAACTTTCAGAAGCATATGCAGAGTCTGCAGCAAAAAGTCAACACATAAGAAATAAGAGCCGACTAATCCCCTCTTCACCATGTTATTTCTCTTTTTTAAATGGTAATTTTTGAAATACATGCTGTCACTTTTATGACTATATATAATACTATTTTTAATTCGAAGCTCTCGATCACTTTGATGGGGAGAATATTGCCATTTGGACATAATTATGGCTGCTATTGACTAAGCTCAGCAATTCCACAATCTTGTTCTCAGATTGATTTACAAGACTTCAACAAACTACAAAATTCAAAAGACCTATTCAAAAGAAAACAGTCAAATACATCCCCCCAAAAAACAGCATTAATATACCACATTTCTTTTTCTTCCTAAATAAAAATTTAAAAAATTATAATTCAAGCTAGCAGTTTTCATCTTCATCTATCGTTTCATGAATATTTTTGATTAACTTGCAGACTGTTATTTATGCTTGTGAAATTCAATGACTCTAGTTGTTCCATTGAATACCCTCTACCTGGTTAACTTTTTATAAGCCAAAATTTTTTCTTTAAAGATCAGTACAAGAGGCTACTTTAGCCCATTTATAAAGCTAAAAGAATCAACAAGACCCAATCGATAGAAAAATGATTTTTGAACACAAAAAAGATCCGAAATGATGTTTCTTTATTTTTATCTGTATTTTTGAAATACATTTACATAAAAAAGAAAAATAGAGATTAATATATTCGATATCATATAATATCTAAATTTTGTATTCAAATAAATAAGAGTTAACCAATAGCACCAACACACAAATCGAAAAACTAAGTAACATTACCTCTCTAACTTAGCCTACCCTCCACTTGGTTAATATAGTTGAGAAATCAAGTATATATATAATCAAATGATATATGAACCAAACAATGATATATAATTAATGAGGTGTAAAAAACCCACGACAAGAACAAAGTACCTCTTAATACGTACATATAGTACTTCCACTGCTTGTTATTATTCTTTTGAACTAATAACATTCCATAGATCTTGAAAAAGGCTACATAGAATACTGTTACACATCAAGAAGCAAGTGCAGCCATGTTGGGAATCGTGGAAGGTGAAAAAGCCAAGAGAAAGAGAAGCAGCAAGATGAAAACAGGAACAAAGAGAAGCATCGAAGGTGGTGGTGGCAGAGGAGGCAACACCAGTGGCAACACCAAAATGAACAAAGTGAGAAGAGCCAAAATCATGATGGAATACCTTAACATGCACGCAGCACAATCACTCTCTTTCGAACCCGCCACGTTCACCATCAAACACTTGCGGGGTGTCTCCACCTACTAGCTTTTGAGGCATCATCATCTCAACAACCTCATCATCAGCATCATATCAAAACAACACTTATAAAAATATATATCACATTGAGATTTATCAAAGGGTTAAGACTTAAGAGCCTTGAGATCAAGATCGATGACTCTAGTTGCTGGTGTAGTGAGTGATTATGGCTATGGCCTATGGCAGCTTGAGAGAGAGAGAGAGAGAGAGAGAGTTTATGGGAAAAGAAAAGAAGAGAAGGAATGAAGGGGTGAAATGAGAGGAGGGGTGATTTTATTGGTATAGATAGGGACAAGGAATTTTCTATATATATATATATATATATATTTTTAATCTAGGTTGATGATGGAATCAGAGAGTATCCTACTATCGGTAGAATGTAGGATTAATTATCGAATATGTAGGATATCAATTAAGGGATATTACTATTGCTCTATTCCATAATTAGATCGAATTCAAATCCTGAATATATTGAATATATGATTAAAACGATCGACCTACTAATTACTAAAACAAACACATTTTAAAGGCAGATAGGACAAGGAATGGGAGGGTCAAGTCCTAGTCATTTTAAATTTCAAAGGAGTCATTGTCTAACTTTATTTATGTCTTGGTTCAACCAACTTAAATGTACGTTTCATCGGGAAAAAGTCCTAATATAACTTATGATTCAATGTGTAGGGTCATTTTGATAACTTGGTACCCACCGTTTTTTCCCTTTCTTTTCAATCTGTAGAATATGTTCATTGGATCCATTGCCTTTTTGGTTTTATAGAAGAGGAAAGTGCTAGAAGGATCAATTGCTATGTGATGAAGAAATGGTAATCGTGTTCCTTATAACGAAGATCTGGGCCTCTAGATTTTCTTTTGCGTTTTGAGGGTGATGTCAACAACATGAATCATTGTCATGACATGTTCAAACTTGAGGAAACATTGTAAAACACCCTAATTTTACGTTTTATCTATTTTCTTTACTTAGCCGCCTATAGGCCTATTGAGTGGTAATAACTTATTTTCATATATTCATTTGATCCTATTTATAAGATTAATTTCTTCTGATTATAAAAATATATATGAGGATTATGCAATCCCTTCATGACTGTTGTTTTCATGAATTTAAAGTGGCAACAACTTTACTATTCCAATTCCTTCCATAAACATTTTCCGGACACATCCATTTCCCCTAAACATATATATGTGCCATTTGGATCCTTAATTTTCAGGGTGCAGCGTAACGCTCTTTGGAAAAAAATATCTTATAAGCTAGTTGATAGTTGATAAGCTAATTTTTAGCTGATAGACTTTGAAAAAGCCAGTTAATTGAATTTAAAGTGTTTGGTAAAATTAGCAGTTGACCAACTTAGAAATATAAGGTTAAAGTAATTCTTTAGTTATCGTGGCGTTGATTTTCAATTTGGTCCCTATACATAAAAAGTTATCAATTTGGTCCCTACCACGGACAGCGATTTTTCAATTTGGTCATCTGCAGCTAATTGGTCTGTATAGAGAGGACCAATTTGTAAATTACTCATCATGGGTAATTCAACAAAAAAAATTGAAACCGGTTCCTACATGTGACAATTATTTTCAATTTACTCTATATGAGTAATAATTTACAATCTCGTCCACTCTTATATATGGACCAATTAGGCTTTTGACGAAATGGGTTCCTTTTAAAACTATTTATCGATCAGAGGTTGTTATAAAACTATTTACCAATGGGGGTCCTTTTGGACACGTGGCATATTTATTTTTTCACTCCGATGGTCAAGAGCGTCTTTGAGAGAGGCGCTAGTCGGTGGCGCCAGGCAGCCTTATTAGCAAATAGAGGCATAAAAAATAATAAGAATATTACTTTACACCAATAAATATTCATAAACTATTATAGTAATAAATTTTTTTACCTTGTAATAGCATTAATGTCATTACTTCCTATACTTATAGTATAATTTTTTATGGCGATGTTCCTTCTAAATGCGTAACTTTCTTTTAATTCTTACAAAGGTAAATTTTTTTATTCTTTGTAACAAGTGATGAATATTTATTGGTTTATTACTATTATTTTTTTATGACTCTTTGATATTATTTGCTACATGTTGTTAGGATTTTTATTCCTCTTGTAAAATAAATAAATACTTTTATCATTAATATATCATTACTCCCTATACTTATAGTATAATTTTTTTATGTGTGTTATTAAATTGGAGGATAACTCTCTTTTAATTCTTACAGGTAAATTTTTTACTACCTGTAACAATTGATGAATATTTATTGCCAGTAAATTTTTATCGGTATTATTTTTTTATTTCTTGTGATATTATTTCACTACTGTATTATGGTATTTTTTATTGCCTCTCGTTGAGAGGGGATCAAACACAGCTAGGAGATCAATCAGTTGCATGTCTCATTCCTGTTAGGTTGCAGAATAAGCCCCATATGGGTTGAGACTTGAGATAGGGTAGGAGTCAAACACAGCTAGATAGCGCCACAAAAATAGTGGCAGAGTGCGAGCCTGCATAAATACAAAGAGATGGGTGTGTTGCTGCCTCTAAATGGAACCTCATGAGTTTCTTCTCACCATCTCATCTTGTCCTTCACATCCAATTAACTGATTTGCCTTGTTGCTGATTAAGTTTATTCACAGTGCAAAAACCAAATGAGGTTTAGACTTTAGAATCTGCCTTGCAGATTCATCATTCATCATACTTTTTTGACCTTCTCTCTTTCCTCTTCAAACTAGACTTTATTCAAGGTGTTGTTTAAAATACACCACCCATCAATCCAAATGACACAATCTAAACCAATCATATTATTATTTGGGGTGGTTGACTTTTTCAACCAACAATATATGGTTAAAAGTCAATTAATCCAAGTAATGTCGGATGATTCAGATTATGTTGACTTGGATGATCTTGATATTCTTGCACACTGATTATGGTGATACCATAAGTTGAGAGGGTGAAAATGATCCATTTGTCATTGATCATCCGATCCAAAATCCAAGGAGAAAATCCATCCGTTTATAAAAAATAATATAAGCGGATTGGATGGATTAGATTATTTTTTGGTGGATGGTTAGGTTGAAACAAGAGGCAATAAGAAAAATCCCATAATAACAAGTAAAAAATATCATAAGAGTCATAAAAAAAAATAATAGCAATAACAATTTACACCAATAAATATTCATCAATTATTCGAGGTAAAAAAATTTACCATGTAAGAATTAAAAAGAAAGTTACCTGATTTAGAAGGAATCCAAAAAAAAATTATACTATAAGTATAGAGAATGAGACATTAACGATAAAGTATCTATTTAAAACAACAAGAGGAATAACAAAAATCCAATAAAAGTAGTAAATAATATCACAAGAGTCATGGGGAAATAATAGCAATAACAATTTACACCAATAAATATTCATCAATATTCTGATAGTAAAAAAATTTACCTTATAAGATTTAAAAGAAAGTTACCCGTCAATTTAGAAGGAACACCCTTCTGTAAAAAATTATACTATAAGTATAGAGAGTAACGAGACATTAATGATAAAGTATTTATTTAAAATAATAAGGCAATAAAAATCCCTAATAACAAGTAATAAATAATATTATGAGGCATAAAAAAATAATAGCAATAACAATTTACACCAATAATATTAATCAATTATTAGGACAGAAAAAAAATTTTACCTTGTAATAATTAGAAGAGTTACACAGAATTTAGAAGGAGCTACTGCAGTACAAAAAAATATACTATAAGTATAGGAGAACGATGACATTAATGCTATTACAAGGTAAAAAAAAATTTTACTCTTATAAGTAATTGATGAAGATTTATTGGTGTCAATTATTATTGCTATTATTTTTTGTGCCTCATATTATTGGTATTATTTTTACGCCTCATATTATTGCTATCAATTTTCTTTTTTTTATCGTAGGCCCGCGCCTTTGACCCGATCCAGTGAAAAAAATAAAATATGCCCACGTCCAAAGGACCCCTCATTGGTAAATAGTTTTTGAACAATCCTAAACTGATAAATAATTTCTAAAAGGAACCCATTTGGTCAAGCCCCAATTAGAGACCAAATTGAATATCGGTGTCACGTATAGGGACCAAATTGATAACTTTTTACTATAAGGACCAAATTGAAAATCAGTGTCACGTATAGGGACAAAAGATTATCTTAACCAAAATATAAAATGGCATAAAATGACATATTTATGATAGACATGATACGTAGTGGAATTTAATTAAATGAATGTGGGTAAAAGCGAGGTAAAAAACAATAAACTATAGGCTACTAGCCATAAGCTAAATAAATTAACTTATGAAGAAACATTATAAGCTAATGATATAAGTTTTTTTTATCAAACACCTACTTATCCAAACAGCTTATAAGCTACACGAATAAGCTATAGGCTAGCTTATTAGACTTGCCAAATAGAGCCTAAAATCAAATATTTTCTAAGTAATAAAGACACAAGTTTCCTTACCAACTTGCCATTTTATTCATTAGCTTGTTGGACACTGTTTAGCATTATCTTTTTGATACTTTGGAAATTGAAAGAAATTGGGAGATGGGAAATGGAGAGCATCATTGGATGCATGTAAGACTCTCAATAATCAAATATGGATCCATGGTTTTTGCATGCAGGAAAAAGATAATCTCCCTTTTCCATTTTATCATTTTTAAACTTTTGGAAAAATAAATATGTATTATAGATATGTGTATAGTCCTTCATTTATTTATTATCCTCAAAACTTTAGATAGACATCTCAATTTTGATGAGAAACATAGATGATCCCTACCTTCCAGGCCCGCTAAGGGGCTTTTACTACTTCTAAAATAAAAAAAAAAAGAATTCAAGAGTCAGAGACTCCTGACTCTCCAGCCTCAACGACTCACACGAGGCCTCACAGCCTCACGCATGTTTCACGTTGGTAGTTTTAACAAAAAAAATATATATTAAAAAAAGAAAATCAATCAGAATCACTTCACACCTCATTCTTTCCCTTGACTGAGTCTCTTGTCTCCCCTCAGATCTGAAACTTTCCTCTCATCAGTCATCAGATCCGAACTCCAAGGGCGGACGGGCCTCAATCTCTGCTTCCCCCTCGACGCCTCGACCGTGACACTGCAAGTCTGCGACTTCCTCCGCCACGCGGCAGCAGTGGCAGTGGCGCATCCCTAGCACTCCCTCCCGGCCTCCTCTGCGGCACGGTCGCGCGGCGACTGGTTTGGTGGTTGTGGATTTCGGCCGACGACTTCTGGTCTTCTGGAAGACAGGAACAGGAAAAAACGAGGATCAAAGTTGAAGAAAGCTGTTCGGGGTGCTATTAATGTAGCTCATGCGTATTTTTTCTTTATGTAAAATAATAAAATGACAAATTACAATATATTTTTTTGGGTCACTTGGTGTCGTAGAACTATAAGTTTCTTTTCGAACCCAAATTATTTAATGCTGTTCTTTCTAGTTTACAAGTACTGTATGTGTCCTTTCTTTAGACAATAATAGCATTTAACAAGGACTAGATGGAGGAAATAGGTGCAACAAAAGCTCTTAAAGGGGATGTAATAATTTGCAATTTGAATCCTCTTATATAGGGGCCAATTAGGGGTAATGATCAAGGTGAAAATCGGTATCATGTGTAGGGGCCAAATTGATAACTTTTTGCGTATAGGAATCAAGTGAAAATCGAGTATCTACGAGGGACAAAATATATTATTTTAACCTATATTTTTTTTATAAATCTTGTACCTGTTTCTTTGCATTGGCCCAACAAGCCCTCAAATTGTAAATCTTTATGTAAATAATCTCTTGGCAGTTGGCAATCAGGTTTTCATTCTAACTTTTCTATTTAATCTTGATTTAGAGTTCTTTAACTTATTTGTTCAATACTTTTATTTTAAAATATATAAATGTTAACCTCGAAAATTTGAATCATAGGTTATTCAAACTAAAACCCTTGTTTTGACGGGAAAGTTTTTTAAAATAAAAATAATAAAATCTTATTAAAAATGTCTCAACAAAGATTATATTAGTTTAATAAATAATTTTATATTAAAAAACACGAAAGATAAACTTTAAATAAAAATATAATAATTTTAATAAAATATTTTTAATTTTAAAAAGACTTCCATTTTAAAGTGCTTTAGGCCTCAGGGTGTTGGGCCGGCCTGCCTGCCTTGTGAACCGTATATTGCAGCTCTACCGCTTTGTACGTACCCCCAATAAATATAATCAAATGTACTAATTAATACCAACAACTTAGTGGAATTTTTCCTCTATCACATCACCATATACGAATGACAATGATTCAATAAGAGCAACTTGACAATTAAGATAAACAGTAATGATGTCATAACCGAAGTATATCCCAAATCAAGTTCTTTTGCCTTGTTCAATGTATCGGTGAACTGGATATACTTTACGTCAACAACTAGCATTAGTTTACTATGTTTGTAGATGGAATGAGCTCCCTAGGTTTCGATTCCAACTTATACACAACTCAGTCAACAGGAAATTTTAATATCAATGTGTGTCCATGCGCCTTAAGCCACTGTTTAAACAAAACTCATCAGTAAGCCCTTTAATTAATAATTATAACAGCTGCGGATTATTACTAGAGTACATGAGATCAGGTTAAATTAATTTATTAAGGATAATCAGCTTAATACTTGAGTCAAAAAAAAAAATCTAGCTTAATCCTCACGGTGTACCACTCAGTCTCTCACATAGATGCAGTTATATAATATCCTTGATTGGGTTGTTTTATTATTATATTTATGATTTAATTAATTAATTTCTATGCTGGAAAAAATGAACTGAAACTTTAGCTACTCTACTTGTACGTGCACAGTATATTATGATCTGCTAGATATTAAAGGCTCTGCTTTGTGTCTTTGTTATTTTTTGTATTCTGTTATTGAGCAATTTGGGTGGCGAAATGTTCAGCTTCTTCAGAAAAATCGAAAAGAGTTTCTGTACTATTACAAAACCTATAAATTTTGTTTCATTTAGTATACTGAAATTGAATATTCTTTCAATGTTTATATATATATATAAACCGTCCCCACCTTTCTCATATGTATGATCAGGGGCTTCCTTAAATGGATCCAAGGGTAACATATGGTGAAGGGCTTTAAAATTGAATTTGGACAGTTGGAATTAAATTTTGAATTTTTTCAACATGTATAATATTTGAAAGTTAGTTAGTTATGGCTAAGTTTGAGTTCTAAATACTAGTTGAAGAACTGAAAAAATTCTACTGCTGCGTTTTTATCATAATATCATTAAAAAAATTAATTACTTTTTCATCATTTTAATGTTCATATTACTAGACAATTTTGGTAACCAAGCATCCAAAAGTCAGTTTGATTAACACCACAGGTGGTGTGTATGTAACTAGCTGAAATACTTTATTTATTATTTTTGATAGGTAAATTGTTAGTGGTAATATCTATTCTAGGGAAGGGATTTGTTAGAAGCAGGTCAGAGCATAGTTAGTTGAACTGGACCTACCTAACCCCGCCCAGCCCATACCAACTATGCTATCCTTCGGATTTGTTATTTATTATTTTGTTATTTGATTATTATTTTTTATAGGCAAATGTAGATAGTTAGTTGTTCTGTTAATTTTTCCGACATTTGCAAGACTAACAGCAGACTTACTTACCAACTCGTTATATCTTCGCTCAAACCAAACCGGTTGGCGACTCAACCCCCGTCGACCCGTACCAATCCTGGGCTATCCTTTGGGATTTGTTATTTATTTTTTGTTATTGGATTATTATTATTTTATGTAAATGTGGAAAGTGGTTAGTTGATATATTAATTTTTTACATCTTTATCGGTGACTTGAATTCTCTCTTCTCCAATTCCTTTATACCATTAGCAAACTAAACCATTTGAGCTGCCCACCCGATCTCTGTTGTTGGATTAATTGGTTTAGGAAGGTCAGCTCGACGTGCTTGCTGTTATTGTAACATGGTAGAAGAAAGTTTGCTTCACCAAATTTGGACAAGGATCTTTTATCTTGTTTGGTTTTGGGTGGGCTTCTTGGGGCTTTTTTTTAAATGTTCATGGGTTGGGTATCCTAGTATCTATTTAATAATATATTTTTTCTTATAAAACAACTACGCAAACAGCAACTTAAAGTATTTTTAATAATAAAATATTCGAATATAAATTTACTTCGTCAAAAACTAAGTTTACAAGCTCAATTCATCTAAATTTTGCTTATAAATAATTCACGAACACACCCTTAATACTCAACTTGGGTTTTGAAAGATTAGAGTACTGACTTCACATTATATTCTTTTAAGAGAAATAAAAATTCATTTTAATCCTTGAGAGTCATAAACCTAGTCAATCTTTTAGGGTCAATTTGTTGGATAAAAAAATTGACAGAAACAATTAATTTGACAACCGTTTTTTACGTTTCATGAATTAAAATGAAGTATTTTTTTCTTCAGAAGCTAATGAAAGTCGCCTTACGAATAAATTTTTTTTTTGTCTCAACTTTAATGTGCTACTTCTTCCTGTCACATGACTAAAAAAAATGAAAAACGTAACTATCTTTCTTTTAAAAAAATTGATTTAAAAGAAAAATAATATATATATCATATTTTTAATTATATGAGACAGCAAATGATACATTAAATGGAGACCGAGGATTTGTATTTTGGCCCACATCTTCTTTTGGGTTAGGTATGATCTTGTATCCATATTTTACGTCATCCAATTCATGATTCCCGCGTGAGTTTTTGGCAAGCCGTATCGCGTTGGTTGTCAAAATTTCAAACTTTACAGTTGTATTATCTTGGGTCAAATTTATGAATACATATATTGTAGCATAATATATGTTACTTTTGTATTTCCAAATTCAATCATATTAAAAGAATATTTTATTAAAAAATTGATTATATTACAAAATATTATTGATAACGAACATTATTTTAATTCATATTAAAATATTATTTTGCAATATATAATCAGTTTTTAATCAAAAACATTATTTTAATATAGGTTAAATTTGTGAAATACAAAAGTACATACTATCTTCCAATATATCGTGATTGTATATTTGGCTTCTGATAAATCAAATTGTGTTTTGAAATTTTGACCAAACCTTCGCCAAGAATTTGATTGAGTAAATATTTACTCGCAATTCGATGGTGTAGTGGGTGGTGCAAAATATAGTGATACACCTTAGCGCAACCCTTTTCAAGAATCGATTTGACTATCCTCTTGAATATAATGCCTTTGGGACATTAAGAAAATCATGAAACATTTTGGGCACGATTAATTAGCTACAGATATTTATTCAGATAAATGATTTTTAAAAAATATCCAAAACTTAAGGTAGTAAAGATAGGTGAGCAGTTTTTTTATCATCAAAATATCACATAAGATTACACATGATTAGCGAGTTTCTTTCTGTCTATCAAAATATCATATAAGATTACAATAGTCATATTAGTGGAAAACAGAAAACTGATTAATCAGTGAAAAAAATATAGCATTTTTTCATTAAATAAAATATTGAAGTTTAAGATGAAGATGGAAAAAAAAAACAATTTTCCTATCTTTAATTTAAACAAGACCTTATATTTAGTATGATGATATCAAACTGTACCATAATATATGCACGCTTAAATGTTACTTTACACAACAAAACTTACTAACTAACTAGAGAGGAATAGTGATAGTTATGTGTTCCCCTTTGGACCACTAAAAAGTTAATCCTTCCATTCAAATTAACCAATGCTTTCTAATATTCATCTATATATTCCAGCTTCATCATCATGCATGTAACGCATGCATGCTTCTTATGTTTCAGAAAGAAAATGTGTCAAGATTCATGCATGCTGCTAATCATTATTAACCCGCAACACCTAAAAGTTTAACATCGTGCTTCCTGCTTATTCATATGTTCGCCCCTATCAATACCCATTTTCACTTTCACAAACCCAGAAACAAGAAAAGTTTGGTTTGTAATTTTGTTTAGGGGGGATGCCCAATTAAATTAAATCTACTTGTAAGGCGGCATTCTTTGTTTCTTGTTTTACTTTCTTACTCTAGACATGTCCCTACCATTATTTGCCCTGAAAAATTAAAGTGTACGTTTTTCTTCCCTTTGGATCAATAGATATATATATCTAAAGTAGTGTAAGAAATGTTGGCCTTAGATTCATTAGTTGAAAAAGTCGTTGGGTATGATTGAATATTTGGTGGTAGAGGTGCAAAGCTAGAACATTTTCTTTACTTGTTCATTGAATTCTTGAATTTCAAATCTAAAAATATGGTTTGTTTGGAAATTTTTGTTTCATTCCCTAGATTAGGACTATCCAGTGAATGTGCTGGTAAGTATATTGTGAAGTCACATTTGTACTATTTCTTTGCATTCAACGTTTTAATTAGGAACGTAAAGCGAAGTTACACTGAACAATTTCTTCGAAACGAACACGCTAAAGATCACACCACAATAGTTAGGCATGGAGCAAACTAGCTAGGGTCGAAGGTCTTAGATTAAATTCTATTAGGAGCAGGTATATGAAGCGGAAATTGATGCGAAGGAGGGGTTCTCATTGTGTCCACAGACCACATTCAAAGATAAAACCAAAATAATATTATTGAAATCTTAAATTGAATACACAAACAAATTAAATTTCTAGTTTAAACGTTGGCAGCTCGATAACAAAATATAATTATACTCATAGAAATATTATACTCATAGATGTATATAGGTTAAAGTATCCATTGTACTCTCTTCAATATATTTTTGCTTTAAAAAAAACTCCTAGATGTAAATAAACCAAGAAGTCATTATAGCCCAATAAAAATTTGCAGATTTATACAAGGAGGTATATACTTCTTATATTTATGGAGTGTCTAGTTTTTTTAATGTGTAACTTTTTCCATATCACAATTACCTTCACGAGGAGCTTATTTGCTTATAAGAACAATTTATGAAAGATAAATTTATGTAAATTATTTATAAAAATATTAATAATCTTCATATATAAACTTTATTTTATCTTATTGCAATAAGCTTATTAAATAATAGTATAAAAATAAACCATTTTCATCTTATTTTTTTAAAAACTTATTGAATAAGTGCTTAATTAACATCAATAACCACATGGTAAAATTAAAATGATAGAAAGCAAAAATTGAATTACAAGCGTCGTAAATCTCGAGGGGCAAAGAAAGGATAGAGGAAGAAAGAGGGAGGTCACTGAAATTTGATTTGTGTAAATGTTGGAAAATTCATTTACTAAGGTAAATCTGGACTTTTTAAATAGAAAAAAATTCGAGTTTTGGAAAGTACGGTTACAAGCAGGGAATGTATTGGGCATCCTAAACTGTATGTTCAAAGAATGACATCTCAAGTTTAATTGTGTAAAGTACGGTTTTAATAACTTTGAAAAATGATTATTTTACCCACTTTTAAACTAAAAGAAAATAAACAAAAAAATTAAAATTTTTTGTGGCTTGCACAGAATGAATAATCATACTCCTACGCATTTTGAAAAGATATTTTTGTAAAAGAGGAAAGCATGATTTTAAATGTGTCATAAAGGTAACACATTTTGCTGATTTTTATGGAAAAGGTTCCTCATTGCTAAAAGGATTAATGTATGTGTTTTTTTATGAGCCCAAGACCACATAAAGCAAACATTATAAAAACTATAAAAAAAGACTTGACCTAATTCTAAAAGCCCAGGTTTAGGAAACTTTTAGTTCATTTATTTTTCAGAAGACCATTTAATTTATTTGGACCAACTGTAATAGCCATGTTAAAACCTGCTGGCCCATAAATTTAACCAAGGCCCAAGTGTTACCATATACAGATATCCTTACACTTAACAAACAAAAATCAAAACAAGGTCAGATTTGTTATGAAAACATGTGACAAAATGTGGATCTCTATTAGTATGGTAACCTACAACTCATCACATGTTATTATCCTTAATATAGTATTGGTAGATTGGTAGTGGCACATTATGTTTAGGATTAGGATTTCAATAACTTGATATGTTACAAGTTTTTTATATCCTATAAATAGGACTCATGTTCATTGTAAAGTTGTCTTGTTGAAGAGTATGAGAAATGGAGTTGTCTCTGTAATCTCTCTCTCTCTCTCTTTTTTTTTTTTTTTGGGCAGATCTCTATAATCTCTTTCTTTATTATCTCTATTATTCTATATTTTATGCTCTTATTTTGACTCTTTTATAACAAAGATATATGAAATAATATAAATAAATAACAGGTTAAAAAAAAAGGATTAAGAGAGAAAACCTGTAACGTGAACTCCTTGACCAGGTAAATGGGTCACGATGAGATAAATGTTCATGAAAGCCAAGGTAGCTGAGAGGAACCAACCGAGGAAATGGAGAGAAATTAGAGCGAGAAAAATTGTTTTTCCTTCAAAGAATGGTGGCCTAGGAATGTCGTATGTTGTCTCTGTTGTCAAAAAAATCCCCATTCCTCTGAAGTTCTTCCCCTTAAAAGAAACACAAGATTCACTTTTCAAAAAATGTTGGCCCTAATTCCTTCCTTAATGCATGTATGTAATTAGAGTGGAACAACTGAAAACACTGCCTTAAGGATCCTAACCTATTACCACTTTTAAATACATATTGATTTTGTTTCTTTTCTTTAAAATAAATTATAAGGATCTCGTTTCTCTGTTCTTTTTTAATGTTAATATAAATTAAGTGGGGGCGGTGCTAGCTAAAATAATAGGGGACAAGTAGATGGACTTCTATTTTTGGTGTTTTTGTTTTCTCACACATATCAAATTTCTATTATTTAATAAAATAAATAAATAAATAAAGTAATGCAACATCCAATAAAATTAGGTACTCACAAAAGATAAGTGTTTGCCATCATTTGAATCTCTCATTCTAGCGATGAGGTAAAATAACCTAACTAATTTTTTTGATGAAAAAATAACCTAACTATTTTGTTATTCACTTCAAAATATATATAATAATAATAATAATAATAATAATAATAATATAAAACTATTATTATTAAATTATTTTAGTGTTATTATTATTATTATTATTAGAAATAATAAATTACAAGGGTTATCAAATTATTATTGAAGTAACTACGAACAGGGAGGAACTTCGATAAAGCTACGAAAGCTTTTTACACTACAAGTACCTCAAAACTTAATTAGTAAATGTAACCAAAAGAAAAGTCTGTGAATGAATGAGGAGCTTAACCCAAATAGGCGAGTCGGGCTCTTGAGAAAGGACGGACTAAAATAGTTGAAATCAGCCGGTTTGTTGAACTTGACTTGAACTTGCTTTTCTTTGTAGCTACTTTATTCTTTGCATCATAAATTTACGTCGGCACCTGGCAAACAACTACTTTTCTAATGAAGTGAATGAAGTGAGTGGAGTGCTTGTCAGCCATCTTTGAATTTGGAGAGATGTGACAAACTTAACCCCAGAATTATTGTTCCAAAGAATCCAAAGTGCGGATCATTATTTTCTATGTAGGGATTATGTCAGACCCTCACATTGCTCCCCACGAATCTTCTAAATCTTGTTCTTCATCAGACCACATGGATGAAAGGGCTTCTTTTAATAATTTCTTTACTCTATTACGGGTGGAAATAGCGCATTTGTGTATAGGGTATTCTTGGTTAAGGCAGGCAAATTACTTCTTTCCCCTTTGATTGGGAAGGGCGTCTTTGGGGTTGAATCTTGGAGGAACCCTCCTTCTATTTAGCCCGACATCTTATTTTTCCGGGGGTGAATTTAGTTTCCACAACCTTCTGGTGGAATTTCTTCCACTAAGAGACGGTGTTGTGCCGACAGATATTTTTAGGAAAGGGGTTCGGGTAAATGAAGGTGTTATTCAAATTTAAATTTAAGTAACCCACGCTAGTCCAGGCCAGAGCAGAAATGCAGCAATTTCCCAAAAGTGGTATTGTTGGGTTAATTGTTTGTGTGAAGATAAATTTGGAAAGTGAAGTGGGAGGGGATGTCAGATAGACCATACTCGCAAACCATTCCATAAACCGGTTTGGAGTCTGGTTTTGGTGATTTAGAAAGTTGAAATACCATGAGTGTCGAGGATTTGGTTGAAATAAAACCAATTCCCAAGCTACAGTAATCCCGATGATTGTAAGCAAGATTGGGTCAAAGACTCTGGAGAATCTTTGGGGTTTGAAAGGACCTTGACCCCAATGTACGAAAAGTAAGGACCTTCATTATTTTACATAGTGAATAGGCAATTAGATCTGGAGCACTTGTATTTGTGATGCATTCTATTTTTGCTGATAGGGTATCAATCATAATGTATTGATAGTAAGCCATGTTTTTGTGGCGTCGTTCGTGGGACGACCAAACCACTTGGGATGAGTTGCTTAAGTAAGTCCCAAGGTTGACTACCATGCTTGAGTTCATAAGTATTCTTGTTCACAAGAGCATGTCTTCTACAACATGGTTTAATTTGAATGCCAAAGGTTCTCTTTTTGGGCGATCCAATTTATCTTGTGGTTCATCACTCAATGGTCTGCGAATTTATTTTGGTTGAGTAGAGGATTGTGGAGGAAGGTTCTTTTGGGTTATTTGGGAGAATTTGAAGGAGCAAAGGATTTGAGTTAATTATTTGGATAAATTGGGAGAGGAAACTTTGGTTTTATTGAGGAGAGGAAGGTGAGGCTCCTCCTATGAGATCCCCTCGGGATCGGGAGGTCATTGTTCCTTGCAAAAAATTCTCTGGTTAGAAAATCAGGGATAAATTATCCCTGCTCAAATATTCAATCTCAAAAAATCAAAACAACTATTAAAACTTGCCCACCTGGCAAAAATATGTTTTGAAACCAGATTTTAACATCCTTTTGCAACTTACGTCTTTTGCGAAGCTTTCTTGATCAGTGCGAGTAAAAATCTTTTGTTTATTAAATCATCTTGAAATTTAGTAATACATAGTACTATAGATATAAAATTTCTTTTTAATAGTACTATGTTTTCTTGTGGCGAGATCGGGCGAATGATATCGACAACTTGCTCTACTTTAGATTTTGGAAGGATTTGTAGTAGGATACCGCAAATCCTTTTTACGATGCGTCGATGCGAGCAAATTAGACTAGCGTCGAGTGTGGAATACTAAGCGAGGGAAGTGATTTGACATATTTTTATTTCTAAGACTAATTTGGATAACTTTGGTGACCATGCCTTAAGTTTGAAGTCTTCACTAAGCCTAGAATAAAGGGTTTATTTTATCCCAATATTGGGAATGTGTCAGAGATACATAATTTAAGCAGCCTAAAAACCTTTGTAATTGCTTCTTATCGAGTTAATTCATTTGGGGTATGTTGAATTCAATGCTTACCCTTATTGGTGTTATTGTTCTTGGTAAATTTCGCGACCTAAAAACCTTATTTTGGTTTGAAATAGTTTTATCTTTTGTGAATATAACCATTTCATTTCTTTTATTGTTTCTTTAACAATACTGAGATGTTTGAAGTGTTGTTCTATTGATTGTGAAAATATCGAAACATCGTCGATATAGACAATAGTAAAAAATCAAATGTGGATTTAGTATATCATTCATGATATGTTGGAGTCGAAGAATTTAGTCATAGGCATTACATTCCATTAAATGGCCAAAGGCTATGCATTGTTTTATATTTATCTTTCTCTTCTAACTTTATTTGATAGAATCGACTTCATATCAAATTTTGAGAAAGATATACCGTCGTGTAATTTTCTAATTAAATCTCTCTTTATTTGTTGTGGATATCTTATCCATTTTAAAATATTATTTAATGGTTTGTCATTAATTACATTCAGTTCTCCTCTTTCTATTTGATTGGTGAGTTTAACATAGAAGGCAGTGCAACTCCAAGGGGACTTGCTAGGCCTAATATTTTTTATCAAGAAATCCTTTTATTTATTTTTGCAATATTCTAAAGTTTTATTCATTTGAATAGGTCGTGATTTAATTGGTATTTTACTTTCATGAGAAAATCTTTTTCGTGTTGAGGACACCATATGAGTTTTCTTTCCCAAAGAGCTGGTAGGAACTAGACAGAACTTCCTTTTCAGAAATCTTTTTGTATTTTAGTTATTTTTTTCCCTTATTAAAGGATCTTGAATTTGTTTTTCTATTTTCACATATAGTTTTCTTTTGAAGAAATCCTATTTGGCTTTCTTTTCTGCGAATAATGAGATAGAAAATTCTTTCTTCTAACTATCTGTTATATTATTTAGTTCTTTTGTGTTTTTGTAAGTTTATGAATTCGGAATAATATTTCAACGATTATCTTTATAGTTTTATTCCTTCTTTTTGTGATTTGGAGGGGATAGAGTTGTGTTAAGAAAAGGAGTTCCTAATATTATTTGTTAAGAGTATCTTTAACTGAAGGAATGAGCTTTTGAAACAAATTCCTTTGTTACAGATACTAGCATCTTCTGGTTATAATTTATTTGTAACTTTTGGTTATTAGCCATGTATAACTTTGAAGTGTTTTCTTATAGTATTGTGTAGGAATAAGGCCTTCTTGAATGCAATTAGGTCTGCTCACGAGTCAACTAAGGCAATAAATGGTTGATGAAAAAGACTTATTAATTTTTAGATTTATTTTTACATGCCATTTTTGTTGCATGGTTTTATTCTGTAAAGAAATTTGCTTCCTCTCGTTGTAGAGCGTCAAATTCCTTTCTTCTTTAAATGGGGGAGGAAGAGTTTGAAGGAGTGGCCTTAGAATTTCCCTCCCTGGATTTTCAAAATTTTGTTGCAAAATTTTGTATTTTTGTTTTAAATCTACAATTTCAGATTTTAAATTCTTGACTTCTCGTATAATAGAGGAGTGTCAAGGGTTCTTGAGATAAATGATGATTCAGGATTTAAAATATCCTTTAAATTATAACTGTAAATTCTTTATTTTATTTACTTTCGACTTTCTATTTCTTTGTATTTTTCTAAAATTTTCTTAACTTGATCTCAATTTGACCAACTAGATCAATAGGACTCTAGCTTCTTCAAAATAACATTAATTGTAAATTTACAATCACAGTTATCTCTAGACAACGCAACTTAAACAACCAACATCACGAATCTGAAAGTTTCTGATTTTAATTAAATTATTTCTTGTTTCATTATCGATTGGAAGAGTTATCGGAAGATTATGTTTCATAGAGCAAAATCTTAGCAATTTGCCTCTTTGATTTCTTCATCCATTTTAAGTTCTTTTATTTTGTCTTACTCTACATTTTTAGCTATATGGTCATTCGACCACATTTATAGCAAATAATATTTTGTTAAATTCATTATTTAAAGGTTTATTATTAAAAGTTTTGCTTTGTGTGGTTTTCTATAAGGCTTACTTGATCTTTCAACTGAATTGCTCTTTATTGAATCTTTATAGTTTCTAAATTTTGAGGTTTGCCACTTTTACACGTTTAGAAGGAGGGTTAGTTTCTGTAAGCATTTTTCACAAAATTTCTATTGCTATTATTAGTTTTTACTCTCAGAATTTTGCTTGCCTATGCATTTTAATGTCGTACAAAATTGTAAACCTGTTTTGTTTATTATTGAGATTATTCTACCATAAGTTAAATCTTCTAAGGAGTACTGGATACTCGGTTTTTATTTGAGTTCTTACTTTTTGAGCAAAATTCTTGGAGAAGACAGGTAATCTGTCTTTCCAATAGAGATGCAATCTCTGATCGATTCTAGTGTAAATTTTTGCTAGAAAATTGTCTTTGTACCACCTAAATTCTCCAGAGTTGGACAATAGGGTTATTTAATATTTCAAGTGACCTATCCGAAAAATACATTTGCATCTCTATAAATGTTTGGGAGATAGCAAGGTGTCTTCTACTTGTTGCTCTATTTGAATTGTTTACAGTACCTTGTTCATTATTTCTAATTTCTTGTTTACAAATGCAAGAATGGTTTGTTTATCTTCTTCTCTTAAATTGTTATTCACCATCCTTTAAGGCTTCTGTGAAACCTTGGATTAATAATTCTTTGTATTTAGGAGCATTATTTCTTTTTTGCTTACTATCGGCCCGGCCGATTGCCATAGACATTTCTTCTAATTTTCTCATTATTTGGTGTTCTGAAAATTCATATATATTCCACTCAACAATTCCTTCTCCATTATATTGGGGAGACTGTGTCAATCATAGCATCTTGAATTTATGTCAGGCGGAAGTGGGTCTATGATAGTAATTTCTAGAAGTTGGGTAGGTTTTCGAAGTATTTTATTTTATTAATTGTATCAATATTTGTATCATGGTGTTTTCCAATTCTAGTATATCTTCATTCTTTATCATATTCACTTTTGACGGTGAGATTTGTAATGAGGCTAGTCTTTTATTTATTTCATTTAAAAAGTTCACTACTTGATTCTTTTCCTATTTTTAATATTTTTATTTTAGTCTTTGACGGTTGTAAGGAGTTATTAATGATTTCTCTAATTTCTTAGAAGTTTCTTCTTTTGAAGGTAAATCATTATCTTCAAGTGCTTGCCACTTGATATAAAGGGTGATTTGTAAAATTCAAGCTGATGATTTCAATATTTTATATCATTGCTTGTGGGCTTGTTGAATAGTTAGTGTTTTGGTATCTTCTTTCATGGTTTTGAAAGGAGATCTTGTTATTTCAAAATTTTCAGCATTTGGGAATGTTATTTCCTCCAAAGGGGAAATGCTGAAATAACCTCTTTACTGCTTTAGTAGTTTCCATATTCTTTTGCCGAATTGTGTGTTTAAATATTCTAGAATTTTGTTTTGTGATTTTCAAACCATGTAAATTTGAAATTTGTCTCCTCTACACTCCTAGAAATAAGCAAAATAGGATTCTCTATATTGTCTTATTGCGATTGTTGTAAGAAAAACCATTTTCTCTTATCTTCAAGTCGGGTTTTAAAAATTCTTTTGCAATTTTGTTTTTATCGATGTTAAATTTTGTAATTACAAAACATTGATTATGTGGTTCCAAAACTTTGATTTATTTCACATTGAGTTGGAGACTCTCTTTGAGTTCTTACAGTTGAGCAGTTTAGCGTGTTTCCAATACTGTATTCGAGTTGAGGAATAAGGGATGATCCCGCAGGGATGATCACATTCTGCTAATCTTAAAGAATGAAATGAATCCATTGATTTGCGTGAATTATTTGTTTGTTTAGATCCCTCGAGGGGTTCTAAGCGATCTAGTAAATTACTTATACTAAATGGTGCAAAACTTATTGAAACATTACCATATGCATATTCAAGCTGTTATTGTCATTTGGGAGGGTTCCCGGCTCCTCGCGGGAGCGGGAATCTCTTATTAAGTCCATTCAAGATTCTAGAGACTTCATTATGGTTGAGTCTCTTAGGTGTTCTGCATTTGACTTTTCAAAGATTAACTTGAAGGAGTAAAGTGTCTTCTTTGAAAAAATATTTAATGCTTTTGGTGAAATGTTAGTTTTCATTGCCTTGTAATATATTTTATATAATTAACGCCATCGAGGTAGAATTTGGATTCCAAATTCCTTCTTTTATTTTAACATTTAATTTGATGTTATGTTTATTTTCCCCAGACTTTCTAATGACGCCAGTATAGTTTGGAAAATTATTGAAAAAGGTTGAACACATCATGGAGATTGGTCTCAATTATTAATGCGATCTTGAACCTTGCAGGTCGAGTATCTCTTAGGCATACACACACACACGGTGTATATATATGCCCTAATACATTAATAATGTTTTATTGCAACTTGAATTAAACCAGCTGCAAAAATCTGTATTTTGCTTATGTTATTTTAACATTGATAAATTCCAAGAGGTTTAAACTCTCTTGAGTTTTATCAACTTTAATTGTGTATTCAATAGGTTTAATTATAAAATCCAGATTTAAACTTGTCCATTAACTAGGTTTATAAATTCTTGAAACATTTATTGAAGAGTATACTCGGTTATGTAACTTTTGCTCTATATGAGGTATAATAATAATAATAATAATAATGGCAATAATAATAATAATATGTATGTAATTGTAATTATTAATAATGTGTGTGTGTGTGTGTGCCTTATTATGTTATTATTATTATTATTACCCGTGGCAAGGCCAGGCACTCACGTGCACAATGCCAAAGGCTACATTTCATGCTTTTTACTCATCTTTATTATATAGATTTATCCAACTTTACAATGTGACATAATAATGCAAGCACACATTATATACATCAACTGCGTTAATAATATCATGGTACAGAAATGAATGTAAAAATTAAATAAGATACATATTCTAATAAAAAACAAATCCAAGGAACCAAATATAATTTAATGTGTTATTATTTGGCATGGACGTCACCAGTTTGCAGTTTATAAGGAGGTTAGTATGGATCGATTTTTCAGGTAGCTTTTTGCATTTCCATGCATTACAAACAAAATAAATTTATAATGTTAATTTTGTTAGATAAAAGTAACAAAGCATATAAAATTTAAAAAAAAAAACATAATTTACTTAATGATCGACTTCATGTCCTGATTCTCAAAAAATCTTCATACTTTTTATCATCTTTAATGTTTTTTGTTTAATAAACTACAAATGAAATAAAAAAATGTAATGCAAAATTTGGAACATTCATTATCATAATCATTCATAACAAATATAATGTATTATTAAAAAAAGAACATATTACATCGTCAAGTAAGACCATTTTTGTTTGGAAATTTCGTGAGCTATCACGACTCTTTTGCTTGGTAATGTAGCGAAGTTTCCTAATAATGCAAAAAAAAAGATGGTATTTTAATAAATTGTGGAAATAATAAAACTTTTGGTATATAGTAAGTATGTATATTATCATATCGAATACAATACATAATACATTACCTTTCTAACTTTTGAGCCTGATTCTCTTTTACCATGTTTCATGTTGAGTCTTATACTAACATTCTTGTGGAACATAAGATCCAAAAGAGTATATCTTTAGATGATGTACCGATTATCAAAAGATTAGAATCTCGGTTTTTATACAATGACATAATATGAAGTATTCTAATATAATTTTATAATGTTGGGTTTATTTTCTGATCCGAATGGATTTACGCTTTTGTTATTGATTTTGGATTATACAAATACAAATTGGCTACCATAGTCATCGTCGGGACGTGGCACACTATTCATAGCCACTTGAGCCCACAAAATCAACGATCTGACTACTTCAGACTGCCACTAACCACCATTACACCGCCGCATCAAATACGCCCAGTTGACTAGGAGGCGGGCGTCCACCTCTGCATCAAAACTCCTACATACCAACCACGACACGACGCCTCACAGCACGCGGATGAGTCTTTCATAAGATAATCAGGAACCCTAGCGATTTCTATACACAAACACCTTTGTTGTTCTTCATTTATTTTTGTGTAAGACTCACCCAGGTTTGGGTCATCGCACTCATAACCCTTATCTACTATACTTTCTTTTTAATTTTTGTAGTAATTTTTTATACAATGTATTCACTATATTGGCCCATCTTAACATAATTACTAAACCATCAAATATGACAACTTGGTAGAAATTAAAAAAATACAATTTTTAAACACATTTGTGCAAGATGCTTT